>OZ024834.1:38869071-39550375 GCA_964016985.1 Anodontia alba
ATCTATGGCGGACCGTTATCGGCCCGTCAGCTACCCTGACGGGCCGATAACGGCCCGCTATAGATTTATGTAGAATGCTTACTGGGATGCCTTTGGGACTATGCGAAATGTACATATTTACGCCTTCCAGGATATCTTCTTGACACGATTTCTTCTGATACATTCTACAGTATCTAGCGATTCTGTAATCGATCAACAAACTGACGATCTCACTGCACGGATGCTTATACTGATCTGGATCTTCCCTGTCCACTTACGTCAGAAGGCACATTTTCACATGTCGCGGCCTAGATAACATCACGAAAACATGCCTATAAAATTTTGACCCCCTTAAACCTCACTTTTATATAGTAAAACTGGGGTTTACAGGGGTATGCATTATTTTTCTTATTTCTGCTCAAAACATAGATTGTGGGTACTCATTAGAACCGCCTCAACGAGGCGGTTCTAACGAGTACCCACAATCTATGTTTTGAGCAGAAATATGAAAATTATCAGGATTTTTTTATCTGAAAATGTTCATTTTTTGGTGGTAAAATTTTCAGTATATTTGAATAGGCATGTTTTCGTAATGAGAAAATTATTTGCTCTGAGTGCGTGAATTGGTTACTACAATATTTGGTTTGACTGGTCATAAGTGACTGGCATTGCGTTATCAGCAACAAATGACTGTGGCCCCTCCAAAGAAAAAGGGCTTTAACATACCAGCGTATACCCCGGCTCAATCTGCTCATCTTAGCAGTTCGATCAGGGTATTCTTCATTTTATAGAATCATTAGAGTCCATAAATAATATGCATGCGCAGGCTATATGACAAGCAATCTTTAAGATTTTTTATTGTCAGAGAGAACACTGGTCGCAAATGTCATACGGCCATTTTCTGTTTGTAAAGTGTTGTATACCTGGCCAGTGGTCATCATGTGTGATTGGTTGTATGCAAAGTAAAGTTATTCATCGGGTTAGAAGGTACATTGCAGAACAAATATGGGTAACTTTGCGATTGTATTAGTTCTTTTTCTGACGCTGAAATTCCATATCAGGTAACAGTAAATTATGGTTTTAGTACTGATAATTTAAAGAAAAAACAAATCTTGGATTTGTCATAACTACAAAAACACTGAACATTTAATTCTATTTAGTGGTTCTGAAAACATTTTTTTTTAAAAAATCCGTTTTTCCAACTGTAAAAATGGCTTCAAATTATGCAAAAAAATCAATAGAGTAGGTAGTTTGGATGCAGGTTTTCAACAAATTTTATTTGTTCATTTTTGTAAGATTCACCATTCTGCTATTAAACATCAACACTTTATAAGAAAACACTTGAAGAAAAGTAAAAATATTTTTAACAATTTTCAACAAATCCGCTTTACTATAGAAATTTCGTAGGTCAGACCCATTTTTTGCCGTAAAATTAATTTTTCATTACGTATTTGAAAACAAAGTACACAAATAGAAAATATAAATGTCTTCTGATGGATTTTGTCAATCACATATCAAACGTCTTTCCGAAGGATGTCAAAAGCACAGTAGTTTTAAGTTACACGGATTTGTTAAGAAATTGTTAAAAATATATTTACTTTCCTTACACAGAAGGTGTTGTACGCCATTTTTTTTTTTTTTTTTTTTTTTTCAGAAATTCTGGGCCACTAATCCAAAGGTTAGTGGTGTGTCTGGTAGCTTCTATAAGAATGTTGGTCTGAAAAAAATGCGAACAAATATGAGAAAAGGACAGACAAAAAAAAAAAAAAAAAAAAAAAAACAGTCTCCAGCATGTCCATTTGTTACATGAACAATGCTCCATCCCACAATCCCCAACTTTAGCACCGTTTATGAAGTATGAAAATGTCAATGTATTGTCGCACTCTCCCTACAGCACAGACCTGGCCCCGTGCGAACATTTCCTCTTTCCAAAATTAAAAAAAAAAAAAAACAAAAAAAAAAAAAAAAAAACATACTGGTAGGAATTGCACTGGGGTCTGCAGTTCACCAGTTTCTTATGTATCCAAAGTATAAAAGTTGTTTAAAAAATGGATAATTGGATTAAAAGATTAAAACGATGTGTTCTAGCTAAAGGAGAATATTTCAGAGGTAACTAGACAAAAAAATATCAACTTCTAATTAATATCTCGGAGAAAACGTGTTATTTGCAAAAGTTCTCAAACACCCTTCGTATATGCTGACAACAGCCATTATGTTTGGCGGTTCCTAGTAATTTGTTCCTAGTAATTTTCCTGACCTTGCAAGCTCTTATCAAAAAGAAATTTCATATGCAATTTGTTTACAAATACAAAATGGTTAATGGACCTCAACGTCAGAAAACGTACCTTTGGACATGTGTGCCTAACGACGATTCAGATCAGCATGCGCATTCGCCATTCGCGCAGCCTGATCAGAATCCCTCTGTGCTCATTTCGGACAGCCAATGATGCAAAGTTTCTAAAGGTCGATAACGAAGTCTCTGATCAGACTGCGCGGATGTAAAGTGGTCAGACTGCGCGGATGTAAAGTGACCAGACTGCACGGATGCGCAAATTGATTTGAGTCTTCGTTGGGCTCGTATGTGAAATGGTACGTTTTCTCACATTGCTGCTGTATCATTGTTGTTAGCGTCTGTATTCATCACCCAAACGGTAGTTTCTGGGAGCTCACTGCGGATTAAATCTGTATGAAATGTGAGGAACGTATAGCAGAGACTATTCCAGTACAGCTCTTTGTTTAGTGACGTAATCAGTAGTTTGAGTTAACCTTCTCATGCTGAATAAATTAAGATGCCACGCCCACTTCTAATTTCCAGCCAATCAGATTACATGATCCGAGTCTTTAATAGAAATTCACGTACCTAATGACAAACAGTGCAGATCCAGATCAGTTGGCTTCTGAAGACCCACAATCTATGTTTTTGAGAAGAAATAAGAAAAATAATGTATACTCCTGTAAACCACAGTTTTACTACATAAAAGTTGGATTTAAGATGGTCAAAATTATGTAGGCGTGTTTTCGTGATATTACTCAAATCAGATGGCACATCCACGCAGTCTTATCAGGGTATTCGTTATCCGAATGAGGAAACTTTACATCATTGGCTTTCCAAAATTTGCCCACTGCAGATTCCGATCAGAATGCGCGAATGCGTAGGATGATCTTAATCTTCACTGGGCGCACATGTCCGAAGGTACGTTTTCTGATGTCGCGGCTCATTTCTGTCGTGATTATCCTTTAGTGATTAAATACTTAAAGGCGCCATATTCCTCAAAAATAGACATTTCATTATCTAGGAAAGGTTTAATAAATTGATATATGGTATTAGTACAATCTATAATGTGGCCCCTGATAGCCTGTAAAATTTCAGTTAGCCTCTCGTTTTTGAAATGAAATTATTTTTTTTATCGTAGCTCTGAATTAATGTTGCCAACACGATAAAAAAATCATTTCATCTTTGATCAGCTTAAAAACGAAAGACTAACTGAAATTTTACAGGCTGTCGGATACCACATTTTATGATCGAATTAATACTATATATCAATTTATTAAACTTCTCTTGGATAAAAAATGTCTATTTGTTTTAGGAATATTGAGCCTTTAAGTGTATTTTTTGTATCGAATGAATCTAAAATTTTCGTTTCGCACTTCCCAAAAGCGAGTGTAATTTATGCTTGGAACGGAAATCATGTGAATGTCCCACTGATATATAGAGAATTATCAACAGTGTTGGATTGATATAAAAGTCTATGGTGATTCGGTTTCAACGAGTTTCGAAGGAGCGAGTTTTATTGAATTATCCACGTTCCTTAGTGACAGATTTTTCACAGCATTCGAACGCTGTTGATTTTTTTTAAGCGGCAGAATACTAAACGAGCCTTCATCGTCACCACCCAGCCCATTCATTAGCAAAGTCGACGTCATTTTCACGTCAACATAAACTTTCAGATAGTATGGTTTATGTCCCTTTTTAAGCCGAAGATGTCAAAAGACTGCAATACAGTCGAATTTTAATGGCTCGAAAGTCTTTGGGACCAAAGAAAATTTGTTCTAGACATGGGTAGTTCGAGCCACTGAAGGTTGATTATGGCGCAAGGTCAGAGGACAAATGGGGATAAATTTAGAGATATCGATCTTCTATAAAAAAAATAATGGTATATTGAGTGTACTCATTAAAATCGCATCAGTTAGGCGATTCCAATGAGTACACATTTCATAAAAAATAAGAAAAAAAATACTAAAATATCCCTAAATATTTGTTTTCTTCAGCAATGGAATGAAGGACCTAAACTCTGACGTCATGAAATGCAAAATCGATCAGTTTGCACTTAGTGTATATAAAGTACACGGATATGATCATTCTACATATAAATTCAAATGAACAAAAAACCTGTGTATGTGTTGTTACTATCTGTTATTTGATGAGCAATGTGTATCATGGAATCAAACATCAATAAACATGTAAACACGTATTTTGTTATCTTTAAAGTATTTGAAAAAGCATGGCTGTCATTTTACTATAAATCCCCTATTTTGTGATATCACTAAATCGATTTTGCGATATCACAAAGTAAGACTGAATTTGTGATATCACAAAATCGATTAAGTGATACGATATAATCGCTTAAGTGATATCACAAAATCGATTTTGCTATATCACAAAATGGGCATGGATTTGTGATATCACTAATTTGATTTAGTGATATTACTAATTTTATTAAGTTGTGATATCACTTATTCGATTTTGTGATATCACTAAATAGGAATGAATTTGCGATATCAATAAATCGATTTTGTGATATTACAAATTCATATTTTCCCTTTGAATTTTTTTTTAAATAATTAGGACTCCCAAATGATCACTGCGCATGCCTTAACAGCGGAAATGGCGGCAAGCAACCGCATGGTGACTGCCATTCATAATGAACAAGTTCAAAGAGTTGCCCGTGACTCGTCAAGCGACCATGACGATTTTTCAGATAGACGCAGATCTATAAATATGTATTGGGAAACGATCAAACATTTTGGCTGATCCCTCAGACACTGGTGGAGTTTTATTTAAATCCCGCTGTCGTCTACATCATTAGTCTCAAAACATCGTGTGCCGTTCAAAATAGCCAGCTGAATATTTGCTAAAATATCACTTGGACGTTGTCTATAGCACCATCTCTGTCAGCCATTACTCAGGGACAACAACTTTATTAGGGAATAAACATTGCATTGTTTGCAAATCAAGTATATTTAGTGATAACACTAATTCTATTTAGTGATATCCTTAATTCGTTCACATTTAGTGATATCACTAATTTGATTTTGTGATATCACAAAAAAAGATTTTGTGATATCACTTAATCATATCTATTTAGTGATATCACTAAATCGATTAGTGATATCCAAAATAGATTTATTGATATTACAAAATAAATTTTGTGCTATCACTAATTCGATTTTGTGATCTCACAAAATGGATTTGATTTAGTGATATCACAGATTCGATTTTGTGATATCACTTATTGTGATGTCACAAAATCGATTTTGTGATATCATACAAACTTACCTATTTAGGGATATCAATAAATCGATTTCGTGATATCACAAAATCTATTTAGTGATATCACAAAATAGGGGATTTATAATAAAACGGCACCTCATATGCCGATATCATATGAGCCGGGGCACAGCATTTCCTTCAAGACTGCTTGTGCGCCCAGCAAAGCTGGGCTGGGTTGGAGTTTATTAATGACCATATCTATCTATCTATCTATCTATCTATCTATCTATCTATCTATCTATCTATCTATCTATCTTAGATAAGGTACATTTTCGCAGGACACGTTTGCCTATTTCGGAACACTCTCTCTCTCTCTCTCTCTCTCTCTCTCTCTCTCTCTCTCTCTCTCTCTCTCTCTCTCTCTCCAGTTACGTTCGGAAGCATTCCATTTTGAAATTGTTTCTCACTAAATTATCGATTCTCAGTATTCCGCCAGAGAACTTGACAGTCAAATATCGCACCCTACTTATCGCTAAAATCTGTGTAAACATCTGTCGAGCCGCATCAAGCGAAATTGGGTCTTTCTTCCTGTACAAAATGTACAGCCGGGTCATCCTTAACCCTGCCCTGCTGAATAAATTAAGATGCCACGTCCACTGCTAATTTTTAGCCAGTCAGACTACTTGATTCAGATTGTTGCTGTAAATTCACATACTTACTGGCAAACAGTGTAGACCCAGATCTACACTGTTTGCGAATGCAGGGTATATCTGGGTTCAGCAGAACAAGGGTTAAGATCGACAAGGTCTCTCAAACGCTCTGCCTGCTGGGTAAAAAATTCAGCAGACAATTTTTTGAAATACTTTCCTTGTTTTTCCCAGTAAACAGATGTTGACGTTTCATGCAAATTGTCTCCTTAGGAGACAATTTGCATGAAATGTGAAAGCCTATTTTCTGGAAAAAAAAAAACACAAGAAAAAGAAAAAAAACAACAATAATATCGTGAATTTGTAGTCTGCTGAAGTTGCCCGGAGAGTGGTACATGTTTAACGGAGACTTAATTTCCGCCAATTTTCGTGGATTCCCGTTATAAATGGCGATCGGATTTTATTTTTTACTTAATCGAGTCTTTGTCGTTATGGGAAAACCTGCCGTATCCATGGTTCGAACAGTAAATAAAGCAGATTATGTCAAATTTCTGTTTTATTTTGGTATATTAATCTTTACTATTATCATTTAAATCGTAGTAGTATCATTATTTTAGAATTGTCGTTTCCGTTTTTTTTTTATTTATTTATTTTTTTTTATTTTATTTTTTTTTTTTTTTTTATTATTTTTTTTTTTTTTCGTTTTTATTTTTAGTTTTCAAGAAAACAAAATTTGACATTTCATGCAAATTGTCTCCAATGAAGACAATTTGCATGATATGTCAAATCCTATTTTCTGGATAAAATATGACAATAACCAATTTATCGTATGCTGTATTAGAACAGAAAGCAGTAAACGTTAAGGGATCAAATATCATCCCCACCCCGTAAAAAAGAAAAAGTTTGATATTTCATGCAAAGCGTCACTGTTGCAAACAATGTGCATGATTTTCTGGGTAAAAAAAGACATATATCACCAATTTATCACCTGTTGAATTAGCCCAGAGAGTGGTAAAAGGTAAGGGGTAAAATATTTTACCAAAAAAAAAAAAAAAAAAAAAAAAAAAAAAAACATCTCGGAGATAATTTGCAGGACATGTCAAAGCTTTTTTTCCGGAAAAAATAAGAATATCATCATTTTGTCCTTGATGCATGAGCATTGTCTTACAATCATTTGTCAGTTAACCAATCAAACTTCAGAAAAAAATAAGACAAACTGTCAAAAAACTAACATAACAAGTGATGTAGCATATGCTATTTCTATTTTATCTTATCATCTAAAGAATTGCAGGACTCAATGACTTATCTAAGGTAAAGGACAGTTAAGTCAGATATTGAAAAAATGGAGATTATGTATTATGCAAACATTAAAGACCCAGCTCAGACTGCGCATCTGTCCATTTTGATCAGGATTTTCATGTTAATCATCACAGAAAAAACCTGAAAGCATCACTATTTTTTGATATAATGAAAAATGTTAATATTGACAAGATAAAGTCTTGTAGGGGAAGACCTAAGGGTTCAAAGAAACCATTTTGGAGTTTTTTAAGTCAAAGAAAGCTAAGTGGAAAAAGAGAGCGCGATCTGGAAAATGAAACAAACATTAATATGAACAAAAAAGCTAAAATTGATGACAATTTTTATATAATTATAGGTAGCTCTCTTCATAGCAAAGAAGAAACGTCCTGAGTTAAAACAACACTATTTACGTTAAGTAAAACTGATAACGATGAGATAGAGGGTAGATGTCCAACTTAATGACAAAATCATAGTACAGGCTGCGCAATCCATACTCAAACAACGATTTCCTAATTTAAATGGCTTTCAATCCATTTTATTCAACTAAATATAAAACATTTAAAAAAAAAAGAAAAAACATGATCCAAATTCTACACCGGGGTACTATTGACTCCGCATATTGGTTCACAGTTTCAACAGTAGACTGTAAAGATGGACAAGTTAATTGGTTCGATAGTTTGTTTACCGATTTAGATGTTGACACTAAAAGACAAGTTTGTGCAATAATGAAACCAGAATGACCACAGCTACATTTTCTGAAATGTCCGGTACAAAATCAAATAGAAGGCGCTGACTGTGGGTTATTTGCGATTGCTTTCGCTGTCGCAATTTGGTTTGGAATGAATCCTTCGAAAGTAATTTTCGTTCAAGGGAAAATGCGCAGTCATCTTATTGAATGCCTCGAAAATAAAAATTTTTGCAATTTTCCATTTAATATTAATACTAACTGGAAAAAGAAAAAAATAAATAAATAAACCAAGGAAAACATAAATTGTAAATGTCGCGGTCTGCATGACAGCGAAATGGTGCAATGCGTGGCCTGCGAAGCATGGCTTTAACATCGTTGTACGCTCGTATCGACAAACGCATAGTTAAGCAAATCGAAGAGAAAAAGAACTTTGTCTTTCAATGCTGCTAGTTGTATGATATATAAAACCTTAGGAGAAGTGGTACTCTGCTTTCATATAAAAATGTGATCTGGCGGTATATATGATTCTCTACTTCAAATCTGAGAAGTTAAGCTGCATTTTCGTGTAAAAAATGATCGCTGGTCTATATAGTTCTCAAATTCTAGTCTGAGTTTCATGTAACGCAATGAGCTATATGACTAATTTATCCATTCTATTGTTAAAAACTGACATTCTTCACATGCGCATGCTCAGCCATCTAGTAATTCTAAATGTCAACTACTTGGTCTAAGTCTTTGTCTAGTTCTATACTACACATATACGACATGTATGCGAACAACGATGGCTTCGGCGATACTGCCTGGATGCCTAAGCAGCACTTGTTCGCATATACGCGAGAAGTACCGTTGTTACATGTGTTGGATCATACCATTTCTTAGAGGAGATATTTGAGCTAGGGTCAGAACGTCCGTCCCCACCATTGAATCTTTGAATTGTATATTTTGTGAACTCAATATTAAGTATGGTCTATGTTCTATGTTTCTGAGCTGTTTTGTTTGGTGGTATGCTATATGTAAATAAAACGAGTTAATCTGCCTTGATCTTATTTTCTGATATGCCTCCTTTAGAAACTGAAATTACCAAGTTTAACATAACACGCACACGCCGGTTCTTTTCACATGTGAACCCAGCGAAGACATATCAGCCAACGCATCCGCCCAGTCTGACCAGTCTTTTCTGAAAAAGCATTGGAAGTTTTGCTATCTACCCAGTCAGCATTCTACGT
This sequence comes from Anodontia alba, assembly GCA_964016985.1. Taxonomy (NCBI): domain Eukaryota; kingdom Metazoa; phylum Mollusca; class Bivalvia; order Lucinida; family Lucinidae; genus Anodontia; species Anodontia alba. The sequence continues at coordinate 38,878,402 of OZ024834.1, forward strand.
AAATCTATATCGGGCCGTCATCGGCCCGTCAGGGTAGCTGACGGGCCGATGACGGCCCGATGTAGATTTACGTAGAATGCTACCTGGGTATCGAACGCCCAGCGAAAACTTTGACCAGAAACCGCTGGTGCGCAGGCTGACCTGAGTCTTGGCTGGACGCATATGTAAACTATATGCTAATATTTTGTATTTCGAACTGATAGAACAACAGTCCGATCGAGCAGCCTGCTCTAAAAATAAATTAAAAATCCTGTACCCACAATCAGTCTACGATATACCCGCATAATAGAGGCACCAACAGAACGATAACATGCCTATGTAATTTTGATTACATCAAACCCTGCTTTTACATAGTAAAAATCGGTTTTCCGGAGTATATATTATCTTTCTTATTGCTGCTCTAAAGAAATAAAAAAGGTCAAACTTGTTCATCTGAAAATTTTCATTTTTACGATTATAACATATTTACATAGATGTAAAAACATGAAAAGTTCAGGCGTTGCTACAACTTATCAATGGCATCATAAATCCGGTAGAATCTGGCATTAGCAATTTTCCCGAGAATTTGCTATTGCCAGACGTCTGGCAATAGCAATTTCCCCGAGATTTTGCTATTGCCAGACGTCTGGCAATAGCACTTTTCCCGACTTTGTGCTATTGCCAGGCGTCTGTCAATAGATTTTTCCTTTTTCTTTCTTCATCTTTATAACATACATTTTAAAACAGTTGACCATTTCAAACAATACAATCGATTCAGTGAAACGCCTCTGATTCACTCGCTCTGTCGGTGCTACAGCCTTCTTTAGTTGTGTCAGTGCCGCTGTAATCAGAGCCCGTCACGTACGTGTAGTCACAAAACGTTCACCTTGCTACCCACTGTCGAGATATGTGGCTTTCATCTGATCTGTTATCTTCTCCACATGTTCGCAGGTCTCGAGTCTCAAGCTCGTTTCCAGCTAGCACTCTTTATAAATCTATAGCGGGTCGTTCCAGGGTAGCTGACGGGACGATACCGGCCCGCTATAGATTTATAAAGAATGCTCACTGGGTCTCCATCTGTCCACCCCAAACTCCGCAAAGGCTTTCTCAGCAATTTCTATCACGTCACTGAATCTGATGATGACGACGACGATGACGATGATGATCGTGATGATGATGATGATGATAATGGTGGTGGTGGTGGTGATGATAAGTTCAGGTTTAACGACGCTTCAATCCATTAGAGTCATTTGCGTCAAAATGGATATTAAAACTTTGTTTGGTATTGAGACGTCTAAATAGATAAAGTCATATCATTAAATCTGAAATAGCGCAATACATGTAGGGGTTTCAGAGCCAAAAAAAATAAAAAAGAAAAAAAAATCTTGAATTAATTAAGCTTGTATAGAGACATATTGGAGGTCTGCAGTTTCCTATCTACAATAAAACTTTGTTTTAGCGGCCACTCAAAAATGATTCAATGTGGTCTTTAAGACAGGTGGCTGCTTTATGAAGGACGGGAATAATTCAGAAAGTTCCCATGGGAGCTTTCTGTATTACTTTCAGCCTGCATCAAGGAGCTATCTGCCTCCACAGAATTCAGAGCTTGTTTAAAGAGTGTCGGTTTTACTTGGAAGAAAGGAAAAGAGCTGTTTATAAATGTATGCCGAATACTGAATTGTGTTATACGAATATATACCCGAATGTAACATATTGAAACACATAAGTCTTCATATCCCATAAAAAGGCAATAAAAATATCTAGCTTCTGCAGAGAGTCGAACCCACGGCTCTGTGATTGAAAAGTTACCATTTTATCCATTTGACAAACCGGGCAACTATTTCTTAATACATTTACCTCAATTTGTCTTTCGGAAACCGATGATTACCGAATCGAGTTCACGGAATATGCAAATGTCTCAAATTTAATTTTGCCCTGTCTACTACAGTATTCACCAATTATTTAGTCCATTTTAACCCAAATAAACTCCACTAAACTATATATTGGAGGTGTCAAATTTCAATTTTAGGTATATCAGGCGATGTGATTTAAATATTACAAGAGAAATATGTTTAAACCATTTGTAAACAGTGGAGACCTGATCAGACGCCGCTTTTGATCTTGGTCTGCACTGTTTGCCAATTACCTTTTTGGGGTCCCTAGACTAAAATATGTTCGGTGGAAAAGGGTCACTTATCTGGAATGAAGCAGTCCGCTATTGACTACAAAGAAATTCAGTGTAGCTCGTTAAGTGTTTGGTATTTCAAAACATACAAGGTATGACATAGCCAAGTAAAAAAAGAACCTTATGGCATGGCGACTATCGTAAACTTAGATCAGCCTGCACAACTGTGCAGTTTGATCAGTGTTTTATTAGCTAATAAAAAATTTAAAGACTAAGGTACATTAAGATAGCGACCCATGTAGGATGCGTTGATCTAGGTCTACTTTGTATGAATACACCATAGTGTCGTTTTCTATTTGGACAGACGCATACACCTGACTTGTGCTCTCCAAGGCTGATAAAAAGTACTCACAATATATTTATTCATCAAGGTAGGAGGTACATCGCACAATAAAAATGGGCAAATTGACGATTCTATCCGTTCTTTTTCTGTTGCTGAAATTCCATATGAGGTAACACTAATAATATTCATTCTACTCTCTTTTCGACATCTTTCAGAAACTCTTATTCTGTCTGGCGAATTGCTCACAAGAAGTAAATTTAATTTTTGTCGTGATTTAATGCAACAACTATTAACCCTTGTCCTGCTGAACCCGGATATACCCTGCCTTTGCAAACAGTGTAGATCTAGATCAGTTGGTTTCTGAAAAAGCCAACTGATCTGGATCTGCACTATTCGCCATTAAGTATGTGAATTTATAGCAACAATCCGGATCAAGTAATCTGATTGGCTGAAAATTAGGTGTGGCATCTTAATTTATTCAGCAGGACAAGGGTTAATTACCTATTCAGAAAAAAAAACATTATTTTATTTACTGGTTTTAAATAATCAATATTTTCACTTTTGTTTTCCATCATAAAATGGCTGCTTATTATACAGAAATTCGTAGGGTAGGTAAATTGGAGACAGGTTTTCAACAAGTTTCGTTTGTTCAAACATTCTGAAATTTTTACAATACTGTCTTTCACAATAGAGTCATAATTAAAATTCAGCAAAGAGAAAAAAAATGATAAAGAATAAAAAAAAAAAAAAAAAAAAAAAACATTTTGCTATAGAAATTACATAGGACAGACCAATATTCGGACATAGTATTATCAGCCTTTAACACTCTGGGCAAATCCAGTAGACGATAATTTGATGACATTTTCTTATTTTCCCAGAAAATAGGCTTTGATATTTCATGAAAATTGTCTGTCTCCTATGGAGATACTTTGCATGAAATGCCAAAGCCACTTTTCTTAGACCTTGGGCCGGCTATAGACATCCCCCTCCCCGCACCCCTGAGAGGGAATTTTGTACAGTATGATTTTCTGAAACTACATTATATAAGAAACATAATGACATATGTAAGCCCTCTAGCGATGGGGGTGTTTGCGTGTAACAGCCATGTTACAAATGTTACCCTCAAAACAATGAAAATAATTATGTTAAATATTAATAGTATCCATATTCTTGCTTACTAGTATGCTACTTGTCACCAATGCACGTGGTTTTATAGAGACAGGTATCTCTATATGTTGAGCTGTCAATGACTTGTTTTATAACTGTTACGTACATTACTAAAATTCATAAACCTCATATACATGTTTCCTGATACAACGTTTTGGGCGATTATGACCAGTCAGTGACTAGAAATTTAATCTAATGCTGTTTTACAATGGATAAAGACTATTTGTTCACGTTAGTACATCAAGACATAAAAATAAACCAGCTTGACTAAGCAAATGACAAAAGGAACGATAGTTACTTTAAACAGCCTAAACTGCTTTTTTCTAAAAACATCACGAAAACATACCTATATAATTTTGACCCCCTTAAACCCCACTTTTATATAGTAAAACTGGGGTTTACAGGGGTATACATTATTTTCCATATTTCTGCTCAAAACCATAGATTGTGGGTACTCGTTAGAACCGCCTCAGCGAGGCGGTTCTAACAAGTACCAACAATCTATGTTTTGAGCAGAAATGTGAAAAATAGCAGAGCTTTTTATCTGAAAATTTTCAGTTTTTGGAGGTGAAATTTTCTATATATTTGAACAGGCGTGTTTCCATAATGGTATCTTTATTTCAAACTTCTTAACATCTTATTTCTTATGGTTGCTTTTAGTACAATGCATTTACCTATTATAATTGGTTAAATTAGATACTTATATACTTTGAATAAATGCTTTATAATATTCTTAATGTTATATACGTTACTTTTTGAGTGATATTTTATGTACATTGCTTAAAATGGCTGTTGATACTTTGTACATAAAGTGAAGGAAAATCAGCTCTATAATTATCTTAATAATAAACATAATTTTTTTTTCTCGGACACCTTTATAGTTTGGTGAATTAAGTGAAATAAAACTCTCGCCAATCTTCTGCTGGTGTATCCGATTGATAATTTTATCTTTAAAATAGTAAAATGCACCCTATAACAAATACAGAAATACCCCCTTGATCATAATAGTTGCATGATATGAGCTCTTTATTGCTTATCTTCTATGCATAAAGCTGATCCTCTAAATTCCATCAAGACTTCTAGAAATATTGCACACATAATACTGTTACACAACTTATATGCCAGTTTAAGTGCTTTGATATCAGAACACTGTTTCCTATAGACAGTGTTTGGAGGAGAAGATCCATCAATGAAAATACAGTATACTTTCCTAATATCAACTCAAAAGCATGAATAAAGTGAAAACAAACATTCTGAGGGCACAAATTATTCAAGAAGAACTATTTCATTATTTGAGTTTACATAAAAATGCAGTGGTAATCACGTTGATAATAACAAGACACATATATAACAACACTACAGTGCACTTTTAAGTCATCTCTAAGATGCAGCCAAATACACAGCAATACACTCTGGCACTTCTCTGTTGCCACAATGTATAAAATAAAACATTTTATACTGGCAGTTTGCTTCAATAAAATCTGCTTATTGTGAAATACCAAGTAAAAACAACACATATAGGTCAGTCATATATAATAAAATTTGATGACAACACATGAGATAATATAGGGTTATTGCACTGATATTGGTGAATATTGTACCAAGTTGGGATATCGAAGGACGCGAGCTTGCGAGCTTGCTTTTATTATATAGCTATGAATATTCATTTCCTTTCCCGGTGTTTCTGACCTTTAAAACGCTGTTTTAATAACAAAAATGTGAATTCTAAGAAAATGTGCGTGAGAAGGTTTGGCGTGACGTCACTACTTTACGACGTCATCAAAAGCAATATAATGTAACGGTAATATGAGAAGGCATCCGAGTAAGTGTGCAATATCGAGTAAGTATGCCGAAATCGTGTGATATCAGCACCCTAGCTCCGCGGCTTTTATCGCACATTTTAATCATTTAATATTTATAGCTATATAATAAATTATTAATATTGTTTATCATCTATAAAGTGATAAGAAAAGCACTTTAGATATAAGATTATACAAAAGTCTTGTTATAACTTCTTAGTGATATAAGTAATAAGAATAACACACAACAACATTAAGCTTAACGATTTCCATTCTCTTTGTTACTTTATAATGGACCTGAAAAACATGTACTTGATTGTCAGAATGGTGATAGTATAAAATAACTGTTAGGATATATATATATATATATATATATATATATATATATATATATATATATATATATATATATATATATATATATATATATATTTATATATATATATATATATATATATATATATCTTTTGTCCCTACCCCTGATATACCATTTATTTTTTAATTATTTTGATGCCAAGGTATGATAAGGTATTTTATTGTCACCTTTTATTTCCATTGCAATTTCAGAAATTACAATGACCTAGTACCTGCTGATGGTCAATGATTCTGTTAAGGTGAATAGTTTACTACCAATATAAACTGCCATTGACAGACATAACCATTTACCTAATATATCTGGTAACGTATGTAACACAACTGTAACTGTTATTCTTAATCAGATTTTTTGCATGTCTCCATTTAGACTTTTGCAACTTTTATTGTCCTTCTAAAGATAGATCATACCAAACTAAGACAAAACGATGTTTCATAACTGTTATTAAAGACCCATGTTCTTTAAGGCCGTATTCCTTTCGCCCAGAGACTGATCAGTCTTCAAAGTTACATATTTGAGGCATACTCTGGTGCTTAGAATACACCTTCTACTGCTCAGAATGCATATTCTGAAACTAAGAGTAGCTTTTCTAGGTCCTTTCATAGAGTTAATTTCAAAGCCATATGTAATGCTGACTATAACTAATTATACCCAACAATATTGATCTGATTTTTGTTCATGCGTTTTAGCTAGGCTCTGGTAGTTTATGTTATAATAGGAAAATGTACAAATATATGCATGAAACAGATGAAAATCAAGTAATATACCTTTTTTGGTTTTCGACACAAGAATGGAGTCGATCTCTTTAAGGTATTAAAGTCACTGAATTGCTTTAATACATACTTCACTTCATTGTGATATGTATGTTTGTAAATTTGCCTAATGTTACACACTTATCTTTAATGATTAGTGTAGTCTGTATATTTAAGAGATAAAGCAACACTGTTTGTTTGGGAGAAATCATATTACCGTAAGGAAAAGTGTTATATGATTAACTTTGCCATCCTAATGTATTTAAGCCGCAGTATGATAAAACTATCAATTGACTTGTGCACCTGGTGAAGACTCAGATCAGCCTGGTTGTCCGCTCAGTCTGATAAATCTTTGCAGTCTGCATGAAGAAAGCTGAGGTCTTTTGCTTATCACTGAGCACACAGGAATACATTGATCGTAAACAAAAATTAGTGTGGCAAGCTATAATTTGAATATTCTTAATATACCAATAAAATTCTAGAATTGACATGCATTGGTTTGCTAGCCTGCAGATGAATAAATTATCTACGTAACACACCTGATAATGTAAGAGAATAAATGAGGTGAAAGCGTCATGTTTATCCTTTTATTCTAAAAAATCTTATTTTAAAACCGAGGATTAATTCAAGAGATAAAAGTATAGGTACAGATCTTTACAGAGAGAAAGATCCCTTAAAAATTCAGACATTGAGATGTTACCACTGATAAATTATTAAGCAAAGTCATTAGAGGGTCTGACATATAATTCATCTGAAGATATTTTATTTAGACATAAAGAAACTATGAGTATTTGCCATAAATTGAAAAGTTCAGGATAGTATTCAGTATTTTATGTAAAAGTAGTCTAGATGCAGATAGATTCTTGACTGTCAACAGAATAGTGTCATTTAGTATGTTATAACTGACAGATAATATCGGCATTAAATTTGCAGTTTCCGGAACGCTTACAAAAACTTCTAAATAATACACAACAGATGCACTAAATACTGATGAAGATTATCATACAGAAAAAGGGTAAGAGAAAAGTCCAGGGAGTGCCACAATCACAAACCACAGCCCTTCCCAGACACCAAGAGGAAGAGGAAACCGACAAATCCAAACAAGCACAAATCGAACAAACGTACGAAAAGCACTAAGATTAGCTCTCTCTTCCCCAAGCGCGGTAATCGCAAAAGCCCACAGTATTGAGATATTTCAGATGTTACATACGCTATAGGCAGAATGACATGGCAGAGACATGTTTTAATGCGCCTTTGCATCTCATATAAGTTCACTTTATTTGTACAACTTCTAGGCTGTATTTGATGTGATATTATGTGAAAATGATTTTTTTTCAATGTTATGTTTCACAGTGGGGTGACTTTGCTTAACAGCCAATAACTCACAAAGTATAAAAGCTAGAGAGACCAGTTTTGCAGCTTTGGAAGGAATATTTAATAACTTATCAGAAATTAAAACCTTAAGGTCATAGAGGCAAATTACAATCTATAAAAATGAACTTTATGAGTTAAAATACTCATTTCTAAAGGGTACATTAGAAAATGTAACATGCGTAACGTCATGTAAGGCCTAAAAGAAGTTTAAACATCACATTTTGTAGCTAGTGGACTGTTCTTTAGCTTCATATATTTACTTGCAACATATAATATATTTTGCTCCAATTTTCATAAGTTTAATAATTCCCTATGGTATTATATGTTTTGTAGGGGTAACGAATGTAACAGGCTGTTACTCGGTAGTGCATCCATCGTCAGATGGCTAACATGCTGCAAAATACTTACAATATGCTTTAAAAAAAACATGGGCTACGAAATACCCCCTGTGGGGGAGGTAGACCATAGCTGGCCAGCGGCCTATCTGAAAAAAAAAATCAAAATGTCGCCTATTTTTACCCTACTGACAAAGCGTTATACTAGAATGTATATTGTTTGGGCTCTGATTACTCTTCCTTTCCCTCCGCCCTAATTTTATCATTGCGGTTGTGAGTGTGGGTGTTTTACTGTGAATGTGTTACTGGTGAGGCAAAGGACTCATGCGCTGACCAAACACATATTTGTAATTTGGAGCTGAATTAAATTAAGGGTGGGTTTCGCGCAAGTAAATTTGGTTTAAGCTCATCTATCCCACCTTTTTTTCTGACCCTTCCACATTGGTTTCTCTGTTATAGTCCTCCTGAATTCGTACTTCAATTATTATACACATGTTTAGAAGTTTTGTACACATTGCGAAAACATGCCTATTCAAATATAAGGAAAATTTTACCACCAAAAAATGAAAGATTTCAGATAAAAAAAATAATCTGACATTTTTGCATATTTCTGCTCTAAACATAGATTGTGGGTACTCGTTAGAACCGCCCTGAGGCGGTTTTCACGAGTATCCACAATATATGTTCTTGAGCAAAAATATGAAAAATAATGTATACACCTGTAAACTCCAGTATACCCCTGTAAACTCCAGCATAAAAGTGGGGTTTAAGGGGTTAAATTTATATGTCTTGATGTATGTTGTTTTGTTTTACCATTGTTTGTTCATCATCACTTCTTCTTTTGGTGCCCCGTGAACAGTTTCTGTTTGTGATTGTTGAATTTCCTGGGTAACTTCAATCGCATTTAGCAAACGAAATTTTTGCGACAGAAGTAATAGTACTAGACTAATAATGATACGTGATACTTATAACTGTTATAACTGATGTTCTTGCCATGGCATTTAAGATAATATATAGTATTATAGTGAAGCTTACAAATGGCAATGATGCTAGGAATTGCTCGCCTGACATAGCAGGTTCGCTTCACCAATTTGATATGTCACTGTACTAATGTTTTTGATTGTTTCGAACAAATTCTTCAAAATGTTCAAAAAAGATGCATCATTTGGTTCAGGTGTTTCGTTTCATTCAAACGGCTGTTTACTTTGGTTCGAACAGGTGATGAGTTTGTTTCAACCAACTCTACCGTTTATCTGGAGATTACATTTTACACGTAGATGTAGGTTAGGGAATATCCAGATAAGTATTTTTCTTATTTCTCTACCAAAGCATACGTTGTAAGTGTTCATCAGAGGCTTTGTGGACAAATAAGTAAAATTATGAATGCTTTTTGTTGTGGCAAAACAAACGTCACATATAAAACCATTAACGAACAAGAAGAGCTGCAACAGAGGACGCACTAGATCAGTAGAAAACTAGGCTGGGCTTAAACCAGTTTTGCTCGCGCAAAATTTCTTATGCAGTTCCCAGTTACAAATATATGTTCGGTCCGCACAGGGGTCCTCTACCTCATCAGTGAAACATCACAGGCAACCAAACTAAACACAAACACTACGATGAAACAAAACAAGGTGCTCAAAGGCGATCTAAAGCCATAACACAAGAGAACAAAAGACAGGAGCATAATGGGCCCGACCACAGACGTAGATAGTATCGCGCCAACAATATCATATTTCTGTGTAAAAATATAATTCATTTACCCAGGTAAAGCCAAAGTCACGAAACACAATCTTCCCGAAGCTTCAAAGGAAGAAACGACGAAAAAATAAAAAGACATTCTGTCTTGGAATAGTCAGCAGGAAAACAAAACTACAGGGGTTTGGGTGCCTATTTGTGTAGTGCACGTCAGTATCTTGTGTGCCTTCCTTGCGCAGCTGTCGCAGCCGTCCTATACATTGAGTTTATCAGGGTGTTGATCCTTGCAATGGGAATGTTATCCCACTCTTCATACAAGGCATGTCTCAGCTGGGCCAGATTAGTTGGGGCATTTGGGCGCTTCCTAACCCTCCTATACAGTTCTTTCCACAAGTGTTCAATCGGGGACAGACCTGGACTGAATGCTGGCCAGTTGGGCGGGTTTACGTTGTTGTTAGCCAGAAATTGCTGACAAACTCGAGCAATCTGGAGCCGGGCATTGACATGCTAGAAGATCAGGTTTCACGCTTGCACATTTGGGACGGCAACTGGGCGGAGGATTTCGTTTCTATACATGTTAAATATTCTAGGCCAAGCAATAAAATATTTGTTGCATATACTAAGTACCCGGCGTTTCATTTTCGTCCTACTATATGAACATCGCAGTAAAACACATGTAATCTCAAACACTATGATAAAACGAGATAGAGATATCAAAGGTGATTTAAAGTCAGAACAAAAGAAATAACAAGTAGGAACTTGTCCAAAGACATCTACAGCCATGCGTCAACCTTCTAATACCATATTGAGGAGAAGCCGTGGTGCAGTTAAGGAGGGAAGCAAGGTTATCAACCATAATTATGTTAAAACTTTGCGTGCAGTTTGTCGCATAACATTCAAGTTGTTACCTATCATTTTGTATAGAGAGACAATCTTTATGAAATGTTTTGGAAAGTTGATGTATCCAAACATATTTCTGAGTGAACAGATTAAGTAACCATAAAAGTCGGGATCCGACCTTCTGGGCAGATTCTGAAGTGTTCTCAACCAACGTTATCTTTACGGCGATAAATCTAGAAAATGTTATTCGTTTGTGCAATCAATACCATTGTTTTAGAAGTTATGCATTTAAATGATTATTCTTATTATGGATTTGCTCTAAACATATTTATTTCCAAAAAGTCACATATACAACACATACAAAAGTACAACAATAGGATTAGAACGAAAGCATAAGAGCTTATTTAGTTCCTTTCCTAAAATTGATTATCTATTTTACAACATGGTCTAGCAAATTATGAAAGCACAATAGCGTGCTTCAGTAAAACGAATAAGTGGTGAAATATTGTTTATTTTAGTACTGTTGCATCGCCTAAGGTTCACTCATGCGTTGTTTTTTTTTGTTGTTTTTGTTTTGTACTTTTCTTCTAATCTTCTTTACATAACATTATCCTGCCTTTATCTATATCTATCATACGACAGATAACGGTCAAGGCTGACAGATTTTTGTACAACTAAACATAAACATGAGATATAGCACGAGGGACATCACCTCGGTGGGGTAACTTAGGGGTAATTTTGGTACGGGTGTGCGAGCCAGTATTTCAAAACCTACCCGATTCATATACCTGGCCTTCCAAAAAACGGACCCATTCATATACTTGATCATCCAAAATGTTGACCTATTCATATACAGCCCTTTGATTTTTTTGTACCTATTTTTTGCTAGTTATTACACAAATATCATAGTCAATTCATGTAATACCAAGAGGATAAGCAGCCTCGAAAAATCTCTGAGAGAAAAATATGTGCACTTACCAGGATGTCAGAAAAATGGGGCCTTTCACATAGGAATCCAGAAAAATGGGGCCATTCAAATACTTTTTGTTGAAAAAAGGGGGCCAATCATATACCTGGCAGCGCTGAAAAAGGGAGCTATTCTGCACGCACATCCGTACTATGCCATATATAGGAAGTTACCCCCCCCCGCCCCCCCCCCCTCCCCCCCCCTCCCACACACACACACACAGGACATCACCGTTCAAAAAGGAAACATTTACAATGTCAAAATCAAACCTTTCCGTATATTATAAATTTAAGTTTTAATAATATCAATAGATATTGATAAATGTAAACACAGAAACTGGGTTTCGGAATCAAAGGAATTCATTTGGTTTAGTTGAAATGGGATGAATCTGAATCAGTGCATTTTGCGCATATTCGAAGACACTTTTTCGCTTGGGTGGCCCATTTCAGTAAAGTAAATATAGAGATACACACAACAGGTCATGGAATACAGCCTACCCAAAGCACCTGATTAATTACATGAAATAACAAAAAAAAAAAGCACATTGTCGCAAACAGATCAATTAAATGCATCACGAAAACATACCTATATAATTTTGACCCTCTTAAACCCCACTTTTATATAGTAAAACTGGGGTTTACAGGGGTATACATTAAACATGGATTGTGGGTACTCGTTAGAACCGTCTCAGAAAGGCGGTTCTAACGAGTACCCACTATCTATGTTTTGAGCAGAAATATGAAAAAAAAAATATCGGACTTCTTGTCTGAAAACTTTCAGTTTTTGGTGGCCAAAATTTCAATATATTTAAATAGGCGTGTTTTCGTAATGGAAAAGGGGACGAATAAATGAAGAACAACTGCAACAGAAATATCACCTCTGAACGATAAAATGTAGCATATATATACTAAATACAAAAATAGTAAAAATGTTCCGGAAGACACTAAATCACATCGCATTTCCTACCAATGACAGCAAAGAGAAGAGTTAACAGACTTCGACGTGTAGCACAAACTTCACAAATCAACAAAATACAATGCGACTAGCTCCCTTTTTTCCAATGAAGTGATCGCCATTCCAGACAGCAGTGCTAGCCCAGAAAGCAAAATGGGCAGCCGTACAGGGGTGACAAAAATGTTAAAATTTAAACAGGACTAAACAAGCTGCGAGTTGCCACAAACCCTACAGAAATAAATAAAACAAGAACCGCCGCTTAAGAACGTTCATTATTGCATAAAAAGCAGTGTCGCACGTTATTAATAGCCGTACATTAACCGGCGAAAAGCCATGTATTAACAAGGCAATTCACGCGCTGTTAATGCACGGCTACGCAACTTTCAATATGCTCATACCGGGCCACAGAACAGCTGCCGTCACGAGATGTGTACTACCCTGCCCTAGAACAAGCACAGTACGTGAAAATAGCGTTCGCGCGACATCGGTGAAAAGGCGAAACAAAATAGTGCAAGAAATAACGCGAAATGTAGCAAATGTTTTCGGTTTTTATGCAATAATAGCGATCGAACATGGTTTTTCTATGCATTAACATTAGCCAGGTCCCTTGGGAGGTGTTGAAAACCGCGGCCTTTGGCCTCGGTTTTCAAACCTCCCACGGGACCTGGCGAATGTAAATGCATGAAAAACCATGTTTGATCCCTATAATAGTAAAACCACTTGAGAATTAAATCAATTTTACTAGTACCACATCTTTCTCGGTTCAACTGTTGTATACAAATAGAAAATAATATAGGCTTCCAGGGTGTAGTTAGTTAGCTGTAAAAGTGCTTTAAACCCCCCGGTGGTTTGCTCTACCGACCGTTCTAAGGCGGTGGTCCCGGTGTTAGTCTTACTCTTTGTTGCTTTGTGGTTTATTCTACGAGGCGATTTGTTGTATGTCTTTCCGTGTGTCATTTTGTTCTTGTGTTTTTCAGTCCTTTTAGTATTGCGATTACCTCGCTTGGGGAAGAGAGAGCTAATCTTAGTGTTTTTCGTACGTTTGTTCGGTTTGTGCTTGTTTAGATTTGTCGGTTTTCTCTTCCTCTTGGGGTCTGGGAAGGGCTGCGGTTTGTGATTGTGTCACTCCCTGGACTTTTCTCTTACCTTTTTTTTTCTAACTCAATCAGTGAAGCATTAAAGACAAATCATGTAAATTAAATTAAATCAATGTGATAAAACAAGGATGAAGACTAGTGAAAAACAACTCAGACGTTGACACCCAGGGCCCAGTTGTTCAAAACTAACGATTCATTAGTTAATTAACGTATCGTTAAAACTTTGATCGTATGCTAATATTATTGCTGAAAAAAATATGAGTAGCTTTTGAATTTGCAAAAGCTACTCACATTTGTTTCAGCAAAAATACCTGTGAATTAGATATTGTACTTACTAGAACAATTAACATTTTATTCACTAACGAGCTCGTTAAGCTAACGATGCTTTGAACACCTGGGCCCAGAGCTAAAGAAACTAGTTCAGCCACGATGACCGAACAAAGGCAATATCAGATATCAGCCTTCTAATCAACGGTTTAGATCGGCATCTTCATAGATTCTGAGACCCAGCACGGACTATAAGTAAACAGAAAGCAAGGTGGGCAGCCGTTGAACGCGTTGACCACAATATTAGGTTCCGTACAAAACAACATGATCAAAGTAAAACTAATAGTAAGTAAAGTGGCCAGCTTTACAGAGGGTGACAACAATACTAGAGTAACAAACAAGAACTGATTTGTATAAGAAAATATGCCTTGAAACTGACAGCAGTATAAACTACTAGGGACTTAGACAATAGCAGAGAATAGTCGCAATCACATAGCATAGCCTACAAATGACACAGAGGAAGGGCAAATAAACCAAGACAGACAACACATACAGTCGAACCTCGTTATCTCGAACTCGCTTATTTCGAATTACCGCTTATCTCGAAGTGAAAATCTGGTCCCTGTTTGAACATGAGACTATGACAACAGGTAACAAAATAATGTGGAAAAGAGGGGAAATTGCTCCTAAGGAGCAATTTCTCCTCTTTTCCACATTATTTTATATATATATTTCTAACTTCAGGAGTTAAATTACATATTAATTTGTTAAATGTGGTGGTTCAATTTATTGTTTTCCTCACTCTCTAAACTCTGATATGTCGAGGTACGGATATCTCGAAGTGTATCAGTGAGTCCCTTGGAATTCGAGATAACGAGGTTCGACTGTAATCCACAACCCAAAGAAAAGCAAAATAACCAGCTCCCTCTTCCTCAGCAAGATGATCACGCTGCTAGACAGGGTCCTCTACCCAGCAGGGGCTACCTCCGTGTTTTGCTCTGTCGTGTTTTACTAAGCGTGCACGCAACGTTTATACAACGTCGTATCAACGTCGATGCAACATCATGATGTTGCATCGACGTTGATTCGACATTGTCTTAACTTTGCGTGCCCGCTGGGTAAACACGACAGAACAAAACACAGAGGAAGCCCCGCAATGAGTATACACGAGCCCGGCCAGACAAAGCACAAACAACGCCAGAACCATCGCCTCTGGGCGGTCAGTAGCATATAAACTACCGGTGTGCGTGGTGGCAGGGGGTTGGGGGGTAGGTGATGGTGATGTAAATAGATTTTAACCTAACGTTATTTTTTATCAAACCCACTCCCTCAAATCTGATGCATGTTCAGCTACATAAAATTGTTCTGCAGCATATGGGTTCCATAGCTCATCAACAGACCAACATTGAAAAAAAAAAAAAAAAAAAAAAATCAACTTCTCAACACTATCATTAAGCAAAGATGAAGGCTCGACTACAACCCGGATGTCAGATCAAAAGAAAACTGCTTCAGTAAAACTTCAATGGCTCGAACACTGAAGGCTTTTTTACCATGGTTGATTCGAACTTCTTTTTGAGTCCCTAGTAAATTCTTCCGATAGCTTAAAGGGAAGGATCCACAAAGTTTAACTGTGATTTCAGTAAAAAGGGGTTAAAGAGGCAAACATTTTGCCACAAACTTTATGTAAATCGGTTGAGCGGTTTAGGGGATATGGCCTTTTGTACATTTCACAATAGCTTTCTACGAAGGCCGCCATTTTGTCAGTCATGTCACGTGACGAAATAAGAAATCGCTAATTTCAAGCATAAGGATGTTTTCTCTTAAATAAAACAGTATATTTTCATTATATGCAATAAAAGGGATATAAATTGGCAATTCACTGAAATTATCTAGCATAAGAATGGCTGTTATTTGATATTTTTGATTGTGAGTTTATAACGTCATAAACTCAAAGCCTCATTCTGGACTCACATTACCATATTTTTTAAACCTTTTTAACTTTCTTCTAGATTGATCGATTTTCATTAAATATGTTGCAAAATGCTAAGATATTCAATGCCTGTCTTCCAAACTACAAGTATTATTTTATGGGCCCTTACGAAAAAAAGGTAAGAGAAAAGTCCAGGGAGTGCCACAATCACAAACTGCAGCCCTTCCCAGACCCCAAGAGAAAGAGGAAACCGACAAATCCAAACAAGCACAGACCGAACAAACGCACGAAAAGCACTAAGATTAGCTCTCTCTTCCCCAAGCGAGGTAATCGCAATACTAAAAGGACTGAAAAACACAAGAACAAAATAACACACGGAAAGACATACAACAAATCGCCTCGTAGAAAAAACCACAAGGCCACAAAGAGTAAGACTAACACCGGGACCACCGCCTTAGAACGTTCAGTAGGAAACAAATATTAAGGAATATTTTAGGGAAGTTTTCTTATTTTATCATGAAAAAGTATGTTGAATATGTTTGTTGTGTGTATACATTAGAATCGCCTCGTCATTCTAATGTGTACCCGCAACATACCGTAATATGTTTGGAAGATCAAAAAGGCATTCCTAAATAATCGTCATTTGCTTCCTGACTTGGCGCTATGATTAATCCTCAGTGACTCAATTAATACTAGAACAAATTTCAAAGATGTTCGAGTCATTGCAGTTCGGCTGTAATTCGTAGGCAGTTCAATAAATAACCAGCTTGACGGATTTATGCATGTATGAAAAGTGTATTAATACCAGTTTATTTACTGCTATGGTATCGGGTGTTAAATAGACCAATGATACAAAGGCTTGCTTTACGTTTATACTGAAATACGCAGCTCTATCATGAAAAATGCCTCCCCCTCAAACACCCACTTTTATATAGTAAAACTGGGGTTTACAGGGGTATACATTATATTTCTTATTTCTGTTCAAAAACATATGTTGTGGGTACTCGTTAGAACCGCCTCGCCGAGGCGTTTTAACGAGTACCCAAAATCTGTATTGAGCAGAAATATGAAAAATATCTGAATTTCTATCTGAAAACTTTCAGTTTTTGGTGGTGAAATTTTCAATATATTTGAAGAGGCGTGTTTTCGTAATGCTAATTCGTTACCAGTTTTTGAAAAGAAAGCAGGCAAGGAAATACATAGCAAACTAACGGGTTTTCTGTACCATCTAATGCTCATGAAAAATTCTGGATTAGCCCGTTCAAATGCGGTAAACCTTCCTTAGAAGATGAAAGCAGGATGCAGACTAGTTCCCACCGTTGAGGAAAGGTGCAATGAAGTGTGATATATTGTGATAGGGGAATTCAGGTGAAAGAGATAGCAAGTAGACCATAGAAGGTCGAGTCCTCATCGTTTTTTCATCTCTGTATTCGTTTGATTTTGATGTTCTCGGAGATGTTGCACTGATGAGTTAGAAACACTTCAAACGGACTGAACAATTGACTTGTGTATACCACGGCAGACCTAAGGGCACCCCATCCCCCAGATTTTACTGACCGTTCCGCATTACTATGGTGTGGTATATTTTTTCTATCCTTGTATGTCTTTGCAAGTACGTCCTGGTATAATTTTTATTTTGGATAGCCGTTTTGTGGGGAAAGGAACTGTCATTTTGGCTTGCTGTTTGTTGTATTTTAATTGCGATGCCTTTGCTTTAAGTGCGTCCTTATTTCCCTTTTGTGTCTTGGTAGGAAGGTGTTAGGTAACTGTATCGATTCCTGATTATTGCCTTCCTTTCTATTTAACCGCTCCTCTATAGACCTTTTTTCAGCCGGCCTCGGTGTTTGATCAGGAAGTCGCGACAATATTTTTCATAGAAATTGATCATTGAATATTTTTACGGTCATTCTCTTCCTTCCGCTGACTCAAGAAGGACAGTTATCAGTTTCTGGTGAAAGAATACGCACGAATACTGGTTAGAGGACTGTCCAGGAAAATTGTGGTTAAACAAAGTGACCGGCTCGGCATTGTAGTATATATCACTTGCATGATGATATTTCGTAAGTTATTGAATGTCACTTGTTCAGTATTTACAATTATGACGCATGTGCATCTGTACTATTTTTATTAAAGAATATGTCTGCCTCCAGAGTGGAGCGTTGTGTTTTGTTGCTTGTGTTAAATCCGATGTATCTTGGTTGAATCCGGGACAGATACTACATTTTGGCGACGAGGAAAACAAGATAAACATTTCAAATGGCTACTGCAACAGTTACGGACATCAAACCGGTACAGCAGTTTGATTGTGGGGATACCATAAAGATTGCGGCGAGATGGAAACGTTGGCTTCGAGCCTTTGAATTATATGCGGATGGAAAGGGGATTACGGGTGTAAATCAGAAACGGGCATTGCTGTTACATTCTGCAGGATTGCAGGTACAGGACATTTTCTTCACGTTAACTGAAGCCGACGGGGTTGATGCCTATGTCAAGGCTACAAAAATGCTGGAAATCTATTTCAAGTCAAAATCAAACGTACCCTATGAAAGACACACATTTCGCCAAATGTCACAAAAGCCGGATGAGACAATAGACTAGTTTATTGTGAGGCTACGCATGAAAGCCGATACGTGTGACTTCAAAGATGCAAATGCGATTGAGGAACAAATTCGGGAGCAGGTCATTGAAAAATGCCACTCAAATCAGTTAAGTCGTAAATTTCTTGCTAAAGGAAGAGCCCTGACCCTGGCCCAATTGCAGGATACCGCTCGAACATTCGAGGATTCTGAAAGGTCCGTTCGATCAATGGCGGGCTTGCGAGCGGAAGTTAAGAAGGTGTCGATTGACAGTAGGCGGAGCTACCTAGCTGCAGCAAAGTACAAAGAGGGTCGTTCATCAAGTAAACAGATTTGTTTTGCATGTGGTCGTACGGGACACATAGCCAAGGATCCGCAGTGCCCAGCAAAGAACCAAAAGTGTCGAAAGTGCCATATGAAGGGACATTTTTAAATCAGGTGCAAATCTAAATTAGCAAAATCACAGAAAGTTGATAGACCACAGAAAACTGACCCAAAACGTGTTCAGCAGGTTGAGGAGGGTGAACCTTACTGCGCCTTTATTGTTAGGAAAATATCTGAAAACAATTGTGATTCTGCAATTGATGTGAAAGTAGGGGGCATGAACCTACCCATGATTATTGATTCAGGAGCCAGTTGTAACATTTTGGGCCGGGAAGAATGGAAGACATTGAAAGCGAACAATATCCAGCCTGTGAGAGGCTACATCCCTATCTGTATGGGATGCAGTTTGAGCTACTTACTGACCATAAGCCATTAGAATTCATTTACTCTCCCAAACCAAAGCCTTGTGCGCGAATAGAACGCTGTACACATATACTGTACGGTGGATACCCGGAAACAGCAATATCGCTGATTCATTGTCGCGTTTGTTACCTCAAACCGCAAAGAAAGCTCCTCATAGCGATGCTGACAGTGAGTATATTCGTTTGGTTGCTGAAGAGGCTACTCCTAAAGCAGTTAGCACCAAAGAAATATAACGAGCGTCCGACGATGCTGCGGAACTTAGTAGCATCCGCCAGTGCATACTGACTAGCTTGTGGTAGTGTGGAGAATAAGCAGTATACACCGGTGCGGTTCGAGCTCAGTGCGATTGGGAAACTGGTTCTCAGGGGAACTAGAATTGTCATACCGGAGTCTCCTCGTGATAGAATTTTGAAGGTGGCTCATGAGGGCCATCCCGGGATTGTCAGTATGAATCAAATACTTCGCAGTAAGATATGGTAGCCCGGTATTGATAAACAAGTAGAACAGTATTGTAAAACTTGTTATGGATGTCAATTCGTATCGCAACCAACCAAACCGGAACCGATGAGTAGAACAGAGTTACCAGCTGGACCCTGACAGCATCTTGCGGCCGATTTGTTAGGTCCATTACAGACGGGCGAATCAATCTTAGTATTTGTAAACTACTGTTGTAGATTCTTCGGAGTCGAAATCATGAAGTCAACCACTTCTGATAAGGTCATTCAGGCACTGAAGAGATTCTTTGTCACACATGGGTTACCACTTTCAGTAAAGACCGATAATGGGCCTCAATTTGTAAGTTTTTTTGAAATGCGCATGCGTGGAAAATGGCGGTGGTTTAATTTTGTGTTTGCGATATTTAGAGTTTATAGGATGTGACAGTTGTTCTTGTAAAGGGATTACAGTGCCTAGGTACCAAACTTCTATCATTTGACATATGTAATTCTTTAATGATCTGTTGGGGGTATTACTTGTGGAACTGACGTATTTAATTGACAAAATATATTTGTGATTACCCCACCCATTACATTTTCTTCCTATGCTATTTTGATAAGTGAGAAGTGTTCATTCGAGACTCATTTACCCAGGGGCTACGTCGCAGGTTTCAAAAACTATACTGCACAATAAAATAAAGGTAACAGACAGGATCAAATATTTTTCTTGTCGTCCAGTGAGAAGTCGGTTAATTGAAAATTATTATTATGAGTGGTAAACCTTCTTGTCCAGTACAAACCACTAAGCTAGCACAGTCAATACCGCCGACCACACCCTCTACCCCGGCTGCACAGAAGAAGAGGGAATTGACTTCTCCCGATTTTCCTGGAGAACAGAAGAAGAACAAGCCGTATCAATCACCTCAAACACCAATATCAGAGACAGAGGAGGTTTCCGAGATGGCTATGGTTACGGACAATGATGAAGGCTCGGTCAGTGGTCTAGATGGCACTGACCAACAGTCGAACCTCAATATAACTCTACGTGAGGCGGATATTCTTCAAATATCTAATGTATTAAAAGAGTCCTTCAGAGGAGATTTACGGTTAGAGCTGTCGGATATGGTCAAAACTATTGTCGACGGGGTGCTTAGCTGTCTGAAGGAAAAGATTCAAACGGTAGAGAGAGAAAATACAGCTTTGAAGCAAGAGAACACATATCTAAGAGCTAGAATTGTGAAACTGGAATCAGCAGCAGAAGCCAGTGAACAGTACAGTAGGCGGAATTGCTTACGAGTGTCAGGGGTTCCTGAGGTTGAAAATGAAATAACCGATGACGTCATTCTAAAAATGGCGAGTGATATAAATGTAGATATTGCCCTACATGAAATAGACAGAACTCATCGCATTGGAAGGCCATTGGCCACTAAACCACGCGACATAATTGTGAAATTATCAACCTTCAGAGTGCGTCAGAAGTTTTACAAGGCACGCAAGGAGCTAAAAAACCTGGGATATGTTGGGGTCTACATTAATGAGGACTTAACGAGACTAAGGAGTGGTTTGCTTTTCAGAGGTAGACAGTTGACGAAAGACAAACGTATCATGGGAGCTTGGTCTTCAAACTGTACTGTATTAATTAAGGACAATGGTGGGGTTGTTCATAGAATCTTGAATTTTGAAGACTTGGCACGTTTCGAAGCCCAACCACGATAGACACTCTATTGAGATAATGACTTTATTAGCTTCTGAATAATAACAAAACACTTTACAGCATTGCACAGATTGCTTTTCTTTTTCAGTTTCTCTATGAACCCCACGTAATATTGTTTTCTCTCAGTTTCCTTGATCTCAAATGGTTCCCAGTAGGCGCGCGGCGTTGTGCTAGCGTTGTTTCGACGTCGATTTGGCGTTGCAACCCGGCTGGCACTCAGCGTTGAATCGGCGTTGAAGCAACGTTGATAACGTTTCAACGTTGATTCGACGTTGAGTCGACGTTGTGTGCCTGCTGGGAGCGTTGCATCGGCGTTGGATCGGCGTTGTTACGGCGCTGTTTGCCTGCAGGGTTGGTTGCAGTCATTGTATTTTCTTGAATAACTATACCAGCGCTTGAAATACGGATGTAATTGTGGAAGCCTAGTATTTATGTTTACATTTCCGAAGCCACGCCTACCCGAGTGAAAATATGCAACACTTCATTGACTGCAAGGTGCAATTAATGGGTAATTTGTCTGCAACCTTGTTTGTGGACTATAGTACTGTTACACACCGTCTATATTGGTCAGTCACACGCTATCACATGACCAGTGATTGACATACTGCGCTGGGTGGAAATCGGAACTGTAATTAGTATGTTGCAATCGACTTTGTAAGTGAAAAGTAATAATGAATATGCTGAGCTTTAAGTTTTTCTACGTCTTCGAGTAAGACTTCCATCACTATGGCCAAGTCGAGAAAACTCTCCTTTAACAGATTAATCATTGCATTAGCACGCCCGTGCAAAGTTTGACCCCAAACTATGGTTCCTAAACTACTGTTTTGGATGAAGTCTTGTTCATAGTCCGGGCATGGACTTTTTGGGCTCGCTGGAGTCGCCTCAATGAGGCGGCTCTGGGGAACCACAGGGACCTATGTGTGGATTGTGGATGGGATCATTGAGATATACCCCTGTAGGTCCCACATTTCTCTATATAAAATGGGGTTTGCAGATGTCTTAATTGCACGGGTATGCTGGCGTAATGTCTCATATATGTTTATTTGATGAAGGACTTGTATTGAGAGTTCGGAATCTGCTGATAGACGGAGCAGAACCCTTCTCAGAAATCAGCACTTTCCCGTGAATTGGGCAGGTACACACGTAGTGAACGGGGGAGCAGTTATAGTAGTTCATTGACTGGTCTTTTGTT
Source organism: Anodontia alba (assembly GCA_964016985.1). Classification (NCBI taxonomy): domain Eukaryota; kingdom Metazoa; phylum Mollusca; class Bivalvia; order Lucinida; family Lucinidae; genus Anodontia; species Anodontia alba. The sequence continues at coordinate 38,901,062 of OZ024834.1, forward strand.
TACTATTTGTGTACGGGTACTCGAAATGTACCGTTAAATTATGTCTTTGTATGCGACAGTGGTTATTTCCCTTTGTACAGACTGAATAAGTTATTTCTCTATAAAACTTGTTTGAAAGTGCGTGCACTCGGGTATCTGCGCGCAGCGGGGACTCACGTCAGCCTGCCTTTCAGAGTAGTTTGGCCGGAGTTCTTGCTGTAACTTGACCTTGGATAACATGCGGCCAACTGGGACCCTGATCGGTCTGTGCGGACGCGCAGGCTGACGTGGATCCTTCTTGATAGCGCGTACCCGAGTCTGGTCACACGTGCCCGAGGTTCAGATTCTTTTTCATACGACGCGGTTTGATAAATTGTAAATATAAAGCCTAAGTATTGTGTTCCCTTTATTTCTAGTGTCATGTGTTATTATAATTTTCTTTTTACATTGTTTTTCTTTCGAACTGTTTTATTTTGTTTCAACCTTGCTGTTTATCTTGAAGCGATCCTTGGCTATGTCAATGCATCTCGGCCCGGTGTGTCTCTGTTGGTGTTTGCCCTTATGATAGATGCATTTGTTTTCTTGTATTTGCTTTGTGGTATTACATAAAATAGGTAGGAATAGCAGATGTGCTGTCATGAGGGCTTACCACTGTAATATAACGTTGAAGTTACTTATATACCTTATTATCCTACTGGCTATCTGTCGTAATACAGAACATACTTTTTGCTTGAATATAACACTTTCACAAATATCGAAAGTAGCAAATGAAATTAAACCCCTCAATTTTACGCGGATAACCGTAAAAAATGATCATGCGCTGACGAACCAAATATTAACCAGGAGGATGCTGTCTTGTTTGACAGTTATAACAATAGTTACATGGCTGTATTGCCTCCTACTTGTAGCTGGTGACGTGCATCCGCATCCGGGACCTTCTTCGTCTTCATCAGTAAGTAGCATAAGTACTTTATCGTCTGGGGTTATTTCGTGTCAGCTAAACGTTTTTCATCACTTATCATTCGTTCATTATAATGTACAAAGTATTTTGAACAAAATCGACACGCTTGCCATTGAACTTGCAGAGTTTGACATTTTAGCTTTCTCAGAAACTTGGTTAAGGCCAAGCATTTCAACAGATGATCTTTTCTTACCCTCATATTATAAGCCCGAAAGAAAAGACCGAATAGGTGACCCTCATGGCGGAGTTTTAGTCTATATCAAGGATACTCTGGCATTTAAACGTAGACATGATTTAGAGCTGCCTGGAATTGAGTGCATATGGGTTGAAATATTTTTGAAACATTAACACATGCTTGTTGGCGTTTTTTATAGACCACCAAATTCAGATCATGTGTACGGGTCAGCAATAGAAGACTCGATACATTTGGCAATCGATACTGGTATCATGGACATAGTCATTACAGGTGATTTTAATTACAACATGCTTAATGACGTTACGAAACGCAAAATATCCTCCATTTGCCAACAATTTTCACTACAACAATGTATAGACCAACCAACTCATTTCACTGAAAATTCGTGTTCACTGATTGACTTAATTTTTGTCTCAAATGAAGACAATGCCCTTTTTTGTGGTGTGGGGGAACCATTCTTATCTCAGGACGTTCGCTTTCATTGTCCTGTCTTTGGGATTCTTAACTTTTCAAAACCAAAATCCAAATCTTTTACTCGTCATATTTGGTCTTATGATCGAGGAGACTTTAACCTGTTAAGAGAAAAAGCTTCGCTGACCGATTGGAATTTACTTAAAAATGAAGACATCGACACTTACGCTTGTAATATAACAAATCATATTTTAGAACTTTCTAAGCAGTGTATTCCAAATAAAACAATTCGAGTAAGACCTTCCGATTTGCCATGGATAACCTGTGCAATTAAAAAACACATTCGCAAACGAAAACGTTTATTTCGGAAAGCCAAAGCAACACAAGATAATGAAATTTGGGCTAAATTTCGAAGACAGCGAAATAAAACCACCTCTTTAATTCGTCGTTCCAAACAGACATACTTGGAAAAATTAGCAGAAAAACTGAAGTGTAATGATTTGTCATCAAGAGATTGGTGGTCAACCTTAAAAGGTTTTATTTGCCCAAATAAAACAAAAACAATTCCTCCCTTACATTCCAATGGCAATATCATAACAGAAACTATAGACAAAGCTAATTTACTTAACAATTTTTTTCGAGATCAAACTATTATTGATGATTACAATATTGACCCTCCAACAGTTACAGCATACCCTGTTTTCTCTGAACTTGATTCTCTTATTTTAACATCAGATGATGTTTTATCTGTTCTTAAGTTACTTCCTATCGGCAAAGCTGCAGGCCCAGATGGTGTCAGCAATAGAATTTTAAAAGAACTTTCTGAACAGATTGCTGAACCATTAACTTCCCTCTTCAACGAATCTTTGACAAAAAGTTGTATTCCTCAAGCTTGGAAAATTGCAAATGTCAGTCCCATCGTGAAAAATGACGACCCCTCACTTCCGTCAAATTATCGACCAATTTCGTTGTTAAGTAATCTAGATAAAGTTTTTGAAAGAGTCATTTTTAAACATATACATAATCATCTTCGAGACAATAATATTTTAACGGAATACCAGTCAGGTTTTACTCCAGGTGATTCTACAACGAATCAGTTGACTTATTTATATGATACATTTTGTCAAGCACTAGATCTTGGTAAAGAGGTGAGAGTAGTGTTCTGTGATATCAGCAAAGCTTTTGATCGGGTGTGGCACAAGGGTCTAATTTGTAAACTGAAAGCTGCTGGTATCACAGGTACACTACTCAGTTGGTTTCAAGATTATTTAAGTAACAGAAAACAAAGTGTTGTTATTCCTGGCGCTACGTCGGAGTTAATTTCCATCGGTGCTGGTGTCCCACAAGGGTCTATCTTAGGGCCAATTCTGTTTCTTTTATATATTAATGATATCGTCTCGGAAATAGGTTCAAATATAAGACTCTTTGCTGACGACACTTCCTTATATATAATTGTGGAACAACCAGAAACAGCGGCCTTACAATTAAACTTGGATCTTGAAATTATTTCTGATTGGGCTAAAAGGTGGTTGGTGTCGTTCAACCCGAACAAAACTGAAGCCATGATAATATCACGGAAAGTTAATAAGCCGTATCACCCTCCATTACTCATGACAAATTGTCAGATACAGGAAGTAGACTCACACAAACATCTTGGGTTACATTTTTCAAACAATGGCTCATGGCATAACCATATAGAAAGTATTAAGGAAAAAGCTTGGCAAAGAGTGAATGTTATGCGGAAATTAAAATTTTTATTAGATAGAAAATCTTTGGAAATAATTTATATATCTTTTATACGACCTCTTTTGGAATACGGCGATACTATATGGGACAATTGTACTTTATATGAAAAACGTGAATTAGATAAAATACAAAATGAAGCAGCTAGAATTGTAACTGGTGCTACAGCCTTGGTCTCTTTGCAAGCTTTATACAATGAAGTCGGCTGGGATTTTCTTCAGACTAGGAGAACTAATCACAAACTTATAACTTTCTTTAAAATGCAACATGGTTTAGTGCCCCATTATTTGTCAAGTCTTACTACACCTTCTTTTAGTGAAACATCTATGTACAACACTAGGAATGCAGACGATTACATTACTATCCAATGTCACTCTCAGAGCTACTTTAATTCATTTTTACCATCTGTTGTTCGAGAATGGAATAACTTACCTCAACAAGCTAAACAAATTACTTCGTTATTGTCATTTAAATCATTTTTGACTTCAAACAAAATCAAAGTGCCAAAATATTATTACCATGGAAAGAGAAAATGGCAGGCAATGCATGTGCGCCTCAGAACAAATTGTAGTGCTTTGAATAGTGATCTCCATTTAAAAAATATAGTTGACTCAGGCGTCTGTTCTTGTGGAGCAATTGAAAATGCTCACCATTATTTCTTTCAATGTGATAAATATCGGCATCAACGAGATGAATTATATACTGAACTTGCATTTCTGCCCTCTGTTACTTTGAAAATATTGTTATATGGCGATGAGTCAAGAGGCATGAATGACAATATTCATATTTTTGATAGCGTACAGAAATTCATTGCAAATAGTAAGCGATTCTAGATTGCAACAGTTTTTGCCAATCTTTTCAAACAGCCAGTGGAATATTCTCGGTATCATATGTATGAGCTAGATGGTGGTGCTGTATTGATTAGTAGCCAATTATCGCTTCGTTCTTTCATTTTATTCATTTATTTATTTACTTACTTCCTCACTTGTCGTTGGATATACAGTTGAACACGGTAAACCAGATCGAAATGTGAGCAAATGAATATATGATGTTTATGTAGGACAACATGGGCGTATGTGCATGACTGAATATGTAGATATGTATTTGCATGTTTAGGTGTGCATATATGTATGCGTGTTTGTGTATTGTGTATATATACATTTGCAAATATGTTTGCAGCTCTGTTCAATAAATATTACAAATGTGTTTAGAGGAAATTTACAGTTTACCTTTATTTCGCTTTGTTTTCATTTATTTTTCTATTTATTTATTTATTTATTTATTTATTTATTGCTCTTTTTGGTGTCATTTGTTTTATTTACATATTTATATATTTATTTATCTCCTCTCTTTTTCTGTGTCATTATCTTCTCTTGCAGACTTATATTCCACAATTTGACATATATATATGTAGGCATTTGTATAATGCTCACAGATGGACTCGCCATTACGTTCACATTTGCTATCATATTAGGAGATGAACTTTATAAGCTATTTATAGCTTTCGTTCAAATCCTTAGCTGATATTATGTAAATTGTGTATCATGTTTATTTGTTGAATAAATAAATACGTTTAAACCAATTTGTAAGTGAATCTTTCCAGAATTTTATGTCTGGGAACGGTATAACGCACCGTCATACCACACCGCTGTGGCCCCATGCGAATAGGGAGGCTGAGCGCCAGAACAGGGCAATCATGAAACGTATTCGCATTACCAATGCAAGTGGTCGCAACTGAAAGGAAGATTTGTACATTGTAGTATCCCGAATACAACCACAAGTGCAAGTCCGGCAGAACTTGTTTACCGAAGAAAATTTCGAACCAAGTTGCCGGAATTGGACAACCTGGCACCTGAAGATCTTGAGGTTCGCGATAAGGATTGCGAAAACAAGGGGAAAGGGAAAGTCTATGCTGACACGAAACGGCAAGCACGCGAAAATGATATGAAAGTAGGTGATAGCGTCTTAGTGAAACAGGAAAAGGAAAATAAGTTTTCGACAACTTTTCACCCGAGACCTTTTATGCTGGTCCAAAGGAATGGTAACAGTGTACACATAGAATCTGATATGGACAATATATATAAGCGCAACGTGACAGAAGTGAAGCCGTTTCACAAGCGATCAGGGGTAAATTACCCATTCAGTAGGTACGAACCGGATTTTTAAATTCCAGACAATAACGAATTGCCTCCACCTTCGAATATCGGTTAGCCCGAGCAACCCGTACAGACCCAAGACGAAAATTTCAAATGCATCGCAGGCTAACACCGACATGACTGATTATCGTCCTGTCAGAACAAAACGAATACCGGAGAAACTGAAGGACTATGTGCTTACTGGTAGGAAGAAACTGTAAAGACAAAAGAAACCTCCGTTATTTCTAAGGAGAATATTCTAAAGTTTAATTGTGAGATAAATATTCAGTATTAGTAAATCTAGTTATTTAAGTTTGTTTAGTTTTGAAAAAAAAACAACAAAAAAACAAAAAAAAAAAAAAAAAAAAAAAAAAAAACATATATTTGATTTCAGTTTATAGTTGAGCAGTTAAACACATTAATGAAGCTAAATGGTTAATAATGGTGTTTGAATCAATAGACACTCAGTCATTTGGAGAGTTTCTAACTTTCATATAAACGTTGCAGTTCTTAATACTAAAAAGGGAGGTATGTAGTATACATCACTTGCATGTTGATATTCGTAAGTTGAATGTCCCTTGTTCAGAATTTACAATTACGACGCATGCGCATCTGTACTATTTTTATTAAAGAATATGTCTGCCTCCTGAGTGGAGCGTTGTGTTTTGTTGCTTGTGTTAAATCCGATGTATCTTGGTTGAATCCGGGACAGATACTACAGACATGACTGAACCGTAAAACCTCAATTCAGTCAATCAATCAAAAAAGCTTTCTTCACAGTAATCGCATGCGTTTGATTGCAGTTGCCAGATATTAATGATTTAGAAAACTCATTAGTAGAGCATGAACTAGAATTATCACTAAAACATGCTATTACATTTTATGAAACCCAAATAAATGAAGATACACAGGAAAGCCCACAATCACGAAGCAAAGCGTTTCCGAGGCAAAGGTCAAATGGTAAAATGACATATGGTTTTTAAAGCTGCCATGAATTGGCTTGCCAGGAAATGCATAAAAATGGCGCTGAGCTATTGAACTAAGCAGGGTAACATTTTTTTATATTGTGTCAGCTTTTGTTTTGTTACAGTTATGGAATAGAATGTTATGAATGCAACAGTTTGAACAATCCTGCTTGTGGCGATCCTTTTGATGGAAATGGAATACCAACTACTATTTGCTCAGACAGTTGTTTCAAACTAAAGGGAGAAGGAAATGGTATGCAAAGTAAGTATGGGTAACAGCAATCAATATAGGAATCAAACATGGTTATTCATGCATTAACATTCGCCAGGTCCCGTGGGAGTGTTGAAAACCGAAGCCGAAAGTCGCGGTTTTCAACACCTCCCAAGGGACCTAGCGAATCTTAATGCATTGAAAAACCATGGTCGATCGCTATTATTGCATAAAAATTAAAACCATTTGCTACATTTCGCGTTATTTCTTGCACTATTTTGTTTCTCTATTTCACTGATGTCTCGCGAACGCAATTGCCACGGACTATGCTCGTTCAAGGGCCGGGCACTACACATCTTGTGACGGCAGCAATTATGTGGCCCCGGTACATTCGTATTGAAAGTTGCGTAGCCGTGCATTAACAGCGCGTGAATTGCCTTGTTAATACACGGCTTTTCGCCGGTTAATGCACGGCTGTTGATAACGTGCGGCGCTGCTTTTTATGCAATAATGCGATTTTACGGCATAATGCAGGCAGCAAAGAACACTATAAACCTGCGTATTTGCGTAGTCGGATCAAGATACAGGACTGTTGGATACCTTAACATGTTACGCATAAGATGTTGTAAGATGAATGGATATACTTACAGAGGAGGCAACTCGCTCTCAACAGTGTTCTCCCCACCCCACCCCCTGCTGAAAAGGAGTCTACTCTAATAGAAAAATATCTTTCCAAAAGGGAGCAAATTATTTCTGTTTAAAGTACACCCTTTTTTTTTGAAAGGGTCTTGTTTGCAGGAGAGCAAATAAGAAGTCACAAAATTGTCTACCTTCTATAAATCTTCCGGAAAAATAACCAAATAACCATAACTTTCATCTTAGTTTAGCATAAAATTTTCTCTGCTAACAAATATGAAAATGCCAACTATAGTTGGCATTTTCATATTTATTAGCAGAGAAATGTTCATACTCAGCAACGTTATAAGGAAGAAAAAAATGAAATTGTGAGTAATTTGAGATCTTAGCAGGACAAATCACGCTCAGCTGAGTTGAGCATGAAAAAAAAGTTTTGTTTTATAACCTCGGGGTCAAGTGCATCTATTCTACTTAATTGCGCATGTCAAGGTGAATAAATACTCTTTCAGCGGAGGCAATTCTGTTAAAATTGTTTATGCTTCCCTTCTTAAAAGCGGTTTACTCTAAAAAAGTAATAATTTGCTCCCAAACATTTTCTTGAAAAGTAGATCCATTTTCAGAAGGGGTTTGGTCAGCAGGAAAGTAAACAGAGTCACAGATCCCAGTAAGCATTCTACGTTAATCTATAGCAGGCCGTTATTGACCCGTCAGGGTCGCTGACGGGCCGAAAACGGCCCACTGTAGATTCATAAAGAATGCTAATAGGGATGTTGTCTCCTTTGACTTCAAGGGCGAAGCATCTACAAAGTGGATCCAGTCCCCTTATGTACGAAGGAATTAGGATTTCACTGTTTACAGAGTGAAAACGTACGCACATCCTGACGCATAGAAATAGTGAAATCCTTGGCTGACATGTGTACCTCTGCAATCTGGCCTATCTCCACTGTTTACGGTAATACGACAAGGCTACCGAAGAATGTTGGTGATAACTGTCGAAGCATCTGACAAGACTGAATAATCCACAGCTTGGGAAAATACTATAGGAATGAATTTTATTTTGTGGATTTTAGCGATTGGTAAGCTCCGGTGAATCACCCACAAACTGCGAAGGGCTTTATATTAAGTTTGTGGGTGACTCGCAGGAGCTTACACATAGATAAAACCCACGTAAATAATAATTCATCACTTATTAGTCGAGTTTTGCCATATAACTGTTATAAATGTTGCCAATATCATCTTTTAAGACGGCGGAGGGAAAATAGATCAGCTGAAATCCTGCTCTGGATTTTATTGAAATGTACAACTTCTCCTTCAACCAATTAAGTTGCGTGAAATGTGTATATGGCCATTAATGCAAAGTTTCTTCATGTGGACAATAAAGACTCTGATTAGAGTGCACAGATGCACAGGCTGATTTGAGTCTTCTTTGGGAGAACATGTCAGAACGTACGTTTTTTTTTTCAAATATCAATAGATCCTCTGTTAAACAACACCTATTTATAAATTGTTTTTTCAGTTGTGTTCAGAAGATGTGGCCCAGCCTATCAATCCGATGAATGTGTCGAAAGAACTGAAAATGGAGCCACTGGGAATGGTTGTGTCTGTAGAACTGACAAATGTAACAGCGCAACGACCTGGAAAGTGTCCTTTGTTATGATCGTCTGCATTGCTGTCGGAACATTACTGTATCAAAATTACTTTTAAACAACATCAAAAATAACGCCATTCTGTCCATTCCTTTACTTTCATGACGTGACGGAAAAATAACTTTCAGTTGGTCTTGTTTATGTGTTTTTATTTTATTTTTTCTTAATTTTATTTTATTTTTTATTATTATTATTATTATTATTATTATTATTATTATTTTTTTGTGATGTGGACGTCAAATAAAATGAAGTAATATAGAAATGTGTATATTAAAACAGTTCTAACACTGTGAAATAGTACACTTATTACTGACATTTTAAGACTGTGAATTAGAGAGAATAATGAGCGGGGAAATTTTTATATCATAATGCTGCGTATGCATCAAAAATGATTTTTTTAGAGAGAAATGGCCGCATACAGTAAGCATTACTCGTAAAAGTAATTCCATTCCGGCTACTACAGTATCACTAACCAATTATTCATATTTCTTGTGGGTAAAACAAAACAAACAAAAACAAAACACACACACAGACACATAAAAAAAAAACATTATGACCAGACTGTGATGATGCACAACCTGATAATGGTTTTCGCTGCTCATATACTATTCTGGATCCAAGAAAACGCATAGTAACACATTGTGTTTTGGTAATAATACATATATGTACTACAATAACAATTAAAATGACCAAATTAAGTGCGGATAACATATTTAGCATAAGCTGCTAATCTTATACATGGTCCACCATACAATGACAGATGCAAAATACATTAAATAAAATATAATAGAAATAAAATATTATTTCTTTTAACCCTTCTCTTGCTGAACACGACATGCCCTGTCTTAGCAAAAGTGTAGATCCAGATCAGTTGGCTTCTGAAGAAGCCATTGGTCTGGATCTGCACTATTTGCCATTAAATGTGTGAATTTATATAAACAATCTGGATCAAGTAATCTGATTGGCTGAAACTTAGAAATGGGCGTGGCATCTTTATTTATTAAGCATGACAAGGGTTAATTTGATGTGGCTCATACAGTGTATGAGACGTGTGTCAATATATACTTACTAAACGAACTGTCTTGATTCTTAATAATATATATGCTGGAGAGCTCCAAAACCGACAAATTAGATGTTGTATATGTTGCATAGTTTGTAAGAAACTTATCCGTTCAACACAAAATCGGAAACCGCATTGAAAAACATTAATCCAGTCAATAGTTATGGCATTTTAGTGACATTTTAATGTGTTTGAGAATTTTGTCAAATGTGAACAACACTGTTACTATAAATGAACTTCTTTCTCACGATGTTCTATTCTGTTATGTCATGCTGGACTTTATTTGAATTCAAAACTTTAATCGTATATCTCTTTGTTGCAATAGCCTTAACAGTGCCACTTTCATAGTGCCTTTATAGATCACATTGATAGAAATAGCCTTTTCATATATGGAATGTAAATTAAAGCTTTTCTTAAATTATGAATTAAAATATTAGAATATTTTAGAATTATTTAATCAACAAAACTATCAGTTTGTTGTTTGTTTTTTTTTTTACCAACTGTAAGGTGGCATAAAAATGAGATCAAAGACATTAAACTTGACTGAACAATTTGAAATTCAAATTAATTTAAACACGTCATCGTGTTCTTTTTAAATAAAAGCTGGTAAACATTACGTCTAATCATGTACACGTTTAGCTTCAGCACACTGTAGGTTTCTCAACTGTCACAAACATGAGACTTGAAATTCCATTTATATGGTCTCCATTGGTTAAATTCATTAACTTCAGATGTAATGTTTATATCTTCAGGCGTAATGTATGTAACGTCAGACGTAATGTTTGACATATCGTATTTATACTAAGTACTGGGACGGACATTCCTAAGCAATCAGTGTAGGCCTAGACCGGAAGCCGAGGAACACATCAAAGGGTAGTAAAGAGGACTGGTTTAAATTGTAGGATAAGTAAACAGAATAGGTGTCCCATTTAGAGAAAATATGGTAAAAACCTTGAAGTTATATTTCATCATTGGTCTGCTCAATGTCTAATATTTCGTTCCGTTCTGAGTTCTCACTGTATTTTTAAGCTCACATAAGGCATACAACAACACTGGCATTTCAATTGGTGGCGATATACAGGGGATCACAACAGCATTTCCGTACGAATGTCATCAGCCAAATTACTAGTGACCCGTGACACGCATAGTCTATCTTCGCTCTGACGATATCGTATTTACCCCAGTATTGGGATAGACAGGCTATCAGGCAGGCTGACCGTTCCAAGGCGCTTCTTCTGTCGTGGTTTATTTTTGTTATAGTTCGTCTTTGAATGTGTTTGTCGCTTACATCTTTTTGTTTTGGATAGCCATTTGGTCACTTTGTGGGAAAGTAACTGTCCGTTTGGCTTTCGGCTAGTGATGTTTCCATTAGGGTCTAGTTATTTCGTGTTTGTGTTTTCTTTCCCTTTGATGTCTCTGATGGGAGGTGTGGGATAATTGTATCGATTCCTGATCATTGCCTTCCCTTCTATTTTGAGTAAACAGTGTAGAGCCTGATAGAGCGCCGCAGAACGCGGCATCCGATCAGGGTCTACACTGTTTGCCACTCACCCAGTGGATTTTAGACACATAGTAGTAGTGAAATGGGCTCGCACAAATCTTAGAATATAGGAAGCAGTTAAGGTCCAAACATTTAGAGTAAATAGTAAGCATCATTGACATCTATAAATGAAGATACCTCGGAAATGCCACATTACGAAAACACGCCTATTCAATATTGAAAATTTTACCACCAAAAACATGAAAATTTTAGATAAAAATTCTGATATTTTTCATATTTCTGCTTAAAACATAGATTGTGGGTACTCGTTACGAGTACCCACAATCTATGTTTTGAGCAGAAATAAGGAAAATAATGTATACCCCTGTAAACCCCAGTTTTACTATATAAAAGTGGGGTTTAAGGGGGGTCAAAATTATATAGGTATATTTTCGTGATGACAATCATGAAGCACAGCCTTCCCGAGGCACCAAAAGATGGAGAGATGAAGATCAAACAACGAAAAAAAACCCACCACATATGAAACCACCGACGTACGTACAAAGATATCAGCCGACCTCGGCGGCTCAGTTGGATGCGCGTCTGACTCGTGATCAGGGGGTTGCGGGTTCGACCCCCGCCGGATCGGCAACATTCTTTCGTGGAGATTTGATCATGAAATGTATTCTACGGTCATTCTCTCCCTTCCACTAATTCAAGAAGAGCCGTTGTCAGTTTCCGACGAATGAATGTGCACAATACTGGTTATCCGCTGAGAGGACTAAGCCTGTCCAGTAAAAGTCAGGTTAGGTAAACTGCCCAGTAGACTACGCGTTTGAGCTAAGACTCTGAACCCTCCACAATGCTCGCTCCTCCAGCCTCCTCCTTCTCCAATCTTCCGCGTGTGGGTCCGTGACATGTTGACAGACAGAGAATAACACATGCACAAAAACACCATAATGTTAGTTTTAAACTCGAACTCTTTAGGCCAACGCTCCAAATTCTGTAACTTACAGACTGGACGACTATTTATATGCACTGTGTCTGGGCGAGCAATTTAGTTATGAATTATAACTAGACACCGTTTCAAGCCAACCCAGTAGTCCAGTAAAACTAATCCAGATTTATCTGGCGCTGTCTCTATGTGAGTTGCCTGGCAGCGTTAAAAATCTGAAAACTGAACTGAAACTGCCCAGTAAAAGTCTGGTTAGGTAAACTGACCCCATTGACTGGGCAAACATGACCCTATTGACTGGGCCGTAAAACCTCAACACATACAAACACAAATTGTATCTCATCATTGATCTGTTCATTGTCTATTATGTCACTGTGTTCTGACTGTTTGCCGTATTGTATGCTAATACAAGGCAAACAAGAACATTGGCGTTTCAGGTTTGGACGATACACAGGGGATAACAACATCAAGACCTAGAAGTTCTGCACGAACGTCAACAGCCAAATTGCCAGTGAACCGTGTCATGCATTGTCTCTGTTCGCTCTGACAATATCGTTCTTATCCAAAGTATTGAAACAGACAGGCCTGGGCAAACAATATAGACCATGATCCGACGCCGTAAAACGCGGCATCCGATCAGGGTCTGAACTGTTCACTATTCAACCAGCGGATTTTAGACACAACAATTGGTAGCAAAATAGACTCATTCAGACAGGCCTGAGAATACAGTGCGCGGTGTTTGATCAGGGTATACACTTTTTGCCAACCATCCAGCAGATTCTATACATATCAATGGGTAGTAAAATGGACATGTTCAAATTTTAAAACAAATGTAACAAGAGGGGCATTATGGCCCTACATCGCTCACCTGGGTATCACAACACTCAAGGAAAATACGACTTAATCAGAGAAATATTTCTGCGAATTTATTTTGAAATCAGGCTATAGGCCTAGGAGGAGCTGTAGTTTCAATGTTTTTTCTTTCTTTCTATTTTTAGCTCTGGAGGCCACTTTGTTCAGCAGGGCAGAACCATTTTAGCAATTTTGGTAAACGGGTATTAGAGGAACAGTTCTGTGAAATTATTTAGAAATCGGGCCCTTGGCCTAGGAGGAGGTTGAAAAATTTTCTTTTTCTTTTTTTTTTTTTTTTTTTTTTTTTTTTTTGCTCTAGATGCCATTTTTGTTTAGCCAAACGGCACCATTTTAGCAATTTTGGTGAGGGTCACTCAAGAAACATCATTCCTGTAAAATAATTTCAAAATCCATTCACCGGTTTAGGAGAAGATGTCTTTTAAGTAAATTGTTGACAGACGCACGACGGACGACTGACGACGGTCGACACACGACAGACGATGGACGAAGACCGGTCACAAAAGCTCACGTTGAGCCTTTTGCTCAGGTGAGCTAAAAAGCAGTTAAGATGTCTCAATATTGAGATGTAATACGGTAAAAACCATGGTTATTTTTCATCATTGGATCTGTTCATTGTCTATTATTTCGTTGTGTTTTAAGGTGTCACCGTATTTGACACTTGCATAAGGCAAGCAAAAGAGCACTGAAGTTGCAATTCTTGGCACAGGGGATAACAGCATCACAACTTAGTTCTGCATGAAAAACTGGAAAACGTGATACTGATTCCGAAATTACGTATGCATGCTCATGTATATGTTTAGCGCACTGTAGGCTAACAGAAACAGGTGAAATTAGTATTACTTATTATTTTCAAACAATAAGACATGCAAATTCAATTAAACGGTCTCCGTCGGTAAATTTAAGTAACTTCAGGCGTAATGTTTGTAATTTCAGACATAATTTTGTAACTTCAGGCGTAATTTTTGACACAGCGTACTTATTCTAAGTATTGGGGCAGACATACATCAACAGAAGTAAAATAAACTAGTTAAGATTTCAGGACAAATATAGCAAGCAGTTAAGTATCCCAATATCTAGAGATAATACGATAAATAAAACACGGAGTTATATTTCATCATTGGTGTGTTCATTGTCTGTTATTTCATTGTGCTCCGAGTTCTCGCTGAATTTTATGTTAACACAAGGAAAGTAAGAATTATTGTCGACACACAGGGGATAACACCATCAAAACAAAAGCGTTCTATACGAACGTCATCATGAAAACATACCTATATCATTTTGACCCCCTTAAACCCCACTTTAATATAGTAAAACTGGGGTTCACAGGGGTATAAATTATTTTTCTTATTTCTGCTCAAAAGCATAGATTGTGGATACTTGTTAGAACCGCCTCTGTGAGGCGGTTCTAACAAGTACCCACAATCTATATTTTGAGCAGAAATATGGAAAATATTGGAACTTTTGTCTGAAAACTTTCAGTTTTTGGTGGTGAAATTTTCAGTATATTTGAATAGGCTTGTTTTCGTAATGTCAATAGCCAAATAACCGGTGCTACGTGGCATTTATAGGCTGTGTAAGCTCTGACAATTTCGTATTTATCCTGAGTATTGGGACAGACAGGTCTGAGTAAATAGCGCAGACCCAGACCGGACGCCGATCAGAGTCTACACTGTTTGCCACACATTTAAGTTTAGTTAGTTTTAAACATTTGGCTTAAGACGACTCAACAGGCAGTAAAATGGACTTTTAAATTTCAGGACAAGGATAGCAAGCTATTAAGCCCAATATTTAGAGAACATACGGTAAAAACAGGTGGGGATGCCTAGAGATTGTCGCAGTCATGAATCAGAGCCTTCCTGAAGCACCAAAAGGAGATATGACAAACAAATAATGAAAAAAAAATGCAACCGATGTACGCACATAGAGGATATTGAGTGTAATAAACACATAAGTATTTTCACGAGTGCGAAGCAAGAGTGAAACTTAAATGCTTTCATTACACGAGATGAAAATATTTATGGTATTTACAAAAAAAAAAAAACAGAAGCCCGTGGGCAACAATTCGCTCATCTGATAAAAACAGCTATTTGCAAATGCCATGCAGCATTCTTCCAGTAATGCCACTGCAACTGGGACACAAATTTGACCATACCATAAAACGGTCAAAGGTCATCCTAGTCTCAACAATTCAAGTAGTAGCAAACTCGGTAGACCTTGAGTCCACGATAATGTATACCAAGAGTCATCCTAAAAGCTTTCATAGTACTGGAGAAGAAGATTTTTAAGTGTTTTTACCATATATGGGCAAAACAGCCAACTTGTTCAATGGTGCTAAACCATCTGTACTACTAAAAGAATGAATTAGCCTCAAAAACTAGAAAACGGTTAAAACCTGCTGCGGTTGGTTGGTTTAAATTAATAACGATATTGTTCTTATTGATAAATTTTATATCTAATTTCTGGAATGTTATTCGATTTTCCAGTTTTCTGTGAAGAAATAGACAATACTTAATTCAAATTCTCCCAAAGTAGCTTCTCGAATTTACCACCTATAAATAGATTACTTGCATATTATATCATCTAAGCATAGACGGTTGCGTATTTATATGACTGAACGTTCGGAATTCCCCGTGTGCCGTAATAGTCAAGTTATACATTGAAGCGATGCTTCTATAAACGACAAAGGTGTGAACCGAATGAAAGCACAAAGTACGAGAACGTAATGGCATACGTAATTAAGAATCTTTTTTTTTTTTTTTTCGAGAAAATTCATTTATTTCAAACAGCACTGAAATATCTACCCAATAAATATTTTAATTTTGGACAGTTATTACTGTCCTCTGTGGTCAATATAGGTGAATTGTTGTACAAGCAGGCTACGTCGTACTCACTCTTCGAACTATCTCAAACACCGTTGAGTCAGTCCGAACCCAATCTGATCACCATTGGGTTCGAGCTATTGAGGTTCGACTGTAATTGGTCCTAGCGACAACTCTGCATATATGAGCCGTCGCATGACAAAATAAAAAAACATGACCTGTGCACCATGCGCAGTGACCTGTGCATCTGCCAAGTCTGATCCGTCTTCACTGTCCGCACGTAGAAACCTTGGATCCTTAGTAACCCATCGAGTGCGCAGTCAGACTGATCAAACGGCGAATATCCATGTTGACCTGACTCTCCCCTGGGCGCCAAAGCATTTTGTTGAGTTTGTCATGCGCTGGCTCATACGATTAAACCGTCCGAAATCAGCAGGCCGATTACCTACAAATCTACCGGCGCAGAGGCTAAGTTGCTAGAACGTCCGCCTTGCGTTCGGGAGATTGTGCACTCGATCCCCGACAAGCCATACCAAATAATTTAAACATGATATCACTGTAGCTGCTCTTTCGCTTGGAGCTCAGCATTGAGAAAACGGAACTGGTCGGCCTGGTTTAATTGACTGGGTGGAATGTGACGTCATGTGTCTGGCGCGGGGTATTTTAGTGAGGCAGCACTCTAAAGTTCCAAAGATATCGTCGCGATATGACTAAAAGATCGTGACGTTTTAAATAAAAAATAACCTTCGAGCATTTATTTATTTATTTATTTATTTATTTATTCAGATTGAAATCTGAATCAAAATTTAATATAATACCCGCGCAAAAGCGCGAGTCCTTTTCTAGTTTGAACAAATTGTCAACATCTCATCGACAGACGGCCCCATGTGAAATCTGGTGAAAATTGGTCAAGCAATTTCAGAGAAGAAGACGTTTAAAAATTGCATGATTTTATACCTGTATATAGCCCAGTGGCAAGGGAAGATAGCTCCTGAGGGCGCAAAAGTTTGGTCCTAACTAAAAAGTTTTACTACTTTAATCATCGTACATGGTAAGTTAAAGCCACTAGTTATAGATACATATTGAAAAAAAAATGGATTTTTCAACTTATCCCCCGTACAAATCTATAGAGACGCAAATTTAACCTTTGAAGACTTTTTAGTGTTTTACCATATATCAGTATGGCGGTCACCTTGTTCAGTGGCGCAAAACCATTTGAGCAAATTGGCAATACCCTTCCGACAGAATACCTCGTGTGAAATCTGTGAAAATTGCTCAAGCGATTTTAGAGAAGAAGTCATTTAAAAATTACACACCTTCATATATATATATATATATATATATATATATATATATATATATATATATATATATATATATATGTATATATATATATATATATATATATATATATATATATATATATATATATATATATATATATATATATATAGCCCAGGGACAAGGGCAGATAACCCACAGGGGGACAAACATTTGATTATAACTAAAATGTTACTACTTTAATCACTCATCGTAAGTTTCAGTCTTGAAGCTTTCTTGGTTCTGGTGAAGAAGAATTTTAAGTGCTTTACCATATATGGGCATGGCAACCATCGTGATTAACGCTTGAATGAACAGTTACACAAATTGCAATACCCCTTTAACAGAAGGCTCCACATGAAGTAAGAATAAATTTGACCCAGGGATTTCAGAGGAGAGGTCGTTCAAAGGTTTGGACGGACGACGGACGATGGACGGCAAGTGAACACAATAGCTCATCATGAGCCTTCGGTTAGGGTGAGCTAAAACAATCTTACTTTCTAAGTAAGAAAACGCATACCCAACTTGGTAGTCTAGTTCATAAATAAACAAGTAAGAGGTGTTCAAACAATCCATTCGCTTTTGAAACAATGAAGAAACCGAAGTCATCCAAAGCTAGGAGTGAAAATATAAATCGTATCATTCGCTATATCATTTCACTAGGGATTGAAACCGTTTTTATATTCAACATACACTGATTGCACCGCTAACAATAAAATAAAAAGTTATATTTCATCATTGGTCTGTTCATTGTCTATTATTTCGTTGTGCTCTGAGGTTTCACCATCGTATTTTATGCTA
Source organism: Anodontia alba (assembly GCA_964016985.1). NCBI lineage: Eukaryota > Metazoa > Mollusca > Bivalvia > Lucinida > Lucinidae > Anodontia > Anodontia alba. Next base: position 38,919,253 of record OZ024834.1, read on the forward strand.
ATACAAGGCAAGCAAGAACACTGGCGTTTCAATTCTTTGCGATACACAGGGGATAACACCATCAAAACATAGAAGTTCTGCACGAACGTCAACAGCCAAATCACCAGTGAAGCGTGCCAGGCATAGTCTATGTTCGCTCTGACAACAGATGTATCATCGTGTCCTTGCCACTGGAAATATACCATTTCTGTCAGGTTAACGACAGCAAGTGGTACCCACGTCAAGACTGTCATGACAAGGAGATAAAATATTGTTACATTCAGCCTGTTGAGTTTATTCTGCGACTGACCTCGTTCTGTAAGACTCTCTTCTCGCCGAAATGCCATTCTCTCTTTCAGTTTCACCAAAATCAAAATATTAAAACTAGTGGCACAGACGACGGGTATTAAGAAGAGAAGAAATAAGTCTAGAACTTCTAGAAAATCCGCCTCGGGCTCGTCGCCGCACTGAACAGTTTTGTTCGGATCGTTATCGGTTTGGGAAGGTCCTTTTATTAACGCCCAAGGTAATCCAATTATTGACGTTATCAGGACTATCGATGTACATATAACAAAAGCTACTTTCCGACTACATACTTTCTCGGCGATACGTGGATGACATATTGACATAAAACGATCAAAGCTCAGGAAAACCATTAGCCATGCAGAGGTTAATACGAACCAACCATCAAACAGTTCCATAACACCACAACCGAAAGAATACGGCGTGGGCACATTTTGCTCCAGACCAATTGAGTTTGCCACTTCGTATGTATCTTGAAGGCCATTCCAGAATATGGATAGCGTGTCGAATACAGCGGCAAACGAAAAGTACACTGAAAATGAATATTTCTTCATCCGCTTGCTCTGCATCAGGATAAAGAGCATGATATTTCCACAAAACCCAATCGCCACAAGCAAACACTCGACTACAGCAAGACCCTCAAAAACACGCGCATCTTCCGTTCAGGCTGATCGGTAATGTTTGTTGTGGTAACAGAATCTGTCACTATGACGTCTACCAATGAAGTTACGCCGACCGTCAAAGCCATTTTGTTATGATCGCTGTCGTTTGTTTTGTTGTTGTTGCTCACTTTCAGTTGCAGTAGCAGATTTGAAAGGAATATGTGCGAATGTTACTCTCACCAGAAATCCTTTAACTATATACCGTGTGCGACCTAATTACCGCACATACCCCCATAAGAGCACAGTCAAGCAATTTCGTAGTCTTTAGGTTACAGCCAATGTATTTGTATCTACTTTTTTTTTATAAAAGCATATGTTGTGGGTACTCATTTGAATTGCCTCGACAAGTCGAGGCGATTCAAATGAGTACGCACAGCATATTCTTTTATAAAGACAATCAGAAACAAATATTGCGTAAGCATCATTAATAATCCTCTCACGAAGTGAGAATCCTTCTTTAAGTGTGCCCTTATTAGATGCATATTTTACAAAAAGATTTTCCCAGTAATTTTGAAAACCCTAAGCGCACCTTGCGGCAATTAGATCGAATACGGTAGTACGTTTTCGTCACTACTATTCTTGCAATGTACAGTAGCTGCATAACTGCTCTTTCTGATATATACCGTATTTATCCTAAATATTGGGACACCTTAACTCCTTACCATACTTGTCCTATAATTTGTCTCTTCACTACCTGTAGATGTGTTTAAAATACTGCTGGACGAGTGGCAAACAGTGTAGACGCTGATCAGACGCCGCTTTCTGATCTGGGTCTACACTGTTCGCTTTTGCCTGTCTGTCCCAATACTTAGGGTCATTGCGGTAGTATTGTTTTTCTGTACTTCTTTTAGCAAATTATTTCTTCAAATTCAACAGTAAAAACGTTTTCCTGAATTTTCAGCAGTTTGTTTCTTCAGTTTAATAAACGCACATTACTGTCACCAATGCGCATCGTAAAGTACGTAATATTGTGTATTTATGATATAAACTAGAGATAATGGGGTCCAATAATGCAATTGTTGTAAAGTTTAGATATGGGGTTACCGCATTTACCTCAACTATTCGAACTATACAGTCTGTAAAGGCTGTCCTTGAATTAAATAATTAAATACACAAAAGAACAAAAATCGGAATCTCCCCAGCTAGCATTCTACGTAAATCTATATCGGGCCGTCATCGGCCCGTCAGCTACCCTGACGGGCCGATGACGGCCCGATATAGATTTACGTAGAATGCTGACTGGGTCGGTTTGATCGGGACTCTTCGTATGACAGTAATGTAGTTTGCAGGGCTGCATTCGCTCCTTAGTGGCGGCTCAAGTGGATGCCATCAATTTTCCAAGCTACGAGAATGGGCTAAATGATTCAAATATTCACACCCCTGTGAAACATTGTCGAGCCAGATAAAAAGTGCTCATATCGTACACTTTGGGGATTCCAACACATTTTGAACTCATTCACGTGTAGTCAAATGGACTTATTCAAAGTTTAGAAATTAGTATGGTAAAGAATGTAGGCATCCGAATGTTAAGGGTACATATGAGTTGCAACGTCAGAAAACGCGCCCTTGGACATTGCGCCCAGCGAAGATTCCTTTACGAAAACACGCCTATTCAAATATACAGAAAATTTCACCTCGAGAAACTGAACATTTTCATGTAAAAAAACTCTTATATTTTTTCATATTTCTGCTCAAATTATAGATTGTGGGTACTCGTAAGAACCACCTCGGCGAGGCGGTTCTAACGAGTACCCCAATCTATGTTTTTGAGCAGAAATAAGATAAATAATGTATACCCCTGTAAACCCCAGTTTTACTATATAAAAGTGGGGCTTAAGGGGATCAAACTTATAAAGGCATGTTTTCGTGATGCGATCAGCCTACGCATTCGGGCAACCTGATCAGCATCTTCTCTGGGCGCATTCTGGATAGCCAATGATGCAATGTTTCTACATGTAGATAACGATGACTCTGAGCCGAATGCGCAAATGTGCATGCTGATTTATGTCGTCGTTGGCCACACGTCAGATGGTACGTTTTCTCACGTCGCGGCTCATATACGAGTATATCTGAATAATCGTTATATCTGTTATGATAAATGCATTTAAGAGGCCCTCCCAGCGGGGGGAGGGAGTACCTTTTCCCTTGCCCCCGCCCCCCTCCCCCCCACTCCCCACCTCCCAACCCTTGAAATATTTCAGCATTCTCCCCTGTTCTCCAAAATCAAAATTTTAACTTTTTATGTTCACTGCTCCCCAAAATTACATTCGTTCCCCTGTTCCCTTCATTTTTAGACTTTTGTTCCCCTGAAATAAATGACCTTATTCCCCTGTTCCCCTGGGAGGCCTCATTTAAGAGCCATATCTTGATGTAGGGAGTCAAAGGGTCATAGGCAGACAAAGGAAGCGAGGATAAACCTGTTACTTCAGTTGATACAAATACAACGAATGCTCGCACGGTAAACGTTTGAACAGGTTGCATGGGAACCCAGTAACCCACGTTTGCCGGAATATCTTCAATGAACTGAATAGGTTAAGTAACAGCATAGTATCTTGTTGCCTCAACATACTATCTTATTGTAACAAGAGAGAGAAAAAAAAAACAAAAACTGATCAACTAATTCCTTCCGAAACTGGTTGTTTTGATTTTCGCTGGTTTGTAACCTGTGTGCTGTCCATCGTATTTCATTTGCTCCCGTCCTCTTAGTATCACTGAATTATGAAAACACGCCCATTTAATTTTGACCTCATTAAACCTCACTTTTATATAGTAAAACTGGGGTTTGCAGGGGTATACATTGTTAATCTTATTTTGCTAAAAATATAGATTGTGGGTACTCATTATAAAAACCACACCCTATGTTTTGAGAAGAAACATGAAAAATGTCAGAATTTATCTGATTTTTTTTTTCTTTTCTTTTGGTTGAAAATTTTCAATATATTTGAAAATTTTCAATATATTTGAATAGGCGTGTTTTCTTAATGGAAACTGGTTGTTTAGCTTTTCGCTGGTTTGTAACGTATGTGCTGTCCGTCGTAGTTCGTTTGCTCCTGTTCTCTTAGTATCATTGGTAGGCGGTGTTCTGTGATTGTGGCTCTTTCTGGACACCTTTTCTCAATACGAAAACATGCCTTTTCAAATATATTGAGAATTTCACCACCAAAACTGAAAGTTTTGAGATAAAAAATTCTGATATTTTTTCACATTTCCGCTCAAAACATAGACTGTGGTTACTCGTTAGAACCGCCTCGCCCTGGCGGTTCTAATGAGTACCCAAAAATCAACGTTTTTGTGCAGAAATGAAAAAAATAATGTATACCTGTTAACTCCAGTTTTACTATATAAAAGTGGGGTTTAAGGGGTCAAAATTATATAGGTATGTTTTCGTGATGACTACTTTTCCGCAATATGGACGATATCTATGGGAACGTATTTATATTCTGAATTTTTAGGCAATATTGTTAAGCATCATCATTCGTCTTCGTTCAAATAACGTATTTCTTTCGTACTTTAGGTTGTACGCTTTAAAGCATGCGCACCCCCTCCCCCTCCCACTCTACTAACCACCAAGCATGTCAGTTTGAGCTGGCGGCTCTGAACTGAACTGTACTTATTCAGGATTGGTAAAAGAAGAGAGAAGTTGTATTTTATTAGGGGTATAAGTTTAGACACGGTTTAGTTTTAGAATAATATTGAACGTGATAGCCTCTTACCTTGTGCCATGCAAGCCATGATATTTTCACTATATAATATTAGGGAAGTAAAGAAGATGTTCGTTATTAAATTAAAATGCTACTTTCTTGAAAAATACATAAAAAAAAAGAAAATATACTTTATAACATATAATACATTAATATTGGTAAATAGCGCTACTGGATAACCTTTCGCACTCGCAGTCAGTCTTCATGGACAATTATGGGAAACAACTTGATAAATGCATAAACAAGAAGTGTACTCCGCGGACACATAGCGTTGAAAAAAAAACCGTCGATTCAACGTCTTTGAGTCAACGTGAATCGACGTTGTTTCAACGTTGTGTGCCTGCTGGAATGAAAGCAATAAAACCGTTAGGTATTTTAAGCGCGCTGACATATCCGAAACCTGAACGTCTGAATTTGTTGAATTTCAATTTGACGCGTTGAGTTTATTGCATGAAAAATTAAGTATTTCTTACTTTATGCAGAATTAAGTATTTCTTAATTTCGCTGACTGAAATACAACGTTCCAAATCTGAGTTTCGGAACTGAATGGCTCTTTATCAGCCTTTCACCCTAGCTGGGGTCCTGATCAATAACAGCAAGAGTGTGATACAAGTGTAAGCTTTCACAAAAAGTTTGGTCTCGCTGTGCACATAGTAAATGTTTACATCCGGTTTAATAATGAATAGTTCTTTACATGTAAATCTTGGCTTAACCGGCTAAATTTCATCATGCAAGTGGTGAATTCGAGAGGTCAAAATGTGATCTAGTCCCGTTGATCGCACATTAAAAGATAATTACAGCTAATTTCGCTTCGTTTTTTAGGCTTACCTCACCAAAACTAAAGTAACTTGTCACGATGTCCAGGAATGCTATTAATTGTGCAGTACCAAAGCATCCACCAAGTTGAAAAGTAAAATTGTCAGATATATCTCATAACCTTTGATAAAGTGCTGCAATTGTAACCTTTTATAATATCTACATAAAATTGTCAAAATTAAGATATATCTCATAACCTTTGATAAATTGCTGCAATGGTAACCTTTTATAATATCTAAATAAAATTGTCAAAATTAAGATATATCTCATAACCTTTGATAAAGTGCTGCAATGGTAACCTTTTATAGTATCTGAATAAAATTGTCAAAATTAAGATATATCTCATAACCTTTGATAAATTGCTGCAATGGTAACCTTTTATAGTATCTAAATTAAATTGTCAAAATTAAGATATATCTCATAACCTTTGATAAAGTGCTGCAATGGTAACCTTTTATAATATCTAAATAAAATTGTCAAAATTAAGATATATCTCATAACCTTCGATAAAGTGCTGCAATGGTAACCTTTTATAATATCTACATAAAATTGTCAAAATTAAGATATATAACATAACCTTTGATAAAGTGCTGCAGTGGTAACCTTTCATAATGTCTACATAAGTGTGGTATGCCGAAACAGTGCATGTGAATGGAGAATTCCTTCTTTACACACGCCTGGTAAACTACCATAGGTACCTCCACGGAAGTAGGCCTACTGATTAAATGGTTGTGACAGATATCCGGAGCTGCCTGTGATGGTCAAAAACTAGACATAAAAAGGTAGGTGTTCGTCTTTTTTGATAAAATACACGATAAACAGAGAGTTTACTGAAAATCAAAGAGTGCTATTCGACCCTTATACGCATAACGTTTTGTCACACGACATATTTCTCAGAACCTTCAACATTTACGAAAGTTATGAATGCTGACGTGCCGTTAAGATCAACCGAAAGTACTCAAATCAGAAAAAAATCGGTTGTTTTAGGTCTTAAATGCAGTTTTCTTGCATAAGAATCTGTTTATTTCTGCTAACTGGCGTAAAGTAAACCTCCTTGCCCAAATATAAACTTCGATAAACTCCGATGGGTTCTCTGAAAAAACAACTGGAGGTGCCTGTGACGGCATGGCGGTGCCTGTGATGTAAGAAAATATAGAGAAAATCTGAAGAGTTATTGCAGCTATACATATTGATATGCTTTTTTTGTAGACTACTGCCTCGAAAGACTCATACAACGTCGCACTACTCTATCAGAATGCGAATATCATAAATATTTTTGTTAGACAATGATCAAGAACTAATACAATTGCATCTCATATCCCGCCCTCAAAACCAAAATGAAAATACATGTAAGTATAAAAATACATTAGCAACAGTTCAAAAAAATGCACGCATGCAAAAGTGGTGCAGTGGAAAAGACAGTTTCCATACCCAGATTTGAAATTATCGGTCGGTTCAACCTGACTAATGTGCCGCATGCTATATCACGGTGGACAACCTACGTCACGATGACGATGGTAAAATGTACAGTTTTCATGGTTTTAGAAACAAAAAAATCTGGATGCCGGATAGAAAATAAGGTTTTACAAGGCCAATTGTTTTATTTTATTTTATTTATTTGTTTATTTATTTTATTTTATTTTTAATTTTATGAAGTGCACGAACCCCGTAGCAATATCCCTTGTCTTCAGCAAATGTCATCGTTTTATCAGAACACTTCAAAAACAGCGATTCATATGAAGTAGGGTAACTGATATATTTTCATTTATCGTTGACATTCGCTGAAAACAGAAACCATTTCAAGGTACATGCATTTTACAAAATTAAAATCGGCCTTGTAAGACTTGAGATGTTATATAACTCATTTTCTTACAGGAATCGAGATTATTTTATTTTTAGAATCACGTGATCGTGACGTAGGTTGTTCCCCATGTATGTGTCAACTTTCTGGCCCAGGACTACAATCATTCCTTAAAGTTTAGCTCACCTCAACTTTAAGGGAGGTAATTTTGTATCATGAAAACTAGGATGTAATAATCATTTTCGCTCTGTTTTTTAGTTTAATCGATTAAGTACATCCACAACTGATTCAGTTACTTAATTACCTTAAAAATTTCACACCTTAAAGTTAAGGCTTTATGCTAGTTATCATGACGCAAGAAGGGCAGTTGTCAGTTACAGACGAAAGTATGTTCACTAATTACCGGTTAACCCTTTAGGAGGTCTAAGCCTGCCTAGGAATACTCAATAGTGTGGTTAAGTTAACTGACAGTCCCGCCATGATTTTAGTTGTTACAGTGGACGTAAAAAAAAAAACAAAACTACAAAACTACAACAACACATACAGCGAGCGTCATACGACATATGCGAGCGATACGCATACGAGTTAGCAAAAGGGTCAACAACGTAGGTTATTTTAGGTGCTCCGGTAATGCTCAAATTGCATCATAATTTATGGTGACAGACATCGGCACTTTTTTATACTTTTAGTACATCATGTGTGTAGCTGGCATGGCGAATGATATATTGAGAAAAGACAATTTTCTACGAGTTGGAATGACTAACAGGCAGCACCTCCCGATTACAGTCATCACCATTCAAGAAAAAAGTCTTACTTCAGTGAGCATTCTATGACAATCTAACTCAAAAGCGGTAATAATTCTTTGAGATTATGTTTTAAAATTTTAACATGGAAATTCATGACATGTACATTATGATAGCTTATTGCGACACTGATCGAATGATTCTTTCCAGGCAGTAATCTAGAGAAGAATTATATCCTTATTTACAGCAGCAATAACTCTTCAGATTTTCACTATATTTCTTTACATCACAGGCACCTCCACGACGTCACAGGCACCTCCAGCACTTTTTTTTTTTTTTTTGAAGAATCCAGCCTTATTTGGAGTTTATCGATATCTGTATTCAGGCAAGCAGGTTTACTTTACATCAGTTCACCGAGATAAACAGATTCGTATGCAAGATACTCGCATTTAGAACCAAAAACGTTTCTGTTTCGAGTAGTTCGGGCTGACTTCGAAGCCACTTCAAAGGTCGTAACTTTGGTAAATATGGAAAGTTCTGGGGGATATGACGTGTGACACAACTTTATGTCTTTAAGGGTCGAATAGCACTTTTCAATTTTTTATCAACTCCCTGGTTATTTTGTATTTTGTCAAAATGATGAATACCTACCTTTTTTTGACTATATTTTGACCATCATAGGCAGCTCCGGACGCCTGTCACAACCGATAATCAGTACCTCCGCCGGAGGTACCTGTGACAGTTTACCAGGTTGGTGTTCCTATAAATATTAATATTCTCTTCTATCCAGTGCTCCAGCTAGACCTGGGTTTTAGTTGTAGACAATAAGCATTAGGTCAATAATGCATTGTGGATCAAGAATGAATCATTTCCGTGTCTCTCTTCAACTCTAAATAGGGCGTAGACAATCAGCAAAAGCCTCGGTGGCTCAGTTGGATGCGCCGTCCGACTGGAGACCAGGAGGTCGCGGGTTCAACCCCCGCCTAGGTCGGCAACATTCTTTCGTGGAGATTGATCATGAAATATTTTCTACGGTCATTCTCTCCCTTCCGCTGATTCAAGAAGGGCGGTTGTCAGTTTCTGGCGAAAGAATGTGCACAATACTGGTTAACCGCTTAGAGGACTAAGCCTGCCCAGTAACGTGTGGTTAGGTAAACTGACCGCGCTCGACATGACCCCATTGGGTTGACTGGGCCGTAAAACCTCAACACAAACAAACAATCAGCAAACGATGACCCGGTAAATTAAAGTGAACGGCTAGAGGCGAGCTTTTAAAGTGGTTAGTCTTAATTCAAGTACACAATGACAAACAGTGTAGATCCTGATTAGATCGAGGCGTCACATCTGCAATGGTAACTGTTTTGGTGTGCACTACTGCAAGTTAAAGTTTGGAGAATCTCGGACATGCTTCCTTTACAGAATGCAGTCTAGCTATTAGATAATAGGTACGAAAATGAACTGATATAATGATCCATATTAAAAATGTTTTATCAATATGTCATTAACCTGCTTTATCTTAAGTATGTCTCAACTAGGTCGTTGGAATTCGAACTTACAGTAGTTTTGCTGTTCAGAGCAGAATATCTGTAGACAGTATCCCTTTCTGGTCAAGAAAGAAAAAATCTCTCCCCAATGCCAATAAAGATAAAAAATAAAACTGGAATTTATTTTCATTGAAATTAACATTCTTTTACTGTAACATATTAATTATATGATAATCTTATGGCAAATACTTTTCAATTTTGAGGAAAGTTAATAGTAAAAGTAAAAACAATGTTTAGTCATACAATATTATAATGGTAACATTAAATATTTCCCTTTTTATTGCACACAAATATTTTACATTACATTGTTGATTAAATCAATAAAAAAAAAACATGCTTCAAAGTTAGAAAATATGTGGCTAGTTGCTGCACGCGGAAAGCTAATGCATCTCAAATAAAATGAAAGCCATTCCATATACACTGTCAAATGTAATGTTCACATGTTACTTATCACCTACCTCATCTTCCACGGAAGTTTTGTGGATTTCTGACAAAAGGTGTGACTGAGCTAAGAAAGAATGTTTTGAGGTCCATTAGTAAAGTTTGATAAAATTTCATATTTTTTTCATTTCTCCAATACGGTTTTCTGATACTTCATGAAAGTTAAATGCACGGATACAAAGAAAAAACTTGCCTTTAAATTCAGGACCCAGTTGTTCAAATCTAACGATGTCGTTAGTTAACGATTCGTTAAAATTTACATCGAGTGATACGCAAATATGCTGAGATTTTTTGCTGAAAAATGTGAGTAGCTTTTGCAGTGCAAATGCTACTCACATTTTTTCAGCAAAAAATATCAGAATATTGTATATTGAATCCGCTAAAACAGTTAACGAAATGACCCTTAACAAGTTCGTTAAGCTAACGATGCTTTGAACAACTGGGCCCTGACCATAAAAGTTATTTTATATCAACCTTTCAATGACAGTTTTAGTATTTTGCCAGTCTTGATTGCACTGGAGAGTCATGCACGTGCATTTTTTTTTTTTTTTTTTTTTTTTTTTTTTTTTGTTGTTGTTGACAATGACGATCAAGATACAGTCTTGTGACTGTTAAAACACCACAATGCTAAAATAAACAAACTCTGCTAGAATAATATGTGTTAAACCCATTTAAGCCTAGTGTCCTAAAAGGGACATTGGCAAACAGTGTACACCCAGATCAGAAGCCGCGTCTTATGAGGTCTACACTGTTTGCATTAAACCTCAGAAATTTCTACAAAGCGTGACGATAATAATAGTTAACCAGACACCCCTGATATAAGAAATGGGCCTGTCCAATCCATAAAGGTAGAGTCCACTCGGCATAAATGAATTAATGCATAATATTTGCCTGTTGAAAAGATTTTAGCGGATAATGTTATCGTGATTTTCATGATAATAGTGACCATTTTACTACGTTTTCGAAACTTAGACTTATTGCGGTATCTCTAAGACAGACTGTACAGATGTCAGACTTCATAAAGGGCTTTTTAAGTCATCATCTGATTTATGACAGCAAGTGTAATATCATCAAAATGACGACCTGCTAAACTGAAGTGGATGGCTACATAAGAACGCATGAGGTTTTTACTCCCTGCCATGTCTGTGCCGATTTAGGCTTTTATTTAATGCATTTCCAATTTCACCGGCGTATTTAAATGACAAATACTGCAGACAGACAGCAGTTTCTGTATTGCAGGTGGCATCCTGTTTAAGGGGACTGGATACATTTGGTATAGTTTTCATCATTTCAACAAGGCAGACAACTTTTATGAGTTCGTGTTTGCATTACTGCACACTAAGACCCTTCTGAAAAAAAAAGATGTCTACTCTACAATGACAGAATTTGCTCCGATTTCTTTCCGTTTAGAGTAGGCATCTTTCAGAAGGATGACAAAACAAATTTGAGTTACAACCCTGAAAGTGTATCAATTCCCCTTTAGCAGGATATCCCTGTCATGATGGTGTCTTGTATATTTTTCCACATGGTCCTGAGTGGAATAATTTCCCCCTCTGAACATTTGGATGAAGCAGTTTCAGAGAAACCTCTGATAGTTTACAGACTACCCAAAAACCTGGGCTGACATTCTAGTCGAAGAAAAGTTTAATCTTTAGTGGTCTTTCAGCAAACCGCCTGTGGCTGTATTCCCCTCATGGTCATGTGGAAAGTTAATAAAGGCGATAGCAAATACATCAAATCGCTGTCCAATATAAGAGGTGAAGCTTGCGATCTATTGATAAAACTTTCTTATCGTATATATTTTAGTTATTCGGACAGCAAACAGTACAGGTCCAGAGCAGACACTGCTGAATATGACTGTTTGTACACAGTTTGTTACTCCCTTAGTACTGGGACAGCCAGAATTGCGTAAATTGTCCAGAACCATACCAGACTCAGCTCAATATCTGACCAGGGTGTACACTGTTCATCTATCAAATTTTAGGCAGGGTCTACGCTGTTTACTTCTCATCATTCTCGTCTTTTTAGGCACATCAACCACTAGTAAAATAACCTTGTTGAAATTTAAGAACAGGTATGGTAAGGAGTTAAGGTGTCCAAATAGTTAGGGTAAATATGGTAAGTTAATTTCAATATGCAGGAGGAAACATTCAAGTAATAAAGTTTCCTTTCAAAAGGAAAGGCTTACCAAGTTTTATCAGTGACCTCTCTCTATGCATGTTTGCAATGCTATAAACCATGATCCTACTGTTCTTTCAACATCATTTGGAAAGACATTTTTTGGCTAAGCGTTTTATTTTACATGAAAATATTTTGTTCTGATTGTCAATATCTTACCAGAAACCATTTGTCTTTTCCATTTCTATGTTTTGTTCTCAAATATTTACCCTGAAATTAAATAAATGGCAAATGGCCTATGCAAGTGATTTTTTTGGAAAGTTTGACTAAGGAAATATTTTTATTTTTTCTTCGCTGAATTTGAATTATTGATGTTTCAAAACAATATTGTGAAAATTTCAGAAAAATTGAACAAGCGAAAATTGTTGAAAATCTGCCTCCAATTTATCTACCCTATAGATTTCTGCATAATTTTGCATTCATTTTTACTATGGGAAAAAGTGAAAATATTTTATTATTTTTATTGACCGATGACTACAATAAAACTTTTAATGCATAGGTAGTTATGACAAATGGTTTTGTATTAAATCAAGACAAAAGTTTGCAAATTTACTTCTTCTGTGTAAAGCATCAAGCACAAAAAAAGTAAAAAAAAAAACACCGACCTTCAGAAATATGTCGAAAGCACAGTAGTTTGTTCACACGATACCCTATATTCTAAACAGAGGCGAGGCCTATTAAATTAATCTGTTCCACATACCAACTAAGTAACATCAAACTATCAAACTATATCAATGTATACTGCAGTTCTCGAGCATACACACTTTCATAACTAAACATTCCAAGGTAAAGTAACTCGAAAACTATGGCAATGTGAATTACAATCCTTGAACACGATACTTGGTTTGTCAAACATACATTCCAAATATCAAACTATCTCAAAGTATAAAACCAAATATTACCAGGGGATGTCTTAACTTTTGTTTTAATTTAACCAACCATTCATGCAAAGAAGTTGGTGGAAATAGTCGAATCCTTCCATTCTACTTCAATACGATTTCCCTTCTGCATGATTAAACCGCAACTCCTATTCTGAGTCTGATAGATTTCACAGCCTTGGGCATCCCTATCCTACTTCTGCGTATAGTGCTAAGACAGTAAATCCGATCACCACGAGGACATTCAAACGAAGCAGAACTCGAAAAGAAAAAAAAAACATCCATATACAGTCGAACTTCAATGGCTCGAACACCTTTGGGACCATGGAAAATTGTTCGAGCCATGGGTAGTTCGAGCCAATCAAGGTTAATCATGGCGCCAGGTCGGGAAGCAAATATCGCTAATTCTGGGAAATCTATCGATCTTCTACACAATAACTGTATGTTGAGTGTACTCATTAGAATTGCCTCGAAGAGGCGATTCTAATGAGTACACACAACATACAATTTCATAATGAAATAAGAAAGCTTCCTTAAATATTTATTTTCTTGATCTATCGGAAGAATTTCGTAGCGACAAAAACGAGTTCGAATTAGCCATGGTGAACGAGCCATCGGTGTTCGAGCTATTGAGATTTGACTGTACACATGTAAGGTTTTCCTTCCTATTTGTTTATCAGTTCGTGTACCACTCGCGCACCCGTTCTACTCCCCCGTCTTTGCTGGTATAAATCTGAACCTCATACACACAGCCATTTTGCGCAATGGCTCCTTCCCACACGTTAATTCCAAATTTTGCCGGTCTTGCCGAAAATACTACTTAAACATAAGTCTGCCCTTAAATGCTATCATTCTTTCGTAAGCTGACTGCTCCATAGTATGTAAACTTGACCTTAGAAACTGCATCCAGTAATGTCCTTATGCGACAAAGCTTGTCGTTACCAGACTGGTCTACGAGGAGAATTTCACTTTTGTCATTCTAGGGCATCCATTTATTTTATTTTATTTATTTTATTTTTATTTTTCATTCATTTATTTATTTATTTTATATACTGGGAATAGCAAAAAGGTAAATGAATGTCACTTGTATTGTTAAAGGACGGAAATTCATCCAAACAGTATGTCTAAGTCTAGGTATTTATACCAATGAATGAATCTGTTTGACTGTCCGATACACCCCACAACAACCGTCAGATTAAAACCAGCCAACATACCGGCTCTTGGATATAACAATTATCGAAACTTTGTCACTTCATGTGCATTCGACGTAGCTTTACAATGTTTTAGCTCATCGAAACCTTGAAAATATAACACAAAAGTTCTAAGGAAAAGGTTTTCGAAAGGTGGCCGATATTCCCCGGCCCTACTCTCCTTTTTCCGATAGCAAGCTTTATAATCGATCCGTTTTCAGAATGAGTAAATGTATTTTACCACTGTAAACATGTTAAAACGGACACACTTTGCAACGAAAATAAGTATGGAACAGAAAAACAACGAGAACAAGAAGAAATATAACATGAAACATCATGTTATACAAAGGCGTTGCTGATAGTAAATTCATCTTTTTAAATACTTGAAGTATTTGGTAAAGTAGTGGCCCTTGACACTTATTAACCCATTGTAGTCTGGATAACCCTAAAAGGATGGCTGGCAAACAATGCATATCAAGATCAGACGCCGCAGTACGCAGCGTCTGATCAGGGTCTCCACTGTTTGCAAATAGTTTAGCCATTTTTCTCTAGGAATATCTAAATCTCAGCCAGACGTACCTAAAACTAATATTGGACTCTTCCAGTACATAGTGTGGTGGGAGGTCTATTTAGTCTATAATGGATTAAGATATTCCATAAAAAGAAATTTGGCCAAAACTGATTTTCTTTCCACAGACAACACGAGCAGACAGCTCTAAAACCAGAATATGCAACTTATTGTATTTTATGCATTTGTAAAATTTCATCAAAATATTCCATATAGTAATCGAGCTACTGGTCAAAATGCATTTTTTATAAACGGCCGCCGTGACAGCAGCCGCTGGTTATTCACCGGTCTGCCAGTTGTACGACACCTTACACACCCGGCAGCCGCGTGAATATACACGGCCGCCGTATCAATGGCCTTGACGGCAGTAGACGGGTTTTCCAACTATTCCTGTTTCTAAAGATGACTGAGTCCTGAAACCGAGGACAAATACAAACTAAAACAGGAACGAGCTTTCCCAGGGTGGACAACGTACGTCACCGTCACTTGATTTTTTATGATAAGGGACACAGACTTTCGCGCTTCAGGTAAGAATATTACCTCGTGTGCCGTACATACGTACATTACAGAGCTAAAAACGGTAAAAAGCAGTTACCACGCATTGGTTTCTAGTTTTATTTGCATATTTCGTCTTTTCATGAACTTCAGCCGTTTACCAGATTCTTCAAGAAAACCTTGGTTTTTGTAGTGATATGGGACACATTCCCGTTCCTCAGCGAGTCTAAAAGTAACAAAACTGATCAAAAGAGACTTTCACAAACAGTGGAACTGGTCTGATTTCACGCCTAGGAGACAACCAGGCCTGCGTTATTCACGACGGTTCTTAGCAATGTTTTTTGTTGTTTTTTTTTTTTTTGTTGTTGTTTTTTTGTTTTTTGTTTTTTTTACGGCGCAAATGAACAATGATAGAAAACTTCATAAGGGACACATCACCATGTGTTTGGATAAGGGACACACAAAATTATTTAAGCAGATAGGTAGTTTGGATACTTCGGCTAGCGAACCGATTGAAGGAATGGTCTTCCTGTTTCGGTTTGGTACTTGCTGCATCTAAAGCACTATCGACCAACTACTCTCCGTCCGACATCTTTCAGAAACGACATTTTCGCATATTTCTACACTCTGAATAATGATTTAACAATTATTTTCCATCAGTTATTAGCATACCATGGGTCCTAAAAGTTGCCACAAAAATAATTGAAAATCGGTTTATAAATACACTTTTATACTGAAAATATGTTTGGGCAAGGCATTTTATATGTAAAAACTCAAACAAAGGGAAATAACTATTTTCCCCGCAAAATTTTTGAATTCGGTTTATTTTTGCAGGAACACGTTAGAGTTACAGTAAATGGTACTGGAAACTTATTGGTGGCTTTAAGATCTGAATATGGTTGATAACTCTGTCAGAATGCAAAGTTGAAGAAATTCGGATCACCTCCCTTGCCTACTGAAAAATCCCTACTAAAATCTAATTTTGGGCTTTTAAGTTTTATTTCTCGACCGATTTTCAAAATTTTTGCCGCACAGGTAATGAATGATAGACTGCTAATAGCTGATAAGGAAATTATTGCTAAATCATTTTTCCGAGCGCAGTAATGTGCAAAAAGGTCGTTTCTGAAAGATGTCGAACGTAGAGTGACTAACAATGTATGCAGATATGCTGTCGATCATATAAAAAATCACACTTTTCCTTCAGTGGGAAATTTATATTGTGATTACACCTGTCAACAAAGACAATGGTTATAAATTGGAGCTATTTAGCTCTGCAAATTAATTGGCGTGTCTATTATTTAATAGTCATTCATATTTCATCTATTAGCATCATCCATAAACACTTTAAACCAAGTTTTAATCATCTAAATTATTCGACGCAGAGACACTCCATACTTGACTCTATAGGGCCAACGGAACGCCGATAGAGACATTGCATATGCTAACAGTTTGTCCAAATTTGGTACTAAAACAAAATATCATTACCGCGATTTTGCAGTAGTTTTTAATACCAAATTTGGACAAACTGTTACGAGTATGAAATGTCTCTGTCGGTGGTCCGATAGAGTCAAGTATGGAGTTTCTCTGCATCGAATAATTTAGATGGTCAAAACCTGGTTTAAAGTGCCTATGGATGATGCTAATAGATGAATTATGAATGACAACGTTATTAAATAATATTAAATTATTAAATAATAGACATGTAAACTAATTCTACTGCCACGAGATGATTTATGACTGCATTTTCAACGATGCCACGAATTTAGATAACACTCGACTATTAGGGAATCGAC
Source organism: Anodontia alba (assembly GCA_964016985.1). Taxonomy (NCBI): domain Eukaryota; kingdom Metazoa; phylum Mollusca; class Bivalvia; order Lucinida; family Lucinidae; genus Anodontia; species Anodontia alba. The sequence goes on from OZ024834.1 coordinate 38,936,345, forward strand.
AAACATTTCAAAGTTTAACTTCTGTGAGAGACACAATGTGCGCAGAGCAATATAGCTCCAGTTTATAGCCATTGTCTTTGTTGACGGCGTGTAATTACAATATAAATTTCCCACTGAAGGAAACGTGTGATTTTTATATAATAGACAGCATATCTGCATATATTGTCTGTTAGTCTGTTACACACCCTTCGACATCTTTCAAAAACGTCCTTTTTGCACATTGCTACGCTCTGAATATTGATTTAGTAATAATTTTCTTATCAGCTATTAGCAGTCCTTAGTCCTTACATGAGCGGCAAAAATTTTGAAAATCGGTCGAGAAATAAAATTTAAATGTCCAAAATTAGATTTTAGTAGGGATTTTCAATGGGCAAGGGAGGTGCTTTGCATTCTGACATAAGACAATCTTTTGACGTTTATTATCAACCATATTCAGATTTTAAAGCCACCAATAAGTTTCCAGTACCATTTCGTGTAACTCTAACGTGTTCCTGCAAAAAAAAAAAAAAAAAAAAAAAAAAAAAAAAAAAAAAAACGAATTTAAAAGTTTTGCGGGGAAATAGTTACGTACCTTTGTTTGATACCTTGCCAAAACATATTTTCAGTACAAAATTTGTATATATGAACCGATTTTCAATTTTATGATATGCTAACAGCTGACAGGAAAATAGTTGTTAAATCATTATACAGAGCGTAGAAATATGCGAAAACGTCGTTTCTAAAAGATGTCGAACGGAGAGTAATTGGTCGATAGGGCTTTAGATGCAACAAGTACCGAAGCGAAACAGAAAGGTCATTCCTTCAATAGGTTCGCTAGCCGAACTATCCAAACTACCTATCTGCTTAAATAATCTTGTGTGTCCCTTATCCAAACACATGGTGATGTGTCCCTTATGAAATTTTCTCTCATTGTTAATTAGCGCCGTAAAAAAGCTTGCTATGAAACGTCGTGAATAACGCAGGCCTGGTTGTCTCTGAGGCGTGAAATCAGACCAATTCCACTGTTTGTGAAAGCCTTTTTTGGTCAGTTTTGTCAGTTGTAGACTCGCTGATGAAAGGGAATGGTCCGATATCACTACAAAAACCAAGAGTTTCTTGAATAATCTGGTAAACGGCTGAAGTTCATGAAAAGACGAAATATGCAAATAAAACTAGAAACCAGTACTTGGTAACTGCCTTTTACCATTTTTAGCTCTGTAATGTATGTGCGGCACACGAGGTAATATTCTTACCCGAAGCGAGAAAGTGTGTGTCCCTTATCATAAAAATCACGAGACTGTGACGTTTTTCCATTCTAAATGACATGCGCGCGTACGCGCAAGCCAAAAAACACGCATATTTTGTTCCGAGAGTTCTGATTGGCCAAAATTTTCAAATACGAATTGCACGTCTATGACGCAAGAAAATTACAGCCAATCAGATCGCGCATAACAAAACATGAAATGCGGAAGTGTCTAAAATGTCGAATAATGTGCGTTCGTGATAAAAGTTAATAATGTCAAATTTTCTCCCGTAAAGAAGAGCTTTTCAAAGTCATGGCCTATATCTCTAGACAGAGTAAGCACTCTACTATTGAACGATAGTTGAAGGAAAAATAAATTGTTCGGATTTGGAAAAATTCGTTAGAACGAGGTCACGGTGACCCACGATGTACATTTCAAGACCATGTCCTTATTAATATATAGAGAAACGGGAACTATCATTGTATAATTGATTTTTTTTGTTCGATGTTTACATACATTTTTAGGTTCAATGATTTACAGATGGTGTATTTAATCTATTTATTTAAGGTCTGCGGCTCAAGTGCCAGTGTAGGAGATATATACGGTGGATTACGGACGGGCCAAAACAAATAGCCTTTCAATGCCATGTGGGAACAGCGAAACCTCAGATCAGTGTCTTCTCTATTCTCGCAAACCTGCTAAAGATCATGAAAATTCCAGTGAGAAAAAAAAGGCGAAGATTGTGATCTGATGGTTTATCGGAGTCTTTGCATTTTTCACAGGTATTGATGTGGCCCTGCTTAAACTTTAAAGTGAATGGTTACACTTTCAGGGGACAGGAGGGGGTAGAGGGGAGATAATCCTGTCAAAATTGTTTATGTCCCTTTCTGAAAAGGGGTCTACCCTAAAAAGGAAGAATTTGCTCCCCTTGGGAGCAAATTCTTTCCTTTTAGAGTAGACCCCTTTTCAAAAGGGGCTTATTGCAGAAAGTCACAAATGCCCCTCCCCCTTGTACAAAATGGTGGCAAATCTACCAGGTGTATTCAGTCCCCCTGACACTTTCCATGCCATGAGCAAATTCAGCAGACTACCAAATGGAGATCAGTTCATTATTTTTCCTAAAAAATACGGTCTGATACATCATCCGAATTGTCTCCTACGTGACAATTTGCATGAAGTGTCAGATACGGTTTCCTAGGAAAAATATTTCAAGATGTCGTCTGGTGAAATATTTATCTAGCATGCTAAGTGTAACTATTGCCTTTTTGATTACCAGAATCACTATGGCAACATGATGCGGTAATAATATATAAGGAACTGCAGTGAAATATAAACGAATTGACGTAAAAGCCGACAGAAGAAGAGGGTGAAAAAAGGAAAATGGAAGTTCTCGGTATTATCAGCGTTCCAGGATGGTTAATGACGATACTTGTGATCTGTGTTAGTTTGTACGTCTACACAGCATATAAACAAAGTCTGTTCAGAAGACTTGGTATACCGGGACCCAGGCCTACACCCTTCCTGGGAACCCTACCGGAGCTAATTAAAAAAGGGCTGTTTCAAATGGACGTGGAAGCGGTGGAGAAATATGGAACATTTTTCGGATCTTACATGGGAAACATCCCAACGGTAATGGTTTCGGATCCTGATATTATAAAAGCGGTTGCTATTAAACAGTTCCCAGATTTCCAAGACAAGAATCAGAGCGTTGCAATTCCAAAGTTCTGGACGATGTCTATTGGCCATGCTACCGGACAACATTGGCGTTTTCTTAGAACTACTCTCAGTCCAGCGTTTAGCCCAGAAAAAATTAGAAAGATGGAACCAATAATAAATAAATATTTAGAGAATTTCATAGAGGTAGTTGACAAAAAGGTGGCAGAGTCAGGTGTGTTGGACCTTGAGCCTGTGTTTGCGGCGCTTTCGCTGGACGTTATTTGCAGCAGTGCTTTTGGTATTGAGCTCGATTCACAGAAAAATCCAGATGACACCTTTGTGAAAAACGCCAGAGCAGTGTTCGATTTTAATCTTGCCACACAGCCATTCTTCTTTCTCAATTTCCTGTTTCCGGAATCAAAACATGTATTGAAGCATTTCAATACTACTGACTCCAAAGCTATCATATATATCAAGGAGATCACCCAAAAGATTATTGATGAGAGAAGACAAACTGGTGCTTCAGATTTTAATGATTTGTTGCAACTGATGATTGATGGTCATCAGGATTCTGAAAGCCATGATGACGACGACAGTGAAGGATTTCAGTTCGACGGAATAAAGAAAAGGCCACTAACAGATGATGAAATATTGGCCAACTCTGTTTTGTTCTTGCTGGGCGGCTATGACACTAGCTCTAAAGCATTAACTTGGTTAGCGTATTGCCTAGCAACAAATATTGAGGCGCAAGACAAACTAATTGACGAAATAGAACGAGACCTCGGTGAAAAGAAACCTAGTTATGACGCGGTTTTCAAGTTGCAGTATTTAGATATGGTCTTATCGGAAACCCTGCGACTTTATCCTCCTTCTACAAGGACTGATCGACACGTGGTCCATGACACGGTCATTTGCGGTAAAAAGCTCCCAGGTGGCGTCAGTGTAACGTTTCCGATAGCCGGTATGCATCGACTCCCACAATTCTGGCCCGATCCTGAAAAATTTGACCCGGAAAGATTTTCCCCGGAAAACAAGGAGAAAACACGCTATGTATATATGCCATTTGGAATTGGACCTAGGAGTTGCATTGGTAAGCGACTGGCTCTGCTTGAGGTAAAGATGGCAATTGTTACATTGTTGCAGAAATACAAAATGGAACCGTCCGAGAAGCTGCGTGTACCGCCTAAAGTTGGTAAAACGGTGCTATGTAAACCTGAAGGAGGAGTCTGGGTTAAGTTAGTGAAACGCAAATGAATACCGTTCTTACCCTAATCACTTGGACACGGTAACCTCTTACTAGACGGCCTATTTTTTTAATGTCTACTTTTCTACCTGTTGGTGTGTCTCAAAAAAGGCTGGATTAATGGCATACAGTGAAGATCCTGATCAGACGCCTTCTTCTGTGTTTTCACTGTTAGTTCAGAGTTACTATGGTATTATGTCTTTTACGGTATCGCTAAATACCTTTCTTTGATGTATACAAATGAAATATTGCATGAAGCAAATTCACTTGAAAAACTATGTTCCTCCTTAGTATTCGGACAGACTGCAGGCCTGTCCAGATCTGACGTCGTAGAACATGGCGACTGGTCAGGTCTACACTGCTATTTATCAAGACGCATTTTGACAAGATGAACAGGAAGTAAAATGGACTTGTTCAAATTTAAGAAGTTCAGGAAGTATAGTATGATTAAAGGTGTCCCAAATTTATCTGTGGACAAAAATTGGGCATCAGTTTCCATTAACATTCTATGTCTGTGTTAAACGTCTGGTTACTGCCATAAAAGGTTTTTCCAAATAACATCAACTTACCGTATACACCCTAAGCATTAGGACACCTTATCTACTTACCATACTTGTCCTAAAATTTGAACTAGTTCATCCTACTACCCGTTGATGTATCTGAAATATTGCTATATGTATGACAAAGTGTATACCCTGATCAGACGCCGCGTTCTGCAGCGCCTGATCTGGGTGTACGCCTATCTGGTCATGTTCTTGTCCATCTGGGTCTACGCCTATCTGTCCCAAAATTTAGGGCTATTAAGATATTCTAAAGTGTAACTGTCCAATTCCTTTGAGGCACACTTGCAGAATTTACTTCTCTTGTCAATGGTTAAGCCTGTGTCCGTACAGTTTTGTATCTCTCTTACTTGTCATCTTGCAGAGTATTTGGCACAAAATGTATGAGCAAACTCTCTTGGCAGTAGGAGAGGATGTTTGTTTGTTTGTTCGTGTTAAGGTTTTACGGCCCAGTCAACCCAGTGGGATCATGTCGAGCGCGGTCAGTATACCTAACCACACATTTACTGGACAAGCTTAGTCCTCTCAGCGGTTTACCAGTATTGTGCACATTCTCACTAAAGAAACTGACAACTGCCCTTCTTGAATCAGCGGAAGGGAGAGAATGACTCTAGAAAATATTTCATGATCAATCTCCACGAAAGAATGTTGCCGAACCGGCGTGTGTCTAACTCGCATCCTCCTGATCACCTGTCGGACGTGCATCCAAATGAGCCTACGAGGCCGGCAGAGGGGAGGAGGTGCACACTGATTTATGATTTTAGTATTCACAAATCAAGGTGCTCCAGATAATAAAATAAAATAAAATAAAATGTTCTTTATCTGGAGTATTTTATTTTATTTTTTGTTTATTTTTTATTATATATATATATTTGCACTTCTGCATCAAAACATGCTGTGGGTATGCATTAGAACTGACTGACTGCGGCAAGTCAAATGAGTACCAACAACACTTGATGGAGAGAAACAAGAAAAATACCACAACTTTTAACTCAAGAATTCGGTTTATCTGTGTATATGCTTAATTAAGTCATTACATTTTCCCCTCTGATCGGTGGTCACCAAGAAACACTGTTTATCTGAATTTTTATTATCAGCTGATGGAATTAAATAGCTTTTCTCGAACACCTTCGGAATCAAGGCTCACACAAAAGTTTTCGTGAAAGCCTAATATTTGGAGAGCCTCCTGGATTTTCAAAGATGTAGTCTGGAGTGCCTGACCCCTGGGTTTCCAAGGATGGTCTCAAAAGAGATTTCAAAATAAGTACACGTGTATTTTAAAATGCCATACCGTAATTACCCTAAGTATTGGGACAGATAGGCCTTTTCGAACAGTGTAGACCCAGATCAGATCAATCTACACAGTTTGCAATACATATAGCAATATTTTAAACACATTAACACGGAGTAGAATGGGATATTTAAAATATTAGAACAAGTACAGTAAGTAGATAAGGTGTCCCGGTACTCAGGGTAAAAACGGTATTTTAAACTCAGGCCCCAGACATAGACGTGTTCTGAGCATATAATGGTTGGATATGGTATTATCCCCACTGACATTTTTAAAAAAATTCACAATTCTCCTCTTAAAACATACTTCTAACCAATTATATTCTGAATACCCTTAAAAAAGGGTAATTGGCAAACAGAGCAGATCCAGATCAGACACCACAAAACGTAGCATCTGATCCTCAGAGGTCTGGTCAGGGTCTTCACTGTTTGCAAATAGTTTAGCCATTTTTCTCTAAATCTTATAGCCGGACGTACCTAACATTGAAATCAGACTTCCAATATAAAGTGTAGGGAAGTCTGTTCAGTCTACAATGAGTTAAATTACTAATGAATTAAGTGGGTTCACAAGTAGCAGGACTGAGTCTTCTCCGAGGTCTTCTCTAGACCCAAGACTTTCCCTTTGCGGTACCCAGGCCTCGGGAAGGGCAATTGCTGCTTTGTGTTGCAGCGTCCTATATGTTGGGCATAGCTCTGGTTTCTGGCCAAAAAAAAACACATTTGATTTCATCATCACTGCAATGAAAATCTCTGCGCCATATTTCTTTATAGTTTAGAATTTAAAACTTCTAATCAGCTTTATTGTTTCTTGTGAATATTTAATAGAATATATATGTGTGTGCCCTGTCATGGCTTATTATAACTGTAAAGGATTAGTGTTTTTCCTTATTATTTCTCCTGGAAAACATATGTTTTGGATACTTGTTAGAAACGCCTCACCGAGGCTCTTCTAATGAGTACCCACAATATGTTTTTTTTTTTTTTGTTTTTGTTTTTTTTCTGAAAAATTAAAATATTTACCTGACATCCCCTTTTATCTAGAGCTATGTTATAATAATGTACTGAATGTCTCTTATCCAAAGTTTTAGGTTAACCTGAAAAAATAGACGTGTCTTTTTTTTTTCCTTCAGTATACGTAATTTATATTTTACACACACACACGCTACCTTCGGCTACCGTGTTATCCACATTATTTGTATTTTATCGACTTCCGAATAGACATCAGTCATCTTTATGGGTAAAATGGCGCACGATACAATATGCGAACAGCAAGTATCTGGGGCAGCCTGCAATCGGCGCAGTCTGGCAAAGGCTGCTCGCCTACACAATATTATGATGGATGTACTGACCATCAGATGATTAGAGTATTCGCTATTGTGAATTGTTATGCGTTTTAAAGTATGGTGTCCTACATTCTACTACACACTATTCGGTCATAGTGGATTACGGACGGGCCAAAACACAAATGTCAATACCATGTGGGAACAGCGAAAACTAAGATCAGCCTGCGCGGATGCGTGCAGGCTGATCTGAGTCTTCGCTGTTCTCGTAAACATGCTAAAGATCTTGAAAATTCCTGTGAGAAAAAAAAACGAAGATTGTGATCTGATGGTTTATCGGAGTGCTATTTTCACAGGTATTAATGTGGCCCAGCTTAAAATTTAAGGTGAATGGATACACTTTCAGGGGACAGGAAGGGGGCGGTGGGGGGAGGGGGGTGGCAATCCTGTCAAAATTGTTTATGTCCTTTTCTGAAAAGGGGTCTACTCTAAAAAGGAAGAATTTAGAGTAGACCCCTTTTCAAAAGGGGCTTAATGCAGGAAGCCACAAATGCCCCTCCCCCTTGTACAAAATGCTGGCAAATCTACCAGATGTATTCAGTCCCCCTGACACTTTCCATGCTATGAGCAAAGTCAGCAGACGACAAACTGGAGAGATCTGTTTCTTATTTTTCCCCAAAAAATACGATCTGATACTTAATCCTAATTGTCTCCTGGGTGACAATTTGCTTGAAGTGTCAGATCGTATTTTCTAGGAAAAATAAGAAAAATATTTCAAGATGTCGTCTGGTGAAATGTTACCCTAGCATGCTAAGTGTTACTATTGCCTTTTTGATTATCAGAATCACTATGTAAACGCGATGCAGTAATAATAAATAAGGAACTGCTATGAAATAAAAACTAGTTGTCTTAAAAGCCGATAGAAGAAGAGGGTGAAAAAAAAGAAAAAGAAAATGGAAGTTCTTGGTATTATCAGCGTTCCAGGATGGTTAATGACGATACTTATGATCTGTGTTAGTTTGTATATCTACACAGCATATAAACAAAGTCTGTTCAGAAGACTTGGTATACCAGGACCCAGGCCTACGCCCTTCCTGGGAACCCTACCGGAGCTAATTAAGAAAGGAATGTTTCAAATGGACGTGGAAGCGGTGGAGAAATATGGAACATTTTTCGGATCTTACGTGGGAAACATCCCAACGGTAATGGTTTCGGATCCTGATATTATAAAATCGGTTGCTATTAAACAGTTCCCAGATTTCCAAGACCGGGCTCAGAGCGTTGCAATTCCAAAGTTCTGGACGATGTCTTTAAACAATGCTATCGGACAACATTGGCGTCTTCTTAGAACTACTCTCAGCCCAACGTTTAGCTCAAGAAAAATGAGGAAGATGGAACCAATAATAGATAAATGTTTAGAGAGTTTTATAGAGGTAGTTGACAAAATGGTAGCAGAGTCAAGTATGTTGGACCTTCAGCCTGTGTTTGCGGCGCTTTCGCTGGACGTTGTTTGCAGCAGTGCTTTTGGTATTGAGGTCGATTCACAGAAAAATCCAGATGACACCTTCGTGAAAAACGCCAGAGCAGTGTTCAATTTTAATCTTGCCACACAGCCATTCTTCTTCCTCAATTTCCTATTTCCGGAATCAAAACATGTACTGAAGCATTTCAATACTACTGACTCCAAAGCTATCAAATATATCAAGGAGATCACCCAAAAGATTATTGATGAGAGAAGACAAACTGGTGCTTCAGATTTTAATGACTTGTTGCAACTGATGATTGATGCTCATCAGGATTCTGAAAGCCATGACGACGGCGACAGTGAAGGATTTCAGTTCGATGGGATAAAGAAAAGGCCACTAACAGATGATGAAATATTGGCGAACTCTGTTATGTTCTTGCTGGCCGGCTATGACACTAGCTCTACAGCACTAACTTGGTTAGCGTATTGCCTAGCAACAAATATTGAGGCGCAAGACAAACTAATTGATGAAATAGAACGAGACCTCGGTGAAAAGAAACCTAGTTATGACACGGTTTTCAAGTTGCAGTATTTAGATATGGTCTTATCGGAAACCCTGCGACTTTATCCTCCTACTTCAAGGACTAATCGACAAGTGGTCCATGACACGGTCATTTGCGGTAAAAAGCTCCCAGGTGGCGTCAGCGTAACGTTTCCGATAGCCGGTATGCATCGACTCCCACAATTCTGGCCCGATCCTGAAACATTTGACCCGGAAAGATTTTCCCCGGAAAACAAGGAGAAAACACGCTATGTATATATGCCATTTGGAATTGGACCTAGGAGTTGCATTGGTAAGCGACTGGCTCTGCTTGAGGTGAAGATGGCAATTGTTAAATTATTACAGAAATATAAAATAGAACCGTCAGAGAAGCTGCATGTACCGCCTAAAATGGGTAAAACGATGATAGTGAAACCTGAAGGAGGAGTCTGGGTTAAGCTAGTGAAACGCAAATAATACCGTTTATCTTAATTATTTGGATACCGTAACTTCTAACCAGATTTGTCCTGTTCTTTGAATAAGTCTATTTCACTAGCTCTTGATATGTCTCAAATAGAGCTGTATTAGTGGCAAACAGTGTAGACTCTGATCAGACGCCTTGTTCTGGGTCTTCACTGTTTTTTCCACGGTTACTACATGGTAGTATGTCTTTTACCGTGTAATGTTTGTGTTATTATATTTTAATAACTCACAAGTCCAGACTCAAGTTCTATATTTATTAAGTACAACTATATGAGAACTAACATGCAACAAACATACAGTGTAAAAAGTCTAGCGCGAATGATGCTATCTGAGAGGCACAAACTATTTTAATATATCTAAACATGTGACTGCTGCTGCGATGAGTAAGCAGGTGTATATTTGGTAATGGTAAATACTTCACATACGGCATTGTTAAATACCTTTCTTTGACAACCAAATGAAATATTGCATGAAGAAAATTCACTTGAAAAATTGTTTCGCCTTCGTATTTGGACAGGACTGAACAAGTGTGTAGGCCAGGATCTGTCATAGTAGAACATGGAGACTGGTCTAATCTACACTGCTACTCATCAAGATGCATTTTGACAAGATGAACAGGAAGTAAAATGGACTTGTTCAAATTTAACAAGTTTGGGAAGTATAGTATGATTTACGGTGTCCCAAATTTTATATGTGGACAAAAATTAGGGATCAGTTTCCATGAACATTCTGTGTCTATGTTAAACATCTGGTTACTAATGCCATAAAACGTTTTCCAAATTACATCAACTTGTCCTAAAATTTGAATTAGTTCATTCTACTACCTGTTGAAGTATCTGAAATATTGCTATATATATATGACAAAGTGTACACCCTGATCAGACGCCGCATATTACAGCATCTGAGCTGGGTCTATGCCTATCTGGTCATGTAATGGTCTGTCTTGGTCTACGCCTATCTGTCCCAATATTTAGCCGGCCTCAGTGGCTCAATTGGATGCACGCCCCACTGGAGACCAGGAGGTCGCGGGTTCGACCCCCGCCAAGGTCGGCAACATTCTTTCATGGAGATTGATCATGAAATATTTTCTACGGTCATTCTCTTCCTTCTGCTGATTCAAGAAGGGCAGTTGTCAGTTTCTGGCAAAAGAATGTGCACAATACTGGTTAACCGCTTAGAGGACTAAGTCTGCCCGGTAAACGTGAGGTTAGGTAAACTGATCGCGCTCGACATCACCCCATTGGGTTGACTGGGCCGTAAAACCTCAACACAAATACTGTCCCAGTATTGAGGGTTATTACAATCTTCTAGAGTGTTACTGTCCAGTTCCTTTGAGGCACATTTGCAGAATTTATTTCACTTGTGATTGGTTAAGCTTGTGTCCCTATAGTTTTGTACCTTTCTTAGTTGTCCTCTTGCAGAATATTTAGCAAACATTGTATGAGCAAAGGCTCTTGGCAGCAGGGGAAGGTGTTTGTTTGTTTGTGTTGAGTTTTTACAGCCAAGTCTGCAACCCAATGGGGTCATGTCGAGCCCGGTCAATTTACCTTACCACACTTTTACTGGGCAGGCCTAGTCCTCTAAGGGGTTAGCCAGTATTTATAATGTGGAGAGCCAAATGTAACCGAGCGATTTTGGTTCTCTGCCAAGTTTGGGGTGGTCGGGTGGTGCGAAGGTGCTGTGTATCTTACATCACTGGGGCGTCAAACTGATATTGGCTTACAGTTGGGCAAGGCCTGCTGTCCTTGTAGTGGGTAAGGGTAGAGGGGGAATGTTTTTATTTCTTCTGTTTCTTCACTTTCTTTCCTGTTCCTCTTTCTTCCCTGTCCCTTTCTTTCATCTCCTCTACTCTCTCTTCTATCTCTTTTCTCCCTTTCTCTGGGAGATGACACAAAATGACCCTCAAGGGTTGACGTGTCGTTAAACCCCAACACAATCAATTCTCTGCCAAGTTAAGCAGTGGCCACCCATAAAGGGTCACCCATCCAGGCACTAACCAAGAAATCCATTGCTTAACTTCGTAGAAAAGCCTGACCACTATACCACGTCGCTTTTAAAGCTAGCTCATACAGCAAGGCTGTATTAATGATCTATGTACTTTTCTCCCTGTCACATTGTGCACAGTCTTACACAAGAAACTGACAACTGCCCTTCTTGAATCAGTGAAAGGGAAAGAAAGACCGTAGAAAATATTTTAAGATCATTCTCCAAGAAAGAATGTTGCCAAGCCGGCAGGGGTCGAACCCACATCCTCCTGATCATTAGTCGGATGCACATCCAACTGAGCCATTGAGGCCACAGAGGGGAGGATGTGCACAATGGTTTAGGATTTTAGTGTTCACAAATCAAGGTGCTCTAGATAAGGAGCACATTACGAAAACAGGCCTATCCAAATATATTGAAACTTTTACCAGCAAAAAATGAAAATTTTCAGATAAAAATTGTGATATTTTTCTTATTTCTGCTCAAAACATAGATTGTGAGTACTTGTTAGAACCGCCTCGTAAAGGCGGTTCTAACGAGTACCCACAATCTATGCTTTTGAGCAGAAATAAGAAAAATAATGTATACCCCTGTAAACCCCAGTTTTACTGTATAAAAGTATGGTTTGAGGGGGTCAAAATTATATAGGCATGTTTTCGTGATATTTTATTTTATTTATTTTTTTTTTTTTTTTTTGCACTTCTGCATCAAAACATGTTGTGGGTATGCATTAGAGTTGACTGACTGAAGCAAGTCAAATGAGAACCAACAACACTTGATGGAGAGAAACAAGAAAAATACCACAACTTTTAACCCATTGTATACTGAATAGACTCTCCCACACTATATATTGGAAGAGTCCAATTTCAATTTTAGGTACATTCGGCAATGAAATTTACATATTCCTAGAAAAAAATGGCTAAACTATTTGCAAACAGTGGAGACCCTGATCAGACACAGCATTCTGCAGTGTCTGATCTGGGTCTGCACTGTTTGCCAATTACCCTTTTACGGGTCTCACAACTACAAGGGTTTGGTTTATCTATGCATAGTTTGGTTTATCTACGCATAGGCTAAAGTCATTAGATTTTCCTCTCTGATCAGTGGTCACCAAGAAACAAAATTTTGAATTTCAATTTTATCAATTGAAAGGAATTACATAGCTTTTCTCAAAACACCTTTGGAATCCAGGGTCACACAAAAGTTTAGTGAAGTCTGGTATTTGGTGAGCCTCCTGGGTTTCCAAGGATGTAGTCCTTGGAGTGCCTGACCCCTGGGTTTCCAAGGATGGTCTCAAAAGAGATTTCAAAATAAGTATTTTAGAATGCCATATACATGTATACTGTAATAACCCTAAGTATATAGGCCTTTTCAAACAGTGTAGACCCAGAGCAGATCAGTCTATACAGTTTGCCATGCATATAGCAATATTTTAAACACATCAACATGGGATAGAATGGGATATTTCAAATTTTAGAACAAGTATGGTAAGTAGATAAGGTGTCCCAATTCTTAGGGTAAAAGTGGTGTTCTAATTTCAGGCGTCAGATGTAGGCATGGTCTGGGTATGTAATGTTTGGATATGGTGTTATCGTCACTTAAATTTATAACAAAATTCACAATTCTTCTCTTAAAAACATACTTTCTAACCGATATAGTGTGAATACCCCTAAAAGGGCAACTGGCAAACAGACCCAGATCAGATGCCGCAAAATGTAGCATCCGATCAGGGTCTCCACTGTTTGCAAATAGTTTAGCCATTTTTCTCTAGGAATATCTAAATCTCATAGCCGGACATACCTAAAACTGAAATTGGACTTTTCCAATATAAAGTGTAGGAGATTCTATTCAGTCTGCAATGGGTTACATAACTAATGAGCTTAGTGGGTTTACAGGTAGCAGGAGTCTTCTCTAGACCACAAAGACTTTCACTTTGCCGGGTCACAGGAAGGGGCTTAAGTTTAAAACAATTGCTGCATTGTGTTGCAGCGTCCTATGTGTTGGGCATATTTCTGGTTTCTGATTGAAAAGCAACTTTGATTTTATCATCAATGCAATGAAAATCTCTGTGCCATATTTCATTATTGTTTTAAATTTAAAACTTTTTGACAGCTTTATTGTTTCTTGTAAATATTTAATCATCACGAAAACATACCTATATAATTTTGACCCCCTTAAACCCCACTTTTATATTGTAAAACGGGGTTTGCAGGGGTATACATTATTTTTCTTATTTCTGCTCAAAAACATAGATTGCGGGTATTTGTTAGAACCGTTCTAATGAATATCCACATTCTATGATTTGAGCAAAAATATGAAAAATGTCAAAGTTTTTTATCTGAAAATTTTAATTTTTTGGAAGTGAAATTTTCTACATATTTGAATAGGCATGTTTTCATAATGAATGTGTGTATGTCCTGTCATGGCTTATAATAACTGAAAAGTACTAATAGTTTTCCTTTTTTCCCCTGGAAAACATATCGAGGGTTGAGCGCAAGACTGGCGTAAGTCAGATGGTTGTTTTTCCCCAAACCTAATCTCCTCACCATGAAGGCGTTATGAAGATTACAACATTTCTTTCCGTAAACAATGAAAATTTAGGTGCCATTGCTCGTATGAGCAATGGCACCTAAATTTGCATTGTTTACAAAGGGGTCCAAGTTGCCCCTAAACAAGGGTTTCAAAAATATGTTTGAGTTACTATAGTCTTGCGCTCAACCCTCGATATGTTGTGGATACTTGTTAGAAGCACCTCACAGAGGATCTTCTAATGAGTACCCACAACATGTTTCCTGAAAAATTAAGAAAATATTTACCCGATACCTTTTTTTATCTAGAGCTATGTTATAATGTATTGAATGTGTACACTATATAAAAAATATATGTAAAGATAACCAAGAAATGAAACAATAATGAAGCAACACCTTGCTAAGGCACCAAAAGAAGGTCGGAACAAATATTGTATATGAATCATGGGTTTAAGGCTCCATAGTTCTCAAAAACAGACATTTTTTATCCAAGAAAGGTTTAATGAATTGATACATAGTATAAATACAGCTTGTAAAATTTCAGTTAGTCTCTCTTTTTTGAACTGGATAAAAAAATGAAATGGTTTTTATCTTATTTTCTGATTTAATGTTGGCAACATTAGTTCAGATACGATAAAAAAAACCCATTTCATTTCAAAAACGAGTGGCTAACTGAAATTTTACAGGCTGTCAGGTGCCACATTTTATGAGTGTATAAATACCATATATCAATTTATTAAACCTTTCTTGGATAATAAAATGTCTTTTTTTGAGGAATATGGAGCCTTTAAGACCAGGCACTGAATATTCTATACTCTATTTTGGCCTGGCACTGTATATAACTATATACTATTCAGATATCTATATGTTGCGGCTAGGCACTGTACTTTTTAGCTTACCTGAGCTATGCTCAGGATGAGCTATAATGATCACTTTTTGTCTGTCATCCGTTCATCCGTCTGAGAGTACGTTAACATTCTCAAATGACTTCTCTGAAGCTGCTGAGCCAATTTTGCTCAAATTTCGTATGGTGCCTCCTTAGATTGGGGGAACTAAAGATTGCTAAGATGGTCGTGGTCTGTTGACAAAGATGGCTGCCATGCCCATATAGGGTAAAAACCTAAATTCTTCATCTCCAGAACCGAGGATGCCTTGGGGCTGAATCTTTGCACAAATCATCGGGGGCGAGAGGTCTACTAAAGTTGCTGAAATGATGGTCGTACATTGACCTTTGATCTTTTTACGGCGAGGTCAAGTTTACTTCCGTATGCATTTGTATGGAAAAAATGTTGAGAATTTCAAACGACTTCTCATCTGAAGCCTCTGGGCCAATGTTGCTCAAATTTCAAGTGGAGCTCTTTGGGGCAGGGGAATGAAAGTCTGTTAAAATAGTCGTGGTCCATTTACCAAGATGGACGCCATGCCCATATATGGTAAAAACCTTTAAAATTCTTCTTCTTTAGAACTAAATAAGCCCTTGGGCCTAATTTTTGCACAAATCATTGGGGATGGGAGCTCTACCAAAATTGCTAAAGTGATGGTCCTATGTTGACATTTGACCTTTTTATGGCAAACTCAAATGTGCTTCTCCATGCATTTGTATGGGCCCTATACATTTATATGGGTAAAATGTAGAGAGCTCATATTTTGGACATCTCCTTTAAAGACTATGATCTAATTGAGTTGAAACTTGATATGGAACATCGGGGCGCCTAGTAGACACAAAATAGCTAAAACTGAGCCAATGGAAAAGCCAAGATGGCGGCCATTTTAAAAATCGATTTTCGACATCTCTTCTCAAACCGTTGGTCGATTTGAGCTGATACTTGCTCTGTAGCAACAGGACAACTTAGGGATCGAAATGAGCTAAAATCGTGTTGATCAGAAATCCAAGATGGCTACCACAGCCGCCATCTCGAAAATCTGTTTTGGACATATTCTCGCAAACCACAAGGCGAATTAAGTTGAAACTTACAATGTAGCAAGAGGTTAGCTCAGACGTGTAGATGAAAAATAGCTAAAATCATTGGAAATCCAAAATGGCCGCCATAGCTGCCATCTTGAAAATCAATTTTTGGGTGATTTGAGTTGAAACACACAGTAGCAACAGGATGACCTCTAGATCGAAAATAGCTATATTATAAAAAGATGACCCTTGAAAGCAACAAAGACAAAAATAACTGAGGTGTCTAAAACTTACAATATATGATTGAAGTAGCAAAAGCTTTAAGTTACATTCAACATTTTATTCTGAGGTTTATCTTCCCTTGCCCCTTTACATGTATAAAATCATGATATTGTTAAACACTTCTCTTCAGAAATCAGTTGGCCAATTTCCACCAAGTTTCATTCAATCCTACTGTTGAAACTGGATTGAAAGTTTGTTCAAATGGTCATGCTCCATTGACTGTCATGCCCATATATGGTAAAATGATGATTAAAAAAAAAAAAAAAAAAAAATCTTCTTCAAAACCAAGAATTGCTCAAATGATGATCCTTTCATTAGTTGCAATGACAGGATTGGAAAAATGTTGTATAACATCTGCATTTCTGCAGTGGCAATTTCACTCAGGTGAGCGAGCCGTGGCCGGTGGGCCTCTTGTTCTCTATTATTCTAGGCACTCTAAATGTGCTGTTGCTGCCAATCACATAATAGGCATAGCTCCAGATAAGATATATGAGTGACACAACATATATTTTCATGGAGAAATAAGAAACTCGAATTCTGAGAATCGATTGTGTTGCCTACTCAAAGCACATACCATTTGATATGCCATACTATGCAGGCAACACAAAAATACTTTCCTGATATATCTTATCCCAAGTTATGATGGATACAGTTAAATTAGGCCAAGTTGTTCCAAAACTAACGATCTTTTTAGTTAACGTATCATTAAAATTTTGATCATTAAATGTGGCATATACGCTAATATTTTTGCTGAAAACATTAGATATTGTACTTATTAGAAAAGTTAATATTTAGACCATTAACGAGCTCGTTAAGCTAATGACGCTTTGAACAACTGGACCCAGATTATCATTGAAGAGGGAAGTACCTGTCAGACTACATGGATGAAAGACTTATCTGGGCCTTCACTGTTCGTGTATGATATAATAAACGCTTTCTGAAGGTTGGCTCAAATGCAGCCTCTGGAATATATGTGAAGCCCCTGGCCAGATGTCCTCTCTGATCCAGTCATTTACTGTTCATATAGACATAACAAGGCATATTATCCAAGTGAGGTTTCCAACTAATAGTGCTTGGCATTTCCTAAAAAAGGATAACCCTGGTTTATTTGAATTCTTTACACTTACAGCACCTTACAGTTATGTATGTATATATATATATATATATCCAAATAAAAAGCCAACTATTTCAAGCCTTTATATATTTATTTACTTCACTTTTTTTTTACTTTTATATTTTATTTAAAAAAAAAAACAACAGTTTTTAATTTACCGTATTTACCCTAAGTATTTGGACAGGCAGGCCTGAGCAGACAGTGTAGACCCAGATCAGACACTGATCAGGATCTACACCATTTGCCACTGACATTACAAAAACACACCTATTCAAATATATTGAAAATTTCACCACCAAAAACTGAAAATTTTTCAGATAAAAATTCTGATATTTTTCATATCCCTGCTCAAAACATAGATTGTGGGTACTCGATACAACCGCCTTGGCAAGGCGGTTCTAACGAGGACCCACAATCCATGTTTTTGAGCAGAAAAGAAAAATAATGTATATCCCTGTAAACCCCAGTTTTATTATATACAAGTGGGGTTTAAGGGAGTCAAAATTATATAGTCATGTTTTTGTGATGTCCAGCAAACCATCCCCCCCCCCCCTCCCCCCGTTTTAGGCACATCAAAAGGCAGCAAAATGTATGTTGTTCAAAGTTTAGGACTATTAAGGGTAAGAAGTGGTGTCAAAATATTTAGGGTAAATGCAGTACTGGTGATTATAACAACAATCTCTTCAGATGATGATGATTTGGGGTTTTATGTCCTTTTCAACAGTATTCATGTCATACTGAGATGACAGAAGGGTGCTTATGAAAGGCCCTAAGCACTGAAGCGCCAAACAGTCTTGAGCTGAATTTCACTTCCGGAGGGCTAGCCAGTCTGCTATTCGAAAGCTTCTCACAGTCTCTTCTGACATCTTTTTCTTCTAGAAACTACCATAATGTTTCAACCTGTAAACAACAAATTGTCCTTGTTAATAATTCTACTCCGTGAAAATATTTGTTGTGGGTACTCATTAGAAGCACCTCTGTGAGGTGCTTCTAATGAGTACCCACAACAAATGTTTTCTTGGAGAAATAAGAATACTATCAGTACATTTTGGTAGAGAAACGTACCTTATCTGGAGCTATGTATATTTCACATGATGTTCAACGTGAGAATGAGCCCCTATACCATATACATCCATGCAATCTGATCAGGTCTATCACGCAGCAAAACAGATAAATCGCAATGATCTACTTTTAGTATGCAACACACACCGTCTTCACTTGATGTACCTGTATACTAAATTTGGTCAGCCTAGGCTATATGGTACATAAGAGATGTACTGGACATGTTTCTCTGTAAAGTAGGTAAAAGGTCAATATATAGTAAAATTCCAATGGCGCAACACCGATGGCACAATTATAGTGGCTGATTTGAGCTTGTTTTCAATACCTATTAAAGAAATTTCTAAGGAAAACTTTCTATTTTTTCATGTTGTTTGTACCCTTTATAACTGCATCATTGAGGAGAGGCTATTCCGAGTTCACTCAATATACCATATATGGGCATGGTGGCCATCTTGATTAATTGACAGTAACCATTTGTATAAATTTTCAATCCCCCTTTAACACAAGGCACCGCATGAAGTTTGAAGAAAATTGGCCCAGTGATTACAGAGGAGAAGTCGTTCAAAGGTGTGGATACACGGACGGATGACCACGGACGGCAAGTGATGACAATAGCTCATCCTGAGCCTTGCTGAGCTAAAAATACTGCATATAAGCAAGTCATACCTATATAACAAAGCTGTCCCTTTATGAGTTCCAACTGTGAAGTAGCCACTGTTGACTGAGAAGTCGAGAGATTTTGGTATTCTCAGATTTATGTCTGTTCTGTCAGGAAAGTTGGAGAAAACTGTGCCAGATGATACATGAACCTGCAGAAAGAAATGTCTGTTCAATCAATCTAAATTATGTAAATCATCTAGTTATTCTGCACAGTAATAAAATATTTTGTAAATAGATCATGTTTCATTTTAAAACCCAGGTCATTTTATATTAAGAATAATCAACCATGTTTGACTGATATGGAAAATTTGCCATGAAGAAGCGCGGAAATTTGGTGAAAAACTAACTCCATAGAAATAAGCTTTTTTCTTTTAAGAAATAAACCAGGATCCTGAGTGGTTTTATTTCTTGATTTATTAAAATATGACTTTTGCCTGTTTATTAATATCATTTTATGGAAATCATCAAAAAACTATTTGAACTTCAGTGCAAGAACACTCAACAATGTCATAACATGACATCATTTATGGTCTGTTCTTTAGCTACACTGGTATTATATTATTGACCTAACAGCAACAGTCCTGTTTATGTCTCTTGTTGTGGGCAGAATTCATCAAATTAAATGCAGTAATGGGAGAGGCACTCTTTAAAACTTTAGACAGGACTTCAACTTTGTTATTTATCTTAGATCTTGTCAATGTCTCACAAAGTCAGAGACAGTGTCTCAATATGATCAAAATATTGTTGACCACGTATTAAACTTAAACTCAACCTTTCCACTCATTTCCCAATTTTCATTTATATCATAATTCCTGTATACATTATGTCCAGAAACTGTAAACTTGCAAAGTTATGTTATACAGTACTACCACACTTTAAATTTAATTTTATATCTGCAAAACTGTGCTTGCAGCAACATACAGGTCTTCACAGTGGTAACATATAATTATGCTAATTCTATTAACACTACAATTTTACCAGTTTTACTGCTTTCTCAGTCTCATTTGATGCTATAGCCAAGATCTCTGAGGTTGAATTGAATTTAGTCGATGTACAAGAGGTGGTTAGATTCATGATGGCTCTCAGTGGCTTTGGTTCAAATGATGACAAACAACTTTCTGTCTTGTACAAGTTCACTACACCTGTGCTGGACCTGAAACATGGTGCAAATATACAGTATTTATCCCAAGTATTGGGACAGACAGGCCTGAGCAAACAGTGTAAATCAAGATCAGATGCCTCAGAATGTGACATCTGATCTGGGTTTTCACTGTTTGCCACTAATACAACAGTTAAACATCATAGGTGGTGAAAATGACTTGTTCAAACTTTAAAACAAGTATGGTAAGGAGTTAGGGTGTCCCAATATTTAGGATAAATGTAGAATGACATCAACTGTGTGGGAATATATTTTTTTACCTTCATTTTTAAAGGGAGACAATTAGTACAGACAGGAATTGTTCCCAAGTATTCTCCAGTATCAGAATATTTTAGGTATAAAATAAGGTATCCAGTTTTTTTGTGTGTGTGTTTTTTTTTTTTATGAGAACATGTAAGGGTATCCCATAAGAACCATTCCACAAATACATTTTTATGAAACTAAACAGAAAAACCAAATCAGCCACAATGTCAGGAAATGTACCTTTGAACAAGTGCTCCCAACTAAGACTCAAATCAATGTGCACATCCACTCAGTCTGATCAGAGTTTTCATTGTCTGCATGAAGAAATTTAGCATCCTTGGCTATCCCGGCAAAGCGCACCCTGTGAATATACTGACATGAATGTGCAGGCTAATCTGAATCTTCGTTGGGCACATGTCTGAAGGTATGTTTTCTGATGGTACAGCTCAAATGATTTGCAGCATACAGTCGAGTCTCGTTATCTCGAATTTCTAAGGGACTCTCTGCAATACTTCAAGATATCCTTACTTCGACGTATCAGACTTGCAGAATTGAGGAAAAAGTAATTTGAACAACCACATTTAACAAATTTATATGTAATTGGACTCTTGAAGTTAGAGATATAGCGAAAATATTGTGGAAAAGAGGAGAATTTCTCCTCTTTTCCACAATATTTTTCACCTGTTGTTAGATTTTCATGTTTAGGCAGGGACAAGATTTTCACTTCGAGATAAGCGGTTATTCGAGATAAGCGAGGTCGAGATAATGAGAGTCAACTGTATTACATGGGCACAACATGGGTAAAGAAAACAGAGATCAGCCTGCACATTCACACAGTCCAATCAACCCTTCATTGTCCACTTAGTAGTTGTTTAGGAGTACTTGGTAATTTTTCTTATTTCTCCATAAAAACGTATGTTGTGGGTACTCATTAGAAGCACCTCAATGAGGTGCTTCTAATGTGTACCAACAACATATGTTTTTATGGAGAACTGGAGAAAATTATCCTAGCATTATCATCAAATATGCCCTCTGCACTACTGATAGATACTGCTGAATATACCAATGAACAGAGGTTATCATCAGTCTGCATCTAGTTTCACAACTTCTTTGGGACTTTGCTGTTTGCAGATGACACAGAGCCTTTTTACACGTCGCAAATCAAATGAGTCCCAATGTCAGTAAACATACTTTCGGACATATGCATCCAACTCCAATCAGCCTGGGCATGCATGCGTTCTAGTCAGTTTTCATTGTCAGCATGAAGAAAGTTTGCATCCATGGCTATCCAAAATGCACCCAGTGAAGATTTGTTTGCTTGTCTTGAGGTTTTACGGCCCAATCAACCCAACTGGGTCTTGCGGAACGCGGTCAGTTCACCTAAGCACACTTTTACAGGGCAGACTTAGTTCTCTAAGCGGTTAACCTGAATTGTGCATTTTTTTTTTGCCAGAAACTGGCAATTGCTTTCTTGATGTTTGTTTGTGTTGAGGTTTTACGGCCCAGTCAACCCAATGGGGTCATGTTGAGTGCGGTCAGTTTACCTAACCAGACGTTTACTGGGCAGGCTTAGTCCTCTAAGCGGTTAATTGTGCACATTCTTTTGCCAGAAACTGACAACTGCCCTTCTTGAATCAGCAGAATGGAGAGAATGAATGACCATAGAAAATATTTCCTAATCAATCTCCACGAAAGAATGTTGCCGACCTCGGTGGGGGTTGAACCTGCGATCTCCTGGTCTCCAGTCGGACAGCGCATCCAACTGAGCCACTGAGGCCGGCTAACTTGAATCAGTGAAATGGTGAGAATGAATGTAGAAAATATTTCATGATCAATCTCCACAAAAGAATATTGCCGATCTGGCCGGAGTCGAACCCACAATGTCCTGATTGTTCTGATCAGACTATGCAAATGTGCAGGCTGATCTGAATCTTCACTGAGCGCATGTCAGAAGTTACATTTCTTTGACACTTTTGGTCTGTATCTTGAAGGACTGGATTTACTTACCCACATCCAATATACTGAGAATTAGGTGAGACATCAATCGTGGTACCTTGTGTACAACCATCATCCATGAATCTGTGTATACAGTCTCTACTTCTTAAATCCCACACATACACCTGACCATCACCTATTAAAGAAATGGGCACTGTCTAGTTCTTGATACAATCTGTTTTTCAACCAAAATGTGTTGCTAGCTTTCTTATTCTCCACAAAAACATCTTAGGGTACTCATTGGAGTTGCCTCAATAAGGTGGATTGAAGTACCAACAAATATATGTCTGTGGGGGAAATAAGTTAAATATTTATTAAAGAATCCTTGTTATCTGGATCCAGAGCTATTTAAAAATGTGGTCTTAAGTAAGGCTGACGCAGTTAATCGGATAATCGATTAACTGATTGATAAATTCCACAAAAATGATTATCATTACAGATTTGCTAATAATCGATCATTTTATTTCTGTCTGTTACTTTGCCGTATTTACCCTAAGTATTCAGACACCTCAACTCCTTAACATTCTTTATTTAAAATTTGAACAGGTACAATTTACAACCCACTGTTGTGTCTAAAATAGCTGCATGAGTTGCAAACAGTGTAGACCCTGATGAGACGCCGCGTTTGCAGCGTCTCATCTGGGTCTACACTGTTTGCTCAGGCCTGTCTGACCGAATACATAGAATAAAGTATATATGGTAAGAGTCGTGCTCAGACAGGTAAAATTATGACCAAATTATTACTAATCGATTATTGATCACAATGGCAGGACTGATCATCAATTATATTTTCAGCTCCGATTAGCCAGCCTTAGTCTTAAGGCTGTAAATTAAAAAAATACCGAGACATATGCAGTCAGTGAAAACCAGATCACTGATCATGGTGAACTTGCACACTTACCTAGTCTACCCTGTGTCTCCACTTCTGGTTCTAAAAATTCAATAACGTATTTGGCAAAAGGACAGTCATCAGTTACACATGTGTAAACAGAATCTTATTGTTTTAATAGCAACAAAACTTCAGCAGTCAAATCGAATACCAACTGTATTATGGAATTAACCAATTAGATGTCCAAATTATTTTTTATCCATTTGAAAAGAGTATCAGTGGAACTCTGCCTCTATTCAATAAGCAAGGACCTGTTTCACACAACCATTTACTGTAATAAGCCTAAGTATTGGGACAGATAGGTCTTTGCAAACAGTGTAGATCCAGATCAGATGCCACAGAATGCCATACATACAGCAATATTTTAGACACATTAACAGGTAGTAGAATGGACTAATTCAAATTTTAAGACAAGTATGGTATGTAGATGAGGTGTCCCAATACTTAGGGTAGATACAGTTATATTGACTTTGCCATTCTTACATAAACACTTCATAATGACTTTACTAAGATACCTGGGCCCAGTTGTTCAAAGCTAACAATGTTGTTAGTTAACGATTCGTTAAAATTTACATCGAGTGATACGCAAATATGCTGAAATTTTTTGCTGAAAAAATGTGAGTAGCTTTTGCAGTGCAAAAGCTACTCACATTTTTTCAGCAAAAAATATCAGAATGTTGTATATTGAATCCGCTAAAGCAGTTAACGAAATGACCCTTAACGAGCTCGTTAAGCTAATGACGCTTTTAACAACTGGGCCCTGCTTAATAAGAAAGATTCTTCCAGTTTTGTAGACCAAAAAAAAAAAAACTTCTGCAAATAGTTAACATCTGGTTAGATGTTTGTATCCAGCCATCTCATAAGGTTCTTCACTTAAAGTCCTATCTGGAACAACGGTTCTGGCCAAAAAAAAGGACAGCCCATTTCAAATATTCAGTAATCAGTGACTTACCACCATGTGAAAACAGTTTGCTGCCATCTTGCGTAAATGCTATTGAGGAGACACTTCCATTCATCTTGAGAGTTGAAATCCATTCTTTTGACTGAAAAATTAAAGATGATCTTGAAGAAAAAGTTACACACAGAATTAAACGCTCCAAGATATCTGCATATTCTGAAGTAAAACTCCCATAACACTGTAAAAGGCTTGAAACATGGAGCGGCTGGCAGCCATGATCTTCTGGAATAAGTCATCTATAGCGCAATTTATCTGGGCCCAGTTGTTCAAAGCATCATTAGCTTAACTAGCTTGTTAGTGGTCAAAATGTTAACTGTTCTAGTATGTACAATATCATTATCTAATTCACAGTTATTTTTGCTGAAAAAATATGTAAAAGCTACTCACATTCTTCAGCAAAAATATTAGCATATATGCCATATTTAATGATCAAAGTTTTAATGATACATTAACTAACCACATTGTTAGTTTTGAACAACTTGGCCCTGTATGTTAACATATTTACCCTAAAGGTTTAAGGAAACAGTGCAGACCCATATCATTAGGAGCAAGCTGATCAGAATCTGCAGTGTTTACCATTCATCACACACATTTTAAGCACATAAGCAGGTGGTCAAAGGAGCTTGTTCAAATGGTAAAGAGTTATAGTGTCTACCCAGCTAGCATTCTACGTAAATCTACATCAGGCCGTCATCGGCCCGTCAGCTACCCTGACGGGCCCATGACGGCCCGATATAGATTTACGTAGAATGCTGACTGGGTAAATGTTTAAGGTAAGTATGGAATTCACCATGAACAGCTGAGTAAAAATAAAGGAAAAGCCTACATATTCTATATTGACAGTCCAGATCAGTGTGCAAAGATGATGTTTTTAACATGAAATAAAATGTTACCTTTGAAGAGATCAGGTGCATTCTCCCATATTTGCCCATAAACACAATAACATTTCCATCTGGTGACACTTCAAAATATGTCATACTAGTCTCTTCCAGGCCTAAAATAATAAAAAAAACAAGAGGCCCACGGGCCACGGGTCGCTCACCTGAGTGACATAGCCACTGCAGATACGCAGATGTTATGCAACATTTTTCCAATCCTGTCATCGCAACTAATGAAAAGATCATCATTTAAGCAGTTCTTTATTTTGAAGAAGATATATGGCATGCCAGTCAATTGAGCATGATCATTTAAAAAACTCTAAATGGCAGCCAGCTTGGATTTACGATCGGCACAATTTTAGCTATTTTTGATCTACGAGTCACCCCAATGCTTCCTACCAAGTTTCAAGTCAACTGGCCTTTCAGTTCAGGAGAAGAGGCGAAAAATAGATTTTCAAGATGGCTGCCATGGCGGCCATCTTGGATATCCGGTTAGCACAATTTTAGCTTTTTTTTTTATCTACAAGTCACCCAAATGTCTCCTACGAAGTTTGGAGTCAATTGGCCTTTCGGTGCAGGAGCAGAAGCCAAATATAGATTTTCAAGATGGCGTCCATGGTGGCCATCTGGGATTTCTGATCAGAACGATTTTAGCTATATTTGATCTACCAAGTCACCCTGATGCTTCCTACTAAGTTTCGAGCTAAGTGACTTTTGGGTTTAGGAGAAGAAGCGAAAAATAGATTTTCAAGATAGCTGCCATGGCGGCCATCTTGGATTTACGATCGGCATGATTTTAGCTATTTTTGATCTACAAGTCACCCAAATGCTTCCTACCAAGTTTCGAGTCAACTGGCCTTTTGGTTCAGGAGAAGAATTGAAAAATAGATTTTCAAGATGGCTGCCATGGCGCCCATCCTGGTTTTACGATCGGCATGATTTTAGCTATTTTTGATCTACAAGTCACCCCAATGCTTCCTACCAAGTTTGGAGTCAACTGGCCTTTCGGTTCAGGAGAAGAAGCGAAAAATAGATTTTCAAGATGGCTGCCATGGCGGCCATCTTGGATTTCCAATAGGCAGGATTTTAGCTATTTTTGATCTATAAGTGACCCCAATGCCTCCTACCAAGTTTGGAGTCAATAGGCTTTTGGGTTTAGGAGAAGAAGCGAAAAATAGATTTTCAAGATGGCGGCCATGGCGGCCATCTTGGATTTCCGATCGGCACGATTTTAGCTATTTTTGATCTACAAGTCATCCTGATGCTTCCTAGCAAGTTTGGAGTCAATTGGCCTTTCTGTTCAGGAGAAGAAGCAAAAAATAGATTTTCAAGATGGCCACCATGGCGGCCATCTTGGATTTCCGATCGGCACGATTTTAGCTACTATTGATCTACAGGTCACCCTGATGCTACCTAGCAAGTTTGAAGTCAATTGGCCTTTCGGTTCAGGAGAAGAAGCGAAAAATAGATTTTCAAGATGGCGGCCATGGCGGCCATCTTGGATTTCCGATCGGCACGATTTTAGCTATTTTTGATCTACAAGTCACCCTGATGCTTCCTAGCAAGTTTGGAGTCAAATGGCTTTTCGGTTCAGGAGAAGAAGCGAAAAATAGATTTTCAAGATGGCGGCCATGGCGGCCATCTTGGATTTCCGATGGCACGATTTTAGCTATTTTTGATCTATAAGTCACCCTGATGGTTCCTAGCAAGTTTGGAGTCAATTGGCCTTTCGGTTCAGGAGAAGAAGCGAAAAATAGATTTTCAAGATGGCGGCCATGGCGGCCATCTTGGATTTCCGATCGGAACGATTTTAGCTATTTTTGATCTACAAGTCACCCTGATGCTTCCTACCAAGTATCAAGTCAATTGGCCCAGGGGTACAGGAGGAGTAGGCTTTTAAAGCAATTGTTGACGCCGCACGACGGACGACGCACAACGCACGACGGACGACGGACATTGACTGAGCACAATAGCTCACCATGAGCACTTCGTGCTCAGGTGAGCTAAAAAGTGTCTGTTTGAGGTAACCTGACCACGCCTAATTTTTCACCAATGACACTAATTTTTTTTTTTTTAGGATTTTTGGGGGATTTTCCTGTCCAGCCATGCATGTTGTTTTCCTATTAACCCCACATAAAAATTTAACAAAATAAAAATATTTTCCAACCTGCCATCCCTATTTTAAAGTTCCATGTAACCTTATACACACTGTAACTTTATTTGGACCTATCCACACTTGAAATCAAATTAGACATTTTTATAACACCACATAAAGTAACAATTCAGATAGTAATTCAAAACAATATCCTTTGTTTAATTTTTGCACAAAATCATGTATGCAGTCATTAGAATTCAAGAGGCAATTTTGATAAATAGAGGATATTCAAATGTTTGGAGTGAATATGACTTTTATTTCATCGAGTGAAGTGAAAAAATGAATATTTCATGAGTGCCGAAGGCACGAATGAAATATACATTTTTTCACTTCACGAGATGAAATAAAAGTCATATTCACGACAAACATTTGAATTTTCTTTTTATTATATACATCACTTTCGATAGAAGAGATGCAAATCTTGCATTTGCAAGGGAAAGTCTGACACGCAGTTTTGTCCCTTGGCGCCATGACGTTCATGTTTTGTTTTGTTTGGTGACGTTAGATATGACGTCAGAATCGCGCATTGGCGTATAAAAATAAAATAAAAAGAAAATTTACTCTTTTTCAGTGAATACCATAAAAATTTTCATCTAGTGTAATGAAAACATTAATGTAAATAAGAAAAACGTAGATCCAGATCTTATATTTTTCACTGCTCAGAGGAGTGAAAATATAAGTTTTATATTTTCACTAGTGAAAATATAAAACTTATATTTCACTAGTGAAAATATGCATTTTATTTCATTAATAATTCTCTATATTTCATTACTTTGTATATAATAAAGTACTCATACTTCTCAAAGTATACATTTTGGTACAAAAATAAAATAATTTTCCCCCCATTTTTCTGGAGTTTTGCATGGTTATGTAATATGGCAAAATTTTCTTGAAACACAAAAATAATGCGGTCAGGTGATATCAAATGTATACGAGTATAAGAATAAAGGAGATATGCACTCAACCCTTGTCATGCTGAATAAATTAAGATGCCACGCCCACTTCTAATTTCCAGCCAATCAGATTATTTGATCTGGGGTTTTGAAAGAAATTCACATATTTAATGACAAACAGTGCAGATCCAGATCAGTTGGCTTCTTCAGAAGCCAACTGATCTGGCTCTTCACTGTTTGCTAAGAGAGATTTTAAGAGATTTCCTCATTCTCTTTTTCCCAAGTATCTCATTGAAAATTGGAGGGGAAAGCTCATAGTAAAATGTGAATTTTCTCTGACACTAAAGACTCCATTACTCATCAGTTTTTAGCTAAGCAAGATATTTTCTCTCATGATATTTTGAGCCAGAATTATCCCTGTGTATATAAAAATATTCAAAGTAGATTCCATTGTAATGAGTACCATAATATACGTTTTCTTGTAAGAAAAAGAAAAATTCATAACTGTACATGTACCGTCACGTTTTGGTTGAAAAAAAAAAAGCAATGTGCATATATCAAGGGTGACTGTCATCTCAGCTTGTGCATTCAGCAGCCTTATCAAGACATTCACTGACTGGTTACAGAATCACTAGATACTGTAGAACATATCAATGTAAAGCAGAGACACTGACTGCACTGGCTACTCAGAACATTCACTGTTTGTAGGGCTGTGGAAATACCATGCCCAACCTGTCCAACTTGTCCCAGTTCCCTGAGGACAAGCACGAAATTTCAATTTACTTGTTCTGGGACAAGGAATTCATAGCTGGAGTTAAGAAGAGTATCCAGATATGAGATTTATATTTTTCTCGTTTCTCCAAGAAAACATGTTTTGGGTACTCATTAGAAGTGCCTTGGTCATTTCTCGAAAACATGAGCTGTGGGTACTCATTAGAAGTGCCTCACCGAGGCACTTCTAATAAGTACTCAAAGCATATGTTTTCTTCGAAAAATAAGAAAAATGAAATTTTCAGGCAAGTAAATCTTAGATGAAAAAGTGGATTTTGACCATTTACTTGTCCATGGAAAAGCAATAAAATTTGATAATTCTACAACTCTGCTGTTTGCATACACCCTGAAGACACAAATCTCCCTTAGTGTGGCTCATTAATTTGGATAACCTGTTTACCATAATTATTCACCCAGACAAGTCTCAGCAATCAGTGTAGATGCTCCATTCTACAGCATCTGATCAGGGTCTACTTGGCCACTTTTTGAGCAGTTTTCTTACAATCGTCTATGTTAATTGCCACATATCCAGTGGTTTTTAGATACATCAAAAGGTACTAAAACTGTCCTGCACAAATTTTAGGTTTATAATTCTAAGGGGTTCACGTGTACAAATATTTGTGGTACAGTCACCCTCTTTATACCAACACTCGATACAACGACAAAATTCGTTATAATGACAAGTTGAATGTCACAAAACCTTCGCTCAAGAGGTGATGGTTAATGAGAAATTATGCAAAAATAGTGCATTAAACTTCAAGCAACATATGTTTCGGATATTTGTTAGAATTGCCTCAGTGAGGCAATTCTAATAAATATCCTAAACATAATGTTCTATGAGGACATAAGAATAAAACAAGGCCTTTCTTACATATCATTCTATCCATTAAGAGTTCTTTACAACAGCAAATTCATTTTAAAGGCAATATCTTTGTTAACAAATGCTGCCGTTGTAATGAGGGTTCACTGTAAATACAATATGTCTTTCACATCAAGCCATGACGTGTATACCTTTGATTCTAGGAACACTAACAATCTTTCCTGCAATCATGTCATAGTACTGGAAAGTTTTGTGCTTTGACCCAAGAATGACCTCTTCTCCATTTGTAGAAAAATGTGCACAGTATACAGGGAAATCTTCAAAAAATATTGACTGTATCTTAGGGTTAGTCTTACCATCCACCTGTAAACAATAGAACTGGATATAAACTTCATTAGTTGAGGTTACATGCTTTTTCACCCTACCCTCTCCCCCAACACACACCAAAAAAAAAATGATACTTCTTCAAAAAAAGCATAACTCAAGGAACCTTATCAGCATTTCCACCCCAATACCCAAAGCAGAAATAAAAATATTTATCAGATTATCCTTCTTACCTACAGATATGATATACGAGGGATGTTCGAAATGAATTGCTTATTGTCCTCTAGCTTGATATCCACGTGGGGCACGATAAAAACCAATACATACCTGTATAGGGTTATTCAGTATCTACACAATGGTGTATAAATGTACATGTTAGACTAAGTTTGCCATTTGAATACACGCAGTCATTGACCACTGCAGTAAAAATGGCTGGTAGAAGCGTCGACAAAAAAGATGAAATACGTGCTTACATCAAAGCTCGCTCAAAACTTGGTTGTTCTTTGAAGAAGCTGATGACTGAAATTTCTACTGCTTTTAGACCTTCTTGTGTGTCTTATGACACAGTTCGGTGTGGAAAAAGAAATTTGAGTCTGGTGTAGAGTCCATCAAAAATGCACCAAAATCAGGTAGGCCAAAATCTGCATCTCGTAAAGAAATCGTTTCCAAAATAAAGGAAATCATTGAAGGAGATACCAGATTTACAGTTCGCGATATTGCACGAAAGGCAGGCATATCACTTTCAACAGTTCACCTTCTTTTGAAGAAGCATTTGAAAGTCAGAAAGATTTCTGCTAGATGGGTGCCACATCTGTTGACTGACGAGCAAAAGAGGCAACGGGTTAAAGTGGCCAAAAAGCTGCTTCAAATGTTTCCAAAGTATGACACAATCAAGGGCAAGGACACCAGGTACAAGCTCTACTGGTCAGGAAATGACAAAGGCACTGCTGGTGTAGGAGTGTTTGTGGCAGAAGAGTGGATAGAGAAAGTTTTTGAGGTTCAGAGAGTCTCCGACAGAATTATTTTAGTGAAACTCATAGTCGGCCAGCGTGTGATTATCTTTCTGTCTGTGTATGCCCCACAGCGTGGTCTAAGTGATGAGGTTAAGGACCTGTTCTTTGATCAGCTGCGTGCTGTGACTGCCAGGATCCCAGCATCAGAATTTCTGATCCCATGTGGAGATGGAACGGCCATGTTGGCCGTGCAGGCACTGGATACAGGGAAGTGCATGGTGGGATGGGGTATGGCAAGCCGGAACCAGATGTTCAGGGTGAGAGAATCCTATAGTACGCCCTAGCATTTGACCTGCTTCTTGGGAACACATGTTTCAAGAAACGTGACAGCCATCTCATCATATACAAGTCTGGAAACATAGCCACACAGATAGACTTCATCCTTTTCCGTAGGACCATGCGCAAACTTGTCACAGATGTAAAAGTGATCCCTGGTGAGGAAGTAGCTCTGCAACATCAGCTTCTTGTATGTGACTGGAGGATTGATGTGCCTCCAAAATCCAAGCGCAAGTTCACCCCTCGCCTCAAAGTTTGGAAGCTTAAAGACCCTCAGACAAGCAATCATTTCCAGGAGGTCTTCAACTTGCATGTGAGCACATCTGCAGGTGTAGCTGATGGGGCCACTGAGGATATCTGGAACAACATCAAGACTGGATTGCTCAAGACAACTGAGGAGGTATGTGGCACAACTCGGCCACACCGTTGGCATCGTGAAACCTGGTGGTGGAACGAACATGTGGAAAAGGCCATTGCTGCCAAGTGGACAGCTTTCAAGGCCTGGAAGGCTGGTAAAGGCACAAGGGCATCATATGATGCTGCCAAACAAAATGCCAGACATGCAATGCACCATGCTAGTAAAGAAGCCGACAAGAAGGTCTATGAGAATATTGACCCCAAGTCTTCAGAAGTCTACCGCCTTGCTAACCAGTTTAGAAGAGAGAACACTGATGTTGTTGGTGACAAACCTGTGAAGAATGATGCAGGAGAGATGTCAATGAGTGAAGACTCAAAGCAGAAGGCCTGGCTGGAGCACTACCAAAGGCTTCTAAATGTTGAGTTTGACTGGGACCCAGACCCCCTGTCATATCAATCACCAGTGGAGGCCCGCCCATCCCAATCACCATTGATATGGTTAAGAAGGCTATCTCGCAGATGAAGGCAGGCAAAGCACCGGGCCCATCAGGCATAGTGGTGGAGATGATAAGAGCAGCCGGTGACATGGGCGCCTCCATGATCCGTGACCTCGCAGTTGCAATCATTCGTGATGGCAAGGTACCCTCTGACTGGGAGCAGAGTTTCATTGTCTGCCTCTACAAGGGAAAAGGGGACGCATTGGAAAGGGGCAACTACCGCGGTCTCAAGCTGACAGAGCAGGTTATGAAAATCCTGGAGAGGATTGTGGACGGCCTCATCAGACAGTTGGTGTCAATTGACGATTCCCAGTTTGGCTTCGTCCCAGGCTGAGGCACTACAGACGCAATCTTTGTTGTCAGGCAGCTGCAAGAGAAGTATCTAGCTGCCAATAAGAGACTCTACATGGCTTTCGTAGACCTGGAGAAGGCGTTTGATTGAGTGCCTCGGAAGGTCATCTGGTGGGCGCTCAGAAAACTTGGTGTGGAGGAGTGGATTGTGCTGCGACTGGTGCAGGGGATGTATGCAAATGCACGGAGCCGTGTCCGTGTTGGTGAGGGGTACAGTGAAGAGTTTGAAGTGAAGGTTGGTGTTCACCAAGGATCAGTACTCAGCCCACTGCTCTTCATCATTGTGCTTGAAGCCTTATCACGAGAGTTCCGCTCTGGGGTCCCCTGGGAGGACCTCTATGCCGATGACCTTGTTATCATCGCTGAATCACTTGAGGAATGTGTCAGGAGGCTCTTGACATGGAAAGAAGCAATGGAGAAGAAAGGACTGAGAGTAAATGCAGAAAAGACAAAGATCATGATCTGCGGTACGGGACTGGACCTCCTGCAGAGTTCAGGCGAGTTTCCATGCGCTGTCTGTCGCACTGGAGTGGGCAGCAACAGCATCTTCTGCAATGGCTGCAAGCACTGGGTGCACAAGAAATGCAGTGGGCTCAAGCGCTTGAAAAAGGACATTGACTATAGATGTACACGGTGACAGGGAACTGCACGCCCCTTGGATGGCAGACCACAGAAGGAAGTCCAGGTCGGACCTGACAAGCTTGAGGTGGTAGCTTCCTTTTGCTACCTAGGAGACATGCTCTCAGCAGCAGGTGGCTGTGAACTTTCAACCACAACACGTGTGAAAACCGCCTGGAAGAAGTTCAAGGATTTGCTACCAGTCCTCTCTTCACGCCACCTCTCTTTCAAAACACGTGGCCATGTGTACAGCTCTTGTGTGCAGAGTGCAATGCTCCATGCCAGCGAGACTTGGCCACTGACAAAGCTGAACCTTCAGCGTCTGCAGCAAAATGACAGGGCAATGATCAGACAGATCTGCCATGTCAGGCCACAAGACATTGTCACCACCAGTTCCAATGATCTACTTGTGCGGCTTGGCATTGAGGATCTGGACCTCATTCTGAAGGAGAGAAGACTTCGATGGTATGGACATGTGGAATGCTCAAGTGGTGCAATCAAGACAGCCTTTGACATACAGGTTGATGGAAAGCATGGGCCTAGGAGGCCCAAAATGACATGGAAGCAGCTGACAGAGAGGGATTGCAGAGAGTGGAAGCTCTCGGCCATCAACCCTCATGACAGACGTACCTGGAGATCTGGTGTGAGATCTGCCATGCGTGTAGCAAGCCAGC
The DNA here is from genome assembly GCA_964016985.1 of Anodontia alba. Lineage (NCBI taxonomy): Eukaryota > Metazoa > Mollusca > Bivalvia > Lucinida > Lucinidae > Anodontia > Anodontia alba. Next base: position 38,970,492 of record OZ024834.1, read on the forward strand.
TATCTGGAAGGGGGCCCACTGATGTGGATGTTGCCCCTGTACCTGCACGTTAATCAAAAATCCGATTATGATGATATGATGACAAAAAGCAGTTTGCCAATGTCGTCACAGGTGATGAAACCTGGGTCCATTATTTTGAGCCCGTCAGAAAGGTTAGCAATAAGATCTGGGCCACTAAACACAGCAAATGCCCAATAATTGCCAAACGTTCTTTGAGTACAAAGAAGGTTTTGTATGCAATCTTCTTCTCTCGTGAAGGAGTCGCAATAAATGTGCCAATGAAAAAGGGCAAAAGCATCACCGGAAAGTACTACAAAGACGTAGTACTGAAGAAACTGAAAAAGTATTATCAGAAACGACGCCCTGCCACTGGTTTTAAACATGTCCGTCTTCTACATGACAATGCCCCAGCTCATACCTCCGCAATAGTTACGGTGTTTTTGAAGAAAGAAAAAGTAACTGTTTTGCCTCACCCCCCCGTATTCCCCAGACCTTGCCCCATGTGATTTCTTTTTGTTTCCGAAATTGAAAGCAATCCTTGCTGGGCGGAAATACCAGTCCCGACAGGCACTTGGATCTGCCATTCATCAGTACCTTATTACTGTGCCCAAATCAGCGTAACGTTACGCCTTCAAGAAGTGGATACATCGGCTGAAACTTTGCATTTCTAGCCACGGGGAGTACTTTGAGGGCATGAAATGAGTACTTTTGGGCTAACTTGAAATTTGAAGTCTCCAGATAGAAATAAGCAATTCATTTCGAACATCCCTCGTACATGCCCATAGTGAAATTGGTAGCCCATCTGACTACAGATCCAGGGATGGCAAGTTATAATCCCAGCTCGGCCACATAACTTTCACTGTGATTGATCATGAAATCTTTTCTGTGCCATTCTTTCCCTTTCTGCTGGTTGGAGACGGGCAGTTCAGACAAAAAAGCAAGGTTTCACAATGCGACAGATTTCTATCTTGCATTTATTTTTTTTATAGTTTTCCTCCCTACATTTATGCTTATTATAATTTTATAATTATATGGTATAACAACTATTAGAATATTATTTCGTTTAATTCTCACTGAATTTATTGTACACTCTTGATAAAGAAAATATTTATATAACCACAGCTCCAGATAAGACACTTTTGTCAACCAAAAAATACCAATATTTTCTTATTTTGCTATGAAAATATATGTTATGGGTACTCGTCAGAAGCACCTCACTGAGGTGCTTCTGATGAGTACCCACAACATGTTTTCATGCAGAAACAGTGATTTTTTACCTGTGCTTCCTGAATCCCGTACTCACATTTTTGCTTTGGGACTTGCATGTTAATCTCAGCGAGTCTCAGGACTTACAAAAATATAGTGGAAAATTCTGTGATGGACATAAAGATTTTCTAGTAGGATTCATTTTATATAGCCCAAGCAAGTCCTGAGACGCATAGGTATTAAACTGTAAATAAATCACTGGAGAAATATGAAAAGTGTTATGTGGATATCCCCTCTTATCTGGAGCTATGAAAATAATAACAAACCTGGAAGAGAGCGAGTGTGCCATTCATTCCACCTGTTAGTGCTACCTGAGCAGATGGATGGAATTCTAATGCTTTTAATTTCCCCTGAAAATAAAAGAAATGTATAGTTCACTTAAAAATAAAAAATAAAATGTATTACAAGTAAATACATTTCAAACATTTTTTCATAAATTATTTTAATTTGAAAAAAGTATGGCTTTAATATGCAGGTGATCTTAGCATTTGCTGTCCACTTATCGGTCTTTTTCTGGCCTTACATATCAAATGCATTTCGCACTGTCTGATCAAAGTGTGCAGTCTGTTATCTAACTGTGGGCAATGAAAAATCTCTAATTTGTATAGCTAAAGATGAGAGGAGTATCGTAGTTACTATGGCTCAAGATAAGTGGGGTATTAAGATAAATAATTTTTGTATTTCTCCATGAAACTTTGTATTGTAGGTAATCATCAGAAGCATTTCACCAAGTCATTAGAAGTACCATAAATACGTACGGTAAATGTCCTAAAATTTACATTTTTTATTCATTGCTTTTTTGGCCTAAATTTGTATTTTTATGCAGTTGTATTTTAAAATACTTAGTGGAATGGCAAACAGTGTAGACCCAGATCAGACAGCTGTCTCATCTGGATCTGCACTGTTTGCATATGCCATTTTGTCAGAAATTTTTGTGTGTTAAATTTTAGAACATTTGCCGTATTTCTGCCGAGAAACAAGTAAAATTTTAACACTTTTTGCTGACAGAAAATGTGGTTTATCTAGAGCTATGAAACTTTCCCTTATTATTTAGAATTAACAACTTACCGTACATATCCTATAATATGAAAAAGTCCATTTGGCTACACAATACTGTGCCTAAAAAGTTACTAAATTGCAAACAGTGTAGACTATGATAGGAGCTTTTAATAGGGGTCTTAACCCTTGTCATGCTGAACCCAGATATACCATGCCTTTGCAAACAGTGTAGATCCAGATCAGTTGGCTTCTGAAGAAGCCAACTGATCTTGATCTGTACTGTTTGCCATTAAGTATGTGAATTTACAGCAACAATGCGGAAATATTTGCCATATATTTTAGTTAAAAAAAGCAGTGTATGAGACGGTAGTGTATAGACCCTGATCAATGTGCAGCAAAATAGGCTGACCCGGGTCTTTGCAACATGAAACAAGATAAGGCACTTTTTTCAACCAACAAGTACTGATATTTTTCTTATTTCTCCATGAAAACATAAACTGTGGTACTCATTAGAAGTGCCTCACTGAGGCACTTCTAATGAGTACCCACAACATATGTTTTCATTGAGAAAAAAGAAAACTATTTTGTGAATACCCCTCTTATCTGTACCTATGAAACATTTTTTCATTTATCAGGGTTCATATAAAGGCATTGCACTTTTTTGCACAACTCTCACCTTCAAGGGATAATCTTTATTTAAATCTGTACACTGTTTTATCTGTAGTACACCTTTAGGTAGGGTGGATGACTTGGTTAAATAATCTCCTGTCCTGTGGTGAAGATCTTCTAAATCACTGTCTTCATCTATATAATAACAGCATAAATATTAAGGCTGGCACAATTAATCAGATAATCGATTAATTGATCAATTCCACAAAAATGATTATCATTACAGATTTGCTAATAATCTATCATTTGATTTCTTTGTTTCTTTACCGTAATTAGCCTTAATATTCAGACACCTCAGCTCCTTACCATGGTTTGAACAAGAACAATTTACTACCCACTGTTGTGTCCAAAATAGCTGACTGAGAGGCAAACAATGCAGACCTTGATGCGACGCCGCATTCCATCTGGGTCTACACTGTTTGCTCAGGCCTGTCTGACCAAATACATGCGATAAAGTATAACACATGGCGAGAATCATGCTCAGGAGAAGTTTTGCAACAATTTCAGGATATCAGGGTTTTGGTCCAAATTTTGGATTTCCCTATACATTCTATACATTTTCACTTCTCCCTCAGATCAAGATAGGGAGAAGTCAGCCAGTTTAGGGAGACTTTTTCTCCCAAATCGCCCTATAGGATGACCCCTGAGACCATTAAAATTATGACCAAATCTTCAGTGATTACTAATCGATTATCGATCACAATGGCAGGACTGATAATCGATTATCTTTTTAGCTCTGATTAGCCAGCCTTAATAAATGTACATATTTTACAATACACAAAAACCTTTTTTATAACATGGTTCATTTTAGCAAGGTTTCAGCTATAACATGGTTTAAAGATGGACCTGCAAAACATTGTATCTAACCAAAATATATCGACTGCATAGAACAAGAGGCCCATGAGCCACGATTCGCTCACCTGATAAAAACAGCTATTGCATATCTGCAAATGCCATGAAACTTCTTCCAGTATTGCCAAGGCAACTCAGCCACAAATCTGACCATACTGTAAAAAGGTCAAAAGTCATCCTAGTATCATCATTTGAACAAAACTAGCAGACTTTGAGTCCCCTGTATACCAAGATTCAGCCTCAAAGCTTTCTTAGTCCTGGAGAAGAAGATCATTTAGTGTTTTACCATACATGTATTGTCAACATCCTTTGGACTGAAGGCCCCATGTGAAATCTAATGAAAATTGTTCAAGCGGTTGCAGAGAAGAAGACATTTAAAGATTTCACGATTTTGTACATAGCCCAAGGGATGGGCAGATAGCCCCAAAAACTTTGATGGTAGCTAATGAACAGTTTTACTTCTTTAGTCATACCTTGTAAGTTTCAGTCATTAGTCTTTATAGTTATTATATTGAGAAAATGCTTTTTCAACATTTTCCCCATACAAATGTATGGGGGTGCAAATTTGACCTAGCCTTAAAAAGGTCAAAGGTCAACCTATGACCATCATTTGAACAAACTTGGTAGACCTTGAGTCCCCAATGCTATATACCAACATTCAGCCTCAAAGATTTCTTGGTTCTGGAGAAGAAGATTTTTAAGTGTTTTTACCATATATGGGCATGGTGGCCATCCTGTTCAACTGTGCCCAACCATTTGAACAAACAGTCAATACCCTTTCTACAGAAATCCCCGTGGAATCTGGTGAAAACTGCTCGAATGGTTTCAGAGAAGAAGACATTTAAAAATTATACAGTTTTATACATGAATATAGCCCAGGGGCAAGGGCAGATAACCCCCAGGGGACAAAATTTTGATTGTTACTAAAAAGTTTAAATAATTTAATCATACATTGTAAGTTTCAGCCATTAGTCTTTAATACATTTTGAGAAAACAACTTTCAACATTTTCCCCACATAAATGCATAGGGATGCAAATTTGACCTTGCAGTAAAAAAGTCAAAGGTCAACCTAGGGTCTTCCTTTGAACAAACTTGGTAGACCTTGAGTCCTCGATGCTATAAACCAAGATTTAGCCCCAATGGTTTCTCGGTTCTGGAGAAGATTTTTAAGTGTTTTAAACATATATGGGCATGGCAGCCATCTTGATTAACGAACCTGACTATTTTAACAAATTTTCAATTCCCATTTAACAAAGTTCCACATGAAGTTTGAAGAAAATTGGCCCAGGGGATTTAGAGGAGAAGTCATTCAAAGGTGTGGACAGATGACAGACAGATGGACAGATAGATGGACGAGGGACAGCAAGTGATCACAAAAGCTCATCCTGAGCCTTCCATTCAGGTGAGCTAAAAATGACCATTTATGGTCACTTTTTCATATAATTTATACTTTTTTGTTTGGATACAACACAGCTGTTTAGCTAACAAAGTTTTTGCTTTGGATCCAAGCAACATTGTTTAACCCATTGTAGACTGAATGAACTCCCCCATACTATATATTGGAATATTCTAAGTTTGATTTTAGGTAAGTCAAGCTATGCAATTTAGATGTTCCGAAAGAAAATTGGTTGAACTATCTGCAAACAGTAAAGACCCTGATCAGGCACTGCATTCTGCAGCATCTGATTTGGGTCTGCACTGTATGCCAGTTACCCTTTTAGGGGTCTCCTTTTTACAATGGGTTAAAAGATGTGGTACACTAATGATAAATGAGTCTTTTTAGGAGAGACTTTGTTGTTTTTCTCTGGCATTTTGCAACTTGTCCACATGAAAAGTGAAGACCAGGAACAACCTGCCCACTCACACAGTTTGATCACATTCCTTTTCCTTTTTCACCAGTGTTATCCTGATATCCAATTATAGTCGATCATCAGTCACTTTTGCCTTTTGTGACTGATGATCAGAAAGAATTTTCATAGCGGACTAATCAGAAAATTCTAATATCATAAACATTTTGTTTTCTCTCACATTTTACTCTAAAAAGCAAATTGTAAAAAACTGAAATACTTAGCTGTCTATTTGGGTCATTTCAGATTTGTGGTGAATAAAGGTGAAGAAATATCATACTAGTAAAAATGTCTGCTATAACTTACAACCTGGAAGATGGCTGTATTAACAATGAATACATCTTCTACAAGCTGTCTATCAATCAATGATCAGTTTTACAAAGCCAATGACGGACTATGAAATTCTGGCTGATTTCCAACACTGCAATTGACATTATCCAGATATCTTCACCATAGGCCCTGAACCATATTGTAATCAAACCAGATTCCATTTTTCTTGTTCCCTATTTTATTTACCATATTTACTCTTAAGTATTAGGGCACCTCAATTCCTTACCACACTTGCTCTAAGATTTAAACAAGTACAAATTACTACCCATTGTTGTGTTTAATATTGATGGATTAGTGGCAAGCAGTGTAGAACCTTCTGCTGCATCTCATCTGGGTCTACACTGTTTGCTCAAGCCTGTCTGTCTGAATACCTACAGTATACATGGTATTCATTTATTTATTTATTTTTTCCTTTTGAGCAGATTCCTTTTGCTGGTTCAGAAGATACAATGTATTCTATAGTTTAACAAATTATGTGATTTGGAAACAAACAAAATTTATCCAATCCTGTATGCATATAATACTTTTAGCTCATGATCTAATATTAACAAAGATAAATATTTTCTTATTTTTAGGAATTCATTAGAACTGTCACTGAGTTGGTGATACCATTGTAATAAATGCTCAAACATGTTTGCAAAGAAAAAATAGCTAAACAAAAGCATTTACAGCTGTGAGGTTGAACACAATCGCTACCATATATTATGAAGGACGATCAAAAAGTTCTTGGCTCCTATACTAAAATGGGAATGACCAAGAGCAGAAAGCATGCCATTGTTTCTTAATATAATCACCCTTTGCCTCGATGCTATTCCAGTTTGCTTATCCCTTCAAAACAGAAGCCTTCTTCCTGGTCCCCTAAGTACTCATCAACAGCATCTATGACACCTTCATTGCTTCCAAAATTCCTAAGTCACCCTACCACTGTTTGCAGTGATTTCCTTCTGGGCTCAGTTGTTCAAAACTAACGATGTCGTTAGTTAACGATTTGTTAAAATTTACATCGAGTGATACGCAAATACGCTGAAATGTTTTGCTGAAAAAATGTGAGTAGCTTTTGCAGTGCAAAAGCTACTCACATTTTTTCAGCAAAAAATATCAGACTATTGTGTTTTGAATCTGCTAAAACAGTTAACGAAATTACTCTTAACGAGCTCGTTAAGCTAACGATGCTTCGAACAACTGAGCCCTGAAATCAATAGCTTTGAAATTTTATTCCTCCTACTAAAAATGTTGAATAAGATAAAATTATCAACCGATTGGGGCTTCATTTCAGTTTATTCATTCTAAGACTATCGGGGCTAGGAACTTCTTGATCATGCCTTGTATATTCAAGTTTGTAAATAAAACCAAATGCAGAAAATATGTTCTTACCATCTGAATGTTTCTGTCTTTCTGAAGGGAGTTTTGCCCAGTTTGGTGTGGAAGATATCTTCTCAAACCTAAAAAATTATATATGTCCCAGTTAGCAATGTTTTTTATTCTCTTTTCAAGACTGCCATGGTATGGTAGCTTTTGGCAGATCTTAACAAATTTCTGTGTATACACAATGAGACCATGAGAGGAATATATGTGCAAAGTTTTAACAAAATTCCTTTAGCAGTTCTACAGGAAATGTCACAACTGTTACATAGCTCTTGATAAGATGCTTTTTCTAATCCAAAAGTATTGATATTTTTCTTATTTCTCCATGAAAACATTTGTTGTGGATACTCATTGGAGGTGCTTGGGCAAGGCGCTTCTAATGAGTACCCACAACATATGTTTTCATGGAGAAATAAGTAAAATATTTAACTGAAACCCCCTCTTATCTAGACCTATACAACAACAAAATTCATGGATTGCCACCACAATCCATACTGGGCCCAGTTGTTCAAAGCGTCGTTAGCTTAACGAGCTCGTTAAGGGTCATTTCGTTAACTGTTTTAGCGGATTCAATATACAATATTCTGATATTTTTTGCTGAAAAAATGTGAGTAGCTTTTGCACTGCAAAAGCTACTCACATTTTTTCAGCAAAAAATTTCAGCATATTTGCGTATCACTCAGTTAAAATTTTAACGAATTGTTAACTAACGACATCGTTAGTTTTGAACAACTGGGCCCTGGTTGATATACAGGAACTATTTTGCTAAGACAAGTGGACCAGGTAGTAGGAAGGAGAAGATGCAATAAAAACCAAAATGTAAATGGATGAATGAATGGACTCTTAGAGGTCCCCCGTCATGGAAACTGCTCTGCTAACTAGCCTTGCCTTCGTAATTTCAATAGTAAATTATTTTCTTAATTATTTTAAATGAAGCTTTTGCTCTGCTGAATTTTAATCATTAATGTTTAACAATAACATTTAAAAAAGATTTACAATGGTGATCAAGAGAAGCTTTAAAAAATCTGCCAACAAAACATGCCATTTTCTAAGATAATTTCACCTCTGTTTCTGAAGAAGACTCTTCTTAGAATTTGGGTATGTCAAGTGTTACAAATAGGTAGTGTTAGTCACAAATCCAGACAAGAATAGCAAATAATGAGGATCCAGACGAGATGGTTTGGATTGAGTTGGGGTTTAACGACACATCAACCCCTGTGGGTCATTTTGTGTCATCTCCCAGAGAAAGGGAGAAAAGAGATAAAAGAGTAGAAAAGATAGTAGAGGAGACAAAAGAGAGGGATAGGGAAGAAAGTGGAACAGGAATGAAAGTGAAGAAGCAGAAGAAATTAAAAACATTTAACCCTCTACGCTTACCTGCTACAAGGACAGCAGGCCTTGCCTAACTGTAAGCCAATATCAGTTGGACGCACTGGTAACATAAGATACAAGACACCTTTGCACCACCCGACCACCCTCTGCCAGATGAGATGGCTCATCATGACCTGTTTCATCTGGATCTACACTGTTTGCTACAGAATCTGTCTCAGTCTGCAGGGCCAAAAATGTCAAAAACATTAACTCACTGTGACTTCAATCTCTGAGCATATTCCTTCTTAGGCAATCTTGACTCAGCTTCATGCTTTATACCAGTAAACTTTCTGTCATCTGAAAGCACAATGCTGAAACAGAATAAGAAATACTCCAGTCAACACAGGGCTTTGGAAATACCATGTCTACCTTATCTCTTTCCCCTGAAAACAAGTAAGAAATTACAAATCACCTTGTCCTAGGACAAGGAATTTAACTCTAGCTAATTAGAAGAACATCCAGATTATGAGATTTTTTTCTTATTTCTAGAAAAAAAAAAATATTGTGGGTACTCATTTAAAAGAAGCATATATAACTTTCTTATTTCTCAAAGAAAACATATTGTGGGTACTCATTAGATATGCCTTACTGAGGTACTTCTAATGAGTACCTACAATATGTAATCTTCAAGAAATGAGAAAATTGTTGATTTTCGGGGCAAGAACATCTTGGCTGGACAAGTGAGTTGTGACCATTTCTTGTCCATGGACAAGTACTAAAAACAAGACCTGTCGCCAGACAGGATAGCTCGCCTGATAATGCACAGTTTGTTTCTGGAAAATTCTTAGTCCGTGACATTGATTTTGACATGACCTGGGGTTGGAGGGGGATGGGGGTGAGGATTGCTGTGCAAACTTTTCATCAAACCAAAGATGAATCTATTCAGTGATAAGGTTAGGAAATAATGAGGTCTTAAAAACTTAAAACTTTAACATTTTTAAAATTCTAAGTCTGTGACCTTGACTGCAAGGTCACGGTCACGAGTGCTGATGGTGCTGATAAAAACTTTGGACCAGTATCTATCATGATACCAAATAAATTAAATCCACTGTTTGGTTTAGAAGTAATGAGGTCCTAAAAACTTTGACATAAACTTTTAACTTGAAAATTTTGACATGACTGTGACCTTGACCTTAACATGAACTAGCGGGATGAGGATGAAATTGGGCCAAATTCTGGACCAATATGTATCATCATACCAAAGATGATTCGAACCAGTAATAAGGTTAGGAAATAATGAGGTGTTAAAAATTTTAAGGAAAATTTTAACATTTAAATTCTAAGTCTGTGACCTTGAACTCAAGGTCATGGTCATGGGTGCTGATAAAAAGTATTGACCAGTATCTATCATGATACCAAACAGGAACTAAATCCGTCGTGTAGTTTAGAAGTTTTATGAGATCCTAAAAACTTTGACATGAAATTTTAACATGAAAATTCTTAGTCTGTGACCTTGATCTTGACATGACCTAGGGTGGTGCGGATGCTACTACACAAAATTTCGGACCAATATGTATCATCATACCAAAGATGAATCAAATCGGTGATAAGGTTAGGAAATAATGAGGTGTTAAAAACTTTAACGAAAACTTTAACATTTAAATTCTAAGTCTGTGATCTCGACCTCAAGGTCACGGTCATGAGTACTGATGATGCTGATAAAAACTTCTGACAAGTGTCTATCATAATACTGAATACGAACTAAATCCATCATTTAGTGTAGAAGTAATGAGATCCTAAAAACTTTGACATAAAATTTTAACAAGAAAATTCTAAGTCTGTGACCTTGACCTTGACATGACCTAGGGTGGTGGGGATGGTACTGCGTAAAATTTTGGACCAATATGTATCATACCAAAGATGAACCAAATTGGTGGTAAGGTTAGGAAAAAAATGAGGTCTTAAAAACTTTAATGAAAACTTAAACATTTGTGGACGCCGACGCCGGGGGTAGTACAATAGGTCTTCGTGAACATTGTTCAGGCGAGCTAATTAATACCACAACCTTGAACAAGAGGAAAATTACCATATCCAGAAGCCAGCCTCGGTGGCTCAGTTGGATGCGCCGTCTGACTGGAGACCAGGAGGTCGCGGGTTCAACCCCGCCGAGGTCGGCAACATTCTTTCGTGGAAATTGATCATGAAATATTTTCTACGGTCATTCTCTCCCTTCCGCTGATTCAAGAAGGGCAGTTGTCAGTTTCTGGCGAAAGACTGTGCACAATACTGGTTAACTGCTTAGAGGACTAAGCCTGCCCAGTAAACGTGTGGCTAGGTAAACTGACCGCACTCAACATGACCCCATTGGGTTGACTGGGCCGTAAAACCTCAACACAAACAAACCATATCCAGAAAAATACGGGTATCTAGACACATGTAATTGGTTTTCTAATTTCCGCATGAAAACATGTTGCAGGTACTCATAAGAAGCACCTCGCTGAGGCACTTCTAATAATTACCTTAACCCTTGTCATGCTGAATAAATTAAGATGCCACGCCCACTTCTAATTTCCAGCCAATCAGATTACTTGATTCGGGCCCCTATGCCTTCCACCAAGTTTTCGCTCCATCTGAGTTATGGTTTGGGAGCAGATAACAATTGAAGACTTTCAAGATGGCTGCCATGATGGTGGTCATCATGGATAAGATTCTGATAGAGATGTCATAAATGTGAAAAGTTACTGATGGACATACATGTATGGGTGAGGGACGGACCATGGTCAACAGACCACGGTATAAGTTGACCTGGAGCAAAGCTCCAGGTGAGCTAACAATTGAAGATCTTCAAGATGGGTGATGTGGCGGCCATCGTGGATATCATAACAATATGGTTTTAGCAATTCTGAATCTCCATGTCGCCCGAATGCCTCCCACAAACTTTTGGCTCAATCTGATTTACCAATCTGGAGTATATGAGGTTTGAAGATTTTCAAGATGGCCACCTTGTGGGCCATCTTAGGTATCAGAACAGAACAATTTTAGCAATTCTGAATCTCTATGTTGCTCTGATGCCTCCCATCCAGTTTGGGTTCAATCTGCATTATGATTTGGGAGATGCTGTTTGATTGTTATTGTGTTGAGGTTTTACGGCCCAGTCAACCCAGTGGGGTCATGTCGAACGCGGTCAGTTTACCTAACCACACGTTTACTGGGCAGGCTTAGTCCTCTAAGCAGTTAACCAGTATTGTGCACATTCTTTCGCCAGAAACTGACAACTGCCCTTCTAGAACCAGCGGAAGGGAGACAATGACCATAGAAAATATTTCATGATCAATCTCCACGAAAAAATGTTGCCGACCTTGACGGGGGTTGAACCTGCGACCTCCTGGTCTCCAGTCGGACGGCGCATCCAACTGAGCCACCGAGGCCGGCGAGATGCTGTTTGAAGAATTTCAAGATGGCCACCATCTTGGACGTCAGAATGGGACGAATTAGGTAGTTCTGAATCTCCCCAATGCCTCCCACCAAGTTTCAGCTTAATCTAACTTACCGTTCAGGAGAAGACGTCATTTCAAGATTTGCAAGCTGGCCACCATAAGGACATCTTGGCTATTGGAACGAAACAAATTTAGCAATTCAATTACTTCCAGTAGCAGACGTGGTTTGAAGATTTTCAAGAGGCCACTGTGGCTGCCATCTTGGATATCGAAACGGAACGATTTTAGCAATTCTTAATCTCTACATTGCTCTGATGCTTCCCATCAAGTTACAGCTCAATCTGACTTACGGTTTGGGTGGAGATGTTATTTGAAGATTTTCAAGATGGCTGACATGGCATAAGCTGGCATCTTGGACATGGCAGCCATCTTGGATATCAGAATGGAATGATTATAGCAATTTTAAATCTCCATGTGGCCCCAATGCCTCCCACCAAGTTTGGGCTCAATCTGACTTAGGATTTGGGAGCGATGTGGTTTCAAGATTTTATGATGCCCCCCTCCCCCCCCCCAGGCAATCATCTTGGATAGCCGAACAGAACGATTTTAACAATTCTGAATCTCTATGTCGCTCTGATGCTTCCAAAAAAGTTTTGGCTCAATCCAACTTATGGTTTATGAGGAGATGCCGTTTGAAGAATTTCAAGATGGCGACCATCTTGCATATCAGAACAGAACAATTTTAGCAATTCCGAATCTCTATGTCACTCTGAGGCCTCCCGTCAAGTTTCGGCTCAATCTGACGTACAGTTTGGTAGGATATGTCATTTGAAGAATTTCAAGATGGCCACCATGGCAGCCATCTTGGATATTGGAATGGAACGATTGTAGCAATTTGGAATCTCTATGTCGCTCTGATGCCTCTCATCAAGTTTTAGCTCAATCTGACTTATGGTTTAGGAGAATTCGTTTGAAGAATTTCAAGATGGCCATGGCGGCCATCTTGGATATCGGAACGGAACGATTTTAGCAAATCTGAATCTCTATGTCACTTTGATGCATCCCATCAAGTTTTGGCTCAATCCGACTTAGGGTTTCAGAGAAGATGTCATTTGAAGAATTTCAAGATGGCCACCCTTGGGTATCGGAATGGAATGATTTTAGCAATTCTGAATCTCCATGTTGCCACAATGCCTCTCACTAAGTTTCAGCTCAACCCAACTTATGGTTCTGGAGATGTCAAAATGTGAAAAGCTAAAGACAGATGAATAAACAACAGACAACAGGCCAGGGCATAAGCTGACCTGGAGCAGCTCCAGGTGAGCTAAAAAGGAAAACTCAAAAAGAACAAGTCAAAGAGAGAGAGAGAGAGAGAAAATGTTCATAGCTCCAGGTAAGAGGGTGTATCCACAATGCATTTTTCTTATATCTCCGTAGAAACATATGTTGTGGGTATTCATTAGAAGTGCCTCACCGAGGTGCTTCTAATGAGTACCCACAACATATGTTTTGTGGAGAAATAAGAAAAATGCCAACACTTTTTGATCTTGACTAAAGCTATGATGTTTTACATTACCTCCCTATATGATCATCGTCATCTTCCCAGGCTGGTTTCCGTACTGTTTGTACATTCTCTTCTGCCTCTTCTTCTTCTCGTTTCTGTAATCTTTGGTTGCCAAACTACAATAAAGATTAAGGTAAAATGATACAAATGAAAGATTTTGCCAACATTCTACTGTTGCCAACTGTTAAGGCTGACAACTTTTTCAGACAGGAAATTTTTTCTGTCTCCCTAACCCATGAAACCTGTCAAATAGGGGCGCTTCAGCTTCAATGATGATTCTTGTCAAAATCTGCATCTCGACAAGGGATTAGAATAAGTGCTTGTACGTTGCTAGATGCTGCTTAAAGGTAAAAAAAAAACTTGAGTGTGAATATTAAGCAAAATGACCAACATGTATTTATACTATACAGGTCCAGCACAACTTTACACTCCGGAGGTCTGCTGGACAGCTAATATGAAGCTGTCCAGTAAAAGAAGCAACATACAAAGGACTGTTGTGGGCTGGGTGGCCTAGTGGTTAGTGCACTCGACTTTCATGCGGGATACCGTGGGTTCGAATCCCGCTCAGGTAGAGACAATTTTCAGACCATCAGTATGTTTAGCTCATACTCGACGAGCCCTGGGTTGAGTATAAAGTGGACAGGGCGGTGCTTGGTGACAGACAGTGGCACCAAGTGTGCATGGGTGTTCCATGAAAGCAAGGCTGTACAAATACATGTACATAACAACTGCCGCTGCCTCCATGTACAGGTGCCTGGTAGCATTAAAAATCCACACAACAACAACAACAAAGGACTGGTGTGACAAAATTCTTGAGTATATGTGTTAGGTCTGGGCTCCTCGGTGTACTTCTTCAAGAATAACTTGAAAAGGTGCAAAATAGGTCTGCCAGTTTTGTGACCTCAAAATATTGTTAAGACATCGACAGTACAACAAAATTCTCCAACAGCTGAAGCAGTAACCACTATACATGCCATACCTCACACTGTGAAATAAAATCTCACAGAGTTTGGTCCATCTGGAAGACAATTCCCATAAAAAATTTAAATCTCACAGAATTTTCAGACCATTTTACAACAGATTTTATGAAAAAATAAATTACATGCTGTTAGGGTTTTCACAAGCTTCTTACATGAAAAAAAGACTTTAGACTATACTGGAGAGTGCCAAAGTGGTGTTTAAGAAAATCTCACGGAATTTTGTCAAATCTCCCTTAAAATTTTGCCTTATCTAAAACCTCAGATTGTAGTCCACAGCTTACGGCATGTATGAACCACAGATGCGGTATAGAAAAAAAAACAGACTGATTCTCTTGTATTATTTATTTGTACATGTATGTGTCCTCCTAGGTTTAGACAAAATGGAAGAGAGAAAGAAAGAAAGATAAAGGACTGAGCAAATATACCAAACACTGGATCTTTTTAATAGGAATCTGTCTATCTATCTTACTATCTATCTAAGAAATCAGTACTAAGAAATATGTTAAAGAGTCTTGCTCAAGTCCCAAGAACACAACAGTTGGTGCTCACTGGAGTCGAATCCAACACTTTACAATTCCACCACAGTGCTCCACAAGAACAGCTATATGCAAATTCAGCTTCTTCACTGAATATTACAGTTAGGAATTGGAATGCATTCCCAGCTTCCACGCTGTCCTTGCTAAAGCTTCTGTAGCATCATGTACAGAAATATACAGATGCAGAATCAAAAAATCAAAGAAACTGCGTAAAATACCTATGTCAGATCTCAGCTTGAGTACTGCTCCTCTGTATGGCATCCATGGCAAAAGATACTATCATATAAGATCGAACGAGTGCAGAGAGCAGCAGCTGGATTTGTAGTGAATGATTATGACTTCACAAGCAGTGTCATCGAAATTCTCGAAACTCTTTAACAGGAGGTCTTCAACTTGCATGTGAGCACATCTGCAGGTGTAGCTGATGGGGCCACTGAGGATATCTGGAACAACATCAAGACTGGACTGCTCAAGACAACAGAGGAAGTGTGTGGCACAACTCGGCCACACCGTTGGCGTCGTGAAACCTGGGGTGGAATGAACACGTGGAAAAGGCCATGGCTGCCAAGCAGAAAGCTTTCAAGGCCTGGAAGGCTGGTAAAGGCACTAGGGCATCATACGATGCAGCCAAACTAAATACCAGACATGCAGTGCACCATGCTTGTCAAGAAGCCGACAAGGTCTACGAGAATATTGATCCCAAGTCTTCAGAAGTCTACCGCCTTGCTAATCAGTTTAGAAGAGAGAACACTGATGTTGTTTGTGACAAACCTGTGAAGAATGATGCAGGAGAGATGTCAATGAGCGAAGACTCAAAGCAGAAGGCTTGGCTAGAGCACTACCAAAGGCTTCTCAACGTTGAGTTTGACTGGGACCCAGACCACCTGTCTTATCAACCACCAGTGGAAGGCCCGCCCATCCCAATCACCATTGATATGGTTAAGAAGGCTATCTCACAGATGAAGGCAGGCAAAGCACTGGGCCCATCAGGCATAGTGGTGGAGATGATACGAGCAGCCGGTGACATGGGCGCTTCCATGATCCGTGACCTCGCAGCTGCAATCATTCGTGATGGCAAGGTACCCTCTGACTGGGAGCAGAGTTTCATTGTCTGCCTCTATAAGGGAAAGGGGGACGCATTGGAAAGGGGCAACTACTGCGGTCTCAAGCTGACAGAGCAGGTTATGAAAATCCTGGAGAGGATTGTGGACGGCCTCATCAGACAGTTGGTGTCAATCGATGATTCCCAGTCTGGCTTCGTCCCAGGCAGAGGCACTACAGACGCAATCTTTGTTGTCAGGCAGCTGCAAGAGAAGTATCTAGCTGCCAACAAGAGACTCTACATGGCTTTCATAGACCTGGAGAAGGCATTTGATCGAGTACCTCAGAAGGTCATCTGGTGGGCGCTGAGAAAACTTGGTGTGGAGGAATGGATTGTGCGACTGGTGCAGGGGATGTATGCAAATGCGCGGAGCCGTGTCCGTGTTGGTGAGGGGTACAGTGAAGAGTTTGAAGTGAAGGTTGGTGTTCACCAAGGATCAGTACTCAGCCATTATCACAAGAGTTCCGCTCTGGGGTCCCCTGGGAAGACCTCTATGCTGATGATCTTGTTATCATTGCTGAATCGCTTGAGGAATATGTCAGGAGGCTCTTGACATGGAAAGAAGCAATGGAGAAGAAAGGACTGAAAGTAAATGCAGGAAAGACAAAGATTATGATCTGCGGTACTGGACTGGACCTCCTGCAGAGTTCAGGCGAGTTTCCATGCGCCGTCTGTCGCACTGGAGTGGGCAGCAACAGCATCTTCTGCAATGGCTGCAAGCACTGGGTGCACAAGAAATGCAGTGGGCTCAAGCGCTTGAAAAAAGACCCTGACTACAGATGTACACGGTGACAGGGAACTGCATGCCCCTTGGATGGTAGACCACAGAAGAATGTCCAGGTCGGACCTGACAAGCTTGAGGTGGTAGCTTCCTTTTGCTACTTAGGAGACATGCTCTCAGCAGTAGGTGGCTGTGAACTTTCAACCACAACATATGTGAAAACCGCCTGGAAGAAGTTCAAGGATCTGCTACCAGTTCTCTCTTCACGCCACCTCTCTTTCAAAACATGTGGCCTTGTGTACAGCTCTTGTGTGCGGAGCGCAATGCTCCATGCCAGCAAGACTTGGCCATTGACAAAGCCAAACCTCCAGCATCTGCAGCGAAATGACAGGGCAATGATCAGACAGATCTGCAATGTCAGACCACAAGACATTGTCACCACCAGATCCAATGAGCTACTTGTGCG
Source organism: Anodontia alba (assembly GCA_964016985.1). Classification (NCBI taxonomy): domain Eukaryota; kingdom Metazoa; phylum Mollusca; class Bivalvia; order Lucinida; family Lucinidae; genus Anodontia; species Anodontia alba. The sequence goes on from OZ024834.1 coordinate 38,987,938, forward strand.
GCTTGGCATTGAGGATCTGGACCTCATTCTGAAGGAGAGAAGACTCCGATGGTATGGACATGTGGAATGCTCCAATGGTGCAGCCTTTGACATACAGGTTGATGGAAAGCGTGGGCCTGGGAGGCCCAAGATGACATGGGAACAGCTGACAGAGGGGGATTGCAGAGAGTGGAAGCTCTCGGCCATCAACCCTCATGATAGACATACCTGGAGATCTGGTGTGAGATCTGCCATGCATGCAGCAAGCCAGCTATCTGGAAGGGGGCCCACTGGTGTGGATGTTTCCCCTGTACCTGCACGTTAATCAAAAATCTGATTATGATATGATGATGGCAATATTTAGAACAATGTAGGACCCAACACTCTGTTATTATGCTCTTCAAAATAAACCATTACCTAGTTGCTGTTGACCATCATCATTTAACTGAATCCAGAAATCTAAATGCCCTAGTAGCGAGCACAGATCGTGACGCGCGAAGCCGTCGTGATCGAAGTGAGCTCTATGGTCAGGGATCAAGCTGGCTCAGAAATTTAGGGAGAAGTGACTTCTCCCTCCAGACAAAACAGGGAGGAGTTTTATAGGATGAGGGAGAAGTCAAGACTTGGTTTACCTATCACCTTACTGAAAGCGCGACATTCAGGACTCTCGACTCACTTTACCACAATGTCTTGGGGAATTAACAAAGAAGGAAACAAATTTTACTGTAGACTAATCCGAGCCTTCTCTGACTTAAAAAAGCCTTCTGATATTTACTGACTGGCGGCTTAAGCCAAACCCCAAATCAATAAAAGAGGCTTTGAACAGCCAGAGAAGGCTCGGGTTAACTGTAGACCTGTTCATTCTTACTTCTAAACCAATTAAATGATGCAAAGTAACACAGATCTAAGTAGGGCAAATGCATTATATCTGGACACATAATGATAAGTTCATTCATATTTTTTTTTTTTTTTTTTGAAACTGACAATCCTTTTCAGAAGATCCAGTCAAAACATCAAGATCTGTGGCTTGATAAGTAAGCTATAAACACAACAAATTTGATAAAAAGAAATTTGTTAAGTAAAGTGTATGTCAACTTCTAAAGTTAGTTTTTAGCACTTTTAATGCTGTTTCTGACCAATTTTCAGCATGTAAATGGTTCATTTATGAAAAAACGGACAACCACGAAAACTAATGACATTGATGAAAACGAGTACGAGCTTTTTCAAAAGTTGCAAAAACGGAGGGCGAAGTTTTTGTCGCCCTCTGGGCTTCCCAGGGTGACTTAGAGCCCTCTAGGGCTACTATATCGCCCCAGTCGCCCTGTAGCTTGACCCCTGATGGTAGAGAATATGATCAAGGAAAAGTAATATACAACGATATATACTTTCAGCAGTAATAGCTCTGACCAATTTTCTTCCTTTTTTTTTCCTGGCCTGAAGTTGTCACTGGAAGTTGACGGACTTGATTATAGGTGTCACTAATAAGCATCGCGAAGTGACCAGAAACGAATGTCAATAAGTGTCACGAACATATTTTGCTGATTATTTTTATTATTTATTATTGATTTACATAATGTTTTTATGTACTGATATTCATTCTTAAATGATGCTGTGAAGGACTTTTGAAGACAATAGGTCTGTGCTGTGCTCGCATTTAGGCTAAGCCTATTTTCATATTACCGTATACCAGGACACATGCTACTGATGTTTGAATTTATTCCTACAGTTTTGTTGGAATATGTTTGGTAATACCTTATCTGTCTCATTCAATTTCTGTATTAACTCTTCATCTCCGCCCAACACAAGTGACTCTAAATCATGTTCTGTTTGGTCTTTATCTTTAACTGATCCCAGAGGTTGTTGTTTTGAAGCTTTCTTTCTGACCTTTTTCCCTTCTTCTTCATTTGATTTTGTTTGACCTCTCTTAACTGGTCTTCTCAGCATGCTCACTGATTCTCTGAATTAAATAAAATATCTTAACTTGAGAAAATATTGTATACATTCACAAAAATATCGCCTATTTCCAACGTGTTTTGGGGCTGGACGTTTTATGGTATCAAAATTTGGTCGCGTGATTTTACGACAACAGGTAATACTAAATGACCAAGAGTAATATAGCACCAGGAGGCTAAGCCTTGAAACACCCCAAACCACCCCAAGCCATGCTCAAAATACCCCAAACCACTCTTATGATGGGGAGGGGAACGACAGAGTAGGGTAGGGGTAGATGTAGGGTGGTACAATATGATAGTCGGATAGGATAATAGATTACATAGTATGAGACATGTCACTGCCCACTATCACCACGGACCAATGACAATTTTGCTGACCGCTATTATAGACTAATAACGTTTCTAAGACTAGTTCGGTTCCTTTTCTTTCCAAAATTGACTTGATTTCACTGAATATTTGGTATCAACGCCAAAGTAACCCCTATTATGAATAAAAGTCGTTCCTATCAAAATAGAACAACAAAACTTGACACCGCAGCAGAGTAATGGAAATTAATCTCGGTATAAAATAGATGATATCCTATTTAGGAATATTGAAGCCCTAAAAACATTTTTATATAATTGGGGATATAACATGGAAAGCACAAATTATAAACACACAAAAACATAAAATTCACGGGCCATAGCAATTCCTACAAATTAACATTCACACAGTGAAGAATCAGATCAGCATGTGCATCCACGCTGCTCAGTCCGCTTTGTGTCATGAACACTGTGCAAACTGTTATCAGACTACGCACATACAACATTCCTGAAATCGTTTGAAACCAAATGAACAAATGCAATGTTACAGGGATAACAGACAGGAGCTTTCTGCGTTTGTGGTTTGGTTTGGGGCGTTTTTTATGTGGTTGAATAGGTTTAAACATGGTTTGGTGTATTACTGATGATTGCCCATCCTATAAAATCCTAGTCTACCTTACACTACCCTTTCCATCCATAAAAGGGCGGTTTGGGTGATTTTGGGGTGTTTCAATGGACCCGCAGCATATGCCATATAAGCAATACATATTCTCACACCTTTACTACTTACAATACTTATCCTGAAATTGGAACCAATATATTTGACTATACTTAGAGATGTGTCTAAAATGCTCAGGCTGACCGAGTGGCAAACAATACGTATCCTGATAAAACTACATATACCGCATTTGAAAAAAAAAAAATTGACCTGCATTTATTAATATTGATGGTTCAGGACGTTCCTTTCATTTCATTTTAATATCTATATATTCTCAGTGCATTTACAGAAAGAAAAATCTATGGTTAAACATTGAAACTTGAAACATAATTTTATTCATACTTCAATGATACAGTGACTCTAGCGACGCCACATGATCATTAAGTAACGTCAAAATAAAACAAGAGATCTCGCCAATATGATTGGACGATAGCGACGGTATGACGTCTCTGCATCTGAATTTACCAGGTACTCCAAACACATCTAAAAGAGTATTACAAGGAGTGCGTGCGGGAATGGTTGGAATCAAAACACAATGTCTGTGATATTTCCTTTTGCGCTTTTATCTTGATCTTGACCCGCGCCCCCCTCCCACCACCATTTTAATAGGACCCCATTAGAGAGTAAGTTGCTACTTGGACCCAATATACACTGGACAAGTAACTACGGTACAGGTATTGTATTTATTGGAAATATGTTATCTTGGCTGAGTTTTCATAATTTTGTATGATGAAATGTAATTGCTCATATTTCAATTATTTCTCCAAATATCGGTGACTGGTTTTCAAAAGCAATTGTTCAATATATTACTTTTAAGACTGCAGCATTACATTTAAGGAGAATCAAACAGTTTTTGTAAACATCAACGAGAAACCTAGGTACCCATTTTAGCTATTTTTGGCACTTTTTAGCAGCAAATCATCGGAAATTCACCCAAATTGGTGGTATAACATCAGTTTTATCAATGGTGACTTAACATTTTTTAACCAAACCTATTAAACACAATTTATTACAACTTCAGTTATTACCCAAAACCATTTTTAATGACCATAGTGTTGTAAAATTGCGCTAAAATCAAGCCAAGCCAAGTCCGTTAGTGACAAGTCCGGGTATTATTAAGTCCGAGGTTGCTACAACTTAATGGGCTGACCTGTGTACATGTAGTATGAAAAAAGGGTAAGAGAAAAGTCCAGGGAGTGCCACAATCACAAACCGCAGCCCTTCCCAGACACTAAGAGGAAGAGGAAACCGACAAATCCAAACAAGAACAAATCGAATAAACGTACGAAAAGCACTAAGATTAGCTCTCTCTTCCCCAAGCGAGGTAATCGCAATGCAAAAAGGACTGAAAAACACAAGAACAAAATGACACAAGGTAAGACATAAAACAAATCGCCTCGTAGAATAAACCACAAAGCAACAAAGAGTAAGACTAACGCCGGGACCACCGCCTTAGAACGGTCAGTAGAGTAAACCACAGCGGGGTTTAAAGCACTTTTACAGCTAGCCAACTTCACCCTGGGTCCCGATGCTACTCTTAATACAGAAATACATAAAAAAAAAAAATCGGTTCGCATAAAGGCTCCCAACTCAGTCAGTGCATCAAAGCGAAAACATAAAAATCAAATTATCACTATAATAAACAAAGACGAGTACTCATAGCATAAACCTTACAATCTTAAACATATAAATAGTGCATTCTTAGTCAAAAGTAATATGTGTGATATTTGATGTGTGCTGCATTTTAAATGTGATATCATAACTTTCCAAATAAGCCAGCCATATCAGTTCTTTTTTATTTGTAAATGAATCTTAAATGTTTATATTTTAGTTTATATGTAATGTGTGATTATGTGATGTATGACTTATATCTAGGCCTTCACAAATAAATCTTAATCTTAAAAGATATATAAAAAAAAGTAAAAAGAAGTAATTTCTTTCAAAAGAGCAAGAGTACATGAAGCTGTAAAATCGGAAGAACATTTCGTGAGCTATGGATAAAATGCTGCATGATAATAACGAATGATAAAGAATGGTTTTGGTTGTTTATATTGATGTATTGTGGAGCCCTGTTCGGATGACCCGAGATCCAACCTTTAACATAGGTCGGGTGGGAGATTATTCCAAAGTCTAGTTGTGCGGGGGGAAAAATGAATACAGACGGGGATTAATATGTGGGAATGGATAGGTGAATCTGTGCCTCTATGAAGGTTGCATATTGTCAAGGACGTGAAATTTGACAATAAAAAGGAAGGCAATAATCAGGAATCGACACAATTAACCAACACCTTTCGTCCAAGACACTAAAGGGAAAGAAGGACGCACTTAAAGCAAGGGTACCATAATCAAAACACTACAAACAGAAAGCCAAAAGGACAGTTTCTTTCCCAAATAATTGACCAAACCGTTATCCAAAAAAAGAAATAATAATAATAAAATAAAATAAAATAAAATAAAATAAAAAAATAAAAATCACCAGGACAAAGATGCAAAGACATACATTGACAGAAATAGTAAACCACAGCAGAAGCACCGCATGAAATTCTTTTATTATTTCTATATTCTATTAGTAGCATAATGGTTGTGGTGACTTTTGCAAAACATAACCAAAGATGATATTTTTGTTCGTTTTTCTAATGTTAGTAAAGTAGTTGCGGTCATGGTACCTAAGCCGTAATCCAAACTCATAAATCCATAAACGAATGACAAATCAGAATGTTCAGACCAACAGACATGGACCCCAGAATAAAGAGTGTAATTAGGCGTCCGCGGATAGTAAGCATTACTTGGTAAGCAAGCTTCGCCCACCATGCCCATAGGCCTGAACGAAGGAAATATCTGTAGAAGTGTATGTCCGGGATTTGGGAAGTCTACTTATGGCGCGTCACTGGCAAAAACATCAGAAACAATTCTGGAAACTGCCAGATTGTAGGGATTGACCAGATCATGACGTCTCCCATAGAACTTCTTAAGTGTTGCTACCAGTTTGGTTTTTTGATACCTCTGGCTCAACAACTTTGTAGTGAGCACTTTCCCATGCTCCATGAAGTCCTGATAATTTGAACAGGTTCTGGCATAACGGTGAAACGTAAACGCCGTATGCTGATGCAGAAGGGATATTACTCCTCAGGAATGGAAACAGTGGGAAAATTGAAGTCATCCCGTTTGTAATAAAGCCTAATAGTAAGCTTTCCATTGTCAATGTAGAGATAACAATCCAAGTATGAGGAGGAGGCTGCAGTCTCCGTTGTAAATTAGTAAATTTAGTTTTGAAAGCATAGGATTAACAATGCTGGTATAGCTGTGATCATTATCTACTAATTTGTGTCTTTGTTTTTATATCTTACCTTAACAGTACGTGTATCCCTACGCACTTCTGCTATTTGCCTGCAACACAAAAAAAAGGTAAGAGAAAAGTCCAGGGAGTGCAACAATCACAAACCGCAGCCCTTTCCAGATACCAGAGGAAGAGGAAACCGACAAAACCAAACAAGCAAAAATCGAACAAACGTACGAAAAGCACTAAGATTAGCTCTCTCTTCCCCAAGCGAGGTAATCGCAATGCTAAAAGAACTGAAAAACACAAGAACAAAATAACACAAGTAAGATATAAACAAAAAAGACACAGATTAGTCTGCAAATTCACGTAGGTTGGACAGGCTCTTCAATGACCGTTTAAGAACCAGAGGATACTGTACGTAGAGTATATGGTTTTATAAGATATGTTAAATTTATGCTGTTAAACTCTTTCGGCAATACTCAGCATTTTCAGCTTAAATGTCTAGCTGCCGTTCGGGGTGCAACTGGTATTAACATCTCAAGTTCTCAGGCTACATCTTCTAACCGTTGACCAAAAGCAACATGCTAAACATGTCAAAACCACGTTGCCTTGGTACAAAATAGAAAACAATTAAAGTGTACGTTCTGTATGTCATAACTTAAGCTATGCCAAGTTAAAACTGTGGGACGCCGGATAAGATTTGACCATCTTAAGTTAGCTGTTTAGAACGTCCAGATGACCACAATCTATTCCACCTATGTGTGGATCCTCCAATCTTATTACACTTTAATTTATACAAATGTCGCGATCCTCAGTAGGGCTGGGACGAGTAGCCGGGTACCCAAGGTTCGGGTCGGATAGACTAATTACCCGGGTTCAAATTTACTACTCGTTACCCGAATGCTAACCATAGAATATATAAATAGTAAAAGAATTTAATGCAAATAGGGCACAATTCAATACGACTGGTTTGTATAAATATAACTAACGTTCGCCCTCGATCTTGCCAATTCACCTTCATACACTATAAAATAAACATTGTTGTGAGTTCTGATTATTCCTATGCATAGGGCCTACATGTGCCTTTGACTGACAGACAGAGAGACTGACAGTACTTACTATTTTCATTCAAATGTATATTTTCTAACTGTCGGCGTGCCTAATATGCCATGGTAACAGGTACCAGGGTACCCGCGGGTAATACGGCATCGGGTACCCGGGTACAAAATCTCTACCCGTCCCAACCCTAGCCTCATGTGTGAAACCTTCTCGGGGACCTTAGCGAAATCCATGATTGTTACAGTATTTTGTTTGTTTCCACGGTTTATAACACCAATTAGGTTGCTGGCACGGTGGTGAACAATCTGGTAACGTTTTGCAAGACAGCCAACTTCGAATCCTTGCTTTCCATCAGCAAGAATTATTTGTGAGGCTAATTGTTTATTAATATTACTAACAATTCTGAAAGAGATTTATTAATAAGATTAAGATTTATTTAGGAATTAAGCTCAGCATGTACACAACGATAAAGGAGATTAAGAACATTAAAATAATTTAAAAACAAATGTTCAATTACCATGAGCACACTTGAACGATAAATAAATGTGGTTAAATTAGTTGATAAAAGCGGCTTATCACATTAAACTTTGGACTAGAATTATAAATTTAGACAATTGGGCTAGGGTACCAGCACTCACACCCATATATCAAATCATAAAAAGTTTATTACCTTAAAACCTATGGATAGCCCATAAAGCAATAATGCTTATTTCCAATGGGGTACATGTTATTGAGTCAAGACGTTGGCCTTAGAAAAGCAGAAAAAAATTGTGATAGGGATCCTTTATCGTCTGTGTGCAGTTTGTCTAACGTCAAATCATGTCAACGAGAGTTACGGCTACTCCCTAATTTTGAGAGTGTATGATAAAATAAACGTTCCTGGGTAACCATTCATAAGATGCAAAATAGCTTGTGTAAAACGTTTGCGAGTGTTCTGCTACACGTGATGTTTTATGGCTGTTTTCGATATTTAGTATGACCTTTCCGACAATATTATCGTTGTCGAAAGCACTGATCAAGCGTTTCTTGCACTCAGAGAGTTTTCGGATTATTTCTGTTTTTATCCTTATTTTCTTGCTGACAGACAAATCAACAATTTACTAACAATTTGGCCGATAATTCCACTAATTTTGTGGAGTATGAACTTTGATAATTTATTATCATTGGCAGAAAGTAACAAAGTAAATGTAAAACAGGTAATTTAACCGTTCCACTCTGTTCAGGGAGGGCAACCCCAAGGTACCAACTTCACTACTTATCACTTTCGGTTCGTTTAGTAGGACACAGCCCGGTTTCAGGCCACAGCTCAGTGTTAGTTTTATCATAGTTGTATTTCTTAATGGATCCAACATCTTTGTGGTCACTGTGACCTCTGGTGATGCCTTTCTTCTTATTAGTGGTACTGTTGTGGTTGTCCCGGAATATATCATGCGGCTTCAAATTTGAGCAGGTGTCCATGCCAGTGTTTATTTAGCCGACTCTGAAACTGTTCACAGAGGGTGCCAGTACTACGTTCTTGGGAAGAACATTCCAATCTATATCTCAAAAACTAATACTGTTAGCACTTATATTAAGTCTACAACGCGTTTGAACAGCTTGATAATGGATGTCCACTCGTTTGTTGAGTTGTAGCTATCTCAAATAACGTCTTTGTTAGCTTAGTCTGTGTTAATTTGAATATTGGCACTGCCTAGAAACGGGCATGGCAATTGCTTAATTTTCAAAGTTAGCTGAAAAGTGATTTTTTTTTTTTGCAGGACAGGGTCACAATCTGTAACAATGCAGGCGAAAAAAAAATGCACTAGACTGGCTCTATTTTTTGCTACTGTTCCCGCCGAATGTTACCTTAATAAGCTATTCGTTTCCAATGAGCGTCACCTTAATGTTGGCCAACATTATTGAAGTAGTCTAAAATTAATAATTATTTTATTTTTTTTTTAAATGCTTTATGTAGCTTTGAAATTTCTGCAGTTGCTTCAGTTAATGAAATGGAAGTTAAACGAGTGTAGAAAAAATGTATATGAAAATGATTTCAGTAATACAGTGTCAAAATACAACTGGTTCTATAGCGTTACGATTATCAATAGAAGCTTTGAGTTAAAGTATGTGTTATGCTTCTGACAAACTGAGATTAAAGTGTCAGATGAATCATTTAAAATTAGTGGTCAGTTTTTTTGTTTTTTTTCCATTTTGCATTATTTATTGAAAATAATGTGTGTATATTTCTTGCCATTTAAAAACATCTTTAAATATTCAGGAAAAAAAAAAATCATTTTTAGAAAATAACTGTTTCTCGCCAGTTTTCAATTCGCAAGGTAGGTAAAATTGGCACGGATCAGCTGAGAGACATGGACCTGGTCTTTCTTGCATATGGGAGACCACACTACATTTGCATATTTTAAGTGTGGTCTCACCATAGACTTATACAGACTGAGAAACATTTCTTGACTGAGATATGTAAAGGTTCTGAAAATGATACCAAGATTCCTATTAGCTATTAAGACTTTACAAGCAATATGATGTCTAAATTGAAGTTTGCTATCAACTATGGCACCTAAAATCTTTTTCTTGATCAACTGTTTCTATTTCAACATTCCCTGCTTCAGGAGTCATATACAGTATTTAGAGGCCTCATTTGTGCCAGCATGTAGGTGTTTACATTTCCTTGTGTTATATAACATTAAGATTAAGATTTATTTAGGCATTAAGATCAACATATAAACATCAACAAAAAACGATATGACATATGAATGAGACTTATTACATACAATTGAATGAATTTATGAATGATTTAGTAAAAAGAGCACATTTGAATAATATAAAATAGTTTGATGGATTTATAGCAACAGTAGTTTAAATATCACTTTAAAAGTTAAATTTGATTTTATAAGTTAAGAAAAAATATAGACTTTGGCATGATGGGCTAGGGCGCCAGCACCCGCACCCACATATCACAGAACTTTAAAAAAAACTTTAAAAATTATGATCTTAAAACCTATGGATAGCCCATAAAGCCATATGGCTTATTTCCAATGGGGTCCATTTTAACAGTTCCAAGATTTTGGCACGAGAGAAGCAGAATTTTATGGATGAAATCCCAGCAAGATTTTTAAAGGAAGGGGCATCCTTTTTGAAAATTTCTGTTACCTTTTTAGTGAATATGTCTATTTCTGAAAATTGTGTGCCAGATGCTTTGAAAATTGCTAGGGTAAAACCATTGTATAAGAAAAATAGTAATTTGGATGTTGGAAATTACAGACCAGTGAGTATTTTGAGTGTTGTTTCCAAAATTCTTGAAAAAGCCATCTATATTCAGCTTGAAGCTTATTTGGTCAAAAACAATATTATCTATGACTATCAGTCAGGGTTCAGAAGCTCTTTCTCTACAGATACTTGCCTTATTCATCTTTTAGATCACATTAAAATGAAAAATGCAAACGGTTTGTACACTGGTATGATACTTCTAGATCTGCAAAAGGCTTTTGACACTGTTGATCACAACATCTTATGCAATAAACTGAAACTTATGGGTATCAGGTCAACTAAATGGTTTGAGTCCTACCTGAGTAACAGGAGTCAGTTGGTCAATGTTGGTAAAATTAACTCAGACACAGCAGCTGTAACTTGTGGCGTCCCTCAAGGGAGTATTTTAGGGCCATTGCTATTCTTATGCTACATGTATGTGAATGACATGGTGATTAGCATTGACCCAGACTGCAAACTTTTGTTATACGCTGATGACAGCACAATCCTGTTCTCTCACAGAGATCCGGATCAGATTGCTAACAAACTAGGAAAGGTTCTTGAATCTTGTTCAGATTGGCTAGTTGATAATAAACTATCACTGCACCTTGGTAAGACAGAATGTATACTGTTTGGGTCAAAAGTAAGGTGAAAGTTTTAAACCATTCACCTTATTCACCTGACCTGAGTCCCTGTGACTTCTTTTTATTTCCAAGGCTTAAGAAAATGCTTTCTGGAAATAAGTGTATGTCTAGAAGTTCTCTTGGCAGCGCTATTTATCAGTGTCTCCACCAAAAGAAGACTATTTATCTGCTTTTCATGACTGGGTAAAAAGGTTACAAAAATGTGTTTCAGTAAAGGGGGAATACTTTGAAGGTTTGTAATAAAAATATGTTTGATAAAACATAGCATTGAAGTAATCCGAACCCAGTGACAAAACTTTTTGTAGGACCCTCGTAATACATAATATATTATGTATATGAATGTTTTAGCCAATATTATAACTAGCATCCATAGTTACTAGGGGCGACACTCGCAAATATGATTTGTTTCCCGTCGATAGCGCGCGGCGAAATTCCTATGCTCAAATACCTTAGATAAAGCACTGCTAAAAATGTAAAGACAAATAAGGAACAACACGAGCATGGGTATTAGAATTAATTATAAAAATAATAATAATTAGCTCATCTGAACAACGCTCATGGAGAGCTATTGTACTGCCATTGGCGTTGGCATTGGCATCAGCATCCACAAGTGTTAAAGCATTTGTGTAAAGTTTTTAAGACCTCATTATTTCCTAACCTTATCACCGATTTGATTCTTCTTTGGTATTATTATACATATTGACCAGTACCATCCCTACCACCCTAGGTCATGTCAAGGCCAAGTTCACAGACTTAGAATTTTCATGTTTAAACTTTAGGTCAAATTTTTAAGACCTCATTATTTTTTTTTTTTTTGTTTTTATTTGATTGATAAGCACAAGTTCAGGCAAGCTATCCTGTATGGGGACAGATCTTGTATCAGGAATACATGTAATAATAATGATAATTTTTATAACCAAATAACCTTATATAACCATATTATTCCCGTTGAGGAATTTGTTACAATTAGTGTGCTGTTGATAGCCAGCTGTCACCAGCGAAAGTTCGCCTGGCATGAGGAACCAAGTAGTGTATAAATGTTATGAAAATCAGACAAATGGTATAGAAGTTACTAGCCCAATCACTCATCAGATTGTTTAGCTGGCTGTCACCAGCAAACATTTGCTGGAGACAGCTGGCTGTCAATAGCGATCACCTACAATTATTTAAGTGTTTAATAAAAAGCGCAGTTCTAGTGCTTTGGAAAAGCACATACTAAAAACAACAACAAAGAAAAATAAAGAATATTCCTTTAACTTAGAAGTTGTGTAAAAGCATTTTATGTACTGCTCAGAGACAGTCCTGCATGTATTGGCCTTCAGGTACAGTACACGGAGAACCTGGGTCTAGTGATAGGTTACCGTACCTGGAGATACTTCCATATACATGTAGTCTATAAGAACATATTTTACAGGTAGCACGAGTTGTTCAGAGCAGGTTCCATATGAGCCACATCACAGGAATAAGGCTCTTTTGACTTTCCATTCAATCGATCTTTTGGTGTACATACCTGTCCCCTTGTCCGCATGTCTTGTTCTATGGCTGGTTTCCGTTTGGCCTATCGCTTACATGTGACTGCACAGATGAGGCCCTCCCTTGCTGGGTCCATGTTCCTTTTCTCCCTAAAATAATCTGCCTTGTTCCCTAAAAGTGATTTCCAAAATCTTCATGTTCCCTGTTCCCCAAAAATAATTTTATTCCCTTTTTCCCATAAAATATTTGCCAATGTTCCTCTGTTCCCTAAAAATAATTTGGTCATGTTCCCTTGTTCCCCCAAACCCCTTGGAATGCCTCGCAGATGCTCAGGATCCCCTGAACCTTTGTTGTCTGCATATATTAGAACAGCTCTTTTCCCATGATATGGCTCATATTAACCCTTGCCATGCTGAATATATTAACCCTTGTCCTGCTGAATAAATTAAGAAGCCACACCCATTTCTAATTTTCAGCCAATCAGATTACTTGATCAAGTTTGTTGATATAGATTCACATACTTAATGGCAAACAGTGCAAATCCAGATCAGTTGGCTTCTTCAGAAGCCAACTGATCTGGCTCTTCACTGTTTGCAAAGGCAGGGTGTATCCGGGTTCAGCAGGACAAGGGTTAAGATGTCATACCCACTTCTAATTGTCAGCCAATCAGATTGCTTGATCCAGATTGTTGATATACATTTTGTAAATTCAAATATTTAATGGCAAACAGTGCAGATCCAGATCAGTTGGCTTCTTCAGAAGCCAACTGATCTGGATCTACACTGTTTGCAAAGTCAGGACATATCCAGGTTCAGCAGGACTAGGGTTATCAATGGTTGAGGATACTCGGTGCAAATCTATAACAAAATATTTATTGTGAAGTCCAATAAGTGGTGCCATATTTAATTGACCAATTTGTCTACATAATTAAAATTAAATAGAGAGTCTTTCATTCTTATTATAAAAAATCTTTTTTCCAAATCTACATAATATATATGTTACAGGTAAATATTGGTCATTATTCTGTCCTTTGGCATACAAAAGCGAAAATTATTGGATAAACTTGCAGGTTAGCACAATCAGAACCATTTGAAAATGTTGAACAAACACATTTTATTTAAAAGATGAACCTTTTGACCCTTATCCTGCTGAACCCGGATATGCCCTGCCTTTGCAAACAGTGTAGGTCCAGGTCACTTGGCTTCTGAATAAGCCAACTGATCTGGATCTGCACTGTTTGCCATGAAGTATGTGAATTTGTATCAAAATCCTGGATCAAGTAATCTGATCGGCTGAAAATTAGAAGTGGGCATGGCATCTTAAATTTATTCAGCATGGCAAGGGTAAATGATTTATTGATGTTTGTGTCTGTTGTCATGACAAGATACATACATTTTTTCAAGAAGTGAATGACTTCTTGAAACCGAGCCTACTGCACTTAGGCTGCCCTGATGTTGCAATCATGCAAAATGCGAGTACCCGACCTAGGTTTCATCCAGTATATTTCCTTTGAAATTGATTCCATGTGCATGAATCCAGTGATGCCAAACCATCATTGATTCACATTATATATAGTCGCTGGAACCAGCTGCCTAAACATGCCCTCAGAGGGCTGCAGAAGCAGCTCCTGGAACCAGCTGCCTAAACATGCCCTCAGAGAGCTGTAGCTCCTGGAACCATCTGCCTAAACATGTCCTCAGAGGGCTGCAGAATCAGCTGCCATAGACTAACAGAATCAAACAGCTAGCACCCCAGAGCCATCAAGACCAGGTTCTTAAGCTGGCTTTGATTTTTGGCCCAAGAACCAGGTCTCGGACATTGATATCTGCTCGGGGATACAGTTAGAAGCCAGCAGTTGTGTGTTTTAGGATGCATGCATTTTTAGCCTCTCAGAAGATTGCTCCATGTACATATATCTTTTAGATCCATGTGTAGCCCATTTTAAGGACTTCGAAGACATTATAAGCAGATCAGAGGCTGTTCCAAACAATGAGGGCAGCCTCTGAAATACGCTTATGAGAAACGAGAAGTAGTTTCACCTTTTCATGTGGTAGGCAATTTGTCAAAAATTGCTGTTCTTTAGACAGGTCACCATCCACATTAAGTCATTCACCCATTTCTGCTTTAGGTGGCCCATCTATAAATTGATGATAGATTGTAAAATCATAACTGTAGATCATAATCGATTGCTAGAATTGGAAGTCCATTTCAGAAAATCAGGGGTGAAAGGGTTAATATGCATCATGTATTTGTATTGCAGCTTCCAAAATTTGGAACAGAGTTGCCTGCTCCTAAGAAAGTGAAGAAGGAAAAGCCAAAATCGGAAGTTGTAAGAAAGCTGCTGGAAGAGAAAGAAAAGGAAAGAAGAGAGCGAGGTATTTTCAGAAATAATAAGTACAATGTACAGTAAATGTCCTAAAATTTTGAACATTTTACTCCATGCTTTTTTGGCTTAGTTTGCTTTTTATGAGGAGTCTTTTATAAACCATTCTTCCATAAAACACTTAGTGGAATCATTGGAATGGCAAACAGAGTAGGCCTTGATCAGACTGCTGCTTCAGGAGTTGTCAGATCTGGGTCTACACTGTTTGCATATGCCATTTTGTCAGAAACTTTGGTGTACCAAATCTTACGACATTTACCATAAAGCACAACATGGGGATAGAGTCATCAAAGGACTTGTTAACCCATTATATACTGAATAGACTCTCACACACTATATATTGGAAGAGTCCAATTTCAATTTTAGGTACACCTGGCTATGAGATTTACATATTCTTAGAGAAAAATGGCTAAACTATTTGCAAACAGTGGAGACCCTGATCAGACGCCACATTCTGCGGCGTCTGATCTGGGTCTGCGCTGTTTGCCAATTAAAAGAGGAGTATTTTGGCAGTAGTTCTGAGACGATTTTACTTATTTCTCCATAAAAACATATGTTGTGGGTACTTATGAGAAATACCTCAGCGAGGTGCTAATGAATAACCATAATATATTACTTTGTTTTTGATGGAGAACTGGAGGAAATTATTCCAGAATTATCACCAAAAACTCCTCCTGAGCAAGTCCTCAGGGACATCCTGGTGGGTACAAACATTCAGTCTGACCATGAACTCCTTACCTCTAGATATGAGTTTTTTTCAACCAAAAGTATTGATATTTTTCTTGTATCGCTTGAAAACATATCGAGGGTTGAGCGCAAGACTAGCGTTAAGTCAGATGGTTGTTTTTCCCCAGACCTAATCTCCTCACCATGAAGGCGTTATGAAGATTACTACATTTCTTTCTGTAAACAATGAAAATTTAGGTGCCATTGCTCGTACGAGCAATGGCACCTAAATTTGCATTGTTTACAAAGGGGTCCAAGTTGCCCCTAAACAAGGGTTTCAAAAATATGTTTGAGTTACAATAGTCTTGCGCTCAGCCCTCGATATATGCTCTGGGCTCAATTATGTAGTGAGCAGCCCAATCCTTTAGTTCTAGGTTGTCTGACAAGAGGGAATGTACTTTATCGCAAACCTTTGTTTTCCATATTCAAAGTGTATCAGTGAAATAATTCTTGAAAGTAACAGTAAAATTTCACCACTTTCTTGTTTTCATTTTTTTCATCTCACACCTATCCAATCAAATAAGCTCCTGTGCTCTGCCAACTATGCAAACTCAACTTAACCCATTGTATACAGAACAGACTCTCCCACACTATATATTGGAAGAGTCCAATTTCAATTTTAGGTACGTCTGGCTATGATATTTACATATTCCTAGAGAAAAATGGCTAAACTATTTGCAAACAGTGGAGACCCTGATCAGACGCCATGTTCTGCGGCATCTGATCTGGATCTGCACTGTTTGCCAATTACCCCTTTTACGGGTCTCCCGACTACAATGGGTTAAACAGCTTCCAGTGATAAATGTACACAAGTGGTAGATGTATCATCGCATGTTGTCAAGTCTTTCCTGCAGTGGCCACATGTGGCTTTAGTCTCTTGGAGTTTGCTTTCTCTTCTTTTTTTATTTTATATGTGAAGCAAACACTGGTTTGTAACATGACCCATTATTGTGATAGTCACATGATCATGACTATTACGCTAATAGTTAGATAGTCCATTGCTACGTCAAGGGTATATTTTGTATATCAATAGAATAAGAGGGAAATACATGTAACTTGTTCTCAGGTAAGAGTATCGCTTCCAAAGAGC
Source organism: Anodontia alba (assembly GCA_964016985.1). Lineage (NCBI taxonomy): Eukaryota > Metazoa > Mollusca > Bivalvia > Lucinida > Lucinidae > Anodontia > Anodontia alba. Next base: position 39,004,788 of record OZ024834.1, read on the forward strand.
CAGATCAGAAATTTTCATCGCAGAATTAGGGTTAATACACCAAACTATTATTTCATTGTACTTGCAGATGAACATGAGAAAAGAAAGCAAAGGGAAAAGGAGAAAAGAAGACTGGAAGAGGAGAAAAAGAAAAGATTTATAATTCCAAAGAAAATCTCGGATGGTAATAATAATGCCAGTTCAGCAAGTGATCATTCTAACCCAGAATCAAGTAGGGAGGCATCACCTAATGTTAACACTAAAGCCTCTGACGTGAAAGATTATACTTCTCTGAAAGATAGGGATCATAATTCTCATCAAAAACATCAGCATTCAAGTAATTACAAAGAAGAAAGGTCAGGTAAGAAGCACAGTTCAAGTAATAATGTCACTGAAAAAGACAGAGAAAGGAGCTCTAGTAAAGACAAATCACGCAGAGATGATCATAGTAGTTCAGGTAAATCTGGTGATATTTCAGATAGAAAAGACAGAAATCACCATAATTCAAGTGATAAACATGTGTCATCACGTTCTAAAACTGACTCATCTTCTCATAGTTCTCATAAAACTGATAGAAATGTGAATAGTGAAAGTACAGACACAAATCACAAGAGGGATAAGAGTGTAAATTTAGACAAAAGTAAATCTGAGAAATCGAAACATGAACACAAACATAGCTCTTCCTCCAAACATTCTTCAGGAAAAAGTTCTGAAAGCTCATCTAAGCACAAAAGCTCTTCTTCCAAAGGTGAGAGTAGCAAGTCTTCACACAGTTCTAGTGATTTCAGTAAATTATCAGATAAAAGCAGCAAGCCAAGTAAGACCTCAGCAAAAGATCTTAGTTTGGAAGAATTAAGAGCTCAGGTGAAGCAAATGAAACAAGACTTGGAACCATTAGAGAAGCCATCCACAACTGTACCGAACACACCAACAGGAAGTAATGTTAATCCAAATATGTTCCAACCTTATAAAAACAGGCAAGGAGTTGATGTAGATGAGGCAGAGAAACGTAAAGCACAAATTTTAACAAAAACTCAGCTGATTCTGCAAAGAACCAAAGAGAAACTTGCACGAGAGCAGGAGGAAGCGAAACAGCCAAAGAAAAGGTTGGGCAAAACAGCGACAGGTGCTAGAAAAGAAAAGGATGCCTCTGGCCAGATAAAATCAAAAAGTTTGTGTAAAGATGACTCTGATTTTGAGGATGACCAGGATGAACCATTAAGATTTGAAACAAGTTTTAATGAAGAATATTTAACACAAGGACCTGGAAGTATTCTTAAAACAATTAAAAATAAAATTGATGAAAAATTGAGTAACTATAATTTTCCTGATAAACCAGAAAAAGAAAAATCTGAAAGAAAAAAGAAAGAAAAGATTTTGAAAGAAACAAAAGAAAAAACAGTAAAAGAAAAGATTAAGAAAGATAAATACAGAGTAAGAGGAGAATCAGAAGAAAAACCCTTTAAACATGATAAATCTAAGATCAGCTCATTCAGCAGCAATAATGATTTGAAACAAAATAAATCAAACAAACCTAAAATTATCAAGCGACATCAGGTGCAGCCCCCACCAATGAACTTCCAAGATTTATTAAAACTTGCTGAAGTAAAGTCAAAAGAGAAAGTGGTAGAACCAGAGCCAATTTTTAAACCACCGAAAAAGGAGGAAAGACCAATGACTCAAGAAGAGAGGGAGAGACATGAGCGTCAAAAAGAAAGTAGAAAAAGAGTGAAGGAGGAAGTAATGGAATTCAGGAAAAAAAATCTAAATAGTGATAATTCCAAAAGTGATAGTCCTAATATTTCAAGAGCTGCAAATGAAGATAAATTAAATTCCAAACTTTCAGACAGTAAAAGAACTAACCAGCATATACCTGAAAAAGATGGAAGTAAACTAAAAGCAGCTCTTACTGGTAATCATACTGTACCTGTCTTGGAAAAATTTGCCAAACCAGGGATGATAAGTTCCAAACCAAGTGCATTTAGTAAGCAAAACAGTGAAAAGGACAAACCTAAATCATCAAAGTATGACAGTGAGAATGAAAGTGTAATAAGCTGTGGACCATCATCATCAAAACCCTCTTCCAAGCCTGTAAATCCATATCAGGGAGAATCAAGTAATCCTTGGGACAGAATTTATGGGCAGATCCAGAAAAAAAATCCTAAAGCAGGTAATTTGCATTTTCATAGTCTGGATATGTCTGTAAGCAATATATATAAAAAGGACCATTAGTGAGCAGGGCCTGGTTGTTCAAAACCAATGATGTTAGTTAACATATCGCTAAAACTTTGATCATTAAATATGGCAAATACACTTAATTTTTTGCTAAAAAAAGTGAGTAGCTTTTGTATTCGCAAAAGCTACTCACATTTTTTTTTAGCAAAATTACCTGTGAATTAGATATTGTATTAACTAGAACAGTTAACATTTTGACCACTAACAAGTTCATTAAGCTAACAATGCTTTGAACAGCTGGGCCCAGAATGATATATGTGATAGAAAGCCCTTATTTGATTCTTATCTCTTCACAGAACAGAACATACATTTTGGATATTTGTTAGAATTTGCCTCAGTGAGACAGTACTAACAAATACCCAAGATACATAGTTCTTGAAGTATTAAATACAATTTCTTGCCTAATTTCTGCTTAATTTCTGCTTAACTGTTACCTGTTTCATACCAGTCATATTTTCATTATAATGAATTTATCATTGTATTGAGTGTTGGTATAGTCTTACTGTAATTTGAAAAAAAAAAGTAAAATCCTGGGCCCAGTTGTTTAAAGCATCGTTAGCTTAACGATCTCGTTAAGGGTCATTTCGTTAACTGTTTTAGCGGATTCAATTTACAATATTCTGATTTTTTTGCTGAAAAAATGTGAGTAAAAAGCTACTCACATTTTTTCAGCAAAAAATTTCAGCATATTTGCGTATCACTCGATGTAAATTTTAAAGAATCATTAACTAACAACGTCGTTAGCTTTGAACAACCGGGCCCTGGGATTCAGATCAGGATCCTGTAAAACTGAAATCAAGATAAGTATTTCTTACTGCTCCACAAAATTATAATTTGTAGGTACTCATTAGAAGTGCACCTGTGAGGTGCTTACCATATTTGTCTTAAACCTGGAGCAAGGTCTATTTCTACTACATGTTGATTTCTCTAACTACTACTGGATGAGTTGCAAATGGTACACCCTGATTAGATGCTGCATTTGTCATATGATCTGGATCTACAATATTTGCTCAGGTCTTTCTGTCCAGTACAGCACTAGATAAAAGGCTAATCCAGAGAAATATTTTTTCTTATTTCCCCATGCAAATATCTGTTGGTCTGATAAGTCCAATGAGGCATGCAGTTTCCTGGCACCATGTACCCTGATTACATTATTTACATGATGCTAGGGAACTACCAACCCTTGGATAGCAGACCACAGAGGGAAGGCCAAGTCTGACTTGACAAGCTGGAGGTGGTAACTTCCTTTTGCTACCTAGGAGACATGCTCTTAGCAGCTGGTGGCTGTGAACTTTCAACCACAACACCTGTAAAAACCACCTGGAAGAAGTTCAAGGAGCTGCTACCAGTTCTCTCTTCCAGCCACCTCTCTTTCAAGACATGTGGCCATGTGTACAGCTCTTGTGTGCAGAGCACAATGCTCCATATCAGTGAGACCTAGCCATAAACAAAGCCAAACCTCCAACCTCTACATTGAAATGACAGGGCAGTGATCAGACAGATCTGCAATGTCAAGGGGCAAGACATTGCGCGGCTTGGCATTGATGTTCTGGACCTCATTCTGAAGGTGAGAAGGCTCTGCTAGTATGGACATTTAGAATGCTCCAATGGTGCAATCGACAGCCTTTGACCTCAGGTTGATGGAAAGCGTGGACCTGGGAGGCCAAAGATGACATGGAAGCAGCTGACAGAGAAGGATTGCAGAGAGTGGAAGCTCTTGGCTATCGACCATCTTGATAGACATACCTGGAGATCTGTTGTGAGATCTGCCATGCATGCAACAAACTAGCAACCTGAAAGGGGCCCACTGATGTGGATGTTGCCCCTGTACCTGCACATTAGCTGGCCTCGGTGGCTCAGTTGGATGCGCCGTCCGACTGGAAACCAGGAGGTTGCGGGTTCAACCCCCGCCGAGGTCGGCAACATTCTTTCGTAGAGATTGATCGTGAAATATTTTCTACGGTCATTCTCTCCCTTCCGCTGATTCAAGAAGGGCAGGTCAGTTTCTGGCGAAAGAATGTGCACAATAGTGGTTAACCGCTTAGAGGACTAAGCCTGCCCAGTAAACATGTGGTTAGGTAAACTGACCACACTTGACATGACCCCATTGGGTTGACTGGGCCGTAAAACCTCATTACAAACACAAAACCTGCATGTTAATCAAAAATCTGATGATGATGATGATGATGATCATCATCATCATGAGTGTCCACAACATCCATGTTTTCATGGAGAAATAGAAAGAATAGTAATAGTTTTTAGTAAAAAAAAAAAAAAAAAAAAGCATCTTACATGCATGTAGCTCTAGATACAGAGAGAATTGAGAAGGAAAGTTTTACTCCAAGGCAAGTCCACTATTGCTGTTTGTATGTCTGTGGTCTCATTTTTTTGTTTGTTTTGTCACTGTTTGTTTCTCATCCCTCCTTCTTTAGGTGCCTCTGGAAGACTCTGCTTTGTGATTGTGGCATTTCCTGGGTACTTTCACTTATATTTTTGTTAGTATTGCAGCAAAAAAATTAAATTACATGTACATCATTGGTATTCATTGAAATTGCCCAATTGAGCCTTATTGAGGCAATTCCAGTGAGCACATACATTGTATGTATTGGTTCAAGAAGGAGAAAAACAATCCCAAATTACAGCTGTATGCCAGCAATTGTCTCCTTATTTGAAGCCATTATCCTTCTAGAGGGTGAGCTATTACATCACAACCTCTTATAACACCATTGCGGTAATCCAAAGCTAAAACCATGTTTGCTATACAACGGTGTTGTGTCCAAACAAAAATGTATAGATGATATAGAAAAATGACCATAATGTTTTGTTTGGTTACAGCATATTTTGGATTCAGCTTGTTGTATCCAAACAAAATGTATAGATTATATAGAAAAATTACAATAAATGGCCATTTTTCTATATGATCTATACATTTTTGTTCGGTTACAACACATTTTGGGGTCCGCCTTTAAACCATCTTATGTGAAACCATCATAAAAAGAGGTTCCATTGTATTTGTTTTATCTTTTAGAGAAGAGAAAACGACCGGTGGTGGAGAGCTCTGATGAAGAAGATGAAGATGAGTATGATGAAGATGATGATTTTATAGATGATGATGATGCTGGTGATGATTACTCTGCCCACATTAAACAGATCTTTGGTTATGATAAGTCAAAGTATGTTCTTATATTCTGGCCTCTTTTCTATTGCTGCTTTGGCAGTCATAGCTCTATGTTAATTGTAAGAGATGTGTCCAGGGTCCAGTTGTTCAAAACTAACAATGTCATTAGTTAACGTATCGTTAAAACTTTGGGGGTGGTCGGGTGGTGCGAAGGTGTCATGTACCTTGTGTCACCGGGGCGTCCAACTGATATTGGCTTACAGTTGGGCAAGGCCTGCTATCGTTGAAGTAGGTAAAGGTAGAGGGGGAATGTTTTTATTTCTTCTGTTTCTTCCCTTTCATTCCTGTTCCTCTTTCTGCCCTGTTCCTCTCTTTCATCTCTTCTACTATCTCTTCTATCTCTTTTCTCCCTTTCTCTGGGAGACGACACAAAATGACCCACAAGGGTTGATGTGTCGTTAAACCCCAACCCAATCAATCAATCGTTAAAACTTTGATGATCATTAAATATTGCATATATGCTAATATTTTTGCTGAAAAAATGTGAGTAGCTTTTGCATTTGCAAAAGCTACTCACTTTTTTCAGCAAAAATATCTATGAATTAGATACTGTACTTATTAGAACAGTTAACATTTTGACCACTAACAAGCTTGTTAAGCTAACGAATCTTTGAAAAACTGGGCCCAGGTAAATACTTTCTTTATTCCTCCATGAAAAGGTATATTGTGGTTCTTATTGGAAGCTCCCTACCCCTCCTCAGTGAAATGCTTCTTTTGAGTGACCACAGTTAATGCTTTTGTGAAGAAAGAAGAAATTTGCCAACAGTGAAATTTGAGAGGTGCACGTTATCGAGAAATATGGGCCAGGCAATGAGAAACTATTGTTCTAGAGACAATATTTGCTTTACATATAATTTTGAATAACTTTTAATGATTCATTTGTAAAAGCCATCATAACTGCAGCAAAGGAGATTTTTGCAAACCAAAAAAAGGGGGAAAAGTATTGAAATTTCTCTCATTTATCCATGAAAACATATGTTGTGGTACTCATTAGAAGGGCCTTGGTAAGGTCCTTCTTATGAGTACCCACAAAGGTGTTCATAGAGAAATAAGAAAATTACTTACCTGATACCACATGTTTTATATTTAAAAGTATGACCATGGCCCAGTTGTTCAAAGCTAACGATGTCGTTAGTTAACGATTCGTTAAAATTTACATCGAGTGATACCCAAATATGCTGAAATGTTTTGCTGAAAAAATGTGAGTAGCTTTTGCAAAAGCTACTCACATTTTTTCAGCAAAAAATATCAGAATACTGTACATTGAATCCGCTAAAACAGTTAACGAAATGACCCTTAACGAGCTCGTTAAGCTAACCATGCTTTGAACAACTGGGCCATGGTCATGTAGATTTGACCAAAAGTTAAACACTGGGAAATCAGAAAAATGACTGCTATATGGAGGTGGCTATTGTTGAGAGGTGACCATGTGTGAAGGTTCCTTGTATAAAAAAATACATTGTTTTTGGTTAAAAAGAAAAAAAAAAAAAGCAGTTTACCGTACATGTGTTTATTCAAAGTATTTTGACATCTTAACTCCTAACCATACTTGTCCTAAATTTGAACAAATCTGTTTTTATCGCACCTGCTTGTAGCAGGGTGCGATATAGGCGTCCGATTTTCCGTCCGTCCGTCCGTCTGTAAACATTTATGTCGACGTTCGACTTTTATGTCAAAGTTAGTATTCTAATCAACTACAAGACTAAACAACTATCAAACTTTGCATGAAACATCTCCCTGACCTCCTGACTTTGCGACATAGGCGTCTGCTTTTCCGTATGTCTGTCCATTCGTCCGTCCGTCTGTCAACATTTATGTCGACGTTCGACATTTATGTCAAAGTTAGTATTCTAATCAACTACAAGACTAAACAACCATCAAACCTTGCATGAAACATCTCCCTGACCTCCCGACTTTGCGACATAGATGCCCACTTTTCCATTCGTCTGTCTGTTCATCCGTCCGTCTGTCTGTTAACAGTTCTGTTATGTCGAAGTTCGACATTTATGTCAAAGTTAGTATTCTAATCAACTACAAGACTAAACAACCATCAAACCTTGTATGAAACATCTCCTTGACCTCCTGACTTTGCGACATAGGTGCCCGCCTTTCCATTCGTCTGTCCGTTCGTCCGTCCGTCTGTCTGTTAACAGTTCTATTATGTCGAAGTTCGACATTTACGTCAAAGTTTGTATTCTTATCAACTACAATTCTACAACAACCATCATACCTTGCATGACACATCTCCCTGACCTCCTGACTTGGCAGGTATGTTGACCCAGTGACCTTGACCTATATTTTGCGCTCCATTGGCTTTGACACAATTTACGTTGACGTTCCAGATCTTCTCAACTATAAGGTGTACAACTACCAAACCTTGCATAGTGCTTCTCCTAGATGTACTGACTTGGCAGTTACCTTGACCCGGTGACCTTGACCTATATTTTGTGCTCCAGTGATTTTGACATATTTTGTGTCGACGTTCGATATCTCCTCAACTATAAGGCCTACAACCATCAAACCTTGCAAAGTGCTTCTTCTCAATGTACTGACTTGGCAGATACCTTGACCTGGTGACCTTGACCTATATTTTGGCTGCAGTGACTTTGACATAATTTACGTCAACGTTCCAGATCTCCTCAAGTGTAAGACCTCTAGCCACCAAACCTTGCATAGTGCTTCTCCTAGATGTACTGACTCGGCAGGTATCTTGACCCGGTGACCTTGACCTATATTTTGTGCTCCAGTGCCTTTTACACATTTTATGTCAATGTTCAATATCTCCTCAACTATAAGGCCTACAACCATCAAACCTTGCATAGTGCTTCTCCTCAATGTACGAACTCTGCAGGTACCTTGACTGGGTGACCTTGACCTATATTTCGCACTCCATTGACTTTTACACCTTTTACGTCACCCTTCCTTATGTCCTCAACTGTAAGGCCTTCAACCACCAAACCTTATATAGCACTTCTTCTCGATGTACTGACTCAGCAGGTACCTTGACCTGGTGACCTTGACCTATATTGTGCACTCCAGTGACTTTGACACATTTTATGTTGATGTTCGGTATCTCCTCAAATATAAGACCTACAACCACTAAACCTTGCATAGTGCTTCACCTCATTGCACTGGCTTGGCAGGTACATTGACCCGGTGACCTTGACCTATATTTGACACATTTTACGTTGATGTTTGATAACTCCTCAACTATAAGGCCTACAACCACTATACCTTGCACTGTGCTTCTCCTTGATGTACTGAATTAGCAGGTATCTTGACCCGTGACCTTGACCTATATTTCATGCTCCAGTGACTTTTACACATTTTACGTCAACGCTCCATTATCATTGGGCTGTATGATACGAAAAGTCAGTGCTGAAGATATAGCCATTAGAGGGAATGGGACTGGCCTGGAATATATGTGCCCCACTAGGCACTTTGTCTACATTTTTTTCAACCCAGTTTTCCAAGTAAGCACTGCTAAGAATGAAATAAACTTATTTAATAACCACGTTCTGATTGTGGCTCCTGTGACTTTTGCCCCAGCAGGTGCGATGACGCCTTCCGCGGAATTCTTGTTATTATTGTAGTTAGCAAGCAGAAGTGACATAGGGAACACTTTCAGTGGCGTCTATGGAACTAGCATTATTGTTGTTGTCAGTGTCAACAATATTAAGTCTTGTGTTTAGCTCCGTTTCTCAGAGACCAAGTCTTCTGGCCTAATGAAACCACACAAACATCCACCATGATGCATCCTGCCAAAGGCCATCAGCTATTACTGACCTCGACTTACTTTTCACACTTGGCTGAACAATGTTTAATTTGTGGGTTTAGCTCCGTTTCTTGAGCACCACCAGCAGTTGCGATATAGCCAATCAACAAATTTCTTGTTTAAATGTTGATATGTCTAATAATGATTGAATGAATGGCAAACAATGTAGACCTTGATCAGATGCCATAACATGTGGGCATCTGATCAGGGTCTACACTGTGCTCAAGCCTGTCTGTCTGAATACCAAGGGCTATAGTATGGAGAGTCATGATAGTTTTATTATTACTACAGTCGACTCTCATTATCTCAACCTCGCTTATCTCGAATAATCACTTCTCTCGAAGTGATAATCCGGACCCTGTTATAACACAGAGATCTACCAATAGGCAACAAAATATTGTGGAAAAGAGGAGAAATTGCTCCTTAGGAGCAATTTCTCCTCTTTTCCACAATATTTCCAATATATCTCTAACTTAGGAGTCAAATTACATATCCATTCTGTTAAAGGTGGTTGTTCGATTACTTGTTTTCCTCAGTTCCGCAAAACTGTTAAAGGTAGTTGTTCGATTACTTGTTTTCCTCAGTTCCGCAAAACTGATATGTCGAAGTTCGGATATCTCGAAGTGTTTCATAGAGTCCCTTGGATTTCGAGATAACGTGAGTTGACTATTTTTGTTTCAGGTATAAGTATGAAGATGAGGATGATATAGATAACATGGAGGCAAATTTCAACACCATCATGAAAGAGGAAGCTAGAAGGTATGTGGCACAGTTGGTTGAACTTGCTAAATTAAATCTAGTCCAAGTGTGTACTTGAAATTCACAGAAATGTCTGGTGGCATAATGGTAAGGACTCCCAGCTTCGGATCATGAGGTTTGGGTTCGAGTCCAGCTGGATCTGGAATTCAGCTCATGTCTTCATGATACTTCATTGCACAAAACCTTCCATTATCACCCTCTCATCATCTCTGTATGACATAAATAATGATGACATGTTCACCAATGTCATCATCATCATCATCATCAAAATGCACAAATTTAGATCCCCTAATACCTATCAATGATTGGTTAATGGTCAGTTATAAAATGTTTGTTGAAACCTGTCTTAACATCACCCAATAGAGTCCAAAACTGTGATCTTTTACAGCAGGTAGTCTGTCAGTACAGATCAGAATGTACACATTTTAATTATCTAGGCTGTTGTTAATGAGTTGTGTCATAAGAAAAGAGCCCTTATAGCATATGCAAGCGACCAGGGTTCAAATGAACCTGCGCATCTGCTCAGTCTGGAGATAGTTCATAGAATTGTCATCAAGTACTCTGTCTTAGCAAGTCCCCTGCAGACACTGGCCAATCCTAGCCTTTTTTTATGGCCATGTGTATTTACTTAACCTTTACCACTCTGTGGGCTAATTCAGCAGAAAACAAATTGATGAAATTTTCTTTATATTTTCTAGAAAACAAGGTTTGACATTTTATGTAAACTGCCTCCATTGGAGATAATTTGCATGAAATTCTGACCCTGTTTTCTTGGAAGAATAAGAAAAATATTTCATATTTTACTTTGATTGCAAAGAAAGCTCATACAGACACATTCTTGAAGGAGTGGATGTTGCATTTTGTGGTCATGCATATTAGAGGAAACTGGAATAACTAAAGACTGATCAGACTACATGGATACACAGGTTGATCTCAGTCTTCACTTGGCACACTTGTCATGCTACACATGTACACTGTTTCACATTGCAACTCACTTCACCAGTGTGTTTCTTTCTGATGCTAAATTGGTATAGATTATTCTACACAGCAACCTCTGTATAACAGCCACTCTTGGGAATTCACAAAACTGGCTGCAAGGTTACAATTTTTTTTTCATGCTCAAATGAGCTGAGCATGAAAAATGTTCTGCAAGTAAATCTCAAATAACTAATAATAACAAATTCTTTCTTGCTTAACAGAACTGAGCATGAAAATTTCTCTGCTAATAAATATGAAAGTGCCAACTTTTGTTGGCATTTTCATATTTATTTTCAGGGCAGATTTCATGCTCAGCTGAGTTAGCATGAAAAAAGCTTTATAGTCTCGAGCCCTTGCTGCTGTTTGGAGGTGGCTGTTATATAGAGGTTAAATATAAAGTTTGACAGCAGTTTTGGACTATGAAAAGTGGCAGTTACAAGGAGGATTCCATTGTTGAGAGGGACCATTCATGGAGGTTTCCCTATAGTTTAATTTAAAATTTTCTTTCTTTTCACAGTGCCCGTATTGGACTACAGGAAGATTTAGAAGATATGAGGAAGGAAGAGGAAGAAATACGACAAAAGAAACTGGCAAAAATGAAAAAGATGAAATATAGATGATGCTGTTGTCAATAACGCTTTGCACTCTGGGTAAAATTTTCAGCAAACAACATTTTGAATTTTTTTTTTTTTTCCCAGGATCCAATGGTGACAATGGCATGAAATGTCGGATCCTGTTTCCTGGGAAAAATAAGGAAATTATCATCAGTTTGTTGTCTGCTGAATTAGCCCATAGAGTGATAAAGGTTAACTAAATGCATGTGGCTATAATAAAGGCCAGACCCTGATCAGGTGCTGCATTTTGCCATTGTTGATCTTAATCTACACTGTTTTTTTTTTTTGTTTTTTTTCAAGCCTTTGTGTCCAAAAACTTAGCATAAATATGGTACTTTCTTTGATGCTGAGTGAGGTTTTTGTCACAGGCTCTTTTATGAAGTATTAAGCTGATCTGTCTCATCATGACTTTCACTGTTTGCCAGGAGAAAACCTGGGCAGTATGGAAACTACTGATAAAAAGCAAGACCACAGGACTGTTTAGAAGGAGTATTTGGTGATTATTGTAGATTATCTTGCTTATTTCTGCAGAAGGTGTTTGAACTCGTAAAATATGCCTTCAGTTTCCTTTGTAAAACTTATATGTTCCCCTGTTTTTAATTTTACATACCAGATTGAGGAAAAATTGCTGGAGCAAACAGAGTAGATCCAGATTAGATGCTGTTGAATCAGGATCTGCACTGTTTGTCACTCATCCAGCAGTTTTTTTGATAAATCAATGAATAGTAAAACGAGTTTTTTTTTGTTTTTTTTTTCAAATTTTAGTATAAATAGGGTAAGAAGGTGGTATGTAAGGAATCTATGAAGGCTGCCAACATTTAACCTTTACCACTCTCTGGGCATTTTCAGCAGACGACAAATTGATGATATTTTTCTTATTTTTCCCAGAAAACAGGATTTGACATTTCATGCAAATTGTCTCCTTTGGAGACAATTTGCATGAAATGTCATATCCTGTTTTCTGAGAAAAATAAGAAAAATATTTCAAAATGTCGTCTGCTGAAAATTTTACCCAGAGTGCTAAGCGTTAAGCAATATCAATTTTGGTATTTGCTTATGAAAACTGTTCATTTATTGGCAGCAGTCTTTGTTGTGACTTACTGTCTGTGAAAAAACAAACAAAATATAACTAAGTTATTATCTGATGATTTAGCCTACAGGATCCTACAGATTCAAATGTACAAGGAGCATAACACATAATGGCAGTCCATTTCGCATTTCTAAATATGTTGTTTGATTTATACATTGCCCTGTATTTTGATCTTGACTATATTGAAAGTGCAATGTTAAATTGAATAATGGTGTTTTTTTTTGTTTTTTTTTTTTTTTTTTTTTCATAAGCACTCCTTCTCTAAATAGAAACTGACTTTAATGGTGTAACCCATGCCTTGTGGGGCTCATAAAGTAGGTGGCTGCTTGATGCCTTTGTGGCAGAGCTGCTAGTAACTTTTGCGAAGGATTTGAGTTCATCATTCATTTCAGGCCTGGTAAAAGTGCCACAGATTCAGAGGGAACATCTCAAAAAAATTATTAAAGTATTGTTGACTTGGACATTAACCCATAAAATACATGTACTAAGCAACTCTGTGAGAGACAACAACTTCTTTTTATTATTTTTTAGATAAAATAAGGCCTAGCAAATGATTCACATGAAATGCTAAGTCATTTTCTCCCTAAAAATGTTTTAAAAAATGTGTCGTTTGCTGCAGTTGTGGTTAATGCTATTTGTGTTAAACCTTAACAAAGCTGAATTGAGCACATTTTGAGATTTTTAAAAAATTGTAGGTTTATATTTAAAAATATACCTAGCCATTCTATACAGAATTATAAGAGACTATCACAGATGCATTTATACAATTAATACACATCAAATTGTATCTAGGGTATACCTAAAAAAAATGAAAATGAACTTGTGTTATAAATTCATTTTCTATTTTGCATTATCACAAAGACATTTAAACGATGGAGGTAACCAAGACAGAATAAAACATGGCAAAACTGAAGCAACCGTTCTGCACAAGACTGGGCCCAGTTAGATCCCATGAGCCGTTACTTTCTGTCTTGTCAAGGTATTTCTGTAGTTTCCGGGAACTATATGCTTAGGACAGACGAAGCCCAGAAGTTGTGTATGGGGGTCACGAGTTCAGTGTTAATGTAGTCGGAGACCTAATTGGCTCAAACTAGCTACTTTTGCCCAGAACATTTTGTTTTCAAATTCATTAGTGTGTTCACTCTTGCCGATGTGGATGGTCGGATGTGGCAAAGGTGTCATGTATCATACATCACAGGGGCGGCCAACTGATATTGGCTTACAGCTGGGCAAGGCCTGCTATCCTTGTACAAATGTAGCAGGTAAGTGTAGAGGAGGAATGTTTCTATTTCTCCTGTTTCTTCACTTTCATTTCCGTTCCTTTTTCTTCCCTGTCCTTCTCTTTCATCTCCTCTACTATCCTATTTCTTTTGTCCCTTTTATCTGGGAGACAACACAAAATGACCTACAAGGGTTGACGTGTCATTAAACTTGAACACAGTCAATCACTCTTGCCGAGAAAACTTGATGCTTTGCCTTCAATTTTGTGAGTGTGTTCACTGCTCTCAAGGATCATTCCTTTATGAATCTATTCATAGCATACATTGCAAGATACACCCAGATCAGCCATGTATCTACTGTTTGGGCATGTATGTGTGTTTTCGTGTATCATGGAGATCCTATAAGTACAGTAAAACCTGTATGAGACAGCCACCTTTGAAATTGACCTTACTGGTTGATTTGGAAAGGTGGTTGTCTTATAAAGGCACATGTCATGTAATTTTGCTAGCAAAATTACATGACATGTACCTTTATAAGACAGACATATTTTTCCACATCAACCACTATTTAAAGTCAGTCTCAAAGGTGGCCCTCTTACACAGGTTTTACTGTAGGTAACACAAATTCTACCAGTCAGACTGGATGGATAGGCTCATGATGGCCTATTCTTGTCACATATGTGATATTGTCAGCTTTAATTTATATGGATATAAATGTATGTACTTATTGTTAGTTTGTAAGAAATAGTAGGTAGTACAGTCATGTTATAGCAATTCTGTGCTATAGATAAGGCAAAGTCATATTTTATTTTCAGGTAAAATCATTGTATTTTTTCTTATTTCATCACAAAACCTAAGTAGTTGGTTCTCATTAGAATTGCCTCACAAATGGAGTTTCTGCAATATCATGTTTGGTGGAGAAATAAGAAAACAAATCATATATGTCTTATCTAGATGCATGGCAACTTTCGATGTACATATATATGTAACATACTTGATATGTATTATTTGTTCAGTTAAATTTATTGTGATTCTCCTATTTATTAGAAATTTTTGTTGTAAGAATGTTTACATTTTGCTAAATATCATTATGCATTTTGATTGTAGAAGTCATGAATTTTGTGCAATATCTACAAGGTTTCACATAAAAGTGGGATTCAGAAGACACAGCAAACTTCATAAAATTTTGAACCTTTTATTCTTTACTTTTTGCCTTAATTTTGTTTTTATTGCATTTGTTTTACAAAATGCTTGGCTGACTAATAGTGTGGACCTTTATGAGCATTCAGCTGTGGGGCTCGTCTGTTTGCACATGCCATTTTGTCAAAAAAACTGATGTACAAAAATTATTACAATGGCAATAGGGTTATTGTTTTTGCACCAAAAGAAATGTGATGGGTACTAATCAAAATCGACTTACTGAGGCAGTTATGACCATTACCCTCAGGATATTTTATTGATGAATGATTAAAAAAAATATCTAAACTATCATCAAGATTAAGGGGAATGGATACACTTTTATTGGAGATAGTCTTTCAAAATTGTTTTAACTCCCTTCTGAAAAGAGGCTACTATAAAAAGAAAGAATTTGCTCCCTTTGGGAGCTAATTCTTTCTTTTTAGAGTAGACCCATTTCAGAAGACTTGGGAGATGTTATGTATTTTATTTTTATACATCTATAGACATTTTTGTGAAAACTTATCATACTTGTCCTAAAATTTGAAATAGTACATTCTACTACCTGTTGATGTGTCTAAAAATTAATATTGTTATATGCGTGGCAAAGACTGTAAACCCTGATCAGAGGTCACATTCTGCGGCATCTGATCTGGGTCTACACTGTTTGCAAAGGCTGATCCGTCCCAGTACTTAGGGTTATTATGGTATGTTGCTACTTATTTGTATTTCAAAACTCAATGTATCTGAGGAGATGGTAAACTAGAAAATTTGAATGAAAAAACATCTGAACACTACTTGTGTGCAAGAGCAGTCTAATCTGTGTATTTTAAGTTTGAACACGCAATAATTGCAATCTTATATGATGTATATAGAAGCAGAAATTTAAATTTCCTAAGCGATCATTGTCACTTTAGTTCAAGTTAAAGAATTTATCAACTCAAGATTGGCCTTAAAGTCTTGCTAAACTTGTGGTGTTAATTTATTGGCTTTGTACTTAATGAAAGCTGTATAGTTGCTCAAAATGTCCTAAAGCCTTGTTGCTCAAAAATAGAGTTAACTTTAACTCATCTATATAAAAACACTTTTCAAACTTTGGATAATTTTAGCAAATTGCTCTTTGTGTGTGTATACCAGAGCCCAGTTGTTCAAAACTAACGATGTCGTTAGTTAACGATTCGTTAAAATTTTAATTGAGTGATACACAAATATGCTGAAATTTTTTGCTGAAAAAATGTGAGTAGCTTTTGCAGTGCAAAAGCTACTCACATTTTTTCAGCAAAAAACATCAGAATATTGTATATTGAATCCCATAAAACAGTTAACGAAATGACCCTTAATGAGCTCGTTAAGCTAATGACGCTTTGAACAACTGGGCCCTGATTAAACTACATAGAGGACACACATACCTGTGTATATTGATTTGTTGTCGGGTCACTTACCCTTCAACAGGCTCAAGTAAGACGTTCAAATTACAGATTCTCATTGTCAAAGGAGTCTGAAGTAAATTGAAATCTAAGTTATGAGGTTTTTTACTTTAAAAAAAACTGTAGATGTGTAAGGAATGAAAATATGAATTTTGAGTAAATGTACTACTGTAAGGTCTTTTACTACTTTTAAGTTTTTGGGTATTTATAGGCAGCTGTTGCAAGGAGAGACATAAGTATAGAGGATTTTTTGTTCTTATCTATTTTAATACTGAAGCTTGATAAAATTTTCAGCAGATGACATTTTGATATTTTTTTTTCTAGCAAATAGGCTTTGACATTTCATGTATATTATCTCATAAGGAGACAATTTTTTAGGAGACAGTTTGCATGAAATATCAGTCTTTTTTTTAGCTCAAGGTGAGCTATTGTGGTCTGTCAATGTCTGTCATGCGTCGTCCATCATGCGGCGTCAACAATTGCTTTAAAAGCCTACTCCTACTCCCCTGGGCCTATTGACTCGAAACTTGGTAGGAAGCATCGAGGTGACTTGTAGATCAAAAATAGCTAAAATTGTTCCTATTGGAAATCCAACATGACCGCCATCTTGAAAATCTATTTTTCGCTTCTTGTCCTGAACTGAAAGGCCAACTGTCTCGAAACAGTAGGAAGCATCAGGGTGACTTATAGATCAAAAATAGCTAAAATCATTCTGATCAGAAATCCAAGATGGTTGCCATGGGGGCCATCTTGAAAATCTATTTTTCGCTTCTTCTTCTGAATGGAAAGGCCAACTGACTCGTAATTTGGTAGGAAGTATTAGGGTGATTTGTAGATCAAAAATAGCTAAAATCGTTAGGATCAAAAATCCAAGATGGCTGCTTTCGCTTCTACTCCTGAACCCAAAGGCCAGTTGACTCGGAACTTGGTAAGAAGCATCGGGGTTACTTGTAGATCAAAAATAGCTAAAATTGTTCCTATGGGAAATCCAAGATAGCCGCCATGTCTGCCATCTTGAAAATCTATTTTTCGCTTCCTCTCCTGAACCGAAAGACCAATTGACTCAAAACTTGGTCGGAAGAATTTGGGTGACTTGTAGATCAAAAACAGCCAAAGTCGTTCTGATCAGAAATCCAAGATGGCCACCATGGCCGCCATCTTGAAAATCTATTTTTCCTGTCTTCTCCTGAACTGAAAAGCCAATTGACTCAAAACTTGGTAGGAAGCATCTGGGTGACTTGTAGATCACAAATATATAAATCGTTCTGATTGGTAGTCCAAGATGGCGGTAATGGTGGCCATCTTGAAAATCTATTTTTCGCTTCTTCTCCTGAACCAAAAGGCTAATGGACTTGAAACTTGGTAGGAAGTATCAGGGTGATTTTCAGGTAAGAAATAGCTAAAATAGTTCCTATCGGAAGTTCAAGATGGCGGCCATCTTGAAAATCTATTTTTCACTTCTTCTCCTGAACTGAAAGGCCAATTGACTCGAAACTTGGTGGGAAGTATCAAGGTGACTTGTAGATAAAAAAAAAAAGTAAAATTGTTCCGATCAGAAATCCAAGGTGGCTGCCATTGGGCAATCTTGAAAATCTATTTTTCACTTCATCTCCTGAATCGAAAGGCCAATTCACTCGAACCTGGGTAGGAAACTTTGGAGTGACTTGTAGATTAAAAATAGCTAAAATTGTATGGATTGGAAATCCAAGTTTGCACCCATGGCGGGCCATCTTGAAAATCTATTTTTTTGCCTCTTCTCCTGAACCAAAAGGCCAATTGCCTCAAAACGTAAGGAAGCATTCGGGTGACTGGTAGATCAAAAATAGCTAAAATCGTTCCGATGGGAAATCCAAGATGGCCGCCATGGCATCCATCTTGAAAATCTATTTTTCACTTCTTCTCCTGAACCGAAAGGCCAATTGACTTGAAACTTGGTAAGAGTCATCGAGGTGACTTGTAGATCAAAAAAAGCTAAAACCATTCCAATTGGAAATACAAAATGGCTGCCATCTTCAAAATTTATTTTGAACTTCGTCTCCTGAATAGAAAGGCCCATTGACTCAAAATTTGATAGGAAGTATCGGGGTGACTTGTAGATCAAAAATAGCTAAAATCATCCTGATCAGAAATCCAGGATGGTCACCCTAACAGCCATGTTGAATGTCTGTTTTGAATGTTTTCTCCTGAACCAAAAGGGCAATTGACTAAACTTCATTGGATGTATTGAGGTGACTTGTAGATCAAAAGTAGCTAAAGTCGTTCTGATTGGAAATCCAAGATGGCCACTATCTTGAAAATCAATATTGAACTTTTTCTCGTGAACTGAAAGGCCATTTGACTCAACCTTGTCTGGTAATCAGGTGAGCGATACAGGGCCATCTTGGCCCTCTTGTCTTTGAAAAATAAAAACACTATTGTCACCTTGTTGTCTGCTGAATTTGCCTATAGTCCTTCCCATAATCAAGCATAAAGCATCTTGATAGTTATTTTACTGTGATATTGAGATCTATTGTATAGTAGTGGAAACATTCCTGTTCTCTTGTTGTGGGTCTTTTCTTTGACAGTTTGTTTTATTTATTATTGCAAGGTTTATGGTTGCAGCTCAGGATACTGGCATATGCATTAACCCATAGTAGTCGGGAGACCCGCAAAAGGGTAATTGGCAAACAGTGCAGACCCAGGTCAGACGCCGCTTTCTGCGGCTTCGGATCAGGGTCTTCACTGTTTGCAAATAGTGTAGCCATTTTTCTCTAGGAATATGTAAATCTCATAGCCGGACGTACCTTAAATTGAAATTGGGCTCTTCCAATATACATGTATAGTGTGGTAGATTCTATTCAGTCTACAATGGGTTAAAAATAGAAGTAAATTCGCAATTTTTTTATGCCACTGTCCTTTCGAAAAATAGTGGAAGGGTATTAAGTTTTACCCCTGTCCAACTGCGCAGGCTAAAAAAAATTGTTTCCTGGCCATCTCCTAAATTGTATGGAATATATTCATGAAACACAGATAGCTAGATCATATCAAGATGATGTGTCCCAAACAAGGAAGATAACTCTGGCTTCTTTGTTTTTTAATTACCCCCTTGCCTATAAGCTATGTAATGTGATGCTGAAAATTTGTGTCCAGCTCATTACTCCTAAACCATATGAAACATATTCATGAAACTTCACTGATGGCTAGACATGTCACAAACAAGGAAGCCAACTCTGGCTACTTTGGTTCATGATTGCACACCCCCCCCACCCCACCGATTCACCCCCCCCCCCCCCCCCTCCCCCACTCCATCCCTCCATTTCCTAGCATAAAATCCATGTAGTGTAATGCTGAAAATTAGTATCCAGCTCGTAACTCCTAAATTGTATTGAATATATTCACGAAACTTCACAGATGGCTAAATCATATCACAAAGATGTGTTCTGAACAAGGAAGACAGCTCTGATTACTTAGGCTTTTTTAATTACTTCCGACCCCCATGCCCCCTGGGGATTCGGTCATGAAGTTTTTTCAGATAAATTTGTCTTAAGCTAGATCTTTATGATTTTGTTTGCATTACCTCTCTAGTCCACCATTCTTGGCCTATAACATAAGCATTGTATGATACAAAGGCACCAGGCAGGGGCATCCTTGTCTTTGGATACTTTTCTAGTTTGTCATGATTAAATGCATAAACCATTTGTCGTAACTACTGCTGCACAAATATTTTTATTCTTGTCATTGCTTTTTTTTTTTTTGTTGTTTTTTTTTAATTAAATACTTATAGTAATAAAAATGGCTGCAAATTATGCAAAAATTGATTAGGTAGGTAAATTGGTGGCAGGTTTTCAGCAAGTTCTATTTGTTCAAATTTTCTCAAATTTTCACAATATCATTGGTAAATATCAACAATTTAAGAACAGGAAAGAAAAATAAAAAAGCATTTATATAAACTATCCAAAAAATTATTTTACTGTAGAAATTGCATGGGCCAGACCAATTTGTGGCTGTAAATTTAATTTTAGGGTAAATATTTGAGAACAAAACACAGAAACAGAAAAGACAAATGGTTTCTGACATTAGATATGGTCAATCAGACCACAATATTTTGGTATAAAATAAAAAGCCAAGCAAAAAAGATCTTTCCCACTGATGTCAAAAGACAGTAGTCATCAAGATTTACTGTTTGCATAGGATTCTGACAAATTCGCCTTAGTGGCTGTTGGAATAACATCTGGGCCCGGTTGTTCAAAACTAACGATGTCGTTAGTTAACGATTCGTTAAAATTTACATCGAGTGATATGCAAATATGCTGAATTTTTTTGCTGAAAAAATATCAGAATATTGTGTATTGAATCCGCTAGAACAGTTAACGAAATGACCCTTAACGAGCTCGTTAAGCTAACGACGCTTTGAACAACCGGGCCCTGAAAAACAAGGACCGAAGTATTAAAATAGAAAATAGATAATGCTGCATGGAGACAGCATTGTTTATTGTATACATGTACCTATTAATGATTCTGCTTTCAAACAGATGATTCTCTTTCCATTCATTAGGAATTTACTGTTCACTCTCCTTGTATAATATACATTGTAAATGTTAAGATATATTTAACTTTATGCTTATTAAATGCATGTTTCAAAGACTATTTTTCTGTTAAAAATAAGAAAAACTATTTCAAATATCATCCCAAAATATTTTACTTAAAAGGCTAAGTGTTGACCAGTGAAAGTCATGTGAACTTGCCATTTTGGAATTACTTTGTTTTATGTCTATAAATAGAGGATCTTGCATGGGTGGCCATTTCATATGAAATTTATGAAATAAGCCTGTGTAGAGTTTCATAAATTTCATATGAAATGATCAGGAGTGTAAGATTCTGTTTATCATATGATTGGATTTTATCACCTTCAAAGTTGACAGTTGTTCAACAGAAAATGCATTGTAGACATGGAAGTTGTCGTGACATTACTTGTTCCCGCCAATGTGTTATGTAACGTGTGGTCATACGATTTTTATGACCTGGCGTTACCACTGAATAACAGTGATGTCATATGATAAAGGCATGTAAATATGTTCTTTAAAATATTTGCAATTTTCAGCACAGCTTCAGATGAGAGGGGAGTCACATAACATTATTCTTATTTCTTCATGAAAACATGTTGTGGCTATTCATTAGAAGCGCCTCAGTGAGGTGCATCTGAGTACCACAACATATGTTTTTGTGAAGAAATAAGAAAAATATCAGGGCCTAGTTGTTCAAAGCATCGTTAGCTTAACAAGCTTGTTAGTGGTCAAAATGTTAACTGTTCTAGTAAGTGCAATATCTAATTCACAGGTATTTATGCTGAAAAAAATGTGAGTAGCTTTTGCAAATGCAAAAGCTGCTCACAATTTTTCAGCAAAAATATTAGCATGTATGATCAGCTGCGTGCTGTGACTGCCCGGATCCCAGCATCCGAATTTTGGATCCCATGTGGAGATTGGAATGGCCATGTAGGCTGTGCAGGCCCTGGATACAGGGAAGTGCATGGTGGGATGGGGTATGGCAGGCCGGAACCAGATGTTGAGGGTGAGAGAATCCTAGAGTATGCCCTAGCTTTTGACTGCTTCTTGGGAACACATGTTTCAAGACACGTGACAGCCATCTCATCACGTACAAGTTGGGAAACATAGCCACGCAGACTTCATCTTTTTCCGTAGGACCATGCGCAAACTTGTCACGGATGTAAAAGTGATCCCTGGCGAGGAAGTAGCCCTGCAACATCAGCTTCTTGTATGCGACATGAGGATTGATGTGCCACCAAAATCCAAGTTCACCCCTCGCCTCAAAGTTTGGAAGCTTAAAGACCCTCAGACAAGCAATCATTTCCAGGAGGTCTTCAACTTGCATGTGAGCACATCTGCAGATGTAGCTGATGGGGCCACTGAGGATACCTGGAACAACATCAAGACTGGACTGCTCAAGACAACTGAGAAGGTGTGTGGCACAAGTCGGCCACACCGTTGGCCTCGTGAAACCTGGTGGTGGAATGAACACGTGGAAAAGGCCATTGCTGCCAAGCGGAAAGCTTTCAAGGCCTGGAAGGCTGGTAAAGGCACTAGGGCATCATATGATGCAACCAAATGAAATGCCAGACATTCAGTGCACCATGCTAGTCAAGAAGCCGACAAGAAGGTCTATGAGAATATTGACCCCAAGTCTTCAGAAGTCTACCGCCTTGCTAACCAGTTTAGAAGAGAGAACACTGATGTTGTTGGTGACAAACCTGTGAAGAATGATGCAGGAGAGATGTCAATGAGCGAAGACTCAAAGCAGAAGGCCTGGCTAGAGCACTACCAAAGGCTTCTTAACGTTGAGTTTGACTGGGACCCAGGCCACCTGTCTTATCAACCACCAGTGGAAGGCCCGCCCATCCCAATCACCATTAATATGGTTAAGAATGCTATCTCACAGATGAAGGCTGGCAAAGCACCGGGCCCATCAGGCATAGTGGTGGAGATGATACGAGCAGCCGGTGACATGGGCGCCTCCATGATCCATGACCTCGCAGCTGCGATCATTCGTGATGGCAAGGTACCCTCTGACTCGGTGCAGAGTTTCATTGTCTACCTCTACAAGGGAAAGGGGGACGCATTGGAAAGTGGCAACTACCGTGGTCTCAAGCTGACAGAGCAGGTTATGAAAATCCTGGAGAGGATTGTGGACGGCCTCATCAGACAGTTGGTGTAAATTGACGATTCTCAGTTTGGCCTCATCCCAGGCAGAGGCACTACAGACGCAATCTTTGTTGTCAGGAAGCTGCAAGAGAAGTATCTAGCTGCCAACAAGAGACTCTACATGGCTTTCGTAAACCTGGAGAAGGCGTTTGATGGAGTACCTCAGGAGGTCATCTGGTGGGCGCTGAGAAAACTTGGTGTGGAGGAGTGGATTGTGCCACTGGTGCAGGGGATGTATGCAGATGCGCGGAGCCATGTCCATGTTAGTGAGGGGTACAGTGAAGAGTTTGAAGTGAAGGTTGGTGTTCACCAAGGATCAGTACTCAGCCCACTGCTCTTCATCATTGTGCTTGAAGCCTTATCACGAGAGTTCCGCTCTGAGTCCTCTGGGAAGACCTCTATGCTGATGACCTGTTATCATCACTGAACGCTTGAGGAATGTGTCAGGAGGCTCTTGACATGGAAAGAAGCAATGGAGAAGAAAGGACTGAGAGTAAATGCAGGAAAGACAAAGATCATGATCTGCGGTATGGGGCTGGACCTCCTGCAGAATTCAGGCGAGTTTCAATGCGCCGTCTGTCGCACTGGAGTGGGCAGCAACAGCATTTTCTGCAATGGCTGCAAGCACTGGATGCACAAGAAATGCAGTGGGCTCAAGCGCTTGAAAAAAGACCCTGACTACAGACGTACACTGTGCCAGGGAACTGCACGCCCCTTTGGATTGCAGACCACAGAAGGAAGTCCAGATCGGACCTGACAAGCTTGAGGTGGTAGCTTCCTTCTGCTACCTAGGAGACATACTTTTAGCAGCAGGTGGCTGTGAACTTTCAACCACAACACGTGTGAAAACCGCCTGGAAGAAGTTCAAGGATCTGCTACCAGTTCTCTCTTCACGCCACTTCTCTTTCAAAACACCTGGCCGTGTGTACAGCTCTTGTGTGCGGCGGGCAATGCTCGATGCCAGCGAGACTTGGCCATTGACAAAGCCAAACCTCCAGCGTCTGCAGTGAAATGACAGGGCAATGATCAGACAGATCTGCAATTCAGACCGCAAGACATTGTCACCACCAGGTCCAATGAGCTACTTGGCATTGAGGATCTGGACCGCATTCTGAAGGAGAGAAAACTCAGATGGTATGGACATTTGGAATGCTCCAATGGTGCAGTCAAGACAGCCTTTGACATACAGGTCGATGGAAAGCGTGAGCCTGGGAGGCCCAAGATGACATGGAAACAGCTGACAGAGAGGGATTGCAGAGAGTGGAAGCTCTCGGCCATCAACCCTCATGATAGACATACCTGGAGATCTGGTGTGAGATCTGCCATGCGTGCAGCAAGCCAGCTATCTGGAAGGGGGCCCACTGGTGTGGATGTTGCCCCTGTACCTGCACGTTAATCAAAAATCCGATTATGGTGATGATACGATATGCCATATTTAATGATCAAAGTTTTAACAATACGTTAACTCACCACATTGTAAATTTTGAACAACTGGGCCCAGTAGTTTTTGCCTGAAAAAAAAAAAAGCCTTATCTGGAGCTGTGTTGCAGAAAAGAAATTTTTTTTTTTTTTTGTTTGCTTTACTTGTATTGTAAACATCTGCCATATTTACTCTTAAGAATAGGGACAGATAGGCCTGAGGAAACTCTGTAGATCCGGAACAGGCACTGCAAAATCTGCATTTGATCAAGGTCTACTTTATTTACCACTCACGGAGCTGTTATAAAGTCAACAACAGGCAGTGAAATGGGCTTTTTCATTTAGGACAGGTATAATAAGGAACTCAAGGTTTCACTATCTTTTGAGAAATACAGAACTAACCATAAATTTCCCAATATTTGAACACTTTTTGGCCTATTTTTTGCTTTTTTAGCTCACCTGAGCAAAAGCTCAGGATGAGCTATTGTCATCACCCTATGTCCGTCGTCAGTCATCCGTTGTTCGTCGTTCGTCGTCAACAATTAGTTTGTTAACACTCTAGAGGTCACAGTTTTGACCCAATCTTGATGAAACTTGGTCAGAATGTTTGCCTCTATGAAATCTAGGTCAAGTTTGATACTGGGTTACTTGGGGTTAAAAACTAGGTCACCAGGTCAAATCAAAGGAAAAACTTGTTAACACTCTAGAGGTCATAGTTTTGGCCCAATCTTGATGAAACTTGCTCAAAATGTTTGCCTCTGTTAAATCTAGGTCAAGTTTGAAACTGGGTCACTTAGGGTAAAAAACTAGGTCACTGGGCCAGATCAGCAGAAAACCTTGTTAACACTCTGGCGGTCACATTTTTGAAGCAATCTTCATAAATCTTGCTCAAAATGTTTGCCTTGATGATTTCTAGATCAAGTTCGAAACTGGGTCACTTGGGGTCAAAAACTAGGCCACGGGGCCAAATCAGCAGAAAATCTTGTTAACACTCTAGCTGTCACATTTTTGAAGCAGTCATCATGAATCTTGCTCAAAATGTTTGTCTTGATGATTTCTATGTCAAGTTGGAAACTGGGTCACTTGGAGTCAAAAACTAGGACACCAGGCCAAATCAGCAGAAAACCTTGTTAACACTCTAGCGTTCACATTTTTCAAGCAATCTTCTTGAATCTTGCTCAAAATGTTTGTCTTGATGAGTTCTAGTTCAAGTTTGAAACTGGGTCACTTGGAGTCAAAAACTAGGTCACCGGGCCAAATCAGCAGAAAACCTTGTTAACACTCTAGCGGTCACATTTTTCAAGCAATCGTCATGAATCTTGCTCAAAATGTTTGTCTTGATGATTTCTAGGTCAGATTTGAAACTGGGTCACGTGGGGTCAAAAACTAGGTCACCAGGCCAAACCAGCAGAAAACCTTATTAACACTCTAGCGGTCACATTTTTGAAGCAATAATCATGAATCTTGCTCAAAACGTTCGTCTTTATGTGTTCTAGGATATGTTTGAAACTGGGTCACGTGGGGTCAAAAACTAGGTCACCGGGCCAAATCAGCAGAAAACCTTGTTAACACTCTAGCCGTCACATTTTTGAAGCAATCATAATGAATATGGCTCAAAATGTTTGTCTTGATGATTTCTAGATCACGTTCGAAACTGGAACACCTGGGGTCAAAAACTAGGTCACCTGGCCAAATCAGCGTAAAATCTTGTTATCGCTCTGGAGGTCACATTTTTCAAGCAGTCATCATGAATCTTGCTCAAAATGTTTGTCTTGATGAGTTCTAGGTCAAGTTTGAAACTGGGTCACTTGGATCAAAAACTAGGTCACCGGGCCAAATCAGCAGAAAACTTTGCTAACACTCTAGCGGTCACATTTTTTAAGCAATCATCATGAATCTTTCTCAAACTATTTGTCTTGATGATTTTTAGGTCAGTTTCAAAACTGGGTCACCTGGAGTCAAAAACTAGGTCACCTGGCCAGATCAGCAGAAAACCTTGTTAACACTCTAGTGGTCACATTTTTCAAGCAATCATCATGAATCTTGCTCAACATGTTTGTTTTGATGATTTCTAGGTCAAGTTTGAAACTGGGTCACTTGGAGTCAAAAACTAGGTCACCTGGCCAAATCAGCAGAAAACCTTGTTAACACTCTAGCGGTCACATTTTTGGAGCAATCATCATGAATCTTGCTCAAAATGTTTGCCTTGATGATTTCTAGGTCAGGTTTGAAACTGGGTCACATGGGATCAAAAACTAGGTGACCTGGCCAAATCAGCAGAAAACTGTTAACACTCCAGAGGTCACATTTTTGAAATAATCATCATAAATATTGCTCAAAATGTTTGTCTTGATGATTTCTTGGTCTAGTTTAAAACTAGGTCACCATATTTGACCTTGACCTTTATTTCACAGTCCATTAGACATGCTACAATGTCTTACTTGTTAATATAATCATTTTGAACTTTGATCAGAATGTTTGCCTTGATCAGTTCTAGATCAGGCTCTCAAAGTGCTATGTTGCTCAGGTGAGCGTTACAGGGCCATCATGGCCCTCTTGTTTATTAAAATACATAGTGAAATAGCAAACAGTGTATAGCCTGATCAGACTGCTCCTTCAGGAGCAGTCTGATCTGGGTCTACACTGTTTGCATATGCAATTTTGTTAGAGACTATGGTGTACAAAATTTTAGGACATTACTGTAGTTTCTGTGTTTTGATAGTCTATTGATATTAAACACTATTTATCTTCTTACATTATGCCATGGGAAAACCACCAACAAAAACACAAATCAGCCTGCATATCTGCGCAGTCTGATCAGAGACTTTGTTGTCCACATAAAGAAACTTTGGCTATCCAAAATCTGCCCAGTTATTATGATTAGACTGCACAGTTGTGCAGGCTGATCTGAATCTTTGCTGGGTGCACATGTCTGAAAATACCTTTTCTAATATTGCCTCTCATCTAAATGCTACTTGTGAGTCCTGTATATAGGGATCCCGCATAAAATATAGAAAATTTATTGGGCTTATATGGCCATCTGATAAGGATCTACATGGTTTGCCATTCTGACACCACAATTTTCAAGAACGGATGTGTCCAAATTTAAAGCTAGAAGAGTCCACTTGCGAAATTCAGAGTGCTTAATATGGCTCCAAATAAGGTTGGCAGATGTCCTGACCAGCTGTACATTTTCACTGGTTGGCTGAGGTGTGCAATATAAATGGAGCCTCTCCACATAGAAAATGACCTTATGACAGGTCAGCCTTTTAAATAAAAGGAGGCTAAATTGCCTTCTTCTCTTTCAGCTTGGCCTACTTTAAAGGGACTGGATAAATTTGGTAGATTTTCTGCCATTTTTACAAGGGAGAGAGAAGTAGAGTTCTCCCTTCCGCTGATTGAAGAAGGGCATTTCTCAGTTTCAGGTGATAGAATGTGCACAGTACTGGTTAATCGCTTAGAGGACAAAGCCTGCCCAGTAAAAGTGTGGTTAGGTAAACTGACCGCACTGACGTAAGCCCATTGGGTTGACTGGGCTATAAAACCTCAACACAAACACATTACAAGGGAGAGAACTTTCCGCATGCTTTCTCACATACCAGTCCCCTTCTGAGATTGGGAGCAAACTCTTTCCTTATAGCGTTGACCCCATTTCTGAAGGGAGGCAAAACTGCTTTGAAAGACTGTTGACCTTATACTCCTCCTCAACAAGTCCATTTTACTACCTATAATGTAAGTCATCACGAAAACATGCCTACATAATTTTACTCCCTAAAACCCAACTTTTATATAGTAACACTGGGGTTTACAGGGGTATACATTATTTTTCTTATTTCGGGCAAAACACATAGATTGTGGGTACTCGTTAGAACCGCCTCGCCGAGGCGGTTCTAACGAGTACCCACAATCTATGTTTTGAGCAGAAACATGAAAAATATCAGTTTTTATCTGAAAATTTTCAGTTTTTGGTGGTGAAATTTTCTGTATATTTGAAATAGGCATGTTTTCATAATGTAAAATTGCTGAGTGGCAAACAGTATAGTACCTGATCAAATACCACATTCTGTGACAGGTCATCTGATCTAGGTCTACACTGTCTGCTCTGGCCTGACTTTCCAAATATGTAGATTAAGTACGGTAATTGATCAGACATTATCCTGGATCTGCCTCTGGGCCTGATGATGGCTTCTTAGAATTGACTTCGTGGAACTGACTTGACCTCAGTTATTGAAAGTACAGTCAATCGACACACGATACATTGATATAATGGACACGAACTCTTTGCTCATGAGATGGCAATTAATAATAAATTATGCAAGAACTTTGTATTTACCGGTAATACTTCAAGGAACATATGTTTTGGGTATTTGTTGGAATCACCTCAGTGAGGCAATTCTAAAATATATCCAAAAACATGTGAGGGAATCAGAATAAAACACCTTTGTTACATGTCATTCTGCTCATTAAGGATTCTTTACAACTGTAAATTCATTTTAATGGCAACATCATTGGAAACAAATGCTGTTTTGGTAACGTAGGTTCACAGTAGCAGTTGATTTACAAAGTTGGCAACATTTCCATTTTCTCATGTAACGCCTCATATTTATAGAATATGAACTGCAACGTCAGCAAACGTACCTTCAGACATGTGCAACCAGTGAAGATTCAGATCAGCTTGCACTTTCACGCATACTGATCAGAATCGTCACTGGGTGCATTTTTAACCGCCATGGATGCACAGGCTGAGCTCAATCTTTGCTGGGCAGACATGTCAAAAAGTATTTTTTCCGGCATTGCAACGCACATAATTACGTTTTAATAGCATCTGTACATTTTGCATTACCAAAACACTTGTTATTGAATCCATTTTAATGAATTGTTTGATATACCCAGTAAGCATTCTACATAAATCTATAGCGGGCCATTATCGGCCCGTCAGGGTAGCTGACGGGCCGATAACGGTCCGCTATAGATTTATGTAGAATGCTTGCTGGGTAATTAATTATAAGCATGCCAATTTACCATGCATGGATGTATATACAGGATCATACGGGAAGGTTAACACTTACGTGCAATGAGTAGATTCAGCACACAGCAAATTGGTAAGATTTTTCTTACTTTTCCCAGAAAATGTCTAATCCTATTTTCTTGGAAAAATAAGAAAAATATATCAAAATTTTGTCTGCTGATTTTTTTACACAGAGTGGTAAGTGTTAAAGAATCGTTCTCAAGTAGACAGTCTTTTTCAGGTAGAGGATTGTTGTTTTTTGGATGATGGAAATAAAGAATATTAAAATCATATTTACAAGTGTTATTGTACTTTGAGAAGCCTGTGCAAACTAGATGTTAAAACTTAAAAGTGCTGAGCAGAATTGTAGCAAACGACATTAATAGAGGATCTTACATGAATGGTAATTTAATACGGCATTTATTAAACGCGTTGGGTAATTATGGTATTTTGCGACCCTCTTACCCTTTCATAAATGGCATTAAAGAAGATGAATGCAAGCTTCTGTTTATCACATGACCCTTCCGACGACAAAAATGTACAAAATATATAAAGATAACGGCTTTCCATAGCAAAAGTCAGCTGTCGTATTCAAAGGTCATTGACCTTGATCAATAATATAACTTGTTGATGCACCCAAGTAATGACAAATTTTCAGGATTAGAAAATGTTTTAATTGTAGTTTGGATTTTAATTTGACATGTTTACTAACTCATTCTTTATTCCGATGCTTTTTTTTTTTTTTTTTTTTTTCTTTAGAGGTGAGGATTTTTCAATGACTGTTTCTTTGACGACATTGATATTGAAAGTACCTCCAAGTATGTTGCCGGACAAACCGTCATGAACATTTCTGAAAGCTGTGATATTCGCATTTTTATTGTATTGTGTCTTCCCCTTCCATCGATCTGAACTTTATCGTTCGTCTCAAAGCTGAAGGCAGGATCTGTTTCAAAAGTAAAAGTTGTATCGGCGGACGCCATCTTGGTTGCTATGAATGATCGGATTAATAAGACTATTAATGAGGCTAGTATAGAAATCATATCTGAAATGTCAATTTGTATAAGACGAACGTATAGTATTTTAAGTTTACAAGAAAAGACATGTTTGTGCCTTTTTGTATAATTAACAGCTGCATTTTCTAATTGTCAAGGAAAATAAAGTTTTGGACGTAACAAATCATATTTTATCATGTGACTGCGCTGTTATTCAGTGGCGTAACGTCATATCATAAAAATCGTATGCCCACACGTTACCTAACACTATGGCGGGAACAAGCAATGTCATGACGACGTCCATGTCAACCGTGCGTTTACTGTTGAACACAACAACTTTAAAGGCGATAAGATCCTGGGCCCAGTTGTTCAAAGCTAACGATGTCGTTAGTTAACGATTCGTTAAAATTTAAATTGAGTGGTACGCAAATATGCTAAAAAATTTTGCTGAAAAAATGTGAGTAGCTTTTGCAGTGCAAAAGTTACTCACATTTTTTCAGCAAAAAATATCAGAATATTGTATATTGAATCCGCTAAAACAGTTAACAAAATGACCCTTAACGAGCTCGTTAAGCTAACAACGCTTTGAACAAGTGGGCCCAGTTTAATATGGTCATATGATAAATAGAATCAAAAGTTCGTTTCATTACCCATTTCATATGAAATGACCACTCGAGTAAGTTCTCTATATACCAGCATATCTTAACCCTTGTCCTGCTGAATAAATTAAGAGGCGACGCCCACTTCTGATTTTCAGCCAATCAGATTACTTGATTCAGATTGTTGATATAAATTTACATACTTCATGGCAAACAGTTCAGATCCAGATCAGTTGGCTTCTTCAGAAGCCAACTGATCTGGATCTACACTATTTGCAAAGGAAGGGTATATCCGGGTTCAGCAGGACAAGGGTTAAAACTGTTGTAACAGCAACAAAATGGCAAAGCACAAAGAATATCATAAAATTATGGTTGTGACTAGTAAATTCCCTCGCTAGTCAAAATGCGTTAAAACTACATTTAGGAGATTTTACCTTCCCATATATTCAAAAGAACGTCTAACAAGTTGGCTTGCCTGAGAATAAAACAACAGTCGACTCGTTATCTTGACTTCGTTTATATCGAATAACCGCTTATCTCGAAATGAAAATCTGGTCCCCTTTTAACATGAAAATCTAACAACAGGTAACAGAAGTTTGTAGAAAAGAGAAATTGCTCCAAAAGGAGCAATTTCTCGTCTCTAACTAGGTCAAATTATATTATTCATTTGTGAAATGTGGTTGTTTGATGTGTTTTTTCCTCAATTCTGTAAATCTGATATGTCGAGGTACGGACATCTCGAAGTATTTCAGTGTTGGACTTTGAGATAACGAGAGTCGACTCTACACCTAAGTAGATCCTTTGAATGTGCAGGATAGATAAAAAAGAAATAGCAGTAGACTCAGTTTGAATCTGTTCATGAAAAATAATAAAGAACTACAACATCCCCATGCCCTTTCCTCTCCCCCTCCCCCACCCCTCCCGCCCCACCGCAGCAGCATATAATATTTGAGCCCAGTAGTCCTAAATGACAAGATAGTTGAATAGCATCGGCACTATATCGATGTATGGGGGCATCTATGTAAAGTAGAGTTCCATGTTTCTCTATATATATAGTGAAATTAGGGATATAATTGGGTGGACATTATTAAGTTAATTTTAAGCGAGAGGGCAGTGCTTCGTGACTATGGCATTGCTGGGTAGCTTCTCTTATATTTTTGAAATGATAGTCATGCATAAAAATCTCGCCTGGATGAGAGTTTGTCAATTAGATGTACAACACTTCCACTTCAGAAACTCAAAGTAATAAGCACGGTAATACGGATTGATACTAATACAAATCTATGACAGGGGAGGATTCAGAGGGGATTCTTCAGTCGAATTCCTTTTTGATTCAAAATTTTATCGTGTCATCACGAAAACATACCTATATAATTTTGACCCCCATAAACCCTACTTTTATATAGTAAAACTGGAATTTACTGGGATATACATTATTTTTCTTATTTCTGCTCAAAACATAGATTGTAGGTACTCGTTAGAACCGCCTCGCCGAGGCGATTCTAACGCGTATCCACAATCTATATTTTGAGAAGAAATATGAAAAATATCAGAATTTTTATCTAAAAACTTTTAGTTTTTGGTGATGAAATTTTCAATATATTTGAATAGGCGTGTTTTCGTAATGTGAAATTTTGGATAAATTTTGAATGCCGTATTCCCATTTCTTACTCTATACCTTACGATACTTCTCTTCATCAAGTCGATTTTACTACCTGTGTAAAACTGCTGGGTGAGTAGCAAACATTGTAGATCCTGATCCGACGTCTGATCTGGGCCTACACTGTTTGCTCAGGCCTGTATGTCCGAATACATAGAGTAATTGCGGTAATTTGATCAAATCGAACCCACTCAGAAATCATCCTGGATCCGTACCTATACGTCCCTTAGCTCAGCCGTCCACCGGTCAAAGCTACCGATCCTGCATCTAGGTCTGTAGGTAATCTAGGGATGTCTGAGTGGCCGAATTTTTAGCACTCCCGCCTTCGGATCATGAGGTCCTGGCCTTGAGGTTATAAAACTTTTTTCATGCTCAACTCAGCTGAGCATGGAATTTTCTCTGCTAATAAATATGAAAATGCCAACAATAGTTGGCATTTTCATTTTTATTAGCAGAGAAATTTTCATGCTCAGCTACGTTTAGCGAGAAAGAATTTGCAATCGTTAGTAATTAAAGATTTATAAGCAGGACAAATTTCATGCTCAGCTGAGTTGAGCATGAAAAAAAGTTTTATAACTTCGGGGCCTGGTTTCGAATCCCGCTGAATGTGGAATTCAGCTAATGAATGAACGGTGCTTCATTGCGTAGATCATTTCATTATCATCCTTCCATCGTCCCGATATGACTTGAAAAATGTTGAAAGGATGTAAAACGCCAAACCATCATTATCCTCATCTAAGCAATCTACTGTCCACATTTGTTGTCCACATCATCGATCATGGGATGTACACGTATAGCTCCCTTGCAGAAAGCGGACATGTGTACGCCTGATCCGAATATAGCTCTTCGGGCATTCATTTAATGGGAGCTAATTACTTCCTTATAGATAAGACCCCTTTTCAGAAGAGGGTAGAACAACTCATTATCCATTATTCCCTTGCATTCCATATTTCATCCTAAAAATGCCGAACCCCGTGGTGGCAGTGTGTGTGTGTGTGTGTGGGGGGGGGGGGGGGGGGGGAGGAGAGGGGAGGAGTGGGGATTGTGGGGATTGTGTACTCTGTATTTTGCCTGCTTCATAGGCTGGGCCCCAGCATCCAATGTTTACCCCAAAAATATACGGTATATAACGCATACCCAAAAAATATCTGCAGATATTAGCATATCTAAAAAATATTCCCCTTGCTTCTTTTTTATACATTTATTGTTTCTGTATAATATGTTAGCACCTTGGTGCAGCTTTAGATTGGTGGTACTTGAATTGGTCTCACACAACTATTAATCGCAGATACTTTAGTCTCACTATCAGTTCAGTAGAAGGATCTTACCTCGACTCTTGGAATAGCCAAAAAATATCGAGAAGCCACTTTTCCCCCAAATCCCCCAAAATAGTAAAATTCAAAATTCTAAATCCCCCAAAACAGTCCCAGCTATTCTGAGTACGAGTGCCGACCTCGCCAGCCTGTTCCTCCTACCTTTGATACAGTCAATCTACGGCCTATAAATTCAAATGAGTGCCACTACATGTGCTTTTATAAAGCAGTAGATAAAAGTACACGGGCGGGCGGTAATCTAATGTGCAGTAATTAGGTCAAATACGGTATACTGTAAAGTCAAGAGTATAGAAATATTTGTATAATTAGGTGATACTCTCTGCGAGAGACCAATCAGAATGACTCCACATTTGCATATTACGAAAACACGCCTAATATATTGAAAATTTCACCTCCAAAAACTGAAAATTTTCAGATGAAAAAAAAAAACTCTGATATTTTTCATATTTCTGCTCAAAACATAGATTGTGAGTTCTAACGAGGCGGTTCTAACGAGTACCAACAATCTATGTTTTTGAGCAGAAATAAGAAAAATAATGTATACCCCTGTAAACCCCAGTTCTACTATATAAAAGTGGGGTTTAATGTGGTCAAAATTATATAGGCGTGTTTTCGTGATGACCGGTAGGATTACATAACTACATTCGTTATAATGATTACCGTTGTAGCAATTTTAGTATTCAAAACGAGGAATGGATACGCTAGGTTGATGTTTAGCCATTGTTTACAAGGCAAACAACTCTTTTTACTTCCCGTTTGCTCACCCTATTGAGGTGATTGTCTGCACCAAAAAGAAAGACTTTTCTCCCAGTCTTTTCTTTTCTGGATATACTCATTTTCAGCAGGCAAGCTAAATCAACTTTGACAGTTTCTTCCCGGAATGTATGCATTCATCCTAACCAATTTTAGTCTGGATACGCACAAAAGGGTAATTGCGTACAGTGCAGATCAAGATCAGATGCTGCAGAACTACTACTACTAGAACTATCACTATTACTACTACTACTATTACTATTACCACTGCTGCTGCTACTACTACCACCACTACTATTATTACTACTACTACTACTACTAGTAGTAGTGCTACTACTACTATTTCTACTAACAATACTACTTCTACTACGACTACTACTACTTCTTCTACTACTACTGTAACTACCACTACTATTGCTACTACTATTTCCACTACCACTGCTGCTGCTGCTACTACTACTACCACTACTACTGTTGTTGATGCTGCTATTAATACCACGTCGTTTACTACTGCTACCAATTACTACTACTACAACAACTACTACTACTACCACTACTACTACCAATAATAATAATAATAATAATAATAATAATAATAATAATAATAATGATTTTTAGACGACTACTATACAAGACGATGAATCTAGAAAATAAAGTCTTCAACATGTATTCTTATAGCCCATTTTCCCCACATCATTTGCGAGGCGCTTCTAATGAATACCCACAACATATTTTTTGAAGAAATCAGAATAATATAATTTTGGGGAATTCAAAACATTGTATCATAACAAGCAAGGTAAAGTTAATTTGTTTTTTCGTTTTCGTTTTTCGACATTCGAAATTAGGCCGAATATCAAATTTTGACATTCTATTTTGACATTCAAACTGAGGACGCGTATAGACTTTTGACATTCAACGTCCTATTTTGACATTAGAACTGAGGCCGAATATCGAATTTTGACATTCAAAATCATATTTTGACATTTGAACTGAGCCGAATATTGAATTTTGACATTTGAAATCCTGTTTGACTTTCGAACTGAGGTCGAATATTGAATTTTTGACATTCGAAACCCTATTTTGACATCGGAGGCCGAATATCGAATTTTGACATTCAAAATCCTATCTTGACATTCTAACTGAGGCATATATATATATTATATTCGGCATCAGTTCGAGGGTAAAATAGGATTTCGAATGTCAAAGTTCGATGTTTAGCCTCAGTTCTTCGATGTCAAAATAGGATTTCGAATGTCAAAAATTCAATATTCGACCTCAGTTCGAAAGTCAAACAGGATTTCAAATGTCAAAATTCAATATTGTCAAAATCGATTTTCGGCCTCAATTTGAATTTCAAAATAGGATTTCGAATGTTAAAATTCGATAATCGGCCTCATTTCAAATGTCAAAATAGGATTTCGAATGCCATAATTCGATATTCGACCTGGGTTTAAATGTCAAAATAGGATTTCGAACGTCGAAATTCGATATTCGGCCTCAGTTTGAATGCCATAATAGAATATTGAATGTCAGATTATGATATTCGGTCCCCAACAAACCAACTTCACCTTCCTGTAGTTTACTCTAATCTGCTTGTGGAAAATTTTCAGGTAAAACTACCCCATACGTACAGTTTTCCTGACGCGGTGAGGAATGTCTTTTCTTGTCATTTGATCTGTTTTCCTCATCCAAATATTTCTTCCAAAAAGTTTAGATATCTAATAAAATACATGTTGTATGGATAGTTTTGCAGATATCCTCAAAGATGGCTCTAGGACATATTTGTGTTATCTCTAATTCTTTATCGCTCGGGCCACGTCATGCAAAATAAAGGGTGTTTAAAGGGACTGAAAACACATAGTCGATTTTCTGCCGTTTTTTACAAGGGAGTCAACTTTTGTGACTATTCGAAAGGTGCATAATTAATTTTGGATTCCACATCGTCGATCAATCCCCTGACAGAGAAGATAAATGCTTGCTGCTGTAGAAAGTACCGACGAAACACGAATGCTTCCGATACACACATTGAGCTGATTTTTATCGTGAGTCCCATATTTTATACGAACATTAAGGTAGGGCAGCCTAACATTTAGTGTAAATACGGTAGTCGTCCACGCATGCGTTTAACATTTTTTTTTCTTTTTTGCATAACGCTATTCAATTCAAACATTTAGTAATTCTGAATGACGTAATATTTTATCACAGTGACTGTTAATTTAAAAGACATGCAACTTAACATTTAATATTTGATCCTCTAATGAGTGGGAGTTTAAAATATTTCCACACCTTAAACTTCTATACACTCACAAATGCTCTATATTTCTTTGCGGTTTATCGGTACCGAATTAGCCCTAAGTAGCCTGACAGATAGTTCTGGGCAAACAATATAGACCCAGATCAAAATGCTCCTTAAATTGAAGAACATTTGGATCAGGGTCTACACTGTTTGCCGTTCCGTCAGTACGTCAGTACTTTTAAACGGTCATATGGGCTTCTTCATCACGAAAACACGCCTATATAATTTTGACCCCCTTAAACCCCACTTTTATATAGTAAAACTGGAGTTTACAGGGGTATACATTATGTTTCTTATTTTGCTAAAAAAACAACAACATAGATTGTTGGTATACGGTAGAACCGCCTCGCTGAGCCGGTTCTAACGAGTACCCACAATCTATGTTTTGAGCAGGAATGTGGAAAATATCAGAATTTTTTATCTGAAAATTTTCCGGTTTTGGTTGTAAAATTTTCAATATATTTGAATAGGCATGTTTTCGTAAAGTTCAAATTTTAGGAAAAGAACGGTAAGGATTTAATGCGTTCGCATATATAGTGTATTACGGTAACCTATTCTTATTTTTCCATTGTAGGCGGAATTTTTGCTGGCTAACGAGCATACTTATAACTAGAAAATTGTTAAAGGACATAACGTTTCTGTATGTAAGTATTAAAACTAGTTACATTTTCTTAGTTTTAAAACAGTTGTTTATTTGTTTGGATAAACGAACGTTATATTTTCTTGTTAACACAACGAATAGTTCTCATATTTTAGTGTGGAATACATTATGTAAATACACTCTTATAAAGATAGTATTTTACCAATATGACAATAATAGCCAGTATGCTGGAGCTCTTCACGGGTACATTAATTGCCTTTGGAGAGAGAGAGAGAGAGAGAGAGAGAGAGAGAGAGACAGAGAGAGAGATGTAAAATGAATTTCCAAAATACAGTCACGGTCACTCGCAGGTTTTTGCATTTCAGCTACACAGTATATAGTAGCCAATATATATTTTCTTTTTTTTTTTAAAGTCAGGGGAATTCTGTATTAATCTTTCTAATATTTTGAAAGAATGTGACCCAACTACCAGTATCTATCTGGCAGTGTGTTTATGACAAAATGCCTGCTCACCAGCCTCACATTTAGTATTGTTTATGCCATGCTATAGTAGCACAAATAAGCTGAGCACAGCTACATACACTTTCGATATACTTTCTTTCAAACAAATTAGAAACAATGTTTCAATATAATAAAACAAGCTTTAATTGATTAATTACTTAATTAAAATTATTTATTTGTTTATTTATTTGTTCATTCATTTATTTGTTTATTAGTATGATGTGTGATGAAATATATAGTTCTAGGTGTAGTAAGTAAACTATTATTACAGTTAGTCGAAGTATAATATTAAGACTGATATTTATTTATTTATTTATTTATTTATTTATTTATTGGCATAATGTGTGATGAAATATATAGTTTTAGGTGTAATAAACTATAATAATTACAGCAGTCAGTCGAAGTATGATATATATATATATATATATATATATATATATATATATATATATATATATGTGTGTGTGTGTGTGTGTGTGTGTGTGTGTGTGTGTGTGTGTGTACAAAATTAGATTCACCTTTTTTACCAGTTAAAACAATACAAAACTTAAAAAAAAAAAAAAAAAATGTGTTTAGATTAGAGTTTAGATTAGAGACCAAGGTTGAAAATAACACCATGGGATTCATCCATGAATTGTTCTTTTTTTTTCCGGATATAGAATAAAATATCCGCAATATCTTTTATGAAAAAAAAAAACACAAAAAAAACACAAAAAAAGTGTCCTACGTGTCACTTCTTTCTGTACATGGTATTAAAACCTTGCAACGGGAGCAGAAGACACTGCATGTATTGGAGATAAACTTTTTTTTTGTTACATTTGACTATTTTTTATGAATATATTCTTTATTTTTATGAATATTGTTTATATATATCAAATGCTTGTTAAACTTTATGAAAAAAAAGTAACAATATTTTGCCATAAATTTATGTTTTATTTTTCTACATTTCCCTACTAATTGTTATTTTTATTTTCCATTTCCTTATCTCCGTGACTGATTTTCCTGAAGAAATTAATTTTCTGACAGATGCTTTTTTTTCATTTGTATTTGATCATTTGATCCCTATTCGGATTATAAAGCAATTTTACCGCTATGGAGATGTTTTCGTGATGGCACAGAAATAGTTTCTTCTTCGCAAAATTTAAGAGTTGGAGTTTGTAAAATTGTAAGCTAGCTTTCTATGCTTGGAAGTCCAACAGATGGCCCACTGTTTGTAGGTCCAAACCGGATTCTAGTACAGTAAGTGACATTTATTTATCCTACTAAATGATATTTAAAGAAACGATGCAAGTTAATAAATAATCTGGACTTGTAAGGTGCTTCTTATTTATTCATTCATTTATTTATAAGTTGATATTTAGAAACCAAGGTAGAAACATATGTACCACTAATTTGTGTTAACTCTTGAAAGCATTGTGTCAGTCACATTGAGTTAACACTTTGAACGTTTTTAGTTTTGCCGCTAAGAGAAAAAGGAAAACTAAAAGAAATTTATACCAGATTACATATTAAATAAATAAATAGATAAATAAATAAGAATAGACTTCATTCAACAGTCTACATCAATGCAATCTTTTCTTTTTCATTTTTGCTAGTATATTGCTTTACTAAATACATAAATACATACGGGTACATTAATTGCCTTTAGATAGATAGATAGATAGATAGATGTAAAATGAATTTCCGAAATACAGTCACGGTCACTCGCAGGTTTTTGCATTCCAGCTACACAGTATATAGTAGCCAATATACATTTTCTTTTTTTTTTAAGTTTGGGGAATTCTGTATTAATCTTTCATATATTTTGAAAGAATGTGACCCAACTACCAGTCTCTGTCTGGCAGTGTGTTTGTGATAAAATGCCTGCTCACCAGTCTCACATTTAGTATTGTTTTATACCATTCTATAGTAGCACAAATAAGCTGAGCACAGCTACATACACTTTCGATATACTTTCTACCAAACAAATTAGAAACAATGTTTCAAGATAATAAAACAAGCTTTAATTGATTAATTAATTAAATAAAATTAATTTATTTGTTTATTTATTTGTTCATTCATTTATTTGTTTAATAGCATGATGTGTGAAGAAATATATAGTTCTAGGTGTAGTAAACTATAATTACAGTTAGTCGAAGTATAATATTGACTGATATTTATTTATCTATTTATTTATTTATTTATTTATGTATTTATTTATTTATTTACTAGCATAATGTGTGATGAAATATATAGTTCTAGGTGTAATAAACTATAATAATTACATTCAGTCGAAGTATGATATAATGACTGATGTGTGTGTGTGTGTGTGTGTGTGTGTGTGTGTGTGTGTGTGTGTGTGTGGCAGGTACAAAATTGGATTCTCCTTTTACCAGTTATAACAACACAAAACAAAACAAAACAGAAAAAAAAGTGTTTAGATTAGAGACCAATGTTGAAAATAACATCATGAGATTCATCCATGAATTGTTCTTTTTTCCCCGGATATAAAATAAAATATCCGCAATATCTCTTTAAAAAAAAACAAAAAACACAAAAATTGTCCTACGTGTCACTTCTTTCTGTACATGGTATTGAAACCTTGCAACGGTTCAGAAGACACTGTATGTACTGGAGATAAACCTTTTTTTTTTTTTTTTTTTTTTTTTTTTTTTTGTTACATTTGACAATCTTTTATGAATATATTGTCTATTTTTATGAATATTACTTATATTCATAAAATGCTTGTTAAACTTTATAAACATAAAAAGAAGTAACAATATTTTGCCATAAATTTATGTTTTATTTTTCTACATTTCCCTACTAATTGTTATTTTTATTTTCCATTTCCTTATCTCCATGACTGATTTTCCTGATGAAATTAGTTTTCTGACAGATGCTTTATTTTCATTTATATTTGATCATTTGCTCCCTATTCGGATTATAAAGCAATTTTACCGCTATGGAGGCTTTTTGTGATGGCAAAGAAATAGTTTCTTCTTCGCAAAACTTAAGAGTTGGAGTTTGTAAAATTTTAAGCTAGCTTTCTATACTTGGAAGTCCAACAGATGGCCCACTGTTTGTAGGTCCAATCTCCGGATTCTAGTACAGTAAGCGACATTTATTTACCCTATTAAATGATATTTAAAGAAACGATGCAAGTTAATAAATAATCTGGACTTGTAAGGTATTTCTTATTTATTCATTCATTTATTTATAAGTTGATATTTAGAAACAAAGGTAGAAACATATGTACCCCTAATTTGTGTTAACTCTTGAAAGCATTGTATCAGTCACATTGGGTTAAAACTTTAAACATTTTAGTTTTGCCGCTACTAAATATTATGTAACTTATGAGAGAAAAAGGAAAACTTAAAAGAAATTTATACCAGATTACATAAATAAATAAATAAATAAGAATGGACTTCATTCAACAATAAATCAATGCAATCTTTTGTTTTTCATTTTTGTTGGTATATTGCTTTACCAAATACATAGTTAGTTATCGAATGTTTTCCGGGTTTTTTTTTTTTTTTTTTTTTTTTTCATTCATTTATGTTCCTGTTGTTCTGTAATTTACACAAGCTTCATTAGATAAGGTCGAGGCTTCGAGTGCGAGTAAAACTGGTTTAACACACTCTTCCCAACTCTACATAACAGTATTTTTCACCTGATTGCTCCATGGAGGTGGAGATGTCCCATATTGCAATTGTTTTTGTTCGTACGTCAGTTATTGTAAATGTGCCGTTTTGTTTGGTTATTCATTACGAGAACATGCCTATTCAAATATACTGATAATTTACTTTCAAAAAAATGAAATTTTTCAGATAAAAAATCCTGATATTTTTCATATTTCTGCTCAAAACGTAGATTGTGGGTACTCGTTAGTACCGCATCGGCGAGGCGGTTCTAATGAGTACCACAATCCATGTTTTTGAGCAGAAATAAGAAAAATAATGTATACCCCTGTAAACCCCAGTTTTTCTATATAAAAGTGGGGTTTACAGGGGTCAAAATTATATAGGCATGTTTTCGTTATTATTTCTTCCTCAACTCTTCTTCTTTCGGTGCCTTGGGAAGACTTTTTGTTTACTGATTATGAGCATTCCTGAATAACTGCATTTATTTTTCATTTTAAGTTAAAACTGCTACTAATTTAAAAACGAAATTCATTTGTCTTTAATTTT
Source organism: Anodontia alba (assembly GCA_964016985.1). Classification (NCBI taxonomy): domain Eukaryota; kingdom Metazoa; phylum Mollusca; class Bivalvia; order Lucinida; family Lucinidae; genus Anodontia; species Anodontia alba. Next base: position 39,047,246 of record OZ024834.1, read on the forward strand.
AAACAGTTTTATATTACTAACCAAGGAATTATGTCTCAAAAATTGAAAAAGAAATTTCCTTGCTTTTAATAAGAAGTCATGGATTTAAATATGCATGCATTTTGTTGAGAGAATCTTTTAACTGTGTTGAAATTTATTGTTTTTAAGTCAATCTATACTTGTTCTTAGAGGGTAACTGAATACTTAATAGTGTTTGTAGCAAATAGTACCTTCTGAATCGGTTTAAAAAATTATTCACCATGACATGGGTTTTGTTAAATGTTTTTGGGAGACGAATTCATATGTCCTTGAATTTTTTTCTGACTCCCATTTAAAATATGTTCATGTTGCACTGTATTGTATCGGTATTTATACAAATACAATATGATAAACTAAAGTAACTGAACCTTGATTCGTCTTAATATTGCTTTTGTTTACTTTTAAATTTGAACAGATCATTAACCGATATTTAAGGTTTAGATTTACACTCATTGTCGCCTAGAAACAAAATCTGTTTTATATACGCTAACAATACAAATGACGTGCTATAATGACGTTCTCATTCGTATGTATTTCCATATAGTCACATAAATTGTATCAGAAGTACAATATGTATGAGGACAAATTTCTCATTTAACATAGGCGTTCTTTTGCATACCCAAACAAAATAAATAAATAAGAAGCAAAATAAATAAGTAAATAAATAAATAAAAACAATAAGTGCTGATTAAGGTCTGTATACTCAAAATTGCAAGGGAAAATAGACACACCTATAGCAGTAGTAATAGTAATCTAAGCCATATTTTTCTTGGTCATTTACTATAATCGAAAACAATTGTTGCAGTCTATCGGCAGAGGGTTTAATTGTCTGCTCACAGCAGTTGACAAGTCAGTTTACTGGATTTTTTTGTCTGCGTATAGTAAACTGATATGTAAAGAAATGATTATTTCGGTAACACAGAACCAAAGGTAATAACCTGTTGAAAATAATCATGTGGAATAAACTTCAGTCTCAAACCTTTTCAGAGACGGCGGTGGCGACTTCCGCAGCAGCGATGTCCACGTTAAGTTTTTAGATTGAGATGATTTTCTTGGGAACAACTGGGGTCAGATTAACAGATACTTTGTACATACTTGCATCTATATGAGGGGAGCCGATTGCTTTAATGGCACTCCATGTTGACCTATATCTCACGTTTAAATGTCTTCGTAAATTTTCATGTTACGTTTCAGGCTTAGTTCATTTTTCAGGAACTACAAAGGTTAGATTAATAATACTTGATACACACTAGCATCTAGAAGTAGAGAGCTGACTGTATTAATATGTGATATTTGACCCGGCCTCTCCATTTCATGGGTCACTGAACTTGTAGATTTTTGTTTCTTAGATTATCGTTGTTTGCTACTTCTGAACATTTATTAAAAGGATGGAGTCGGTGTGAATAAATATTGTACTACTGCAAACTACAAGCATTGTAAATCTAGAAAGAATATGTGTTTACATGATGAGAATGTAATTATAAATCTAAAACGAGCCTATCTTTATATGATAAAAATGTAATTCTGTTAAATCAGCACATATATTTCAGGTTGTTATGTGGAGTCTTGAAGACGAGAAGAACACAGACCGATGATTTCAACGGTCGTTTAGAATTTTGGATCTTACCCAGTTAGACCAGAAATGAAAGACTAGCTGGGACTGATCCAGATTCTAAATGATCGAATCCGACTGACAGTTTTGGCGACAAAAGATTTATCGTAATTATCAGGAATGCACACTATAATTTGGCGGCTTCAGCCATACACAAAATGAACACTGTCAAACCAGCCAACATTGTCGACTTTAGTGCAGTTTGGAAGCACAGTCTTGGTGTATTCGTAGAATATTATTATAGTGTACTTTATGTTTTCTGGTCCTTTGTGATAACTGAGCTCATTCCGGGGTTTTTGAAAATTTGTTAGGGTAACTGATGAGGTCTTATTGGCCAAAACTAGGTGGCATGGCTCAGAAAACTTTACACTTCGGGTGTGTATGTGTGTGTGTTTTTTTTTTTTTTTTTTTTTTTTTTTTTTTTAATATATATTTTATGTGTGGTCATTGCTTTCAAGGAAAATTCCGTTTAGAAAGGAATGACCGTTGAAGGCATTGAACACATTCACAAATCTGTAAACAGCTGAGGTATGAAGTATTCTGGGTCAGACTAGCTAGTTTCGGCCAATTTTATCAATATCCCTCATATAATTTTTTAAAATCCCGGATTGGTCTCAATGTCCATAAAGGACCAGAAACTATAAACCATACAATGCGCAACATGGGAAATAGGCCCTTATGCCATCTGCAAACAGCGAAGGTCACGATGAGCGTGTGCATCCGTGCAATCTGATATGACATTCTCTGTTCGTCGATATCTCCAGTAGTATCCACTGACTGTGTAATCGGGCAATGAAGGCTTAGGCTCATTGACTGCAAAGTACATAAGGACACTTATAGTGCGTTGCGCATCATACTATAGTGAAAGGTTTGTCCTGGTCTCCTGAAAATCAAAAAAACACTAAAGATGAATGGATACACCTGAAAACTACTGCCGCCATTTGCAATGAAGGAAGGAGATATCTTGATTAAAGGAAGTTGCTTCCCTTGGTTCTGAAAACGGGGATTACTGGTAAAGGAAAGAATGGTCTCATTGGGGATGGAAAGCAAATTATACAATTTAAGAGTGGCCCCTAACGAACTGAGTGTCGGGGTGGGGTACAAACATTTCCATTTCAATGTTATTTTTCTTGCAAATGTTTCCTTTTTCGTAGGCGGAATTTCAGCGTTACCTACAAACATCTCACGTATTTTTGTTTTTACCTTTGCGTTCTGAGAGGGCTAATTCACCATATTGTGACATGCATATCAGGTCTTTATACAAAAGGTATGCTGTTTGCAAAACTATTACGAAACAGATTCTAAGCAAGTCCTTTGAATTAGTTCTGTATCCCTTCTATTGTACTGTTAATTGCTTGATTATCGTTATTATTGTATTTTTAGATATACAATATATAGAATAAAATTGTTTTTACTAAACCTATTACTATTGTGGTTATCTTGTCAATACATATACACACGGGACGCATCGAGCGAAAAGGTGCCTTCGAACATGTGCAAAATGTGCGGATTCACATCATCTTGCACACTGGGCACTTGCTCTCCATTGAAACAGTCTATAGTATCAAATGATTCTGTTTGCGGACAGCGAAGGCCCTGACCAGACTGCGCATCAGCGCAGTCCGATCTGGACCTTCGCTGTCCGCACATGACCGAAGTTATATTTTTGCTTGGTGGGTTCATACGTCATTTTCACAGCCATGGTCATATGTGTTATCAGCATATTTACAAGAATATGCTTTTTTATGTGCATACGTGCGTTCGAGTATATTTTGTCAATGTAAAGAGGTTAATCCAGACATACTTTGTCACTGTTATCGTAAATTGAACTGTTTCACGCACAGTATGCCTCAGTGCAAATGTTAATGGAGAATAATAAGATCTCTCTGCTCATCTCCCAGTGTGATCGGAGGCTTCTGTGTTCGTAATGAATGGGTATGGATATTGGAGAACCTGTTGGAGAAAAAGGATGCGTGGGATCACCGCTGTTTGCGCATGCGCAATGATCACCTTTTGAGTGGCGTGGTACTAATTTTTATGCTTAAACTCATGACCTTTAAATATTTTGATTAAACCTTAAAGCGTTTAGCAAAATTGTAGCAGGTGACAGTCTAATTTTTTAGAATTATTTTCAGAGAAATAAGATTTGGTATTTCATGTAGCAGACGATTCACATGAAATGTCGTCTTATTGTCACTGAAAAATAACAAATTCAATTGTAGAATGTCGTCTGCGCCCAGTGGGCTTACCGTTTTAAGGCTTAAGCTATCCAATGCCTTACATTTGGAGTACAAGTACACCTTTATATAGAAAGACTCGAAAGGCGCCAGAATACAAGTATCAAGGGTGCTATATGTCATAGCATATCTAGACCCGTATTCGCGAAATCTGAGCAAGAAATTCGAGACCAGTCTTAAAGCATTAAGTTGAAAAGAATCTTTCAATAGCCAATTTCTCGTTTAGAGCCATGGATCTGTGTTCAGAGATTTACTTTAAATGTAAATATACAGGTTGGTCTCCGTCAACGCTGTGCGCATGCCATATCGTACAATTTTATTTATTACTAAAGTAATACAAATCTCCACATATTTTATTATTATTTAGACAGTGACAAGCGAGCGAAACGCAGCTTTGAACAAACCGTATTCGATCTAATTACCGCACATGCTCCAATAAGCGCACAGTCAAGTCTTCATATTACAGCCATGTATTTTTATCTGCTTCTTACTAAAAGCTTATGTTGTTGGTACTTCTTTGAATTGCCTCTACAAGCCGAGACAATTCAAATTAGTACTAACAACATATATATATTTTATCTGCTTATTAAGGAAATTCAAATGAGTACCCACTACATATGATTTTATAAAGAAAATAGAAAAAAAAAATATATCACATAAGCATCATTAAAAACCTATCATGAAGTCCACTGCTGATCTTTTTCTAAAGTGTGTTCTTATTGAGTGCATAATTTACAAGAGTTTGTCTAGTTATTTTGAAACATTAGGTCGAATACGGTATGCAAAATCCACAAACCCTTCACCGTGTGCCTCTGTGCAGTAATTACACTGTCTTTTCACAATGTCATAGCTGTGTAAATTCAATCGGAAGCCACATGGGCTGCGATTGCATGAACTGTCATCTTTTGGCGGAAAACAATGACGCTCACTAATTCTTTTTCCGTCTCCACAGCTCGGATTAACCGTTGCTTACAAACGTTTTCGTTCCTTAATGGTAGTTGATGGAAATGTACACTATCACTGCTCTGTGCATACGTGTTGCAGCCTTTAACAATGGAGTTAGATGGCCCTTTTTACAATTTAAATTCCTGTTACAGTCGAACCTCGATGACTCGAACATCGATGGCTCATTTACCATGGCTAATTCGAACTCGTTTTTGTCCCTACGAAATTCTTCTGATAGCTCAAGAAAACAAATATTTAAGGATTTTTTTTTATCGTGAAATTGTATGTTGTGTGTACTCATTACAATCGCCTTATCGAGGCGATTCTAATGAGTACACTCAACATACAATCTCTGTGTAGAAAATCGAAAAGATTTCCCTAAATTATCGCTTTTTGCTTCCTGAACTTGTGCCATGATTAACCCTCGGTGGCTCGAACTACCCATGTCTCGAACGAATTTCCATGGTCCCAAAGATGTTCGAGCCATTGAGGTTCGACTGTTATATTGACGTTTCACGAGCACTGCTTTCTTAATGTCGCCAGCATTTAATTTGTCTGCACTTTTATCATGGACTTCGGAAAACAATTGTACATATTCGTACTGGCTCAATTTTTTTTGTGACTTCCTGTTTGATAACCTGTACATCATACTTCTTCTAAAATGGTATTCTCTAATAAGGAAAGAATTTGCTCCCAATCTGAATTCGGTCCAAAGGGAAGCAAATTCTTTTCTTTAAGGGTAGACCTCTCTCAGAAGAGACAATAACAATTTTGAGTTGCGCCTCCTGTATCAATTCAATTAAGCCCTAACAAGCAAAGGGATACAGACATATACCTGTCGCATATGCAAAATACACATACTCAGATCAGTCGGCGCACGAGGCTTCTTCTTTTTCATCCACGTAATTAGACCTGCTAGGATCTAGATGTGTTATCCGCAATGTGAGAACACGTACCTTCGGACATATGTGCCAAGCGAAGATTTCAATCAGCGTGCGTAGTCACCAGAATCTTTACCGAGCGCATTTCGGATAGCCAAGGATAAAACCTTTCTTCACGTGGACAACAAAGACTGTAATTGGACTGCGCGGATGCACAGGCTGATCTGAATCTTCGCTTGACGCACATGTCCGAAGGTACGTTTTCTGATGTTGTGGCTCATATGTCTTCCTGGGCCCAGTTGTTCAAAGCGTCGTTAGTTTAACATGCTCGTTAGTGGTCAAAATGTAACTGTTTCTAGTAAGTACAATATCTAATTCACAGGTATTTTTGCTGAAAAATGTGAGTAGCTTTTGCAAATGCAAAAGCTACTCATTTTTTTTCAGCAAAAATACTAGCGCATATGGCATACTTAATGATCAAAATTTTAACGATTCGTTAACTAACGACATCGTCAGTTTTGAACAAATGGGCCCTGGAATCAATTAAACAACCTGGTCGGAGAGAGCGCAAACATATGTGTACAAATATAAGTGAAGGCACCCAGAAATGCCACAATCACGAAGCACAGCCCTTCCGAGGAACCAAAGGAAGTCGAGAAGTCGAGATGAGGAACAAAGAAGGCTATTACAAATGCCTTATATGAAATCACAGACGCACAAACAAAGAAGAACTGCAAGAAGGGGGCCGACTTGGAAGGACCAGTATGAAAAGTACCATTATCGGCCTGATCTTTTTTGTTTCTTATTTGTCTTAGTATAAACGGCATTCGAACAGTACGTTACATCTACCTACTCTAGTTCAAAGTCTTGTCTCTATTGATTACATGACACTCACAATATTGTTACACTATAAAGGTTAATGCACCCTGAGTTTAAACTCTAGGAAATACAGAGACTCTCATTATCGCAAACTCCTTAGGAGATGAATTATTAGTTTGGGATATAAAAGGAGCTGACAAACAAGGAACGTATAACGAGCTGAACTAATACAGTGTTTCATTTACTTTAACTAAAGCAGTGGTTTGAGTTAGCAGTGTTTATGATCAAGAAGGTAACCTGTATTATCTAATCGTTTTGCAAATCCTATAAGATATGCAAGTCGTGAGGGAAATATCTTGTATCTAAAACTCAAGGTTCACGTATCAATATTACACATCATAAGAAAAAAAAAACATTTTTCTTCAGGTACGTTTTATACTCCTTTGACGTTTTCAAACGACGCCTATAAGTTTTGCGACTTAAAGTTATCTACATTTGTTGCGCGGTGTGATAGCGTTTTTTTTTTTTTTTTTTTTTTTTTTTTTTGTTTTGTTTTTTTGCTGTAGAAATAAGTATTTCTATTTCTTAAAAAAATATACATTATATTTCTTGCAGAAACTACTAAAGATTGTTTCAGATATGTTATATATTTATTATTTCACTTCTCTCAATATCATTTTTGAATATAAACTTTTCAGATACACAGGCTGAGCAGAGTCTTCACTATCTTCACAGGCAATCTTGTAGGAAGTGATGTGCCCCGGTTCAAAATATTATATTTTTGGCAAGGTTGTGAACTGGTATTTCACGACCTTTTTGAGAGTCTCTGGATAGGGCTGGCGAACTCTCTCTCTCTCTCTCTCTCTCTCTCTCTCTCTCTCTCTCGTTACAGTGAGTAAGGTGACAGATTACTGTTGATCGAACAATAAAAAGACAAACAACAACAATCTGTGTGGTAGTGCAGCCAAAGATCCTTCCGCTAACAAACTGGGCCCATTGTTCAAATCATCGTAAACTTAACTGGTTAGTGGTCAAAATGTTAACTGTTCTAGTAAGTAGGATATTTAATTCACAGGTATTTTGGCTGAAAAATATATTAGTAGCTTTGGCAAATGCAAAAGGTACTCATTTTTTAAGCAAAAATAGTAGTGTACAAGCCGTATTTAATGATTAAAGTTTTAACGATACGTTAACAAACGACATCGTTAGTTGTGAACAAGTGGGCCCTGACTCGTGCCTGTCTACGCAGGCTGCTTTACTTCTGAATGGTTACCTGTGTCACACGAAGTTACGTAAAACAATGTACACTTCGGCACCTGTTGAAGTATCTTAAGCGTAGTTCTCCCGTTTTCCGAAAATGATCTTCAAGAATGATCTATTCCAATGCAGTGTTGGTGCGCCTGGCACCTACATCCCTTTTATCCTGATCCCAAAATAAAATAAATGGATTCAGGAACTGAAGCAATAAGTCTCAACATCAAAGGGAAAGACAGACAAATACAATTAAACAACCACAAGAAAAACGGACGACAAGTAGACTTGGCAGCCCTTTCCCATAAAGGGGACAACTCTGTTACCCAAACTTAACTGAATATATCTTTAACTCACATAATTGTTAAAAGAAAACATTTGTAACTGAAACATTACAGAGCATTTAACAGAAACTTCGACAATGAAAGTACCTCTTTGGAACAGTAAATAAATAACTATGTGTATGTGTGAGAGGGGGTGGGGTGCGGCTTGAGCTAGTTTTTCGGGATCCTCACCCTCAGCTCTCTATTGTAGTAAAAAGAATATATATTTGTTCGGTCCGCATGGATGTCTACAAGACATCCCCAACAAATAAATGACAAATAAAGTCTTTTATGTAGCAAAGATGAAGATTCAAAAGAAACAACTTTTAAAACACCTGGAGATCACTTGAGTGTCAAACAATACCCCTGGAATATTGGAACGAACAAAAACAACCAACTGAACCCCGATGGACCGAGAGAGAAATAAAACGTTCCGGACCAGACCATCGGAGGCTTCAAGGTGTCGACCTCGACCCACCGTCGTGCAATTAAAGAGGTAAGCAAAGCGGTCGAGTACACTTTCAGCTATGTATTGAGTAACATATTGAGGCCTGAATAGCCGAAACATGCGTTTAGGTTTCAAGATTAACCATGTCAACCGGAATTACCACTCGGTCTGCTGTTAAACCCTTTAACCCCCACTCCCCCTTCCAGTTTGTGACGTTAATTTACAAAAATTGGGTTCTATTGTTGCATAAAGGGTTTAAGTCAAATAAAAAAAAAAAAAAAAAAAAAAAAAAAAAAAAAAAAAAAATTGCAAACAGTACACATATGGCATGTCACGCGCCTGTCTCATCTGGGTCTATACTGTCTGCAAATATGGACTACAAATATTAAATGTCCCATGCTTTGTTCAAGAATACATTGCGTTTACGTAACTGATGGTATTTAACTTGTTGCATTTATGCTAAGGTGTCTCCATACTTTTTACTTTCAATATTTATTCACATTCTCTCTCTTATTCAATGTCAGTATAAGCTTAATCAAAACTAGTGTGCAAAGCTCACATACCCCCGGCCATAGCTATCAGAGGTATCATAATTTGTTGATGCAAATTTCCATACGTATCGCATAGGAGAGATGGGCAAAAAGAAAACTATCTCACCATCTTAGTTTTCTCCTACATAACATACTTCAACATTGTCAGGGTGTATACAAGGTTTGAAGACTCTGGCTCTTATAGCAGATGAGATATCTGCGATGGAATTTTATGAACAAGAAAGAAAATGAACAAATAAAGAGAATAACAAGCTGATTCTCTTTTACGCAATACGACTAGTCATATCCAATGTTTCTGCAAAAAAAGGTAAGAGAAAAGTCCAGGGAGTGCCACAATCACAAACCGCAGCTTTTCCCAGACACCAAGAGGAAGAGGACACCGACAAATCCAAACAAACACAAATCGGACAAACCTACGAAAAGCACTAAAATTAGCTCTCTCTTCCCCAAGCGAGGTAATTGCAATACTAAAAGGACTGAAAACACACAAGAACAAAATGATACAAGGTAAGACATAAAACAAATCGCCTCGTAGAATAAGCCACAAAGCAACAAAGAGTAATACTAACACCGGGACCACCGCCTTAAAACGGTCAATAGAGTAAACCACGTGGGGGGAGGGGGGCGAGGGGGTGTTTAAAGCACTTTTGCAGCTAGCCAACTTCACCCTGGGTCCCGATGCTACTCTTAATACAGAAATACACAAAACTTCGGTTCGCATAAAGGCACTCAAATTTCAAAATCCTAGGTGAGGTAGTTCCTGAGAAATCTTTGACGAAAAAAAATATTTGAGAAAAAGGAAAAAAATAGACAAATAAATGGTTTTGCTGAATCTCTTTTACACAAGATAAGTAGTCATACCCTATGTTTATACAAATTTCAAAATTCTAGGTGCAGCAGTTTCTAAACAAATCCGTATGCAGTGAGACATGGGGAAAAAGGAAAAAGGTAAAAAGAGGCACAAGAAATTTTACCATCACGGTTTTCCTTTACACAATATATTACATTATCCTGTCAGTCTATACAAAATTTGAAGACTCTGGCCCTCTTAGGAGTTGAGAAATCTGTGATGAAAAATAATATTTAAAAAAAAAGGAAACATAGACAAACAAAGGATATAATAAGCATGAGAATGCTGTTTCTCTCTTACACAATACAACAAGTTATACCCAATGTTTATACTAATATTCAAAATCCAAGGTGCAGTAGCTTTTGAGAAATCTTTGACGAAATATTTTGTTGGAGAAAAAGAAAGGGAATGATAAACACGAAGGTGCTGAGTTTTCTCTTACACGATACAAGTGGTCGTACCAAATTGTTTGTACTATATTTCAATCCTAGGTGCAGCAGCTTCTGAGGAATCTTCGACACAAATTTCCCTATGCATTACCTGGAGTGAGAGATGGAAAAGAAAGAAAAAAATTAAAATATGTCAAAAGAAATTTTAGCATTGTGGTTTTCTTTTGCACAAGATATTTCAACCCAAATTATCTATCTGTTTGTATCAAACAAGAATGTCTAATGTACAATTGTGATTTTTGTAGGACAAGTTACTCTATTTTTTTGGCTCAAGTTTCACAAAAATAGGTTCTGCCGGTTTGTTCAAGCCTTGTCTTGTGGTTGTCATTGGCACCTAGGAAAAGAAAAATAAACAACGTTAAAGTAAACGATCATATATACCCAGACGAGTCTAATGCAATATATGAACAAACAGATGTACAGCTGAATAAAATAAATGTCAAAAAGGATTGCCTTTGGAAACAAAGAACACACAAAATCACAAAAATCGGAGACTCGGTTTGATTGAGTCTCTTCATATGCAACAATGTAGTTTGCGAGGCTGCATACGCCCACTAGCGCCGGCTTAAGCGGTATTCGATTTTCAAAGTAACCAGGATGGTTTCAATGATCCCAAAGGAAATAAAATATAACCTGCACTATAAGGCGCACAAGTGAAAATGAGTCGAGATGTTCTTTGCGTTGATTATTGCACCAGAACGAATATTATTGGTGTAACGAGGTGAGCCCAAAAGTACCCGTAAACTTTTTGTTTTCTTTTTGTTTTGCATGGCGAGGTGCTTTTAAATGGTACTCATAAAAAAGGTTTTGAACAAAATATTAAATGACTGTTTTTGGAATGCTCCGTTTCTGTAGACCTCTGGAAAGTATCTGAGCAGACTAGTTAAGACCGACATCCGCAGCAGTGCACCTAGACAGCATTCTGCTTAAATCTATATAGGAACGTTATCAGCCCGACAGGTTTTGTTCGGCCGATAACGATATAATATAGATAAAGGCAGAATGCTAACTTGGCACCTACTACTATATGATGCAACTCTTCCCTTTCTATGAGGATTTTTATACGAGATAGAACATACAAAAGAATGAAAATAGGAGACAGTAAGTCTCTTCATATACAGCAATGTATATTGCAATGTTGTATACGACCCTTAACACCAGCGTAAGTGGTATTTGACCTTCATGGCCATGATGGGCTGAATAGTCCTAAAAGCAATAGAGGTAAAATCTGCACTTTGATGAAAGATGAAAATATGAAATATGAAGGTACCAAGAACATGCCACAATCACGAAATAGAATCATCCCAATGCTCCGACTAAGGGTGCTTTGAACAGAACTGTTATCAAACAATTTACTGAACAAAAGAAAACAACTGAACAGAAAAATAATAATTTGTTTATTTAAACAATTTAAAATAATTTTAAACTCCAGTTAAATGTTTAAGATTATTATTTTATGTTGAAAACTTGATGTGGGTCTGATTGTATTAGTTCCTGAGTTCACTTATTTACTTAACATAGACGTATGAGCCCTAGCCATGCGTAACAGATCATTTTGTGCACACATGATAACTAAAAATTAAATCAGTCTGCACCGACAGTTCACGGCCCAAAGTAGCTACTGAAAAATGCCACAATATGAACAGAAAAAAATGCAACTGGCCTATGCAGACTGTATGGATGTGCAAGCTTCTTTGACATCTACTTTTCTCGTTTGTCTACAAAGAGTTCGTTTTAGGAACCCATTTTAATGGCTCAACACATATGAATATACTGATAAAGTAATTTGAGAATAATTATTTATTTGGGCAGACTTATTGGTCTATAAATGAGTCGCAGCTTGTCATTTCAATGTAAAGTATAGTCTGCGTGGTCATACAGATATGTTCTATGAACTACAGACTTGATTTTTGACGTACTCCTACAAAATCATAACAAAACGTCCACTTGAATGCTGACCCTCGGAGTGGAGATGCAAACGTAGATGCAAAAATTCATATCTGCAATAAAATGCATCAGACAGGAAATCATAGTAAAACGATAGCATCACAATTGTGCTGAAAAAGTGTATATTCTGCAACGTAAATTATTATCATATACCTCAAGATGTATGGATGTATCTGGTACTTTTTTCTGCCATTTTAACAGGGGAGATGATTTGTTACTCCTTGTTTGCTTTCCTGCCTACCAATCTCCTTTGTAAAGAGAACTACGCTTAAAGGAAAGTATTTCCTCTAACGGGGAACAAATTCTTTCCTTATAACGTTGACCCATGCCCAGAAAGTAGACAAAACAAATCTGATAGTATTGCCTTCCCTGAAAGTGTACTGATTTCCCTTTACTCAGTATTCAATGTTTAAATATAGTTTACCGTAAGGTTTGGAGATTTTACTACCCGGAACGTCTGTAGCAGGCCAATTACGGTCATTTTCACTTCCAGCAAAGCTTGCCGCATACCAATACAGTTTCTGGGTCCGTTTCCGAAGGGCAAATAAGCGTACTGGTTTATGTTTGAACGGTTCTCTGGTGCAAACCTCGAACATAAAAAATGATAATATTTTAACTCAACATATATACTTGTATATCTAAGCTCAATAGCTCGATACTAGTTTTCAGTCAGTAAGCAATAAGTGTGGTAAATCGATGCATAAACCTACATAAACCTATTAAATAATTAACCCATTTAATGCGTGTAATTCTACGATGATAGAAATCTCTGTGGCCTCGTTGTCAAGATAGCGATTCCTTCCCTATCACTGTACTGATTTTAATGAACAACTGCCATTGGGTTATAATGCTTGGGTAAATACAAATAGATTTCAAAAGAAATGAACCCTCAGAGCGAAGAACGTACACACAGAATTGCAAATTCCTGGATGTCTATGTTTTCTGTGCCAGACCAGCTAGTTTTGGTCAATTAGACTTCACCTGTGGCCCTCATATAATTTTGTAAATAAACGTCAAAAAGATTGTCTTTAGAAACAAAGAACACACTTCGGATAAGAAAATGGGAGTCTCGGTTTTATTGAGACACTTCATAAGCAGTAATGAAGTCTGCAACACTGCTGACGCCCTCTAGCGTATACATGAGCAGAACTCCATTCTCAAACATACCACTATGAGCCAAGTGATCCAATAGGAAAATGAAATATAATCTGCACTATGGTGATGTACGGGAAGACGTTCTACCGCCGTTACACGGCACTAACACCAGCTGCAGCGTAGTAAATTAAATGTAAAAAAAGATCGTTAAAAGCCTTGGAACAGGCTCAATGGTCACAAAGAACCAAAAATATATGCTTCACTTTAGTAAAGTGTGAAGTACGGGGAGACGTTTTACGAAAGCTGCACTGCACGTCACTGACACCTGTTGTAGTGAAGATAAATTTTCAAAATACTTACCCCAGAAAGCAATTAACACACACACACACACACACACACACACACACTAACACACACACACACACACACACACATCTATACATACACACAGATAATAGAACGTGTCTGTAATGTCCATGTATTCTAGGTTAGACGAGCTATGTTTGGCCTATCAAGCCTCATTAGTGGTCCTCATATAAATTTTCATAAAATCCCGGAAAACATTAGGAAAATGAATACACCTGATAATATAAAGTCATTTCCGCCAGGGGAGACAATTTGGGTGACCTGTTTATTTTCATGCATAAAAGTGTATCATCTCCCATTAATAAAGTCTAAACCACCACTCATTTCGTGACACCTTTCCCAATTCATTCTGTTCCTCTCCAACTTCTTGTGTTTCAATCTGCAATGTCATACAGCACAGGCTATCCACATTAAAAATTCCCTTAAAAGACTGACTTTTTTATCTAAACATATTTTATTCTTACTCAAACATTCACTTTCATCAGCGGAACAACAGTACATAGGTCATAGAAGACCCTCAATAGACTGCTTCGATAGATAGTCAAATAAGTGCCTAGTGTTTTTGCTACATATATACGTTAGACCCCTTTTTTAAACTTGACGCGTCCCGTTTACACATAACACATATGATTTCAGATGTTTGGCTCTGCAGATGCGTTTGTACTGCACCAATGATTAACAAAATATTTTTACTTCTTGTAGCGTTTGCATTACTGTACGTACCATACATAGTCTGACATAGTAATTCAGTACCAGATTCTTTTTCTACAATTAAAACAAACGCTTTTGCCTATTTGCTGAGTTGACTTACGAGCATTGAGAGCTGACATACTCGGGATGTTCGAAATGAATTGCTTATTGTCCTCTAGCTCGATATCCACGTGGGGCACGATAAAAACCAATACATACCTGTATAGGGTTATTCAATATCTACACAATGGTGTATAAATGTACATGTTAGACTAAGTGTAAGACATAAAATTTGCCATTTGAATACACGCAGTCATTGACCACTGCAGTAAAAATGGTTGGTAGAAGCGTCGACAAAAAAGATGAAATACGGGCTTACATCAAAGCTCGCTCAAAACTTGGTTGTTCTTTGAAGAAGCTGATGACTGAAATTTCTACTGTTTTTGGACCTTCTTGTGTGTCTTATGACACAGTTCGGCGGTGGAAAAAGAAATTTGAGTCTGGTGTAGAGACCATTAAAAATGCACCGAAATCAGGTAGGCCAAAATCTGCATCTCGTAAAGAAATCGTTTCCAAAATAAAGGAAATCATTGAAGGAGATGCCAGATTTACAGTTCGTGATATTGCACGAAAGGTAGGCATATCACTATCAACGGTTCACCTTATTTTGCAGAAGCATTTGAAAGTCAGAAAGATTTCTGCTAGATGGTGCCACATCTGTTGACTGACGAGCAAAAGAGGCAACGGCTTAAAGTGGCCAAAAAGCTGCTTCAAATATTTCCAAAATATGACAAAAATCAGTTTGCCAATGTCGTCACAGGTGATGAAACCTGGGTCCATTATTTTGAGCCCGTCAGAAAGGTTAGCAATAAGATCTGGGCCACTAAACACAGCAAACGCCCAATAATTGCCAAACGTTCTTTGACTACAAAGAAGGTTTTGTATGCAATCTTCCTTCTCTGGTGAAGGAGTCGCAATAAAAGTGCCAGTGAAAAAGGGCAAAAGCATCACCGGAAAGTACTACAAAGACGTAGTACTGAAGAAACTGAAAAAGTATTATCAGAAACGACGCCCTGCCACCGGTTTTAAACATGTCCGTCTTCTATATGACAATGCCCCAGCTCATACCTCCGCAATAGTTACAGCGTTTTTGAAGAAAGAAAAAGTAACTGTTTTGCCTCACCCCCTGTATTCCCCAGACCTTGCCCCATGTGATTTCTTTTTGTTTCCGAAATTGAAAGCATTCCTTGCTGGGCGGAAATACCAGTCCCGATCTGCCATTCATCAGTACCTTATTACTGTGCCCAAATCAGCGTACCGTGACGCCTTCAAGAAGTGGATACATCGGCTGAAACTTTGCATTTCTAGCCACGGGAGTACTTCGAGGGCATGAAATGAGTACTTTTGGGCTAACTTGAAATTTGAAGTCTCCAGATAGAAATAAGCAATTCATTTCGAACATCCTTCGTACATCGCAATCCCTGATCAAATTCATAGGGACAAAATAGAGGTGCTGTCTTGGTTTGTCTGCTCTTCCTCTTGGTGTCATTGGTAGATTATGTTCTAGCTCTTCCTGAACATTTACTGTCCTATTTAATAGGGTAAATACAGAAAAAAGTACTCTACTGAGGCCACCCGAAATTAAAACCGGCAGTTTTTGCCAGTCCGAAATAGTCTTTTATGCTATGCTACGTTCAACCATTCCACTAATAAGACTGCGTTTAGGCAGTCCTTAACTCTTCTCTTGCTAATCACGTCATGCCCTGTTTTAGCAAACAGTGTAAATCCAGATCAGTTGGCTTCTGAAGAGGCCAACTGATCTGCATCTGCACTGTTTGTCGTTAAGTATGTCAAAAACTCGGCTCAAGTAATCTGATTGGCTGGAAATTTGAAGTGGGCGTGGCATCTTAATTTATTCAGCATGAGAAGTGTTAAGATGGTCTTAATAGCGGAATCTTACTGTCTTGTAGTACAGGTAAACTATTAAACCAATGATTACCTTTCTGGGTTAAATTCTGTTGGTTCGTCCCAGTATTCCGGCATGAAATGCAGGGCAAGAATTGGAATTGTACAGCTCCAACCCTTTTTAAAGTTTATGCCGCAGATGTTTACGTCCTCGACAGCCAACCGATTTATTCTGTCAAAATAAATTGATTTAATACTTCTCATGTTGGGCATTAATTTCAGCACATTTCAAAATAGATTCATGTTTTTTTTTTCGACAAACACTCACTTTGAAATTTCGTGCAAAATGTCTCCTAAAATCCTAATTTCTGAGACAAATAAGACAAAAAACATTATACATTTGTCATCCAATTAATTTGCCTAGAGACTGGTAAAGGAGATCAGTTCTGGAAAGAAAGAATTTACTCCCCATCGGAGCTATGTTGTACTGTTCAGAGTAGATCATTTTTCAGAAGACAACTGTGTGCATGGATGCAATTATGGAGTCACAATATCTTCACCTCCCCAAAGTCCATGCAAGCTTTACCGAGACGGAAGACGACTGAATGTTATGGTGCCATGCGCAGATCCAAGTACATTAATTTCAGCAATAAAAGGAAGCAGGATGCAGTTACCAAGGAACTAAGGATTAATAACCATCTGATTGTCACTGTTCAGATGACAGGGACGTCATCTGAGCTCACAGCAAAGAAACACAATAAACGTCAGCTGCTGAGTTGTCTACCTTGTCCATTGCTTAGAGGGTCACTAACCTCTCAGAAAGAGGCTGCTTCCCATTTGTACAGCCAGCCAGTCGGGAGTGGACTGACGAGCAAGGCCTTACACTTACATCCCACGGCGGTGACTCTAAGCTCATCCAGTGGAAAGTGGCTGCCTACAAGCTATGTAAGGCAACTCGAGATCCAGCTGCGATTGTTACCATCACTCGGTAGGATCTTTTAGATCGGTTTACCTTCCTCATCCTACCAGTTCGAAGTGTGTTTAGGTTCGTTTTTACGGAGCAATGGTTTGCATTATATTCCTATTTTGTGAAATCACTTGTTATAATTCAATGTTATCAGGTTTGCATGGTGATATAACAAATAAGAAAGTAGCTGGCTGAACAATGCTCATATAACTAAGATAGTTACATCATGTTTTTATCTTCCGAGGTCTCAAAAGGGAACAGCAAAGGTTCTATATATATGGTAGGTTCCGGAGCTGGCTGTTGGCTGCCAATAAAGCTGATTCCAGTCAGTGCCTTCAGATCTTGAAATATGGGGCCAAACTGCGCGTAAAACTGGAAACCTCATTATGGGTCAGCTGCATAAAACTCTGTTTCGGCCACATGAGTCGTCATAAAATATGTCAAGAAAATATCATTCATAATAGTGCATTATAATATGCGGTAGGATCTCTTAGATCGGTTTAACTTCCTCATCCTACCAGGTAGGAATTCAAAGTGTGTTAAGGTTTGTTTTTATGGAGCAATGTTTTGCAGTATATTCCTACTTTGTGATATCACTTGTTATAATATAATGCTATCAGGTTTGCATAGTGATGTAATACTCAGAGAGGAGATGGTTTACCAGTATTCAATATAACCAAGGGTAGTGACAGAAAATGTTTACTCATGAAAGTACTTTTTGTATTTTCATGTAGTTTGCTTGGATTTTAAATTCGGTGCAATTCTTTTTCTATGGTAGAAGAACATGTAACGCGTCTGCACGAAGTACATGCATGTCACATCTTCTCTAAAACTTTTCTAACATTGTTCAACTTAGTTTAATATCTTCCCGAGCCGACATTTCCTATCACTAAGTATAAATAACAAAGTATCAGTGTTCTTAATATAGCCTGAAGTATCAGTGTTCTTAATATAGCCTGAAGTATTTTTATTTTTTTATAAGTGATGAAAGTGTTGTTTACATTTCCTGAAGAATCAACTTCTGACAAAGAAAAGTCTTGGAACTGTGAACTGTGTACAAATTCCATATAAAAAGCCCTACTTCCAGGATTCAAGAGAACCTATCAGGGCCTATGAGACTCCAGTTTAAAAATTGTGTCCATGTAAGAATTGATTTTACAGAAAAAATTCCAATAAACTTACCACATGATATTAAAAACCCAGTGTAACAGGAAGTTTAGAGGTAATCCTTTCTAGGAATTCATTTTAATTGTCACATTTATTGTTTAGTTTGAAGTGTAAGGGAACCATTTTTATTTTTTGTTGTATAAGTCACAAACATCGTCTGTAGTCTTGTCCAAAGTTTGTTCGTTTCGAAATTTCAAACCAAGATTTATTCATTCCTAGATAGCATTCTTGATGAAGTTTTGCTCCAGTGTGCTTGCCGTATATGTTTTAGTTGGCAAAGCATCGTATGACGTATTTCTTTTAGAAATTCTGGAATTATTTGCTCAGACCGGAATTCCTGAATTTGACATTTTGCATGTTGTGCGTTTCCAATCTGGACAGGAACTCCGTTCTTGAAACCGACTTGCTGAATGGAATTCCGGACCAGAATCTGATGCTCAGCTAGTTATGATCATGTGATGCTTGACCAGAAGCCTTATATACGAGAGCGCAGCAGCATTTCAGTCTCAGAAGCAATTTGGCTTGTCGTCTGTCAGTTCGGGGCGCAACCGTAACCGTGTCAAAAATTCAGACCCTGAGCCTTTCGGCTGCATTCTGAAATTTAGCTTATTAGCACCTTGAGAAATTCTGACCTATATCGTGTAAGTAAAGTATAAATAAGTTTTTGGCTATTCGACCTTACCTATTCTATGAGGTGCCCCTCCAACTTTCCTTGTGCTTTGGTGCTTGGGCAGATGTATTTCTGAGTAACAATTGAGTGAATATTGCTCGGTGCTGAAGGCCCAATGCAAATTTGGAATACGAGAAATTGTCTTTATTATCCTGCTTTGTGTTTGTTGTCATCAGTATTCTGAAGTCGTGTAAGCAGAGAGATTACAAAATTCAGCACACATTCATGCTTTGAAGGCATCATACTAAGGAAAACATTCCAGACATAGATTTTACACAAGCGTGTGAGTAGTCATTCTGTCAACCACTACTGATATACACTGATATACATGAAATATGCAGTCTAACTGCCAACATAAACACACCATATGCTTGTGCAAGAGAGTAAACGGTGTAGCAGATACAAATACACCAAAACATATTTATAATACAATTCTAGGGATCCAAAGTGAAAACTATGTTAGGTAAACAACCGTATTGTATCCAAACAAAAATGGCTAGATTATATAGAAAATACTAAATAAATAGTTCTTTTTTTAATAATGCATACATTTGTTTGGATATAACATCTTTGGAGTTGACTTTTAAACCGTCTTATATCCAAACGTCTTATAATGCACCGTCTCATAACGGGTTTCTAGCGTAGTACGTATTCGCAAAATATGCGAAGAATGCTTCATTTGCTTCATTCTAAGAACACAAAATGCTGCATATAAACATACATACATTGTGGCAGGTGGATGCATCCTGAGAGTTTCATTAACAACCATGTCTAAATATCGTAACTTGAACGCGTTGTCATAGGTTGGTTCGCCCTGCAAACAATATGTTTATATACAGATACTGTCCAATGAAAATAACATATATATAAAGTGCTAATCTCGATACAAATAATATCGTTCATTTGTATATATAACAAATTCCATTACCACTACCAGTTCTTACTTACATCTATCTGTTTAGAATTGTATACTACGTTAGTGAAGTTGAATTAAATATCTCATTAAGATGGACATGTATCTAACCACAGAGAGAGAGAGAGAGAGAGAGAGAGAGAGAGAGAGAGAGAGAGAGAGAGAGAGAGAGAGAGAGAGAGATTCTAACCACAGAGAGAGCGAGAAGAGAGAGACAGAGAGAGAGATATTGAAGTGGTCCGCCGATCAAAAGGATCACTGTTCATATATATAATACTTTCAAAGTTACGAAAAGTATATTTGAACAGCAAACATTAAACAACTTGATTAAACAGCTGTACATGTACAGGTCTTAAACTAGTTTTTTTTTTGTTTGTTTTTTTTACACCAATGACGTTTGTAGATTTCGATGTGCTATGAGTGACTGTAGATAGAGATGAGAAATATAAACATTGAAAAGAAACTTACCCCATTTTAGTCTGGAAAACCCCAAAAGTGTAATTGGCAAACAGTGCGGACCCAGATCAGACGCGCAGAATGCGGCGTCTGAACAGGGTCTCCAATGCTTGAAAATAGTTTAGCCATTTTTCTCTAAGAATATCTAAATCACATAGTCCGACATACTTAAAATTGAAATTGGACTGCCAATATACAGTGTGGGAGAGTCTATATAGTCTAAAATTGGTTAATTAAATTTTTCGTTGCCAATTCTAGACGGAATGCATGTGAGTATTAAGTGATGATACTAACCTAGCCTATTACCTCATCAATTTCGGATACGAGTTTGTCTTGAATGTACGGGTTAATAGCCAGGCGGTAGCAGAGCCAGCTCAGTGTCGTAGATGTTGTCTCATACCCAGCAACCATAAAAAGGATGGAATTCAAAAGTACCTCTTCATCTGTAAGGCCTAAAATTAGAAAGAGTTATTATTATATGATCTCACAGTTATCATTCGAAGGACAAAGATAGTGTCCGGAACGTGTGTCGATAAACCCATGCAAAAAAAGGTAAGAGAAAAATCCAGGGAGTGCCACAATCACAAACCGCAGCCCTTCCCAGACCCCAAAAGGAAGAGGAAACCGACAAATCCAAACAAGTACAAATCGAACAAACGTACGAAAAGCACTAAGATTAGCTGCAAGCCATCTTTTGTTGAAGTTCTCATTAAGACCTTCGGTTTGATACCAGTCATTAATATCCATTAAGTCCGATCACAAATGATCCCTTATTGTTTGGATTGGGGCTGCGTGTGTGTGAATCATTTCTGTCATGTATCGTTTCAATTTAGACTAAGGCTGATCACAAATGATCCCTTATGTTAGGATCGGGGCTTGGTTTGTTTGAATCATTTATGTCGTGTACTATTTTAATTTTCATCAGGAATCATGATTAAACACCAAACATTACTATGTTTGTTGGTTGGCTCCTACTGATCGGTTTCGCGGTCGTACTTTTAAAGTGACCATTTAAGTCACGCAAAGCTTTAAATCCTTTAGGAGCGATTTGATCAGTATTGAAAAATTTGCTCTGGACTTCCTAACAGGATATTTAGGTTATATATAAACCCTACCATGGGAAAAGAGCCGTTATAGCATATGCGAGCAGCAAAGGTTTTGGTAAGCCTGCGCATCACACACTCGCCATAACCTATGCAGTTTGCTCACGTAAGCTTTAGGCCAAGGGGAAAACTTCAGTCAAAGAACAAGACATGCTGCTTCGTCTAGGCGCCGGGCATACGCGCCGACATATTGATTCGACGGGAGTCCACAGTGCATTTTTCTCCAGACACGGCTCATATGGCAGATCAATTTCTTAATTTTCTATATCAACTTACGAGAAGCTGTAAAATGTAAAACTTACTGACCTGCATCGTCTGAAAAAGTACCTTCCGACATGTGCGCCTATCGAAGATTCAGATCAGACTATTTGCGTTGTCTGAATCTTCACTGCGCGCATTTTATATAATCAAGGATGATACGACTGCGGGGAGGCACAGGGTAATTTGAGTCTTCGTTGGGCGCACGTGTCAGAAGGTACGTTTTCTCACATTGCGGCTCATTAATCTATTACACATTATTTTAGATATAACTATGCAAAACTACGACTACATGAAAATAGCCTTTTATATTCATCTCGTTTAACACCAACCTCGATGACGAGACTTACAGGAAAAAGATTACAAACAACCCGAAACTAAAGCAATCAACCTCTGTTGTTATACTCATCAAAGGTCATTTACCTATTAGATAAATCTCGTTATACATAATCCCTGTTTCCCTGTTGACGAGATTTACAGGAACAAATATGACTAAAACTTCTATACTAAAGCAAAATTGAATAGCCCTACCTCTACTTTTATTGTCACCAAAGGTCATTTCTCCATCTCGGCCATCTCTTTTCTGGTCTGTATCAGCACTTTTAGTCGCATTTATCATCAGCTGAAGCAAATCTCGGTGTGTCTGAAAGTAATGCTAATAACTGTGTAACATTGTCATTCAATTAAAAACTTGCAAAACTGTACAAGGTTCAACTATGGAAAAGAAATATATAAGCTTGTACGCTTTCGTTCTAATCCTGTATTTTATTGTTTACAATAATGATGTTTAAATTAATACTTCTGAATAAAATATGTTTAAACCACCAATAAGTTTGTCAATAGTCTTTCTTTATCCAATTTTAGTCCGGAGACCCTGCCAAAGGGTAATTGGCAAACAGTGCATACCCCGACGCCGCATGTTGCGGCGTCTGATCAGACTCTCCATTGTTTGCAAATAATTTAGCTATTTTTGTTCGGAATATCCAAACCTTTCAAAATACTTAAAACTGGATTTGGACTTTTCCAATATATAGTCTGGTTGGGATTCATTCAGTCTAAAATAGGTTATACAACAAAACTGAACTCATCTAGAGTCATTTGCGCAGACTCAATAAAATCAAGTTTGCTATTTCCTTTATTTGGTGTGACTCTTTCTTTTTAAAGAATTCCCTTTTCAGAATTCATTTGTATTTGTTCTGCCTTGCATGATATTATAGAGACTTTACTCTTAAAGAAAAAAAAAACACAGTCTTTCGGGGGTGGCAACTTTTCATCTCCTCTGAAAGGAAAGAATATGCTGACTTTGAGTACCATGCGTATCTAGCCCCCTGAAACGGATGGAGAGGTCAGGTCGAACAATTTTTATATGAATGCGAATACTATTCAGTTAATGGCAGTAAATGACTTAGTTAATACTAAGGAGGTTAACTTATTTAGTTATATGTTATTATCCGTCTATTAATTCTATTTTTACGTATCAACTGACTGCTACTGTGTGGCAACGTGGCTCTTTAGGTATCAATGATGAATAATTCACATCTATTAGAAACACCTTTGTAACTAGTTCAGTATGAGGCAAGACACGGGTTGCGCCAGTCTCAGCTACCCATTTATTTTCTGCTTTACTATAACTCATATACTCTAAGATTTAGCAATTCAGATTAAGTCGCATGGTTATCCCTGGTATATAATGGGCATATATCAAGAGAAGGAGTCAGTTCTGGTCTGGATTTAATGACGTCAGACTCAATGACGGTCTCTTCGTAAAACTTTAACCAGTGGGTTGGGGCTTGACGATATGTCTTTGGCTTGGCCCGCCGTGGTTCAACTATTGGTTTACATTTACTCTGGCATACAGTAGAATTAACCATGAGTACTCGTCTTTGTTTATTATAGTGATTAATTTGATTTTTATGTTTTCGCTTTGATGCATTGACTAAGTTGGGAGCCTTTATGCGAACCGAATTTTTATGTGTTTCTGTATTAAGAGTAGCATCGGGACCCAGGGTGATGTTAGCTAGCTGTAAAAGTGCTTTAAACCCCCCGGTGGATTTATTAAATATTGACAATATTTACTTTGACCAAATAGTGGACCGGATATACCCTACGGAACTCCAATTAAATAGAGTAAATTCTTCCGATACCGAGGCACCTTTTTTTGGATTTGAATCTTTGTATTTCTAATGGTACGGTTGGGCCTCAGACTTAATGACGGCCTCTTCGTAAAACTTAAACCAGTGGGTTGGGGCTTGACGATATGTCTTTGGCTTGGCCCGCCGTGGTTCAACTATTGGTTTTCATTTACTCTGGCATACAGTAGAATTAGCCATGAGTACTCGTCTTTGTTTATTATAGTGATTAATTTGATTTTTATGTATTCGCTTTGATGCATTGACTGAGTTGGGAGCCTTTATGCGAACCGAATTTTTATGTATTTCTGTATTAAGAGTAGCATCGGGACCCAGGGTGAAGTTAGCTAGCTGTAAAAGTGCTTTAAACTCCCCGGTGGTTTGCTCTACCGACCGTTCTAAGGCGGTGGTCCCGGTGTTAGTCTTACTCTTTGTTGCTTTGTGGTTTATTCTACGAGGCGATTTGTTGTATGTCTTTCCGTGTGTCATTTTGTTCTTGTGTTTTTCAGTCCTTTTAGTATTGCGATTACCTCGCTTGGGGAAGAGAGAGCTAATCTTAGTGCTTTTCGTACGTTTGTTTGGTTTGTGCTTGTTTAGATTTGTCGGTTTCCTCTTCCTCTTCTTGGAGTCTGGGAAGGGCTGCGGTTTGTGATTGTGGCACTCCCTGGACTTTTCTCTTACCTTTTTTACTCTACTGACCGTTCTAAGGCGGTGGTCCCGGTGTTAGTCTTACTCTTTGTTGCTTTGTGGTTTATTCTACGAGGAGATTTGTTGTGTGTCTTTCCGTGTGTCATTTTGTTTTTTTGTTTTTCAGTCCTTTTAGTATTGCGATTACCTCGCTTGGGAAAGAGACAGCTAATCTTGGTGCTTTTCGTACGTTAAGTTTATATATCTAAAGATTCGTAGACGTGAAAAACACTGGCTTCCCTGCTATGCACATAAATGTATCTTACTGACGGCCGTCAAGAGACGGGAGTCCAACAGTGTTCTTGTAGATTTGAGCCCTACTGAGCTGCTTCAAATGCTATGGCTCTACAGTATACAAGAACAAACCATTGTGAGGACTTTCGAGTTGAATATTTTATAGCATAGACTGTAGACTAAATGAGCTAGTTTGAGCCTCCTGAGTTGCCCTGGTAATGTGTTAAATGCCTATGGACAAATGGATGCAACTGTATATATTGTATGCACATTTTATTTTACATGCTCAGTGTCTGCTCACATTATTATTGCTTGAGCAGACAGCTCAGTCTAAACTGAGAATTACGTGTTTAAGTACATATATGTACATATTAGTGAGCCAGATTGTGCGCTCACACTAGCTCTAAATATCAAATATACCGCTCGGCTACACGCTCCACGCTCCACGCTACACGTCACATATTTTGCCGAAAGCGTTCGGATTCGAGCAGTTATTCAAAGTGTGTTGTTGACATTTAAATCATTAATTTTGAGGAGCTGAACAAAAACATGATGGCATCCTATGAGCAAGAGAATGTGTTATTTCTCAGTGATATTATGAACCATTTCACACCGAGAACTCAGCAAGTGTCAGGTGCTAGTGCCAACCGTTCCCTAACAGCCATAGGATATGAGCCTGACAGAGTCTCAGCATAGCAAAGAAACATGTTGCTACTAATACTTATGAGAGAAGGTGCTAAAAGAACAAAATTGTCACCCATTGGCTTGCGATGTAAGAAAGAAATCTACGACGTACATAGATGCTATAGCAACGGAGAAAAGACTTCTGACACCGGAGACTGATATATAAGCCTTAGCAAATATTTGATAAAACATAATGCAACATCGGGCTCGTTGCAGTCTACTGGAAGTGAGCCAAACGAGCCAAGTGATCCAAGTCAGAAAGAGCAGCTTAAATTGTGCGAATGCGAGCCCGGTGCTACTTGTAGGAAGTGTGCTGGCAATGTCTCGATAAGAGCACCAGGAAACGAGACAAAGCGATAAAAGAAGAAGACAGCATGAATATCACGAACCTCCCGGGGCAGTCAAACCAGCAGTATACGCCGGATTAACGTCTCGTTGGACGAAATCTTATTCTGAAGCATGTGCATTTAGAAGCAAAGAGGATATAACCCTTTACTTTAGCAGTATCAGTGCGAGGTAAAGCTCTTTCCGTCTTGGAGGAGTGCCAAAGAAATATGATGTGTTGGTTGCGGCAATAAGTGAGCGCTTCTCACGACTAAATCAGATGCAGCTGCATCGATAAAGGAAGCAGAGAGCTTGGACAGAGTACTAGGCGATTAACGAATCTTGCCTATCTTGACGCTAGAGAAATGCTGGCAAGGAAATGTTGCATTGATGCATTACGCATCTCCGACATCCGACTTCGCATCAAGTTGGCGAGACCGTCAACATTAAATAATGCTATTCGACAAGCAGTCGGGCTTTAATCTTGGATCAAAGTAAAGCATAAGAATAAAGAGTCAAAAGAATTTCTCAGACAGGTTGGTTCTGCAGATACCACTACCAATGCACGAGAAAATGTGTTTGAAAAGACTAGATGACATGCAGAAATCATTAAGCAGTCTAGAGAATGAAATCAAACAGCTCAGACAGGCTCTGCACCCAGCAATCAGTAGAGAAAGCACAGACAGGGCTGGACAGAAGGGAAAAACTGCTTTTCCTGTGATTGCATCGGTATCTTTAGGCGCGGCTTTAATTTTAAAAGACGTAAAGGAAGCCATTGTCAAATCCATGGATTTCCTGCTGCTAGAACAAATCTGCTCAAGAGCCAGCAAGGTCCGAAAAAAGGTAAGAGAAAAGTCCAGGGAGTGCCACAATCACAAACCGAAGCCCTTCCCAGACCCAAGAGGAAGAGGAAACCGACATATCTAAACAAGCACAAAGCGAACAAGCGTACGAAAAGCACTAAGATTAGCTCTTTCTTCCCCAAGCGAGGTAATCGCAATAATAAAAAGACAGAAAAAACACAAGAACAAAATGACACACGGAAAGACATACAGCAAATCGCCTCATAGAATAAACCACAAAGCAACAAAGGGTAAGACTAACACCGGGACCACCGCCTTAGAACGGTCCGTATTATAAACCACCGGGGTGGGTTTAAAGCACTTTTACAGCTAGCTAACTTCACCCTGGGTCCCGATGCTACTCTTAATACAGAAATACACAAAAAATGCGGTTCGCATAAAGGCTCCCAACTCAGTCAATGCCTCAAAGCGAATACATAAAAATCAAATTAATCACTATAATAAACAAAGACGAGTACTCATGGCTAATTCTACTGTATGCCAGAGTAAATGAAAACCAACAGTTGAATCACGGCGGGCCTAGCCAAAGACATATCGTCAAGCCCCAACCCACTGGTTAAAGGTTTACGAAGAGGCTGTCATTGAGTCTGAGGCCCGAACCGCCGTCGTGCAATTAAAGAGTGAAGCATAGCCATCAACAATGATTGGGTTGACAACTAGGCATGCAGTCTGCCGCATAATATCCAGGCTATAACCAATTCTTTTATAACGGTTAATAAGTTTTCTGAATTGCTCCGAAAAGTTAGATTTACCTACATTTTTTCTAAATCTGTACACTAAGTCAAACGAAAGAATGGAATCTACAGGTCTTATTGAGAATGCTTATGAGACATTAATGAGGACACTCAGGGTGAGACAGAATTTAAGTGAAGCAAAGTAGTTGCGGTCATGGTACCTAAGCCATAATCCAAATTCATAAATCCATAAACGAATGACGAATCAGAATGTCCAAACCAACAGACATGGGCCCCAGAATAAAGGGTGTAATCAGGCGTCCGCGGATAGTAAGCATTACTTGGTAAGCAAGCTTTGCCCACCATGCCCATAGGCCTGAACGAAGGAAATATCGGTAGAAGCGTATGTCCGGGATTTGGAAAATCTACTTATGGCGCAAAATGAAGAAATTCTGTCGGTAACGAATAAGCCATTAAAAAATAATAGTAAATCAGAGATTACTACTTAGCTCGGGGATAAGAGCTACTAACTAATACTGATAATAGCAGAAATATCAGTAGATGGAGCGTTCGGTTTGGAATTATATAATGAACATAACTGTATGGTTAAGGTTGTCAACAGAAGATTGACAATTGACTCGCAGGAAGCTCTTTTGTTCTCCATGTATGGTCAAAACGAGTATAGCCATAGCTCCCAGAATTACAATGAAGACGCTCGCAGAAAACATAAACGCAGCAGTGTACAGGTAAAGAAGAGACGCTGCAGAGCAAAACAAGACACACAGAGGAAGAGACAGACAGTTGAATTTCATTTAATGAGCTTCAACACAATGATAAAGACATTTCACCGGATTGAAAATAACACCAAAAAAGGTAAGAGAAAAGTCCAGCGAGTGCCACAATCACAAAACGCAGCCCTTCCCAGTCCCCAAGAGGAAGAGGAAACCGACAAATCCAAACAAGCACAAATCGAACAAACGTACGAAAAGCACTAAGATTAGCTCTCTCTTCCCCAAGCGAGGTAATCGCAATACTAAAATGACTGAAAAACATAAGAATAAAATGACACACAGAAAGACATACAACAAATCGCCTCGTACAATAAACCACAAAGCAACAAAGAGTAAGACTAACACCGGGACCACCGCCTTAGAACGGTCAGTAGAGTAAACCACCGAGGGGATTTAAAGCACTTTTATTGCTAGCTAACTTCACCCTGGGTCCCGATGCTACTCTTAATACAGAAACACATAAAAATTCGGTTCGCATAAAGGCTCCCAACTCAGTCAATGCATCAAAGCGAATACATAAAAATCAAATTAATTACTAAAGTAAATTGCTCCGAAAAGTTAGATTTACCTACAATTTTTCTAAATCTGTACACTAAGTCACCGTAAAATTCTGGTTCCGATATACTTTGTTGCAGAAGTATTTTCAGACTGACGCTATATTTTTCTAACAAGGCACTGTGTCTGCGATAAAATTTCGAAAACGCCTTATGAAGTTTAAAATAACGATAGCCCTGCCTAAGAAGTTTGGCAGTAAGGGCTTTATTACGGTAGTTAAAGTCATTGAGATTCGAAGAAGCTCTGGCGAATCTAATAAGTTGAGATATGTATACCCCATATGAGGTACGCCGGGGGACATCGCCATCCAGGAAAGGTAAATTGACTATATCAAAATCAAAATCGTCCCGTTTATCATAAATTTTGGTGGAAACTGTACCATTAGATAGACATAGATTCAAGTCCAAAAAAGGTGCCTCGGTATCGGAAGAATTTGTTCTATTTAATTGAAGTTCTGTAGGGTATATCTGGTCCACCATTTGGTCAAAGTAAATATTGTCAATATTTAATAAATCATCAAGGTATCTTGAAGTTGAATTGAAAAAAAAGGTAAGAGAAAAGTCCAGGGAGTGCCACAATCACAAACCGCAGCCCTTCCCAGACCCCAAGAGGAAGAGGAAACCGACAAAAGCCTCAATAATGTCAGTCTGATTTTCACGTGAGAGAGACTTCATGAAATCTCTCTCATAACAAAAAAGAAACAAATCTGCAACAAGAGGATTACAATTAGTTCCCATCGGAATACCAATAGTTTGCCTATAAAGTTTAGTTCCAAATCTAATAAAAATATTATCCAAAAGATAAACAAGGGCATCACAGACTTTTTGACACGACCATTAATTGTGATTATTGTATACATCAGAAGTGATGCAGATGAGATTATTTGCTGAAAAAAAACTGTAAAAGCTCTATGGTCACAAAGACAACTACACAGAAAATATAAAGACCAAAAAATGAGTTATAACCTAACCTTTTACAAAGCCATTGTTGCAATGAGGAAACATCTTATGTACTTACACATTATCACGACCATCCAGTATGTACTTATTTAGGAATGAGAAAACATTGAGCAAAGTGCGTCAATAATAGTATTGGCCTGGTCTCCAAAGAGACGTTAGACATTACATTTACATTTGTGAGATGTGTTGAAAGAAAACAACTAAACTAAAACTTTGAAAACTTCTTCACAAACAGTTCAAGCAGGTCGGCCTATTTAAAAATACTGAAATATACCAGAACCAGTGCTGAAACAAAATTCTCTTCATGACCAGAAGACGTTTTGTGATAAGTTTAATTAGGTGACGAATTTCACGTTTTTTTCCGAGACATTTACCTGGTAAGTTCCAAAAATTAACAAACTTCTAGAGAGGACATTTTAAGCTGCTAGATAAGTGTACAGATGTCAATCACAGGGTACCCTGTGGTCCAACTGGGGCATCCACAAGTCGTTCATATTGATCGCATACGAGCTAAACAGATTCGACTCCTTGACCATGAAACGGTCGAATGCTATACTGATGACTATGACAGTCGAATAAAGTCTTTTGAAAAGAAGAACAGATTACGGTTTGAAAATGGGACTCTCGATTTTATTTGCATTACATAAGCAATGATGAAGTTTGCATCACTGCTTGGGCACTCTAGCGTATACATGAGCAGCACAACGCCATCTTCAAAGAAACCACAATGGGGCCCAATGATCCAAAGGGAAATTAAAATATAATCTGTACTATAGTGAAGTATGGAGGAATGTTCTACGGCCGCCACACGACACTAACACTACCTCCAGTGAAGTAAAATAAAAGTCTAAAAGACTGCCTTTGGAAACAAAAAAATACAGATAGAAAATGAGAGTCTTGATTTTATTGAGACTCTTCATAAGCAGTAATGAAGATTGCAACTCTGCTTAAGCCCTCTAATGCATACGTGAGAGCAGAACTCCATTTTCAAAGATACCACAATACGACGCCGAATAATTCCAAAGAAAAATTTACACTATGCTAAAATTTATGCTGGTAATAATGACTCAAATAACAACAGAAACAATGTTGATATCATCATTGTGACGGGAGGCAGTCAACCTGCTGTGAGGACCATCGAGACGGATATATTATAGCATAGACTGTAGACTAAGATATCGAGTCTGAGCCATCTTAGCTGCCTGGGTAATGTGTCAATTGCCCCTTAATTAATGGATGCAACTGTAACTGTATATATTGTATGTATATTTTAGTTTTACATGCTCAGTGTCTCATCAAGTTATATGAGAGGATTAACTACAATTATCATACTGGAGCCTAAAGTTCTATCTAAATTAGGAATGATCATTGTTTGTCTTTGTTTGTGTTTAAGTTGACGGGCCAAGTCAACCCATTAGGGTCATGTCGACCGCGTCAGTTCACCCAAACACACTTATTCATGGCTGTACAGGCTTAGTCCTCTAAGCGGTTAACCAGTGCTTGGATACATTTTTCGGCAGAAACTGACAACCATCTTTCTTGAATCAACAGATTGGAGAGAATGGCCATAAAAATATTTCTTGACCTGTCTCCACGAAAAAATGTTACCAAACCCGGTGCGGATCGAACCCGTGATTTTCTGATCTCCAATCGGACGCGCATGAGCCACCGAGACCAACTTATAAGCATTGTTTGAGCAGACAGCCCAGTTCAAATACAGAATAACGTGTTTAAGTAGTCATATGTACTGGTAGTGAGCCAGATTGAGTGTTCACACTAACTCTAAATATTACACTGACCGCTCGTTTACGCATAACAAGTTACACTTGTAACTACACATTGTGCAACTTTAGAAGCGCAACTTGTATCTTTTCTAAACCTTAAGGTTAAGGAATATGCTTATACTTTCAGGGGAGGCAACTTTGTCAAAACGTTTTGCCGCCTTTCTAATAAGGAGTCAGATTCTTTCCTTTTTGAGTAGACTCCTTTTTTAAAAGCAGCTTGGTGTGCAGGAAATCAACCAGGAAGCGTCTCCCTTATAAAGGTGGTGGAAAGACTACCGTCTACCAAATTCTCTTAACCTTCTGATTGCGTTTTAGCGTATCTGTTTATCGTTTTTCGTAATAGCTGTAAATTATAAAGTTTTACGTAAATATTTCAATCTGTTTTCAAACACATACCGACAAATTGTTTTTCCTTTCTTCAAAAGCTGCATGTGTTGCTGTTTGAAAGAAAGCAAATATTTCCTGAGGCAAAAGTATACTGTCCATAGGGAGATCTAACTTCGCTAGGTCAGGAAAATAAATAAACAGATGTAAAAATATGTAAATGTAAAAGCTTTGTCTACTGTCCATAGCGAGGTCAAACCCAGACAGGTCTGGTTATATCACTGAAAAGCCAACAACATATTGCCATAATTATGAGAATTTTTTTTACTATCCACTAAAAGAGCTGACTTCGCCAGGTCTGAAAAAAATCACTGAAAAGCTAAACAAAACAGCTATACAGTTTTGAAAGTCATCTTTAGCAAATCAGGGTCTCTGCTTTTGTCCATTTTCAAAACAAAATCGTTTTTCGGCGGTTTTCTCATCAGACTGGAAGTTTTTTTTCATCAATATGCAATCAGTCTGGCCAGGAAGATTTCCATCTGGGCTGTTCTTTGTGTTCATCTGTGTGATTGTTTATAAGTGTCTAGTGTATGTGTGTAAGTAGGTGTGTGTGTGGGGGGGGGGGTGCGCGCGCGCGCGTGCGTGGGTACGTGTTTGTGATTGTAACGTTGGTGTATGTTACAGATTCAAGAAGTTTCATCCCTCTCATTTGTTTCACCACTGCAGGATTTATCACAAACATAACCTCAACTGGCTTTTTCTGTGATTGCCAACTTGTCTTTTATTTATAGAGAGACCTATCTTCGACAGGTCTGGAAATATCACTGAAAAGCCAAACCGAAACAGACATAACTGTGAGAAACGTTGTCTACTACCCATAGGATGATCCAACACTGTCAGGTCTGGAAATAAAAAGCAAAACCAACAGCTACAATTATGAGAAACTCTGTCCTCTATATACAGAGAGCTCTGACTTTGCTTGGTCTTGGATTATCACTCAAAAGCCAAACCAAAACAACTGCAATTGTAAAACACTGTCTACTCTACATATGGAGAGCTAACTCTGCCGGGTCTGGAAATATTACGGAAAAAACAAAACAAATCAGCTGTAATTGTGAGCAATAGTGTCAATTATCCATAAGGGGGTCTAACTTTGTCAGGTCTGAAAATAATACTGACAAAAAAAAAAAAAAAAAAAAAAAAAAAAACGAAAACAGCTATAATTATAAAAGTTTGTCTACAAATCCATGAGGAGATCAAACCATCAGTTCTAGAAATTTCACTGAAAAGCCAAAACAAACCAGCATTGTGAAAAATGTTGTCTACTATCCATAGGGAGATCTAATTTTGCCAGGTAGGGAAACATCACTGAAAAGCCAAAACAAAAAAGCTTTAATTATGAAAATGTTTTATCTACTATCCATGAGAAGATCCAATTGCGCCAGGTGGGGAAATATCACTGAAAAGTCAAATCAAAAGAGCTACAATTACGACAGATACTGTCTAATATCAATAGGGAGATATAACTTTTCCAAGTCTGGAAAAATTAGTGAAAAGCCAAACCAAAATATCTTTATTTATGTGAAACTTTGTCGACTATCCCTAAATAGATCAAACTTAGCAAGGTCGGAAAATGTCATTGAAAAGCCAAGAGAAAACAGTTTAAATTATACGAAACTTTGTCTACTATGTTTTGGAAGATCTAACCTCGCAAGGTCCGAAAATAACACTGAAAAGCCAAACTTAAACAGCTATTATTATATGGAACTTTGCCTACTATCCATAGGGAGATCTAACTTTGCAAGGTCAGAACATACCACTGCAAGGCCAAAACAAAACAGCTATTATTTTGGGAAACTGTGCTAAGTGTAAAACCTGTTGTTTGTATTGCGCATGCATCATGCCCGATTTTTTATCTTTATATTTACGGATGATCTCTTTTAAGTTGCTGTCAGGAGGAAAGAATAAACAATAAGATTATTATAAAGTTCGGGTCGATCAAATAAGGTTATTTTCAAACAAAAATAGTGTAAACATGCAATACTTCGGCACCATATCTAAAGGTTAGTGGCATGAAATATAAACACAATTTAAAAACAAGTTTTATTTTTTCGGAGGAGCTATTTATACAGCAGGCTCTCTTCTAAACCTTACGATTAAAAACAAATGTGGCATAAGAATGCGTCAGCTGGTCAGAACATGCAAATTGTGATCAGACATATTCTGTCAATTTAAAAAGGAACTGATATATCGCCAAGAGAAATACAAAAAACATTGATACGGAAATAACTGCATCTATACTTTAAGGACAAATTTTGATACACATGAGAGAAAAAGCTCTATTACCCTAACCTAAAGCACCAAAGTAAATAAATGAACGTATGAAACTATACAATCAGATCCACATCAAGTTATCAACATCGGTGGAAAACAAACAAATACAACAGCCACGAAAGGAACAGATGACAAGCAAAGTTGGCTACCCTTTCTCAAAAGGTGGCAACTCTATCACCAAAACTTGACTGAATATACCCTTATGCATTCCTATAGTTACAAAAACAGGAAAGAGAAAAGTCCAGGGACTGCCACAATCACAAGTCGCAGCCCTTCTCAGAAACCACGATGAAGAGGAAGCAGACAAAACCAAATAAGTGCAAATCTAACAAACGTACGAAAAGCACTGATATTAGCTCTCTTTTCCCAAAGCGACGCTCAATGGACTGAAAGACACAGGGCTAGGGAGAATCACATGTTTACAAAATAGATATCTTATGTTTACAAAATGAATTAAGTTTAAATAGCAGTGAGGCAAGACGGTAATAATTAACTTAGTTCAGTAGTGATACAGGCGCTTTAACTAAACCTTGTTTTGTAGGTCTTTTTATGAAGTTCTGGTAACTATATCATAGAACACTTCTTTTGCTGTTTCTTAACATAAACAGAAAACGTCAGAGTTAAATGGATGTAGTGGCCATAGACAACAGACACCTCTTCTTCTGAAGTCTCTTTGTAGGCCTCGGTGCCACTTAGTTCCTCTGACAGTGTATCAATATACAGACAACGTTGCATACTACATTTACATCTGGAACCAAAACATACGTTCTGTGAAATTCTTGAATGTCTTGCTTCAGATGACGGAAAGAAAATTTAGGTTTAGGTGGTAATAGATTATTACTTTTGGAATAAAATCTGATACGTTTATTGATAACAATTAAAATGTTTGATTTCCATTCTCTTTGAGAATCAGCGTGCTCTCTTTCACACCATCGAATACCAAAACCTTTCAATGCAGAATCATCTCTTTCCTACATCTGTTTATATCTATATGATTTCATAGAAACTATTTTACAAAAAAAAAGGTAAGAGAAAAGTCCAGGGAGTGCCACAATCACAAACCGCAGCCCTTCCAAGACCCCAAGAGAAAGAGGAAACCGACAAATCCAACCAAGCACAAATCGAACGAACGTACGAAAAGCACTAAGATTAGGTCTCTCTTCCCCAAGCGATGTAATCGCAATACTAAAAGGACTGAAAAACACAAGAACAAAATGACACACGAAAAGACATACAACAAATCGCCTCGTAGAATAAACCACAAAGCAACAAAGAGTAAGACTAACACCGGGACCACCGCCTTAGAACGGTCAGTAGGGTAAACCACCGGGGGGTTTAAAGCACTTTTACAGCTAGCTAACTTCACCCTGGGTCCCGATGCTACTCTTAATACAGAAACACATAAAAATTCAGTTCGCATAAAGGCTCCCAACTCAGTCAATGCATCAAAGCGAATACATATAAATCAAATTAATCAGTATAATAAACAAAGACGAGTACTCATGGCTAATTCTACTGTATGCCAGAGTAAATGAAAATCAATAGTTGAACCACGGCGGACCAAGCCAAGGACATATCGTCAAGCCCCAACCCACTGGTTAAAGTTTTACGAAGAGACCGTCATTGAGTCTGAGGCCCGAACCGCCGTCGTGCAATTAAAGAGTGAAGCACAGCCATCAACAATGATTGGTTTGACAACTAGGCATGCAGTCTGCCGCATAATATCCACGCTATAGCCAATTCTTTTATAACGGTTAATAAGTTTTCTGAATTGCTCCGAAAAGTTAGATTTACCTACATTTTTTCTAAATCTGTACACTAAGTCACCATAAAATTCTGGTTCCGATATACCTTGTTGCAGAAGTGTTTTCAGACAGACGCTATATTTTTCTAACAAGGCACTGTGTCTGCGATAACATTTCGAAAACGCCTTACGAAGTTTAAAATAACGATAGCCCTGCCTAAGAAGTTTGGCAGTAAGGGCTTTATTACGGTAGTTAAAGTCATTAAGATTTGAAGAAGCTCTGGCGAATCTAATAAGTTGAGATATGTATACCCCATATGAGGTACGCCGGGGGACATCGCCATCCAGAAATTCTTGAATCGGAAAATATTTTAAGATTTCCTGTAAATACATGTCCAGCTGCAGGATACCTAAACATGGCTTGTTTAAAATCTCAAGTGTCAGGGGTGTATGTATGAATGTCAAAATCTGAAACAAACTTGATGAAATTAAAAACAGTCTTTCTTATGGACTGTTGTATTTATAACAAACAATGGAGCGTCCCTATTTTTGCAATATTCAGGTATTGATGGTTATATATCTGTCACTAAAGATACAAGGTAAATTAATAAACTCAGGCCTTTATTTAAGACAGGTATTTTGATAAAATGTACTTTTGATTGACTTCGGTATCGATGAATGTACGGAGAGCACGCTGAGTATAATAGCTGGTCAGAACTGCAGCATCATACAGATGATGACCACTATCGTAGGACTTACTAGACTCGATTAGAACCCTATTGCGTGCTTGCTTATTAGCAATCCTATTGCTTGTAAAGCTACACATGCCATGGAAACTAAAGCCTGGTCGCAAAAGTAGTGTAGTTCATACTGTCAGATTCTTTGCGATCAATGAGCCCATTCCAGGAATTGTTAATACATATATCTGGTCAAAGGGGAGGTCTATTAGGCAAGAACTAGCTAGTATGACCCAGAAACTTGATACTTAATCTGCTTCCACTTTTATGATTTGTCCATTGATCTCAGTGTCATTCCTTTAGTATCTCTTAGCAAACTCTCCAGCTGTATTTGTAACCAATAGAAAGGAAGGCAATGATCAGGAATAGATACAATCACCTAACACCGTCCGTCCAAGACACCAAAGGGAAAGAAGGACGCACTGAAAGCAACGGCGCCATAATCAAAACACTACACGCAGGAAGCCAAAAGGACAGTTTCTTTCCAAAAACAACAGCCCAAACGGCTATTCAAAATAAAATTTTCACTAGGACATACATGCACAGGCATATAACAGAAATAGTAGAAAAAAAATGTAAGAGAAAAGTCCATGGAGTGCCACAATTACAGGTCGCAGCCCTTCCAATACACCAAGACGAGGAGAAAACAGACAAAACCAAACAAGCGCAAATCAAACAAACGTACGAAAAGCACTAAGATTAGCTCTCTCTTCCCCAAGCGAGGTAATTGCAATGCTATAGGCACGGAAAAGCACAAGAACAAAATAAGGCAAGACTTAAAACAAATTGCCTCGTAAAATAACCTACATAGCAACAGAAAGACCAACACCGGGATCACCCTCTTAGAATAGTCAGTAGAATAAACCACCGGGGGAGGAGGGAGTTGGGTTAAAACATTTTAACAGCCGACTAGCTTCTCCCTGGGTTAACCACAGCAGAAGCACCGCCTTGGAACGGTCAGTAAAAACCTTACTTCAGGGCTTAAATCGATTTTATGTGGCCACAACCCTTGCCTTTGTTTCGCATTGGTATACACAAGACATTTGTTCAGTCCGCAAGAAAGGTTTCTAACGCATAAGTGCAGCATCTCCGAGAATATAAAAGAAAATACAGCGCTGAAACAACGATGATGATTCGACGGCAAGAAATAACCGAAAATCTGATGCAATAGAAGACCAACAGGCACATTACCATAAAAATACAAATTGCTTTACACTAGACAGGAAATAACTACAAAACCGACTTTCTGAGGCACCGCAGCAGAAAGAAGAGATGCGGAACAAACAATGCCAAGACATGACGGCACAGTGTCAATTCACGACTGGATAATGAGGAACTGCAACAGAGGTACCATCCTACAAGTGTCAGCAGCCAAAATACTCGAAATATCGTCCTAAATTTTGTTACACCTTCAAATTTACGAAACATGATCGGTTTGCGTAGGAACATCTATAAATCAAAGCTTGTTTACTGGGTTGTTGATGTACTTTTAAAATAAGACAAATCCAGCGTCAAGGTAGAGCGAAAAAAGGTAAGAGAAAAGTCCAGGGAGTGCACAATCACAAACCGCAGCCCTTCCCAGACACCAAGAGGAAGAGAAAACCGACAAATCCAAACAAGCACAAATCGAACAAACGTACGAAAAGCACCAAGATTAGCTCTCTCTTCCCCAAGCGAGGTAATCGCAATACTAAAAGGACTGAAAACACAAGAACAAAATGACACACGGAAAGACATACAACAAATCGCCTCGTAGAATAAACCACAAAGCAACAAAGAGTAAGACTAACACCGGGACCACCGCCTTAGAACGGTCAGTAGAGCAAACCACCGGGGAATTTAAAGCACTTTTACAGCTAGCTAACTTCACCCTGGGTCCCGATGCTACTCTTAATACAGAAACACATAAAAATTCGGTTCTCACATAGGCTCCCAACTCAGTCAATGCATCAAAGCGAAAACATAAAAATCAAATTAATTGTAACTTAATTGGAAAATCGACAGTCGATATTTTCCGGTTTACGGAAATATTTGACTGAAAAAGTATAAATAAACGTTAAAACGATTGCCTTTAGAAACACTTAATGCACTACGGATTAGAACATGTGAGTCTCGGTTTCATTGAGACGCTTCATAAGCAGTAATTAAGTTTGCAACACTGATTACACCCTCCATCGTAAACATGAGCAGAACTCCATTTTCAAATAAACCACAATCAGCTCAACGATCCCAAAGAAATGAAATAAAGTAGCATCTGCATATTAAACGGTACTGAAACTAACCTTGTTAATTTATTGAAACATAAATGGACAACACCTTTCCAGGTCCAAATTGACACATCTAATAATTATCATTTTTTAGTTTCTTATTTTTATAATCATCATTTTTAAAGGGCTAGAGGAGAACCTTGCCATACTGAGTGGATGTACAGGCTAATCTGAGTCTTCGCTGCTTATATAGGTCTTATTGTAGGTTTTCTCGTGCGCTGGCTAATTTACTTAATGTATCATTAGTTATTAGTAAGAAGTAAAGTTTCCAAAAATCTAGCGTAATTCACGGCTGACAGGTTTCATTGCATATGTACATTTAGCGCTAATACTCACAGAAAAGCATGATGAACAGATTCTTGATAGCATCTCTTTCCAGCAAACTGTTGGCATGTTTGATATACGGATTATCTGGATCTCTCTGAGAATTTATGTCTATTCCAAAGCCTGTGTTGCAAATAACATCCATTGTATAACCATGGAAAACACTAAAACGAAGCAAGGCATGCGCATATATTTATGAGAAAAGGATGCACTTCTAAGGTGTATTTCTTTTAAAATTGTTTTGTCGCTCAATCTAAACAGTCGTTCACGCTAAGACGAAAGAATTTACTACCTCCAAGGGAGAACTTTCATCCCCTTTTTCAGTGCAGGAAAATAAACGATATTTCACTTGTAAAAAAAAGTCACAAAACCTTCCTTTTGTACAGTCAAACCTCGATAGCTCGAACACCGAAGGCTCGTTTACGATGACTAATTCGAACTTGTTTTTGAGTCCCTACGAAATTCTTCCGACAGCTTAAGAAAACAAATATTTAGGGAAATTTTCTAATTTTATCACGAAATTGTGTATTGTGTGTACTCATAGAGGCGATTCTAATGAGTACACTCAACATACAATTCATACAATTATTGTGTAGAAAATCGAAAAGATTTCCCTAAATTATCGTTATTTGCCTTCTGACCTGGTGCCATGATTAACCCTCAATGGTTCGATCCATATCTCTAACAAATTTCCACGGTCCCAAAGATATTCGAGCCATTGACTGTATCTAGTTTCTCTTTACCATTTTTATCCCTGAGTTTCTGGAGTGGACTCTTTGATGCAAATAGGAGTTTCAGTCTATAATTAAAAACAGAATAGCAAACAGTATATATCCAGATGAGACGGCTTTTTACAAGTCGTCTCATCTGGATCTACACTGTTTGCACAGGTATATGTTTTGGTCTGCGGGAATGAAAGGGTAAAGTTCTGCTCCCATTTATACGCAAGAGAGCGTCAGCAGTGTTGCAAACTTTATTACTGCCTATGAAGAGTCTCAATAAAACCGAGACTCCCATTTTCTATATGTAATGTGTTCTTTGTTTTCAAAGGCAGCCTTATAGATTTCTATTTTACCTCACTGCAGCTGGTGTAAGTGCCGCGTGGCTGGTGTAGAACGTCTCCCCGTACTTCATCATAGTGCAAATTATATTATATGAAGGGTCTCAATAAAACCGAGACTCCCATTTTCTATCTATAATGTGAGATTTTTATTAAAATTAACAAGTGGTATATAGTTCGAGCGCACTCTTAGATCAGATTACACGTTTGTGCAGCCTGATCAGAGTCTACAAGTTTCGTTTTTATCACGCGTTGACCGTTTTATTTCTAAGTATGATGCAGCTGCGGTTATAGAAACTCTTGATGAAACTGAAACATCCCTATGGGGCACATCAAACGAAAAAGTGTTTTCAAACATTTGCAAAATCCAAAGATTCAGATTCATTC
Organism: Anodontia alba; assembly: GCA_964016985.1. Taxonomy (NCBI): domain Eukaryota; kingdom Metazoa; phylum Mollusca; class Bivalvia; order Lucinida; family Lucinidae; genus Anodontia; species Anodontia alba. The sequence continues at coordinate 39,088,028 of OZ024834.1, forward strand.
CGCGCATGCGCAAATTTTCATCTGGGCAATTGCTCTCCACTGATACATTCTTAAGTGTCCCATGATTCTGTAAGCGGACAGCGAAGCGCCTGATCATCGCAGACTGACCTGGCCTTCGCTGTCCGCATATACCCAAAACACGTCTTCACAAGGCACGGCCTATATTGTTAAAGCAAGTTCTAACACTGGAACAATTCCAGTAAATAACTGCGTCTGGCGGCTGTACTATTTAAGCTTATTCGCCGTAAGTCAGAGAACCACAATATATAGATTTAAAAAAAAAAGTTTACTCTTATTTACAAATAACTCTATATTGTACTGTTCTACAGTTATAAAAGTGCTTTCACTGTGAACGTCCAGACAACGTATAGCTGGAACAAAATGCTTTAAATAACAAAAGTGCAATTTGATAAGGTATAGATTATAAATATGAAGCGCATTATGTTTGATGTAAGCATCGTCCTGAAAAGCTGAAAAGCAAATTTTTATTATGGTTTGAAGATTTTAAACTAGCTATCATGTGATCTGGCATTTTTAATATTTAGTACATTAATATGAAGTCAAGAAACCACAAATCTTCTTCGTCTTCTCCTTTAGTAGGGCCGGGTACACTACTGGAACGTAATTTGTCCCGCGGGACATGAGCGTAACGGATGTGAAACAGCTGTTCCAAAGTGTAGGCTAAAACCTTTAGCCCTATTTACAATCAGGGCTCTGTGTGCTGATTGTGTGGCCTAAGCCGGGCTAAGTCTTGTTAGTGTAAGAAGATTTGCCCTGAAACCATCGACTGTACAGGACGAGGTCACGTTGTTTGGTAAGGCATTTCAATCCCGAATGGTTCTTGGGAAGAATGAGTGGAAGTAGGCCTCATTGTTTATACGCTCCTGATGGAATACAGACTGTTCCCTTGTGCGTCTGTCACTTGGAGTCAAGTAGGTAGCTGCGTCAATGTCAACTAAGCCATTCTGTAAATGGTATACATAGCGTCGGTCTTCCAAGCTCTCCCAACCAGGTCCTTTAATCATTTCTGTCACACAACCAGAAGTACGTGTTGTTTAGTCATTGTTGTCATATCTGGCGGCACGGCGTTGGACTTTTTCAAGAGCTTTGATATCAGCTTGTCTATGTGGGTCCAAAACAGGAGAGGTGTACACCAGAATCGGTCGGACAACAATAGTATGTTGTTGCTTGGACCTGCTTGGAGCAATCCTTAAAATTCTTTCATAGGAAACCCAGCGATCGACTGGCTATACTGGCTGTCTAGGAGATGTGTTTGGTCCACGATAGGTCCTGGATGATTGTCACCCCTAGGGATTACTATTATCTACCACCTCTAGTGTCTGCCGTGGAGAGTGTAGTTAAAAAAAAAGATAAGAGAAAAGTCCAGTGAGTGCCACAATCACAAACCGCCAGCCCTTCCCAGACACCAAGAGGAAGAGAAAACCGACAAATCCAAACAAGCACAAACCAAACAAACGTACGACAAGCACTAAGATTAGCTCTCTCTCTCTTCCCCAAGCGAGATTATCTCCTTGCTAAAAGGACTGAAAAACACATGACACAATGACACAAGGTAAGACATAAAATAAATCGCTTCGTTGAATAAACCACGAAGCAACAAAGATTAACACCGGGACCACCGCCTTAGACAGTAGAGTAAACCACCGGGGTAAGGGGGGGGGGGGGTGCTTAAAGCACTATTACAGCTAGCCAACTTCAACGAGTAGGACTCATATGTCTTCTTCCTCTTTCCAGATGGGACACTGACGACAGAGTATTTGGTGGTATTAAAGGTCATCTGCCAGGTATTTTCCCATTTTCCCATTCCTCTAAGGATGCCATGTCTCCCTGGAGGAGCACTTTTCTCTGTATCCTTATTGACAATAGAGTAGAGGAGGTTATCGTCTGCAAACAATTGGCAGTCTGAGAACTGGCACGTCTTTAATGTAGGCCAAAAACAACAATGGCTCAAGTGCAAACTAAATAAATATATTAAGACTTTATCTTACATGTTTGTGTATAAACAGTTTCATAACAGGCTTTGTTCTTTCTGTTTGACAAGACTGTGCTGTATTTAAAAAATAAACAGTTTATTTAACACTTACTTTGCTATGAGCAAATTCAGTAGACGATATTTTCATTTTTATCATATTTCTCCTAGATAAAAGAGTCTGACATTTCATACAAATTATCTCCTTATAAGGAGATAATTTGTATGAAGTGTCAGATCCTATTTTCTAGTAAAAATAAGAAAAAAATATTTTTAATTGTCGTCTGCTGAAACATTTACCCAGAATGTAGTGTTTATTCTTGCTGTGTTAGCCTATCATCACGAAAACACGCCTATATAATTTTGACCCCCTTAAACCCCACTTTTATATAGTAAAACTGGGGTTACAGGGGTATACATTATTTTTCATATTTCTGCTCAAAACATAGATTGTGGGTACTCGTTAGAACCGCCTCGACGAGGCGGTTCTAACGAGTACCCACAATCTATGTTTTGAGCAGAAATATGAAAAATATCAGAATTTTTTATCTGAAAAATTGCCATTTTTTTGGTGGTAAAATTTTCAGTGTATTTGAATAGGCGTGTTTTCGTAATGTGCTTTGTGACTGTGGCTATTCCTTGAAAGCTTCTCTTCTACTTTTCCTAAGCTGATCATTCTTTATCTCGGTTTTTTACTTTAACAAATTTCCCCAAGCTTCGAAATAACTCTGAAGATGCAAAAGTATTTATTTACATTTTTTCTGTTCTATATCTATTATACACGATATCAGCTACCTGATAAAAAGAGAGACATACTTGGTTCCTGAAGTACTTACGGTGCAATGTCAAATCCTTCTCCCTGGACCTGCCGTTTCTCTTCCAGTATTTCGAGAAAATTAGCCAAACAATTGTGAATGTACGGAGACATCTACAACATACAGCGTTTGAAATACATACAATATAAGATATTGAGACTTTTAAGTTGACTGCAATCGAACATGTAAGTGAAATCAATTGAGCTCACGTGAACCCAACGATGATCAGTTCGTGCATCCACACTTTCTGATTTTTTTGCGGTAGCCAAGGATTCAAGGCGTCTTCAGGTGGGCAGCTAAGACTCTGATCAGCCTTTGCAGAGGTGTAGTCTGATCTGTCTTCGCTTATCGAACATCAATTTTGTAGGAAAACGCTGTCCCGCCGTTTCACTTACGTCTCATTTACTTACAGATTAGTGGAATATTAAACAGCTGTTCGGAATCTCTACAAACATATTTGTCGCAGCGATGTCATCACATACGATCTCAATCACGCAACGTGATGGAATTATACAAACAGAATCAGTGCCTTGAATATCTAGAAAGGTATGATTGCTCGTGCTGTAGTTCAGCTAGGTATTAAATAATTACATAGTTCATCATGTGCAGTTTCTATTTAAAATTATAAGCATTTAAAAAATAAGTAAGTTGTTCAGGTCATTCTTCTTTGTAAGTAAAATTTTGTAATGTTACAATATCCTAATATTACTTACATGTCTCAACTTTCCACTGCTAAATGCAGGACTAAATGTAGATCGTAGATACCGCCAGCCTTCCCCCTCGGCTCGGGAAAGAGAGCCCTTCAAGATTGATTTAGTATTACTCGATATTATATTCTGAAATACAGACGTGAAACTGTAGTAAACTCAATTTTTTTTTTCGGTCTGAAGTTTCAAAATATTTTATTTCAAATAATAATTTTTATATAAAATTAGTCAGTATAAAAGTTATAGAGGAAGACAGGCTCCAGCATCTCCAAAATGTTATATGCACGTTACATTGAGTAGCGTTGCTATGCCCCTGCTGAAGATTTTTAAAACAAATGATCATTATGCAAAACTGAGGTAATGTATACTATCGATGCTTGATCATCGCTTAATATCTGTTGTTTAATTGCTTTTATTCAACCCTTTAATTTTATAAATGGTTCAAGGCGTTATATAAGGAACGCATATAGCTGTGTGTTTGTTTCCCTTTTATTCTTCAGGAAATATTTATCACATAATCATATATGACAGTTTACAGTTTCGTGAGTATGTTCATTGACCCAGTTTACAGTTTCGTGAATATGATCACTTACCCAGAAAACATGACACTTCAGGTGTTTACAGTTTTGTGAATATGTTTATTGCTCACCAGGATCATTCTTTTAGATTCTGTTAGACTGCTATAACAGACTAAGAGGAAACGGTAAATAAAAAAAAAAAACAAAAAAAAACAAAACAAAAAAAAAAAACACGTTACTCACAAATCTCTCTGGGAACTTGTTGAATTCTTTCACTGTAATCTGTTTGATCATTTCTGTGTCTGCGACTATGAGTGATCCTACATTTCCTATATAGTGTCTGTAAAATCAAATGAGGCGCAACGTCAGAAAATGTACCTTCGGACTTGTGTGCCCAGCGAAGATTCAGATCCATTGCGAAAACACGCCTATTCAAATATATTGAAAATTTTACAATCAAATAAAGAAAAATTTTCAGATAAAAAATCATGATATTTTTCATATTTCTGCTTAAAACATAGATTGTGGTACTCGTTAGAAGCCACAACCTATGTTTTATAGCAAAATAAGAAAAATGATTTATACCCCTGACTTTACTATATAAAAGTGGGATTAAAGGGGTTCTTAATTATATAGGCGTGTTTTCGTGGTGCATACTGCGGGTTCGCGCAGTGTGACAAGAATCTTCACTGGGCGCATATTCGATAGTCAATGATACAAATTTTCATTACGCGGACAATGAGAACTCTGATCAGACTGCATGGGCGTGCAGGCTAGTTTGAATTTTATTTGGGCGCACATTCGAAAGGTAAGTTTTCTCACTCTGGGGCTTATATAGCAAATAAAGATTGCTGAAGTATCTTAATCCACTTTTTGTAATGTTTGCCAGTCCATACATTACAAAAACATGCCTATTCAAATATATTGAAAATTTTACCACCAAAAAATGAAAATTTTCAGATAAAAAAATCCTATATTTTACATATTTCTGATCAAAAACATAGATTGTGGGTACTCGTTAGAACCGCCTCGATGAGGCGGTTCTAACGAGTACCCACAATCTATATATATTTTGGGCAGAAAAAAGAAAAATAATGTATACCCCTTAAACCCCAGTTTTACTATATAAAAGTGGGGTTTAAGGGGGTCAAAATTATATAGCCATGTTTTAATGATGTGACAATGATTTCAGTGCACTAAACGTACTTTTTGCATTGGTTTGGTATTTTGCAATTGCAGCGATATTCCGATTAAATTCTTATATCGAAAGTATATGGATTTATTTTATTTTCGCTGGAACGGACGTTGTAAGAGGTGAAATACGTGGTATCAGAAATAGTTTGATATACTGTCACTATCGTCTGATGACCGTATCCGCTCTCTACCGTCGGTCCTAAAATGTTGCCACTATCTAAGCCTCGATATCAACAGTCTCTCTACCCTTACATACACATATTGAATTTGTCCAGTATAAACCATTCTGTGATATTTAATCTTTCGCCAAACATCTATGATGTAATTATTCCAAGCAAGAGCACATCACAAGAGCAATCAGCTTTCACTATATCTCTAGATACCAACACCTATGCGCTACCAAAACATATCTATTATCTGAATGGCTGGGCAGCCATAGGGGTTGCGGAGATATTTGGACAACTGAAGTTTACAGTAATTAACCCCACATGTATGGATATACGTCTTCTTCTTTATTCTATATAAATGACGTCATCCTACCAGGTGCAGGGAATTTTCGCAAGCAGGTTTCAGACCCACTTAACCGTTACGTAGGGTGCTCGTTAGTACCAGGTAGCAGACGATACAATGCGTTATGGGCCAGGCCGCGTAGCCGTCAAAATAAGATGTAATAATTGTTTGATGAATTGAAAACTTTTTTATACCCAGAGCCTTTTAACCTCAATGAGGAATCTGATCAACTACTGGGAAATAAGACTATGTGTAGGCCAACACGACAGACAGCGTTCTCGCAGACAACGCCTTAGACATTCAGTACTGCTGTTTCGTGTACATAACACTGAGTGAGGTGTAATCTCTCTCTCTCTCTCTCTCTCTCTCTCTCTCTCTCTCTCTCTCTCTCTCTCTCTTTCCGTCCGAGTTAAACTTTGGGGAGAAATATCTAAGTCCCATCTACGCGTTAAAAATCCTAACAGTCCCGCGACCGGACTGACCTGGAACCAACCTGTCCCAGCCATTGGAGAAAAATGTCAGGACACATCTAAACGCGTACTGCAAAAATTGTAAGTATATTACTTTTTACGATTGATTGTCATTCATAAACCAGCCTTTGCCGAGGTTACATCGCTTTATATCAACACTGTGTTTATACATCCTGATCGAAACAAACATCCAGTAAGCGATTATATCCAAACGTGTCACGCTTTTATTAATTTCGGCCATCAAACAATTTCATTAAAAGCGTATCTACTCATATGTTTCACCCTTCAGCAAATCAAATAGTAGCTTGATTTTGTACGTAGTACTAAGGGTGGAGTGAGGTTTCAACGACTAAACGGATGTTTGGTGGCGAATTTGCTACTTTGTCTTAATTTTGACAAATTTCACAACAGAGGAAATTAAAAAAGAGACATTTTAAAGAGACAATTTACATGCAACGTTTATTTTTTCTATATACACGGGTAACATATGTGTATTTGGGAACATATGATTATATAGACATACAGGGTTTATTCTGCAAGTACATGGTTTATGGGAACATTATATACTAGGATATTGAAATCTAAGTGGTCTAGTGATCGAAGAAATGTTCCCAGATACCGGGGTATCGGGGTTTATGGTATATTAACAAGGTCTAAAACATAGTTAAACAACATAAAATCATTATGTACACAAACCAGTTTTCTTACAGTTAGTATGAAAAACAGAACATGATTCAATATGGCACTTTATGTCCATCAGATAATTTTATTAAATGCCACTGGTATTCACCCAGCTGTCAAATATGGACCTGAAAATAGAAATAATATTTACAATAGCAAACATACAGTTTAAACCTTATAAGGTACAGTTAAAAAATTCATCTGGCTTTCAATTTTTACCTTTTGAAATGTTTTAGCCGCCAGCAGTTTTAGAGTTTTAAGCAAAGTAATCACGTCGAAAGTGTACGACTGAAGGTAGATGGGGGTGGGGGTGGGGAGGGGGTAGTATAGACAAAATCGAGCTACGATTTCATTGGCTGAAGGGTGAAACACATGAGCAATACGCTTTAAGAGAAATCATTTGATAGCCGAAATCAGTAAAAACGTGGCGCTTTTGGATATAATTCTATGTTGTAAAATACTTTCCTGCTGTTTTTTGTATCAGGATGTATACACACAGTGTTGAAATAAAAAGCGATGTAACCTCGGCAAAGGCCGGTTTATGAATGACAAACTATCGTTAGAAGTAGTGTACTTGTAATCTTTGCATTACGCGTATAAACATGTCCAGACAGTTTTACTCCAGTGGCTCGAACTGGTTGGTTCTAGATCAGCCCGGTCGCGGGACTGTTAGGATTTTTAACGCACAAATGGGACTTAGATATTTCTCCTGGACGAGAGAGAGAGAGAGAGAGAGAGAGAGAGAGAGAGAGAGAGAGATTAAACCTCAGTAAGTTTTATGTACATAAACAGCAGTACTGAATGTCTATCGTGTTGTCTGCTAGAACGCTGTCGTGTTGGTCTTTACGCGGTCTTGTTTCCTGCAGTTGATCGGAATCCATATTTAGGGTGTAAGAAATCTTCGATTCATCAAACAATTGTTATATCATTTTGACGCTTACACTTTGTTGGTCTTCAGTGTATAAAAGGCTGTCTTGTCCAAAACGCATCGTCTGCTACCGGGGGCTTAAAATAGATGAGCACACTACGTTACGGTTAAGTGGATTCATTAAGTGAAATCATTGTCACATGGACTGGCAAAACTACTTGCATTGGCGAAAGTCCCTGCATCGGGTAGAGTTGCGTCATCTATATAGAATAAAGAAGGTCACGTAAATCCAAATGTATGGAGTTAATTATTATTTACATAATGGAAATTATTCTATACATACTGTGGCTTTTACTGAAAATGTGACGCTTATCAACAGCTGCCAGTGAGATGTCAGAACAAAAGAACAAATCCAGTTTGCATGTAATTACTAACCATTTAACATAAATTAATATTTAAATTTTAAGTTATGAGTGTAGGATTTTAATTTTCAATCTGTTAAAATAATCTGGATTATAGAATAAACCAAAGAAACAAAATAAGAATAAGCACTTCATTCATTGGAATCCATTTACTTAAATAACAGATTCGGATCCCAATATGTCTGATAAAGTCAGCCAGTCATCATACAGTGGCACATATAATCTGAAGTTAGAGGTGATAGCTTTCTTCTTATCCATTTCTTGTTCTAAGGCATATGGTTAGTTCTTTATTCGTAGCCAGCCTCGGTGGCTCAGTAGGATGCATGTCCGAGTGGTGATCAGGAGGTCGCAGGTTCGATCCCCGCCAGGGCACACAACAATCTGTCGTGGAGATTTTTCATGAAATATTTTTTACAGTCATTGCTTTCCTTCCGACCATTCGAGAAGGGCAGTTGTCAGTTTCTGGCGAATAAATGTGCAATACGGTGATAATAGGTATAAACTGAAATGCTGAAACAGATGCGACTGTAATGTACCGAAACGAAGCAGGTACCAAAGTAGACCATGTATATTTACCCAAATACTTTTCCATGGTCTTTTATGGTATCAGCATTCAAGTACAGTGGTCCCTGTAGAAAAAGAAATATACAGTCGAACTTCAATGGCTCGAACATATTTTGATCCATGGAAATTTATTCCAGATATAGGTAGCTGGAGTCACTGAGGATTAATCATAGCGCCAGGACAGAAGACAAATGGGGATATGCATGTCTTTTCGACCGTCTATAAAATAATACATGAGTGCACTCATTAGAATCGCCTCCATCAGACAATTCTTATGACAACACACAACATACATTTTCATGACAATATAAGGAAAACATCATTAAAACATCCGTAAAAAGTTGTTTTCTTGTGTTATCAGAAGAATTCCCAAGGCATTTATGTTCAGACCATGATAGCTGTTTATCCACATAAAATCCTAATAACTTTTGTGCATTGACATTTTGAATATTAGTGTTATCAGCTTGTAAGATTAGCAGACGACATTCTTTCAGATGTGGTCTAGACACTAAAATCATACACGTAGTTTTACCGTAATTGAGTTGCAGTTTATTTTGTTTGCTGCATGTGTTTGCATTACCAAGTTCCGTTTGCAGTTTATGTTCTATCGTATCTATGTTTTTTGTCATTCGTGTTGACTGTAGCATCATCGGCGTAGAAGTCCGAAAAAAAAATACTCAAAATGAAGAGACAAATCAATTATGAATAACAGAAAAAGGGTAAGCCTTAGAATAGAACCCTGAGGCACTCCTGATACAACATCTGAGAAGTCACACAGACCACTGTCAGTTTTCATAGTTTGCTTCCGGCATTCGAGATAGGATCTAAACCAATTTAGACTACGACTACTAAATTTGTACAGTGATAGCTTTTTCTATTAAAACATGATGATCAACAAGATAATGATGATGATGTTTTCCGGTTTAACGGCGTGTCAGTCCATGAGGGCCATTTGCGTCAAAATGGTATATTAGCTTGGTTTGGTAATGAAACAGCTTAAAAAACATCATTTATCTGAAATAGCATAATACATGTAGGGGTTTGAGAACAAATCAACCTCGAGTTCAATTTTTGTTTTAATCAGTTAAACTTGTTTCGAGTTCTGTTGGAGGTCTGCAGTTTCCTACGTACCATAACACGTCTCTCGAGCGGCCACTCAAAATGATTACATGTGGTCTTTAAGGCAGATAGCTGCTTAATGTAAGATGGGAATAATGCAGAAAGCTCATCTGGGAGCTATGTGTATTACTGTATTACTTTCAGCCTGCAATAAGCAGCTACCTGCCTCCATAGAATTCAAAACTTGTTTAAAGAGTAGCTGTTTAGATTTGTTTTACATGGAAAAAAAGGAAGAAAGCTATCTATAAATTTTTGCCGATTACAGGCCGAATTATATTATATACTTGATTTGAACCCACGACTCTGTGATTGAAATTTTATCGTTTTATCCATCAGACTAACCGGGCAACTGTTACTTAATCCATTCATATCTATTGGTTTACCACAATGTACGGCTGTTTGTCATTCGGAAACTGATGATTACCGCATCGAGTTCAAGGAATACGTATATGTCTGGGTTTAATTTTTCCGTACTATACTCATTCTTATCAAGACCTATGCATTTTCCCCCATGCCAGTTGAAGCAAGGAATATATCACGTGCATCTAGTCTATGTAGAAAGAAAACACATAACTCACTTCTTTTGACCCAATTTAGTGTGGAAGCCCCTCAAAAAAAGGTACATGGCAAACAATGCAGAGCCAGAATGCGGCGTCTGATCAGGGTCTCCACTGTTTGCAAATAGTTAAGCCATTTTTCACCAGGAGTATCTAAATCATATAGTTTGAAATTGGACTCTTTCGATATGTATAGTGTGGGAGAGTTTATTCAATCTAAAATGGGTTCAGACATATCAGAGCTCTATACTAATACAGGGCTAATGCATAATTTTGTAAAAGAATGCATTCAAAAAAGAACTATCTAGTAAAAATACTTTTGTTTCGGTCAAATTTGGGCACTTAACTACCAGTGTGTGGTAGCTGATCAAACTCACTTGTACTTTTGTTTTGCCATTTTGAATATAATATGTGTGTCTTCACCGCGTAAAAAAAAAAACATATCTCTTGTTAATGGGAGCTAATAATAGCTGTTTCACATAGAATACAAGTTGCCTAAGCATCGTTATGGATGTTAAATGTGAAGATCAAACTGTCGAGTCAGTTTGGTCGATCTGTAACTACAGTCGACTCTCGTTAATTCGACCTCACATATCTCGAAGAACCGCTTATCTCGAAGTGAAAATTTGGTCCCTGTTTTAACATGGAAATCTAACAACAGGTAACAAAATATGTAGAAAAACAGAAGCTCCTCTTTTCCACAATATTTTCAGTATATCTCTAAGTTCAGGAGTTAAATTGCATATTCATCTTGTTAAATGTAGTTGTTCGATTTAATGTTTTCCTCAGTTCAGCAAATCTGATATGTCGAGGTGCGGATATTTCGAAGTATTTCAGAGAGTCCCTTGGACTTCGAGATAACGAGAGTCGACTTACTTTACCAAACAGCGAGATAAATAATACTAACATTCACCTGTATACATGGGTTTAATTCTTGTTTGCATAAACTGATAGCTAGCTTGCAAATGTACATTAGTACACATGCATTTGTATTTTAATGCAATAAACAAGGGACCATACATATAATACAAAACGAAGAAATGCTGAACCACAAAAACCTTAGTTTGCCCGCATTCAAGGCAATCAGTGCAGTTATTCTCTAAAATAAGTCAGATTTCGCCAGTTTCATTCTCATCCAATCATGTGGCAGTATGCGGATTCTTCCTTGATAACTTCGGTGATAAACGTGCTCAAAAAGTAGGTTAATGAACGCCAGTAATAAAGTATTTCTTCAATGCCAACACTGTGAGCTAATGTCTTGAAGCTTTTTTTTTATTATGTTAAATGAACACCGGTTTGTCATATGACAGTCTGTCAAGGAGTAGTAACGATACGATGACTGATCCGCTAATAGCAACGAAGATGTGTGCGAGTTTGATAAAGTCGGTGAAAACGAGGGAAATAACGGGTGTCCAGATAGAAAAACCCTTCCGAACACACGGATCACAAAACATTCAGCAGGATAGGTGTTGACAGAAAGTCATGGTCGCGTAAGGAATTCAATATTCAGCCATTTATTATCATAATGAGTAAGGAAATATCATTTCCAAGGCAAACGGCAAAATGAAAAAAACATTAAGATTGTCTTTACTATAACTCCACTAGTATTCTTCTTATTAGTCTCCCGTAATCGGTCTCGCAGACTCCTGTCGGGCTGATAACGGTCCGATATAGAAAAATAGATTCACTGTAGTTTATTGCAAAAGGATTGGACACCAGCTATACATAGTGCTCTCAATGCACCATGAAGTACATTCGCTTAAAGATACAAATGATATAGAAAAGTAGACTGCTATTTAGTATGGTGACTCTTGTTTGTACCTTTGTTGCAAACCCAGCGAGATCTCCCAAAAGGAATGTGGTTGGTTTCTGTTTGATGCCATGTCTTGAAAAGAGCGTCTGCTTGTACCAGGTGTACCTGAAATTACAAATTATACTCTTCTAACCCTTAGTATTAGGACATACTGGCCAGAGCAAATATTGACGACCCTTATTAAAATCGTGGCCGCGGTGTCTGATAAGGATCTTCAACCTTTGCCACTCATCTAGCTTCTTGCTATCAACAAGCAGTAAACTGGACATTTGCTAGATATTGGGACAATTATGCCAAGAGTTGAGGTGACCGCAAAATAAAGATAACTTCAGTATTGAGCAACGTTTCCAGCACCAAAAAAGTGTCATGAGCATATTGAAAATTATAACACACACACAAGCGCGCGCGCGCGCGCGCCCGCCACACACACACACACACACACACACACACACACACACACACACAGCATGACTTGCATTACCGTATGATTGATCAGTTTGGGGAATCCACGTAACTAAATGACAAGGTGCACAGAGTGTTAATAGTTTTAGCTCTTCATCAGGTAGAATTTTTTAGAATATCTCGATTTATATCTGATGGAATTTGTTCAAATAAAGCGCAGAGTACGCGGAAAATCTTCTTTCTGATGGTATAAGCGCTGTTCTGCAATCTGGTCTGATTCTCGAGAACATTCGGAGAATATTTTTCGCCAAAATTCATGTACATTGTCGCGATAGCCCTGATTGACAGCAAAACATTCTTCGAATGTTCTCAAGAGTTAGACCAGATCGCAGAATAGCGCTTACACCACCAGAAAGAGCTTGATTTTCCGCGTACTCTGCGTTTTTTTTTTTTTTTTTGTTTTTTTTTGTTTTTTTTTTTTTGTTTTAAATTCCATTTGGTATGAATAGAGATATTCTTAAAACTCCTGCCTTATGCGGAGCTAAACATAGTAAGAAACTCCGTCATTTGGTCACGTGGATTCCCCACACTGTGATAGTATATTTTATTTTATTTATAACTAACAATAAAATGACTTAACATAAGAATGGAACAGTATTTAGGTAAAATCTCGATTATGCAGTGTGCGATCTCAATTTGCATATCTGAAACCATGATGAACTTTTCCCTAACAAAGAAATGTTTCCGGATATACAGCATGCACATTCTGTTTTGCTACATTTGTCTTGAACTTCGTGGGGTGGGGTTGGTAACTTCCTATATATGGCATAGTACGGATGTGCGTGCCGAATGGCCCCCTTTTTCAGGGCTGCCAGGTATATGATTGGTCCCTTTTTTTCAACAAAAAGTATGTAAATGACCCGATTTTTCTGTTTCCTATGTGAAAGGCCCTATTTTTCTGACATCCTGGTATATGCACATATTTTGGCTCAGAGATTTTTCGAGGCTACTTGTTCTCTTAGTTTTCAATGGATTGAATGTGATATTTGTCGAACAACCAGCAATAATTGGGTTTAAAAAAAATCAAAGAGCAGTATATGACTATGTCAACATTTTGGATGATCAAGTATATGGATGGGTCCGTTTTCTCACCCCCCGAGTCTTGAACAAGTACGTGAACAAGTTCTGGTATGCAGTATGTAGTTCCGATTTTCCTGTGGACAGTCGGGGCACTAGCTCCGGGCACAAGTTATTTAGGAGTCGGTAGCGTTCGGTAATGACCGTGAAATTGCTCGAATTTTTGCAGCGGCAAGCGTTCATTTGAGTGTGTATGACGAACGTAGCACATTACGCACAGACTGCGTCAGCAGATAGGTCAACAGCATCAACTTGGATAGTTGAGGAAACTTGTTTTTAACTACCATTGAAAAAAACAAAGAAAAAATAATCCGCTAAATTTTAAATCCAGTGAAGGAAAATGTATATGTTATTCTTGTTCAGTTATAAAAAAAAGTTTCAAAACTTATAAAATGCTATTACAATCTTCCAAAACGCATGCACTTTTCTTACTTATAAAGAATTACTCTCGAATGGGTCATATTCAAGTATTAGGACTTCATACCCCTGCGAGTGGAAAGATCGCTGATAAAACCACCAATTGGACACTAAATTTCAAAGTTTAGGTATAAATGTTTGAAAATGGTCCAAATTATCTACTGAAGTAGAAAAAATAATCAAGCCTGCATGTCTGAAGGAGGGGAGGGGGTGTTTTATACCCGATCCATTTACTGTGGTGCACATTAAAACCACCTCGGCGAGGTATTATAATTATCAAAATCACCTCACGAATTATACTATGAATACTGGCTATCCATATGATGAGAGCACTCTGCTGTGGAGACTACTCGAATGAAATGACATCCTGTGTGATCACTGAAAAATGTCATTTGCAATAAAAATTAGAAGAAGCTTATGTTATCTAAGCATTTTATTTTCCTTCCACAAGATCTAAGGCTTTTGTTTTGTGTGAAGATACGTTATCATCCCGTGGGGAGGGCGGGGTAGTAAGCGCTTGGTTCCGATGCTTATAAAGGATTTTCAAAACACAATGTTTAGGGTAGCTTTTTTTCAAGCAAACATGTAGGAACCCATTTGGGGAGTAAAGCGTCATCTCCCTCACGCTCCTCACCCATACACCTGGAAAGGAATGGAGTGTGGTCTTTTGTTTCCCCTATCCAAATATACTGTAATTTTTTCCTTAAAAAAAAATAAATAAATAAAATAAACATTTACAGATACAAAATTCTGATATTTTTCATATTTAGTTTAAACATATTTTATTCGTATAATACATATACTGTTACAGTACAAACATGAATGAACTCATACAAAAGGGATTCAGAAGAAAGTCTAAGACTTATGTAAATCTGTATCCCTAGAAGTTTTGCAATAGTACAACACTTATAAATCAAAACAATTGTCGTTTCCAAAAGTTGTTGTATATAATATTTTACTTTGCAAGTGAATTTCAAAAGTCAAAATGTTTACTTTTACTTATTATAAACAATAAATATACATATTCAATTATAATTTTATAGAAATAAGTAGAATGGAACACTGAAAGATTCAAAAAAGAAGGTGGGGCTCCACGGAGGATTGGGGTGTGTGTAATATAACATTGAACTCTTACTGCTACATTAAGCGATGTTGGACATACTAATCAAAGGTATTAGCTCACGTATACAGTTCAATAAAAGGTCTCAGAAGACTCTTCAATAGGGTACATATATTAGGGCGGAGGTATGCTAGCGATTGGCTTGAAATCTTTTAGTATTCAAAATGTATTTTTGCACAGAAAGAAAGATTTGCTTGTTATCATTATCATTCAGGTTGGGGTCTCCATAGAGAAGAATATTAAGACTGGGTTGACAGAGATGATTAATAGATCTTAACATATCGTCTCTGTGATTAAGATAGAGGGGACAGTAAAGAAGAAAATGCCCAGTATCTTCCACAAGACCACAGGCACATAATGAGCATTGAACAATGCTTTTTGAGAACAGGTGTTGGTTTAAAGCGCTACAGTTAGTCCTCAGTCGGCAATGAAGAATTTGTTCAAGTCGTTTCCCTTCGTAGAAATGTCGTTTTTTTTTTCATATTTATGCTCGAAACATAGTGGGTACTCGTTAGAACCGCCTCCACAAGGCGGTTTTAACGAGTATCCACAATCTATGTTTTTAAGCAGAAATAAGAAAAATATTGTATACCCCTATAATTCCCACTTTTACTATATTAAAGTGGGTTATAAGGGATCAAAATTATATTGGCGTGTTTTCGTGACGGCTTTTCATTTATTTTATTTTATCTGTCTATCTGTTTGATTTGTTGTTTTGCTAAACTATATCCACAAACAATTTCTTCACAAACAATAATCTCTTCATGTTCTGCAGCTTTTAGAAATTTGGCTAACTGCCACTAACGTTGCCGTTGCTGTGGCGCTAGTACGAGCTTAATGACCCACAAGGGTTGACGTGTCGTTAAACTCAAACACAATAAATTCAGGTCTAGCTGATGGAAATTGCTAACAAATACTGAAAATAATCTTTCTTTTTTCGGAATCTCTCTCTCTCTCTCTCTCTCTCTCTCTCTCTCTCTCTCTCTCTCTCTCTAAAGGTTTATATTTCGCTTTTATTACGAAAACAAGCCTATTCAAATATACTGAAAATTTTACCACAAAAAAATAAAATTTTCAGATAAAAAAACTTTTTTTATTTTATTTTTCTGCTCAAAACATAGATTGTGGGTACTCGTTAGAACCGCCTCGACGAGGCGGTTCTAACGAGTACCCACAATCTATGTTTTTGAGCAGAAATAAGAAAATAATGTATACCCCTGTAAATCCCAGTTTTACTATATAAAAGTGGGGTTTAAGGGAGGTCAAAATTATATAGGCATGTTTTCGTGATGCTCCTCCGTGTTACAGAATTCTTATTCTTACCTAGAACAGTCGAGCGTTTATGAGAAATTACAAAAAAGCGACCACAGCGCCACAGTAAGAGCGGAAGACCAAGGCGCACCATAAAATTGGACTGTTGAAATGCATATCATAATGTGCTGCTGCAGAATTATACCTGACTACAGCATAATAGAAGATCCCAACTGCAAAAGCGGGAAGACCTCATAATCAATTGCTATCAAAATGTTGCATAATTGAGTTTTCCTAAATACTATTCCGTATAAGAATGTCGCTAAATCACATTTTGTCAATATCCTCAGTAAAAAGTGCACATTTAAATACAAAAGAAGATAATGTGCATTGGCTGTGTTACTTGGTTCCGTTCAAAAGACATATATATGGAACCACAGAAGCAAAATATTTATATCTGATTTAAATATTTGCTCAAGCGGTTATTGATATAGTGGTGCTGCCATATTAATTGGAAAACTACAACTATTGCCATCTCTAACATGACTGCTGCCTGTGGACAGCCCCCTTCTTGCACCCAGTGAATGTAGCTCCGTTTGGGAAAAAAATGAAATTATCACTTCTGGCATAATCAAAAGATATTACTAAGATAAAGTTTATATTAAAAGATGTCAAGATTGCATTATAAGGTGTTAAACAGTAGCACCCACTTATTTTACGCCAAAACTGGACAGCACTCTACTTGCACTGACCCCTTCAAGTCTGTTCAAATTCAATCACAGAGATGACATGTAACGGTGTATTTGTTAACACCATTTTCAGCACATGTATAGGACAGGTTTCGAACCACATTATTGAGATAAGCCAACGCATTCGGACAATATAGATATGAACAATACCATGCGAAAACTAGTCTTCGGGCATGAGCGGACAGCGAAGGCCCAGATCAGCCTGCGTATCCCCGCAGTCTGATCAGGACTTTCACTGTCCGCTGACAGAACCACTGGATACTACAGAATGTATGAATGGAGAGCAAAGGCCCGGATGATACTTTGTGCATGCCCAGGGTGATCTGAGTCTGTACATTTTGTGCATACGCAAAGGCACTTTTCGCTTGACAATCCACATTATATTAACCCTTCTCTTGCTGAACACTACATGCCCTGTCTGTGCAAACAGTGTAGCTCCAGATCAGTTGGCTTCTGAAGAAGCCAACTGATCTGGATCTGCACTGTTTGTCATTTAATATGTGAATTTCTATCAAAAGCCTGGATCAAGTCATCTGATTGGCTGGAAATTAGAAGTGGGCGTGGCATCTTAATTTATTCAGCATGACAAGGGTTAACCTTTTTCACTCCCTGAGCTACATCAGCAGACGACTAATTGATGACATTTTCCTTTTTTCCCCAGAAAAAAAGGTTTTAATATTTCATGCAAATTGTTTCCTCGGGAGACCGTTTGCATGAAACGTCAAAGCCTGGGAAAATTTGTATGAAATGTTAAAGCCTATTTTCTGGGAAAAATAATAAAATATTTCAAAATGTCGTCTTCTAAATTTTTACTCGGCAAGCTATGCGTCATATGGACCTTATAGCGAACTGTACTGATATGACACACGCACAGGATAAACGGTGCAGTGATAAGCAAAACAAACTACCCTAACAGGACATGTGGAAAAAACTGTGTCTAATAAGGGTAGTTCAGATATTACAGGGCTCTATCATACCAGCAATTTCTCC
This sequence comes from Anodontia alba, assembly GCA_964016985.1. NCBI lineage: Eukaryota > Metazoa > Mollusca > Bivalvia > Lucinida > Lucinidae > Anodontia > Anodontia alba. The sequence goes on from OZ024834.1 coordinate 39,106,322, forward strand.
CAGTGGCAATACCGGTATGACATTTTTACAACGTCGCGTCAACCTCGATGAAACGTCATCGACGTTCGTGCGACGCTGTCTCAATGCTGCGTGTCCTTTGTCCGTCATCCGCATAAGCTTCTCGAACTGTGACACTTAAAATGCATTTACTGTCAATATTCAGACACCTTTAAAATTCCTTATCATATCTGCCCTAAAAATTTGACAATCCCATTTTATTACCTGCTGATATGTCTGAAAACTGCTGGATGATAGACTCAGATCAGACGTCGCGTTTCTGCTGCGTCTGATCTAGATTTACACTGTATGCTCAGGCCTATCTGTCCCAATACTTTGAAGATGTCATTTTTTTCTCCCGGCTGTCTCTAAAATTGCTGGATGAACTACAAGCAGTGTGGATTCTGGACAGACGCCGCGTTTCGCGGCATTGATCTTGATTGTTGGCTCAGGTCTGTCTATTCCAATGCAAAGGGGTATTACAACAGTGTACCTTTTGCCTTATGCTATATGACTGAGAACAGCACATATCAGACTGCGCGGATGTGTAGGCCGAAACTTGGAAATGATAAGATGCGTCTATTCGAAATAAAGTTATTTCATAAAATGTAAAGAGCGACGGAGTAATAGAGTGCAGTCGTTTGGCTGCCCTTGTCATCCGTATGCCTAATTTTAGTTTGTTTATTGTAGTTTTTGTTGTTGTTGTTTTTTGTTGTTGTTTTTTTTTAAATATGTAAGTTAAACCCGTGTTTAACAAGCACCCATTGAAAAGTGACAAAACAAAAACACTTGGCTTAAGAGAGTTAATTACTTAACCATTTCATCCCTGTTTTTTGAATGGGTTCTCACATCTCTGCGTTTGGACACATTCATTGTTGCAATTAAGGTTTTGAGTCAAAAATCAACAACAGAATTGCAAACAGTGTAGATTTTAATGAGACAGCTTGTTATGAGCCGTCTCATCGGGTTCCGCACTGCTTGCAAATGTATCAGTATTGGTCTACAGAATAGACTTGCCAATGTCTGTTCATTAATTTCCTTTTTTATATTTGTAAAAACAATAAAAACAACCAAGTCCCATATCAATATGTGATGTTACTGAAAAGAAAACTTACATCAGAGATAAAAAAAAAAACAAAAACTAAAGGAGCTGTTACAATATTTTGCCCTTAAAGAGAAAATTCCAACAACAATTAAGGAGGGCAATACAAATGTAGGGAGCTGCAAGTATATATATATATATATATATATATATATATATATATATATATATATATATATATATATATATATATATATATATATATATACAGTCGACTCTCGTTATCTCGAATTCCAAGGGACTCTCTGAAATACTTCGAGATATCCGTAGTTCGACATATCAGATTAGCAGAATTGAGGAAAAAATAATTTGATTAACCACATTTAACAAACTGATAGGTAATTGGACTTTTAAAGTTAGAGATATATTGAAAATATTGTGGAAAAGAGGAGAAATTGCTCCTTAGGAGCAATTTCTCCTCTTTTCTACAATATTTTCCATCTGTTGTTAGGTTTTCATGTATAGGCAGGGACCAGATTTTCACTTCGAGATAAGCGGTTATTCGAGATAAGCGAGGTCGAGATAACGAGAGTCAACTGTATATATATATATATATATATATATATATATATATATATATATATATATATATATATATATTTATATACATATATATATATATATATATATATATATATATATATATATATATATATATATATATATATATATATATATATATATATATATATATATAATTTTCTCGGATTTGCCTTTTTTGGCTCTGATAAGACAAATAGATAAATTGATATATCGTAATTTTCAAGTAAGTGTATAAGAATGGCTCATTTTCTTTGAATGAGACCATTGATTATATCTAAATATCTGGAATAATGCAAGATGGAAAATATAAGGGAAAAGTACGTATGCAACTCTTGTTGCAATGTATTTACAGGGATCTGATATCATGAACACAAGAATTGGTCTAACATTTGATTCAGTGATGTAAGCATGACAATGGGAAATATTTCTGGCGTTGTAAACGCAAAACGCACGTCTGTTGGAAGTAATCTATCTTTTATGCATCTGAGAACCCCCTTTTCGCTATGAACGCACGCGAGGGTGAAAACCTGAATTTAAAACGTTACTCACATGCAAACAATGGCAATAAATACAATTATTGCCACCAACCATCCAGGCAACTCTAAAAATCCTAACATTTCCATTTTCTTAAAGGTGCGTATAGCATCTACTAAGTGTGTATGTACTACACTGAATGACAAACATAAGAACATAACAAGTTAGCTTTTTCAAACAGAATCTATACGAAAGGTCTGCTGCTATCTGTTTATTGTGTAATTACTGTAATTAAAATATGAATCGATGTGACATTCAGCTACAAAATAACTGATCTAATATGACAACCAAAATTATTCTTTTTTCATTCCCTGGGCAAATAGAGCAGACGACAAAATGACGATTTTTTTTTTTTTTTTTTTTTTCCCTCAAAATAGGCTATGACGATTTGCATGTAAAAGCAAAGCCTACTGTCTAGGAAAAGTTAGAAAAAAATTACAGCTTGCTGAATCTTTTCCAACATATAAAACAAACACACTGGAAAATCTTTATATAACATGCTTCGTTAGAACACGGTTGTGCATATAAAACAGTTCATTGATGGACAACAGACTCCCAGCTAGTATTCTACTTTTATCTATATCGGACCGTTATTGGATAACAGGAATCCAACGGTCCGATATAGACTTAAGCAAGATGCTTGCTGGGATGTTTTATCCAAACAAAAATGTATCGATTATACATAAAAACGATCACAAAATGTCGTTTCTTCTATATAATCTACAAGTTTTGGTTTGCGAGAGCGGGCATGCTGAAAGCGGCGTGCGTATTCCGGCGATGGGAAATTATTTGTCAGAGACATCAGTGATAATCGACACATGATAAAGTCTGACTCCGATTTAGTTGGTGACGTCGAAGAGGCGAAGTATAGAATCGAACGAACTTGTTTAATGAGACTGTGTCAACAATTTGCTGCTGTTGGTTACGCCAATGCAGCAGGTGATGCTAGCAATAAAGATTAATGAGTGTCTTATTACCTCTCAATTACCTATGCAGTGAAAATGCCTTTTGTACACTCGTTCTGAATCAGCATTATCCGTACGAAATAACCGTTCCTTACATTTTAATTCTAGTAACTATGGTTTATACCTCGTCATATTATGTTATGACTTAGTGCATAGTTTATTGTGCGCAGTATAAATCTCACGCCTATTTGACAATGCGTGTAAAATGACTGAGGTGTGGATAATATCCTAGTTGGCAAGTAATTATGTTGTATTGTGTTATAAACGGGCCCCTTTGTGGGAAAGCATGCTTTACGAACAAGGTATGCGGATCAGCTTTTGCATCGGCTCAAATTGATCGTCATCCTTGTTTGCTATCACTAAAAATACTGTATATGAAAACCCATATTCTGAGGGTTTTCTACGGCTGTCAGTCATTTTATGTGTTTTCCCAGTAGGCCGATTCTTAATATTGTTTTTCCTTTTTGTTCTAATAGCGAGGCTCGATTATTACGACTACTTCATAATAAGCAACACCTAAACTAGGTCTACACTATTTGTTTAATAGGTCCCTAACCCAAACCGCAGCTTGCTGAGTTATTTCAAAGAATAGACATTCTGAGCACCATGTTGTGATTTTAACAGAAATCTTTATCAGATGATTTTAACAGAACCCTTAATTCTTCAAATAGTTACGCAATGCATGCATCCGTGAAATCAGGGATTCAAGGGCAAACTATTTCGATAAGCTTAAATCACAATTAACTACTGTAAATTATAATTCTAGACTGTTTTGGAAAACATCTAAACAATTATTAAATATTGATAAAGGTTCCACAAATATACATACCCTTTTTCTGAATGGACAAGACGCAGGAGATAGTGAGAAAAAAAGCAATCATGCTAAATAACTTCTTCTTAAATCAAACACATATAAATGATCAGAACAAACAGCCGCCTCAGCTCCTTCTAGCTACTGATTCTGTTCTTGATTCTATTTCTGTCAGTACAGGATATCAGAGATGGACTTAATAACTTGGATGTAAAGAAGGCATGTGGTCCAAATCATTTAAGTCCTCACCTTCTCAGAGAAGGTGCTCCAATCCTTTCCCAACCTCTTTTTATTGTGCTCAACAGATCTCTTCGTCAAGGGTATTTCCCAACTACCTTACAACTACTCACAAAAAGACGACAAATCCTTACCCTCAAATTATCGGCCTATATCACTTCTAGATCATGTTGGTGAAACAATGGAGCGTTACATTAAGAAACACCTTTACAACCACATTTGTGAAAATCAAATACACACGCCATTTCAGTCCGAATTTGTTCCTGGGGACTTAGCTACTTAGCAGTTATTATACACTTACCATACGTTTTGTGAAGCTGTCGATTCTGGAAAAGAGGTTCGTGCCGTCTTTTGCGGCATAAGCAAAGCCTTTGACAGTCAGCCACATGGGTCGTTTGTATAAACTCTCTCGCATAGGCTTTTCCGACCAGGTTCTGAAGTGGTTCTCCAGTTACCTTTTAGGCAGGCGTCAGTGTGTTGTTCTGTGTGGAGCTGTATCTGGATGGGCGCCAGGATATGCTGGTGTCCTCCAGGGTTCTATTCACGGTCCGCTTCTATTTCTTCTTTCTATTAACGATACTGTTGCAAATACAAACTGTTCTATTCGTCTATTCGCCGACGACACAAGTCTGTATATAGTCGGTGAAAATCCGCAAACTGCAGCTCTCACTGTAAACGTAGATCTAAGAACAACATCTAAATGGGCTTTGGATTGGCTAATTGATTTCAATGAACGCAAGACAGTTTCATTCTTAGTATCTAAAAACAGATCCAAGTGACGCACCCAGCTCTCACAATAAACAATACCTTTCTTTCTGAATCTACTTGGCATAAACACCTTGGTCTTACATTTTCGAGCACTTGTGGCTGGACTGAACATATCAATAAAATTGCAGAGGCAGCATGGGGCAGAATAAACAGTCTTCGAGCACTTAAATTTGGAATACACAGGAATTCACTTGAAAGAATGTAGTTTGCTTTCATACATCCTTTACTCGAATACAGCGATGCAGTCTTTGATAATTGCACAAACGAACGTAATACGCAATTAGAGTTGATTTACAATGAAGCTGCGAGAATTATAGGTGGGGCTACTAAGCTTTGCAACATCAAAAAAAATTAGCAGAACTTGGCTGGGAAACTCTACAAGAACGTCGTTCCAAATATAAACGTGTAATCTTTTGAAACATTTTAAATGGACTTAAACCCGAGAACCTATCTGACCTACTCCCACCCTAGTAAGAGATGCCAACCCTTACAAACTAGGACTCAAACAATCTTCAATCAGTCCGAGCTCGCACCAACCTTTTCTTTAATGATACTCTGTGAGAAAAGCCACTGCATCCAATATGGAAAATGAATCTTCATTTGTAGACGTACAAGAATTCATGTTAAAGTCCAAGCGTTTTGATCGAATATCAAAGGAGCGCAATAGGTTTTGTTATGGTGATTGTTTATTCATTTTATCCACCATAAAAGCTGAAATAATCTCTCTCTCTCTCTCTCTCTCTCTCTCTCTCTCTCTCTCTCTCTCTCTCTCTCTCTCTCTCTCTCCATGCAGTACTTTAAGCTTTTAAACACTTCTTGGCCATTCAGTTTATCTCTGCACGTCTTATTAGTCACAGAAGATAACCTTTGTACAAACCTTTGGCTTAATGTCAGATCCTGGATAATATGTATTTGTCTGTTGTTTTTATACGTAACTTAAGCAAACAAATTAAGTTTAAACCAACACTTTGTTTACCCGACATGGTTTTACAGTCGAACAGAAACGAAACGATTTTATCGAACCGGACCGAAATGAACACTTATTTGAGGATACAAACATTAGGACTTCATTAGAATGACAATATTTTGCTTTCTGTAGTGTTTGCTTGAGAAACTGCAGAGGTGTTCAAATGGTTTACAGATGTTTCGCGACTTGCATGTTTGCAACCTGCACAATTTTACATCTCATGCACTTTCGCAGAAAGTGATTTGTTACCCATACGTTTCGCTACTTGGGAGTTCTCAACCTGCATATTTTCGCCATCAATTAGGATACAAGTATTTTTTTAAGTAATTGGATGAGTAAATTCAACGTTTATTGTATACTATAAACGTTAGAAAAGCATATTATAAGATTATAGAAATATATTTACGAATTACAGACGTAATGGCCTCAAACAACAATTGACCCTTTTAAAACTGCCCCATACCAAATACGTCCCACGAAATGTTACTAAAATGGCAATGTAAGTAAGAACAGTTTAAGATAACTACCAACATGTACTGAACTGCACTATTTTGTCAATATAGCTATGTATTATGGTATACTGCTATGTTTAAATATTTTAAAGGGATGTTCGTTCATAAACTTTATTTTAGCACATAAAGAAATATTACCTGGGAATTTAATATCTCTTGTTCGCACATCACCAATAACAACAATTAATCATACGCGATTACCTGTATGGAAGTTTGGTCTTAATTTTTCTGACTTCAGCTGACACAGAAAATGACTCAGAATCCCAGCCAATATACAAATTAGTAGAAGTGGAAGAGCACGATATTTTAAGAGTTTTATAGGTGGGGAACTGACCAAGGCGCGCGTGTGTGTATTTTCCTCATTTATGGTAATTACATTGGTATGATATGTAAATATAAATTGTTAGAAGCGTGTTGATCTGGTGGATAGATCTGGGCAAATACTGTTTGCTTAGGTGTGTATATACGATTATTTACGTTAATTGGTGTTCTTGATTTGATCTGGGACGACAGTGTTATCCTACCTTAAAACAAACATTCTGATCTGATCTGATCTGCGTCTACGCTGTTCAGACGCGTTTGTCAGATAATTTACGGTAGTTACTGTATATATGTAGACGACACCGTTTCAGCATGGCAAGCTTTATTTATACAACAGTCAAAGCCGAAAAAATGTCCGTCGAGCTGGAAAGCATTGAAAACGTCTGGATGGCGAGATTATCACGAAAAAGGTGCGAAAACTACCGAGTAGCGCAATCTCTCCCGGAAGGGTGCGAAACATCTAGGTACGGTACTGCAAGGTAGCACGTCCCTCATTTAACTTCCCCTGTTAGTGGTATAGGTGCTTTTGTAATACGTCTCTGATTGCTTGTTGGAAAGGCTTTCGAAAAGCTTGCAATTTGCGTGTTAACGTGCTATTTGGGAAACCCAATACTTAATGAATAGTAACTTGCGTCTGAATTCATTTTAGCTAATTTCGGCTAACTTAACACAAATGAAGAACAACGTATGCAAAATGCTTTTTTGGTTATATGCGGGTAACAAAGGCCCAGGTCAAACTGCGCATACATAAAATTTAATGGAGGGTTGATACTGCCAATGCCAATCTTTTTTTTACCTCGTTATTCCCTTCTACTATACGAGCATGGAACAAAACTTCAGAGGAGATAAAAGAAAGAAACACGGTCTCAGCATTTAAATATCACCTAATAGAAACAAGTCGGCACCTCCTAAAACTCATAATAATGGTAAAAGACTAGGACAGATATTACACGCTAGGATACGCATGGAATGTATTTCGCTCAATTTGGATCTTTCTCGCAATATTTTAGTTGCAAGCTATTACGAAAACACGCCTATGCAAATATGTAGAAAATTTCACCTCCAAAAACAGAAAAAAAAAATCAGATAAAAACCTCCGATATTTTTCAAATATCTGCTAAAAACATAGATTGTGGGTACTCGTTAGAACCGTCTCTGCGAGGCGGTTCTTACGAGTACCCACAATCTATGTTTTTGGGCAGAAATAAGAAAAATAATGTTTACCCCTGTAAACCCCAGTTTTACTATAAAAGTGGGGTTTAAGGGGGTGGAAATTGTATAGGCATGTTTTCGTGATGCTAATATCTGTTTGTGGCGGTTTTGAGAGCCCTTATAACTTTTTTATCTGTCCTAGATACATAGGCATTAGAAATGCTTATCTGTCAAATATTCTACAAGTTCACAACACAAAAGAACTACTTGTGGAAAGGAAACTGCCATAGTTATCGAAAAATCATGTGTCTTGAGAGATCTTCCCAATTAACTTGATCTATATATAACGATTATTTACCAATAGGTAATTATGTATACGGATGTACGTCATCTAAAATGGTCCTGGCTTCTATTATAGTCCTGACCTCTATTGCGGTTAGTCAAAATGACACATAGAATCTAAAACCTAATCTTTTAGCATTTAACGTGTAAGCTATCGCAGCATCTAAACTGGTCCTCTGAGACAAACTTTTATCAGGTGTAGAGATACATGAAAGCTCTGTTTCATCCCATCCACAGGCGCATAGTACAGAAATTCCGTGGTACCAGAATAATAAGAGATGACGAAAAACAAACAACGTTAATCAAATCGGTACAGTTACAATAACCCAGTCAGCATTCTACGTGAATCTATATCGGGCCGTCATCGGCCCGTCAGGGTAGCTGACGGACCGATGACGGCCCGATGTAGATTTACGTAGAATGCTAGCTGGGAACCGACGTATGAACAAAGATCTGCCTTGGAATGGCTAGCAGCTTAATGTGATTTATATCAGAAATCTATCCCTTATCTTCTGACGTAGCACGAGACAGTAACACAACGATACCAATGATACCAAACACGATAAAGCACAAACATGAGAACATGAGAAGCAAAGTGGCCAGCCACTGCATCTGGATAAACACCTTTTACTCATAAAAACAAAACAGAAAGCAAAGTGCTGCTGTGTCAAAACGTTCTAATACTATTATAAAAAGGCTGTCATTGTGGTACAGTTTGTTTAATGTTATGTAGTTTTTTACTTACAAATGCTTTTACTGTTGTATTCTTCTTAAATGTTCTTTAGAGTTTCACTTACAAATGTTTCATTGTGGTAAAGTGTGTTAAATATTCCATAGTGGTTTTCTTACCAATACTTTCATTGTGGTACTTGTTAAATGTTCTGTAATGTTTCACTTACAAATGCTTTCATTGTAGTACTTTTAAAATGTTAAATGTTATGTTGTGCTTCACTTACAAACGCTTTCATTGTGATACTTAAATGTTAAAGCGCCAAGAAAAACTGCATCTGAAAATGTCGTCTGTTTATGTCGTCTGCTGAATATTCTTGCAAACTTTTCAAACCTATTTTTGCATACAGGCAAACAGTGTGAACCCAGATCAGACTGCTCCTAAAGGAGCAGTCTGATCTGGGTCTACACTGTTTGCAAAAATAACTTTTAAAATCACAAGCAGACGACAAAGCAGACGACAATAGTTGTGATTGGCGCTTTAAGGGTTAAATGTTTAATGTTCTGTAGTGTCTCACTTACCAATGTTTTTTTTTTTTTTTTTTTTTTTTAACAATTACATGTATGTAAGTTAAGATAAATGCAGTAAAGTTTGGGTAACAGAGTTGCCAAATTTTTAGAAAACGGCTGCCATTCCTTTCCATCTGTTCCTTTGTGGCTGTTTATATATTGTATATGTCTGTCTTTCCCTTTGATATTGAGAATTTGATGTGATCTGACTGCTTATGCAATGAATATTTAGCTGTCAAAGGATTGTTTTCAGATGGACCAGCTACATTTGAAAAATCTCAGTTAGCCTGTCTGACGAATATCTCACAGTTTGTCATTAATTAAGAACAAAACTAGTGGACGCAGTAGAACTGTATCAGTACATAAAGACGCTGTATATTGTGAAAGATAAAAGACCTTTTTAAACAAAAAAGGCAATCCTTTTTGACTTTTATAAAACAAGACAATGCTATCAGGACAATTCAGTCTTATTTCCAAATGCAATTTTGCCAAAAGATATAATTCCACTGCGCGGTTAGGAGCCATCCATGTTTGATGTTTGGATTTTATCCAGTCCATGGAGACTACAGTTCAAATATTATTGTTGCCTGATTGTACATATTATCACTTCGAATTCGATTTGTCTCTACTGAAAATGTACGAATTCCCCTTAAGAAAACGTTTGTTTTATATTATGATTATACATTTTGTTGTTAATATTATTCTATTAAGTGAAACTCTCGCGCTAAATATGATTGTTTTATTAAATGACATGAACATCAAAAATTGTCAGATTACTGACGTCAATTACAAGTAGAGGAGATGAATGAACAAACTGGAAATAAAAGCGACTGAGATTTACTACGATTTGGAATGCAATTCATTTAACCATTTCATCCCTGCAGACTAATACGGATACCTGTGCAAACAGTGCATATCCAGATAAGACGGCTCTTAACGAAATTTACTCTTTGCCATTCTTTTATCGATTTTTGACTGAAACCCTTATTTGCATAAAATGAATGGTCCATATTCAGCGACGGAAGAGTCCATGTCAGAAACTCAGGGGTGAAAGGGTTAAGAAATGCTATGAGTAGAAATACAGTCGACTCTCGTTATTTCGAAGTCTAAGGGAATCTCTGGAATACTTCGAGATATCCGTATCTCGACATATCAGATTTGCGGAATTGAGGAAAACAATAAATAGAACAACCACATTTAATAAATGAATGTGTAATTTGACTCCTGAAGTTAAGAGATATATTGAAAATATTGTGGAAAAGAGGAGCAATTTCTCTTCTTTTCCACTATATTTTGATATCTGTTGTTAGATTTCCATGTTAGAACAGAGACCAGATTTTCACTTCGAGATAAGCGATTATTCAAGATAAGCGAGGTCGAGATAACGAGAGTCTAATGTAAATCATGAGTTTTTGAGACGGAAGGTCAGAAAACGTACTTTCGGACATGTGCGCCCAGCGAACATTCAGATCAGCCTGTGTATTCATCAGAAGTTTCACTGGGCGCATTTTATATAGTCAAGGATACAAAGTTGCTTTTTACAGACAACGAAGACTCCGGTCATATTGCGTGGATGCGTAGCCTGATTTGATCCTTCGTTGGGCGCTTGTCAGGAGGTACGTTTTCTTTCGTTGCGGCTCAATCCGTCTCGTGTTTTCTTCGCTGCTTCAGCTTAGAACAGCATAACACAATACATGTAATAGAATAAATACAATGCCATAAAATATGCCGATATATGGCTTTCCAAGCAATAGTATTGTTGGGTCGGTTACCATAATTTCTGTTGTTATTTGAGTTGATTTGACTTTATTATTCTGCGCCGCAACAGGTACGCCCAGCGAAGATTCAGATCAGCCTGCGCGTTCGCGCAGTCTGATCAGAATCTTCACTGACCGCATTTTGGATAACTTAGGATGCACATTTACTCCAAGCGAACAACGAGGACTCTGATCAGACAGCGCGTATGCACAGGGCGATTTGAGTCTTCGTTGGGCATACATATCGGAAAATTCGTTTTCTAATTTTGTGGCTCATTTATAGCGAGACAGTGTGATGCAATCGGTAGGTGTATGCGCAGCTGAGGCAGAGTAAAAATTAATATGGATATGACCAAGAATGATATAAATGAAGTCACCCAAAAAAGATCGTCGTCACGAAGCAAAGCCTTGTGATGATGCCAACAGATGATGGTATGAGGAATGCACAATGACCAATGACCAAACGAAATAGCATACAACAGCTAACGTACGAATGATGAAGAACTGCGACAATGAAACATTCAGCAAAAGTAAGGTTGGGACTACGTATTAAATGCGCCATCAGTTCTGATGCAGCTCAAAAATAAAAACATATGTGTTCGGTCCGCTTTGGGTTCCTCGAGATGGGGGACAAAGAAGGCCATAACAAACGCTTTATATGAAATCACAGACGCACAAACAAAGACGAACTGCAAGTAGGGGGCCGCCATGGAAAGGCCAGTATGAAAACTACCATTATCGGCATATTCTTTTTTGTCTCTTATTTGTCTTAGTAGAAACGTGACTCGAAAATTACACTACATGTGCCTATTGTAGTGCAATGTCTTGTCACTTTTAAATACATGACACTTACAATATTGTATGTTACACTATAACGTTTAATGCATCCTGAGTTTAAAATCAAGGAAATACAGATAAATATCATTATCTCAAACTCCTTAGAAGACGACTGATTAGTTTGAGATACCAGTTCTTTTATAAGATGAATAATTAGTTTGATATAACAGTAGTTTGATATAAAAGGAATTGATATAAAAGGGACATATAGCGAACTGAACTAATATTGGCCTTCATTTAATTCAACTTAAGCAGTAGTTTGAGTTATCAGTGTTTGAGATCATGAGGGTCACCTGTATTTCCCAAGAGCTTGCATAACCAATCAGATTTGCGTCGCGAGGGAAATACATCCTGTATTTAAAACTCAATGTGTATTAATCTATATTACACATCATAAAAAAAGGTTTTTCTTCAAATTCGTTTTATACTCTTTTGACGTATTCAAATGTAGCCAGTATGTTTTGAGACGTGACGTCATCTACACTCGTCGCGCGGTGTGATAGCGTTCTAAAAGATGTATTTCTGTTCTCTAGAGTAAATATTTATTTTATTTCTTAAAGGAAATATAAATTATATTTCCCGCAGACATTACTGAAAATAGCTTCAGCTATTTAATATAATTATTTTATCTTCTCTATATACTATTTTTCATAACAAATAACTGGTTATGTAAGATGCGCAGGCTGAGATGAGTCTTTACTGTCCACACATGCAATCTTGTAGAAAATCCTGTGTCCCGGATCAAAATATATTATTTTGGGTCCGACAGTGATCTGGTGTTTATCGGCCTTTTTGAGAGTCTCTCTAGCTATATAGGGCTGGCGATGTCTTTTCTTTCTCTGTGTGTGTGTGTGTGTGTGTGTGTGTGTTTACAATGAGTAAGGTGACAGATCGAACTAGAGACCGAAAACAAAACAAGACGAAAAACATCAAAGATCTGCACTGTAGTGCACCCGATGATCCTTCCGCTAACAAACTGACTCGAACCTGTCCATGCAGACTGGTTACCAATGTCACAACAGGGCTTGAACAACATAGTACAATTCGGCACCTGCTGAAGTAGCTTAATCGTAGTTCAGCTGTTTCCCAGAAAATGATCTTCAAGAATGATCGATTTTCTTTTACTCTGTTCTCAAAGTAAACAAGTGGACTCAGGAACTAAAGCAATTAGATCCACATTAAGTTCTCAACATCAAAGGGAAAGACAGACCAATGCGATTAAACAGCCACAAAAAGGGCAGACTGCAAGCAGAGTTGACAGCCATTTCCAAAAATGGTGGAAACTCTGTTAGCTAAACTGAACTGAATAAACCTTTGTATAATTGTTAAAAGAAAAACATTTGTAAGTGAAACACTTAAAGCATAGAAACCACTGCAATGAAAGTACCGCCTTGGAACGGTCAGTAATAAATTACTGGGCCCAGTTGTTCAAAGCTAACGACATCGTTAGTTAACGATTCGTTAAAATTTACATCGAGTGATACGCAAATATGCTGAAATGTTTTGCTGAAAAAATGTTACATTTTTTCAGCAAAAAATATCAGAATATTGTGTATTGAATCTGCTAAAACAGTTAACTAAATGAAGTGAAGTAAAAAAAATCTAAAAGTTTACCTTTGGAAACAAAGCCAATATGAGATGATTACAAAGCCTAAAACATTTTATTTACTCATATAATATTTGTCCAAATAACAAATGTAGTTTGTATTAGGCTAGACTATGATTGTTTTGATCGTACCTCCCCCTCCACCGCCGCCCCCCCACCCCCCCCCCCCCCCCCCACTCCCACACACACACAACCCTTCCGCCTCCCCCTACCCAACACACTAGTCCATCCCATTTTTACACAGCTCTCACAGTCGTTGGCTATCATAAAAGTAATGTTACGTTGTCATTTAGCTATTGTCTGTTTTTATCAAATAAGAATGTCTAATGTACTATTGTTATTTTGTAGGAAACGTTACTCTTTATTTCTTGGCTCAAGTTTCACTAAGACAGGATCGGCCGGTTTGTTCAGTCCTAATCTTGCGGATTCCATTGGCACCTGGGAAAAAAGAAATAGGCAACATTAAATTAAACAATCATATATGCCCAGACTAGTCTTATGCCATATATATATGAACACACAGAAGTCTTGCTAAATAAGACGCATTTGTGGAAATTAGTCAGGATGTTTCTTGTTGATTTTTGCTCCAAAATACATATTGTTGGTATAACGAGGTGAGCCCAGAAGTACCCAAAAACACTTTTTGGCATGGCGCGGCGATTCTAAATAACACCCACAAAATATGGCTTGGGAGAAAATATCAAAACCATGTCATCTGAATATTTCCTTTCTCTGGATCTCTGGCAATGCACCCACAGAGCATTCTGCTTGAATCTATATCGGACCATTACCGGCCCGATAGGATTCTTTCGGGCCGATAACGTTCTGATATAGATTTAGGCTGAATGCTAAATGGGCACCTACTTCTATCTGATGCGACTCTTCCCTTTCTATCACGATTTATATGCAATGGAAATCTTAAAGATTGTTTTTGGGAACAAAGAACATACAAAAGAACGAAAATCGGTGACACAGTTTTATTAAGTCTCTTCGTATACAGCAGTGTAAGTTGCGAAGCTGTATACGACCGCTAGCACCGGCTTTTGCGGTATTCGACCTTCAAAGTAACCAGAATGGGCTCAATGATCATAAAAGCAATAAAGATATAATCTACACTGTGATAAAAGACGAAAAACAGGTCAAGGTCAACCAAGGGTCATCATTTGAACAAACTTTGTAGAACCCGAGGTCCCAATGATGCATACCAAGTTTCAAGGTCATCGTCGATTCTGTTTCTGAGCAGAAGATTTGTATGGCTTTTTACAATATATGGTCATGGCAATTTTGGGTCATGTGACCTTGACCATTAGAACAAACTTTCGTTCCTCCATGCGATAAAGGCTTCATATGAAATTTGGCTTCAACTTTCCCAGCTGTTTAAAAAAAAGCAAGTTTTAAGTTTGATATCTTAGTGAACTTGGACAAAGGTCAATGAGTGAGATCGACCTTTGTACCCATGCAGCTTCATTTACTCATTTAGCTGATTGCAGATTTAAAAAAAATTAACAATTTCCACTTTTCCCCATACAAAAGCGTAAGTGACTAAAATTGACCGGTGCATAAAATGGGTCAAGATCAACCCAGAGTCATTATTTGAACAAATTATGATAGGCCGAAATCCCTAATGCTGCACATCAAGTTTCTAGGCAATCGGCTCATGGGATCCAGAGGAGAAGCTTTTCAAAAGGTTTTAACATATATGGCCATGGCGGCCATCTTGGTCATGTGACTGGACTATTTGAACAAACCTTAAATCCCCCATCCCAGGGAGGCTTCTCTTGAAGTTTGCTCTAGTCGGCCCAGTGGTTTCAGAGGAGAAGCTGTTTAAAATGTTGACAGACGACAGACTGCAGACGGCAGACGTCGGCAACGGAACCCGAAGGCTCAGGTGAGCTAAAATACTATATGAACAGAAAAAATATAACTAGTCTAAGCAGGCTGTATGGATGTGCAAGCTATTTTGACAGTTGCTTTTCTCGTTTGTCTCCAAAGAGTCCGTTTCTAGAACCCATTCCTAATGGCTCAACACATATGAAATAAAGAACCCATTTCTAATGGCTCCACATACATAAAATATTTGCTTTGTTTGTTTGTGTTGAGGTTTTACGGCCCAGTCAACCCAATGGGATCATGTCGAGCGCGGTCAGTTTACCTAACCACAAGTTTACTGGGCAGGCTTAGTCCTCTAAGCGGTTATGCAGTATTGTGCACATTCTTTCGCCAGAAGCTGACAATTGCCCTTCTTGCATCAGCAGAAGGGAAAGAATGACCGTAGATAATATTTCATGATCAATCTCCATGAAAGAATGTTGCCGACCTCGGCGGGGGTCGAACCCGCATCCAACTAAGCCACCGAGGCCGGCAAATAATTATTTGTTTGGGGAAACTCAATGTTCCAAAAATGTGTTGCATCTCGTCATTCCAATATAAAGTCCAGTCTGCATGGTCACGAAGGTATGTTTTATGAACTTCAGGCTTGATTTTCTGACATACATCTATAAAATTATAACAAACCACCCACTTAACTGCTTAACCTTGGAGTGAGTCATATCAATTCTTAGTAAAATGATAGCATGAAAAAAATAGTATATTGAAATATATCATTATTCTCATATCACTTGAGATGGATGGATTCATCTGGTACATTTTTGCCACTTTAACAAAGGAGATGACTTGTTTTTGATTGATTGAGTTGGGGTTTAACGACACGTCAACCCTTGTGGGTCATTTTGTGTCGTCTCCCAGAGAAAGGGAGAAAAGAGATAGAAGAGATAGTAGAAGAGATGAAAGAGAGGAATAGAGAATGAAGAGGAACAGGAATGAAAGTGAAGACATAGAATAAAAACATTTACCCTCTACCCTTACCTGCTACAAGAATAGCAGGCCTTGCCCAACTGTAAGCCAATATCAGTTGGACGCCCCGACAACGCAAGATACACGACACCTTCGCACCACCCGACCACCCCGGAGATGACTTGTTACTTCTTGTTTGCATGCAAAACAAATCTGATAGTGTTGCCTTCTCTGAAAGTGTAATGATTTTTGTTAACTGAGTAGTAATTGTTAAAATATATTTTACCGTAAGATTTGGTGATTTTATGACTCTGAACTTCTGTAGCAGGCCAATTACGGTCATTTTAACTTCCAGCAGAGCCAGCCGCATACCGATACAGTTCCTGGGTCCGGTTCCGAAGGGCATATAGGCGTACTGGTTTATATTTGACTGGTTCTCTGGTGCAAACCTTCAAAATTTAAACAGAAATATTACATTTTAACTGAACGAATATACTTGTATATCGAAGCTCAATAGCTCGATACTAGTTTTAAGTCAGAGAGCAATAAGTGCGGTAAATCAATGCATAATTCCACAGAAACATACCAAATGATTAACAATTACATGCGTGTACTTCTACGAGGGTAAAAGTCTCTGTCGCCACTTAGTCAAGATAAATATTAATTCGCAGTCCTTGTACTGATTTGCCCGCATTAACAGCACGGTTTAACGTTTCTTAACTTCCGTTAGGTTATAATGCTTGGGTAAGTTCAAATAGATTCTAAAAGAAATGAACCGTCAAAGCAGCAAACACACACACACACACACATACACAGAACTGCGATTTCCTGTCCATGCTTTCTGTGCCAGACTAGCTAGTTTCGTCCAATTAGACTTCATCTGTGGCCCTCAACCTTTTGCCTACATACTCTCAGAGAAGACTGAAGTGCACTGGAGAGCTGACAAACAGCGCAGTCCCTATTCAAAATAGTGCTGTCTTGGTTTTTCGTGCTTACCGGATAAGGATTTCCGCAAATTACAACGGTGCTAGCATATATTATCTCTAACACACTTATCCGTCCCGTGGGAAAGATAAAAATCGAAAATTTTCACGTGTTTGATATATACTGGTTGTATAGGACGTCACGGTACACCATCGTTAAGGTTAACGCCATTGAACGCAATGACGTCACTAAACGTCACGGTATTGTCATCACATAATGGCGGACGTCTGAAATCGAAGTGACTGCATTATCAAAAGCCAGCTTCCAGAAAGGAAAGTATGCAAGAAAAAGAATCGATCAGTGGTGTGAGGGACAGATAGAAAAATCCGTTCCTCCGGATCACAGCCTGAAATCACTCGGCAAGCCTCGTGATACCAGACAGTAACCCTCGGGATGGATTTTGTTCTATGTACCCCTCATACATATGATAGATTCTTATAATCTGCTCTTCTTCTTGGTGTCATTGGTAGGCTATGTTCTGTGATTTCAGCTCTTCCTGGACAGCTTCTATACTATTTAAGTCCACTCGAAATTAAAACCATTCCGTTATAAGAGCAGTTTTTGCCAGTCCGAAATGGTCTCTCTAAGTATGTTACGTTCAGCTACTCCATTAATAACAACGTTTAGGCAGTCCCAAAGGTGGTCTTAACAGCGGAAATTTACTGTTTTGTACTACAGGTAAACTATTAGACCAATATTTACCTTTCTGGGTTAAATTCTGTTGGTTCGTCCCAGTATTCCGGCATGTAATGCAGGGCAAGAATTGGAATTGTACAGCCCCAACCCTTCTTGAAGTTTATGCCGCAGATGTTCACGTCCTCGATAGCCATCCGACTTGTGCTGTCAATGTAAATAGATTTAATATTTCGCATGCTGGGCATTTATTTTAGCAGACGACATTTTGAAATAGCTGTCATGTTTTTCTTTTCAGCAAACAGGCTTTGATATGTTGTGCAAATTGTCTCCTAAGATCCTATTGTCTGGGAAGAATAAGACAAATATTAAAAAATATTTAGTCTGGAGTCTTAATTAGCCTAGAGAGTGATAACGGTTAAAGATTAAAAGTCGTTGCGATCCAAAACGTGCTTATAGTGATTTTCATTTCAACATTTAATCTGTGGCTAGACGATTTTAAAGCTTTCCAACAATAAATATCTCTTATTAAACTCTTCCAAAACTGAAATAGGCATCAATAATTCCATGGAAATTTTACACAGTGGTCAATCAACCGTTACCATATTTATCCAAAGTACACGTATATGAATACCTTATCTTCTTTCCAAAGCTGTCCTAAAGTTTTAGCGTCCGTCTTATACCCGTTGATGTGTTTAAATAAAGCACCATTAGACGTGTATTACTGGGAACAGGTACACATTCAGAGAGAGTGGCAACCATATCAGAATAGAGGATAGTTTGTGTCTCCCTTCTGAAAAAAGGATCTGTTCTAGAGGGAAAGAATTTACTTCCTATGGAAGAAAATTCTTTCCGTTTAGAGTAGATCCCTTTTCAGAAAAAGACTTGTGCATTGATGCAATTAGGAAATCATTATGCCGTCTTCACAAAGTCCATGCAAGAATTAGCGAGATGGATGGCGACTGAATGTTACTGAATCATGCCCCAGGTCCAAGTACATTAATATCAGCAATGAGAGGAAGCAGGATGCAGTTACCAAGGCACTGTTCAGATCAGAAACGTGATTTGAGCCAACAGCCAAGAAGAAAAAATCATCACCAGCTGCAAAGATGTCTACCCTGTTCACTGCTTAGAGGGCCACCAACAGTTTAGAAAGAGGCTGCTTTCCACTGTTTCAGCCAGCTAGACGGGAGTGGACTGACAAGCAAGTCCTTACACTAAAGACAGGAGAAACATTCCTCTTGTGGCCCTCTGGAAAGAAGAGCCTCTGCCGTGTCTCTAAGCTCCTCAAGTGGGAAGTGGCTGGCTACAAGCTGTGCGAGGCAACTCGAGATCCAGCTGTCATGGTGACAATAACCCGGTCAGATCTGTTAGATCGTTTTAACTTCCTCGCCCTACCAGAGATTTCATGTCAACATTTTCGAATATCTCAGACGAAAACGGCGGTCTAGGTTCTATACCTGTGATAGGCTCCCAAAACTCGATGTGGATGAAGCCAAGTAAGCAGATTCAAGCCTGTGGCTTCCGATCTTTGAATTAGGGGATAACTGCATTCAAATTTGTCATTTGGGGAGGTAAATCGGCGGTTTTACGGTCGCAAATTTTGTTTTACGGCTCCGCTGATTACTGGGAACAGGTACACATTCAGAGAGAGTGGCAACCATATCAGAATAGAGGATAGTTTGTGTCTCCCTTCTGAAAAAAGGATCTGACGCGGAGCCGTAAAACAAAATTTGCGACCGTAAAACCGCCGATTTACCTCCCCAAATGACAAATTTGAATGCAGTTATCCCCATTCTAATGCATTTATTCATTTTTCTGTTAAAAAATTGTACTATTTGCACGAAACGACAAGTGCTGTGAGCTGCAGTATAACCAAGTGCCAGCCAATGAGAAGCGACGTTACGTGATGACGTCGGATTTCCGACAGTATATCGCAGAATATACCGTCGCAAAGTTTTGACGTTACCCAATCAGACGTCGCGTTACATACGCAAGTGCATTAGAATGTGGGATCACCCTAAGACCTCATCATCGGTCAGCTGCATAAAATACTGTTATGGCTGCAGGAGCCGTCATAAAATGCGTATCAAGAAATTATCATTCATAATAGTGCATAAGAATATGTGAAATACGAGGGTGAGTCAATAAGTAACCAGCCTAACTTATTTCTGGTTAGCCACCTCTTCTTTTTCGATGTAATTGTCCTCTAGTGTGATGC
Organism: Anodontia alba; assembly: GCA_964016985.1. Taxonomy (NCBI): domain Eukaryota; kingdom Metazoa; phylum Mollusca; class Bivalvia; order Lucinida; family Lucinidae; genus Anodontia; species Anodontia alba. The sequence goes on from OZ024834.1 coordinate 39,126,643, forward strand.
ACTTAGACCAACGGTGTGCAAGTGCCATTAGCCCAGAACTGGAAAAGCAGGGTCCTTTCCATTGACCCACTCCTCAACTGCCATCACGACTTCTGCATGAGACCGGAAATGAGGTCCACGGATATCTTTTTTCAAGGTTGGGAATAGGAAGAAGTCGCTAGGAGCTAGGTCAGGCGAATAGGCAGGATGTGGTATTAATTCATACCCGTTTCGCTCTACAGCATCCATTGCAATTTTGCAAGTGTGGACTCTCGCGTTGTCCTGTTGCAGCAAAACACCTTTAGAGATTTTACCTCGGCGTTTTTCACGGATGGCGGTTCTCAGCTGGTCTAACAAGTTTGCATAGTACACTCCAGTTATTGTACTTCTCTTGGGTAAAAAGTCCAATATAATAACGCCTTTTGCGTCCCAAAATACTGTGGCCATCACCTTGCCAGCAGATGGTTGCATCTTCAACTTCTTTGGCCTTGACGACTCTGAGCTTTATTCTTTGGCTCATAATAATGAACCCAAGTTTCATCTACAGTCACCAGACGCAAAAGAAAATCATCTTTTGACCTAAAACGCTTCAAAGAGGCGCTGCATATTGATGCTCTGGTTGCCATTTGCTCATCGCTAAGGGATTTTGGGACCCAACGGGCTGTTAGCTTGCGCATACCTAAACGATCATGTAAGATTGTTGAAACGCTACCATGTGAAATGCCTAATGCCTGCGCTATTTCTTCCACCTGAATTCGCCTGTCAGATCCCGAAGTTTCTTACACATTTCTTCGTCGGTGGCATCCAGTGGACGTCCAGACCTGGCATCATCTTCTAAAGACGTTCTACTGCGTTTGAATTCCCCTACCCAGAATTTAACCTGAGCATAAGATGGTGCAGAAGACCCATAAACATCGGCTAACTCGCCGTGTATTTCCTTGCCTGTTTTACCTTTTAAATACATGTACCGAATTACAGCACGGTACTCAACTTTAGATGAAAAGCAAGCCTTTGCATCACTAGCCATGTTTGATATTCAATATCTTATTAAAGAATGACTCGATACGCGTGTATCCATGTATAAATCATATATTGAAGCAAAGCATGAAAATAGTGACCGTCTCGGTCCATCGGAAATGGGATTGGCTGGTTATTTATTGACACGCCCTCGTATGTAGAAAACAAATCTAACTCAGGAACTCAAAGTGTGTTAAGGTTTACTTTATTTTGCAAAGTTTTGCAGTACATTCCTGTTTGTGATATCACTTGTTATAATTTAATGCTATCAAGTCCATGATGATGTCATTAGAAGAGTGGACTGAGCAGTGCTCTATAAATCTAAGGGTAGTGACGCAAAATGTCCACTCATAAAAGTACTTTTGTACTTTCCTGTAGTTTTCTCCGATTTGAAACTCGGCAAATTTATTTTTTCTTTGGTGAAAGAAAATGTAATGTGTCTGCATGAGGCGCATGCATGTCACACAGTCCACCTTCTCTAAACCTTTTTTTACAACTATTCAAATTAGTTATATTTTATCTGCCCGAGCCGACATTTCCTGTCACTCATTACTAATAACAAAGTATACGTGTACTTAATATAACTTGAAGTATTTTTAATTTCTTTTATAAGTGATGAAAGTGTTGTTAAAATTTTCTAAGGAATCAGCTTCTTAATGAGAGAAGCCTTGGAACTGTGCACTATGAACAACATTCATATAGAAAATCTACTTCCCAGATTCAAGAGAGTTTTACCTATAAAGGACAGAGAGACGCCAGATTAGAAAATGTCTCTACGTATATATTCTTGGAAATCTTTCTGTAACTGTTTAATACGTTTCATTTCGTCGCCGCCATCTTGAAAGGGGGTTACCCTATACAAATATTGATTTTACAAAAACGATGTCACGGAACTTACCACATGATATAAAAATCTGCTAAAACAGGAGCTTTTGAGATATTCCTTACTGGGAATTCATCTTAACTGTCATTTTTATTGTATAGTTTGAAGTGTAAGGCAACTATTTTTATTTTCAGTTGTACACGTCACAAACGTCCTCTGTAGGCTTGTCCCAAGTCTCTTCGATTCGAAATTTCAAACCCAAAACATATGGTTTAAACATATTTATATAACAGTTTCTCTATGACATACAATACGTCTATACATACAATAATAATTCATAGGATTGGAACGAAAGTTTAGTGCTTACAGAGTCCCTTTCCCAATAAAGCGTCTTTATATATATCAGATAATATTCCGAGTTGTAAGGAATGGTTAAGCAAAGAACATAAGCTAATTCTCTGAGAATAAAATAAGATCATTGATGTCGTCCGACCTTACAGGCTTGCCTAGTGGAAGAGTCTTTAGGACTAATTCTATTTCAAGCGGTGTAATAACTACGTTAGAAGTATATTATTGGCATAACAGTCTATGACAGGTACGCGTGCCTTACTAGGATCTAGTAAAGTTTGGTCTCGGCAAAATTTGTTCGTCAGGTTTGCTTTGTCTATGTCGTCAGAGTTTGTTTGTTTGTGTTGAGGTTTTACGGCCCAGTCAACCCAATGGGGTCATGTCGAGCGCAGTCAGTTTACCTAACCACACGTTTACTGGGCAGTCCTCTAAGCGGTTAACCAGTATTGTGCACATTCTTTCGCCAGAAACTGACAACTGCCCTTCTTGAATCAACAGAAAGGAGAGAATGACCGCAGAAAATATTTCATGATCAATCTCCACTCATACTTTTCCAATGTCGGAACAGAAGATTTCTTCAAGGGGGAATATAAAAGTTTTTATAGTGGACCAACAGTCTTTACAGATAGAGTTTTGGTTTTCAGTTTGTTTGAAAGCTGATCTAGAAACTGTTTTGTAGATCGGCGGATGGATTCTGTTACCTTATCCTTAAGTTTCTTGAATTTGTTCCACAGCCTGGGTGTATCCATTAGCCTTGCCTTTTGATGTGCTCGTTTGCGTTTTTGCGAATGGCACTAGTTATCCAAGGCGGATCAGAGGGTCTTATTCTTACGCTTTTGTTTGGTATTTATTCTGCTCCTAGAGAATTCAGATGATTCGTGATGTTACTGGCATGGATATTAAAATCTCAATGTAATAATGAGTCCCAATCGATACCAGCGAGTTTGGGCCTTAACTGGTCATAATCGCCTCTGTCAAAAGTCCAGATGCGGTATGTAATGGATTTTCTTGTGGCCTTATAATACGTAAAGACACCAACGACAGGGCAGTGATAACGTATGGCCTGGTGGAGAAACGTATGTCATGGTGGAGAAATGGTTCTGCTACAGCATTATAAATTAGGTTACTTTTGTCACTAGTAAGAATTATGTCTGTGAGGGAGGATGGGCTTTCAGTATAGTGTTGGTTCTGTAATAGTCTGGTAGAGAGAGAATTGTTCACAGACCAGATAAGTAACTGGTGGTCTAACGACTAAGAATGTCATGGTTGAAGTCACCTGTAACGATGATGTTGTTTATTTGTGTATCCAGTGCAAGTTCTATGGAATCTTCGATGCTAGAAAAGTATGCCGTGTCTGAGTTTGGAGGGCGATAGAAGAGACCAAATAAAATTATGTGTTTTAATTGGATCTCTATCCATATGCATTCTACGTTGTTTTGTTCCAAGCCGTCTTTTTGGTAAAATACTGAACCTTTAAACATATATCATAACATCGACATGGTGGTCTTCTGCTGTGTCCATACCTTCGTGAGGTTTAAAATCAGGTATAGGTAAATCTGACATCAGAATGTTTGGATGGAGCCATGTGTCCGAAAAATCTAAGATATCAAAATTAGAAAGCTCAGAAGAAAGGCTGCATAGTTTGTTTGCAATTCTTTGTACGCTGTAGTTTACAAATGATAGGTGTTTGGCGATGTTTAACGTATCTACGAAGGAGAAAGAGTCGTTTGATGAGCTGGAAGAACTAGAGAAGGGGGAGGAAGAAGAGGTCGGTCCTTGGTTCGGGTGGACATTAGAAGAAGAATCAACAGCCAAGTTGAAAATATCGTAATTGTGCCTTTTAAAGCAATGGTGGGCAAATTTTATATTGTGCATAATGTTGCACAAGTTAACAGTGCTAACTGGTAATTTTCTTGTTATCATAATACCATTGCTGTAGTTGTGGGCTTTAGCAGCTAATTTGATATGTATGTTGAATGACAATGTTGACTGTGTTGGAATTTAACGACATGTCAACCTTTGTGGGTCTATCATTTTGTATCGTCTCCCAGAGAAAGGAAGAAAAGATAGAAGAGATAGTAGAGGAGATGAAAGAGAGGGACAGGGAGTAAAGAAGAACAGGAATGAAAGTGAAGAAACAGAAGAAATAAAAAAAACATTCCCTCTCCACCCTTACCTGCTACAAGCATAACAGGCCTTACCCAACTATAAGCCAGTATCAAATAGGACGCCCCAGTGACGTAAGATACACGTCAACTTCGCCACATCCGACCACCCCCATGAATGACAATGTACATAATGCACCAAAGTAGATGGAAAGAAGAAAAAGTAGGTGATAATATATTGGAAATCTGTAAAAGCAGGAATTTGTAAGTATGCATCACGCAGTCAGTGCGGATCATATCATTTCTCTAAAAATTTATTTTCTTGAGGAATAAGAAAAGCACAGACAGCGTGATACAAACATACTCGTTCTCCCTGGTAGAAATGTATTGAAAACCAAAATCATTTCATTCATAAAAAGCATTATTGATGAAGTGTTGCTTTAGTGTGTTCGTTTTAGCTGTCCAAGCTTCGCATGTCATTTTCCTTTAAAAATGCGGAATTATTTGCAGACTAATGCCTGAATTTGGCTTCGCACATTGGGCGTTTCCAGTCAGGATAGGAATTCTGTTCTGGAATACGATTGGCTAAATGGAATTCCGGACTGGAATCTGGTACTCAGATATGCCAGTTATGATCACATGACGCTTGACCAGAAGCTATAAATACGGGAACGCAGCAGCGTTTTGCAGTCTCAGAAACAATCTCGCCTTGTATCTGCCAGATTCAGTTCATTGGCGCGACCGTGTTCCAATTACGACCGGGCCGTTAGTCTATCGGCGAGATTCTGATTTTTTTTTGCTAACTACCATCTTGAGGAATCCTAAAATCTACATCGTGAAGGTAAAGTATAAGTCTGTTTTTGACTATTCGGCCTAACTTTTTTCTACGAGGTGCCCCACCCACTATTTTCTTTTGCTTCGGTGCTTAGACAGAGATCCGTGCTTCAGCAATTATCTCTGGCGCTTTATCTAGATAAGCGTTACATGTATTTATGAGTAACAATTGATGTTTAGAGTGCTCGATGTTATAGTCACTATGAGGAAGACAACAGCGAGTAATTAAAATTATTTTTGAAATGTAAAATTTTTAGTGAGCATACCTACCATATACTCTACTTATTGCTAATCCCTGTTAGCTCCCGATAGAAATAAGGTATAATCAGAGGGTTCTCTCCTACAAAGTAGGAACAAAAAAACTTTCTTCGTGTCAATAGTGACATCGTAGTTCTTCCGGTCACGTGAAATATTCAGTTTCTTTAGTATCCAGTTTCGATAGATAGATAGATAGATAGGAACGCGGGGAGGATGGGACCTCCCAGTAGAATTAATGGTAGGTATGCTCATTAAGATAAATTTTACATTAAAAAAATGATGTTTCGCATACCAACCATATATTCTACTAATTACTAGAATCACCATATGGAGGGAAGATTCATCCAACTCTGATCATACCTGTTGTAGACTTCCAGGAACAAATAAAGAAGGTCTTACAAGGTCAATAATATACAATATTATTTTGGCTAAGATCTTTGATACCAGATACTCTAACTCAGGAGACTTAGGAGTTTTGGTAAAAAAAAGTAAGAGAAAAGTCCAGGGAGGGCTACAATCACAAGCCGTAGCCGTTCCCAGACAGGAAGAGGAAACAGACAAAACCAAACAAGCGCAAATCGAATAAACGTTCGAAAAGCACTAAGAATACCTCTCTCTTCCCCAAGCGAGGTAATCGCAATGCTAGAAGGACTGAAAAATACAAGAAAAAATAACACAAGGCAAGACTTAAAACAAATCGCCCCGTAGAATAAACCAAAAAGCAACAAAGAGTAAGAGAGTAAGACTAACACCGGGACCACGCCTTAGAACGGTTAGTAGAATAAACCACCGAGTGGGGGGGTGTAAAACACTTTTACAGCCGACCAACTTCAGCCTGGGTCCCAATGCTACTCTTAATCACAACTAGTAAAACAGATAGCAAAACGGGCAGCTCTTGAAGGGGACCAAAATGCTGGCATCACAACACACTAGTTAAACAGAAAGCAAAGTGGGCAGCTATTGAAGACGGTGACCAAAATGCATATAAAAAACGAAAGCAATGCGGGAACCACAAAGCTACAAAGAGTTACAAAGATTAAGAACAACACCAGGACCACCGCCTTAGAACGGTCAGTACAATAACCTACCGGGGTGTTAAAGCACTTTTACGGCCAACAAACTTCACCCTGGGTCCCGATGCTACTCTTAATACAGATATGCATAAAAATTCAGTTCGCATAAAGGCTCACAATTCAGTCAATGTATCAAAGCGAAAACATAAAAATCAAATTCATCACTATGATAAACAAATGAATATTTATGTATAATTCTACTGTATGAGAGATTAATGAAAACCAATAGTTCAACCACGGCTGACCAAGCCAGCCAAAGCAAATCGTCAAGCCCCAACCTCACTGGTTAAAGATTTACGAAGAGGCCGTCATTGAGTCTGAGGCCCGAACCGTCGTCGTGCAATTAAAGAGTGAAGCATAGCCATCAACAATGAATGGGTTGATAACTAGGCATGCAGTCTGTCGCATAATATCCAGGCTATAATTGATTCTTTTATAACGGTTAATTATTTTTCTGAATTGCTCCGGAAAGTTAGATTTACCTACAATTTTTAAAATTCCGTACACTAAGTCACCGTAAAATTCTGGTTCCGATATACCTTGTTGCAGAAGTGTTTTCAGATTTACGTTATATTTTTCTACCAAGGCACTGTGTCTGCGATAAAATTTCGAAAACACCTTACGAATTTTAAAATATCGATAGCCCTGTCTAAGAAGTTTGGCAGTAAGGGCTTTATTACGGCAGTTAAAGTCACTAAGATTTGAAGAAGCTCGTGCGAACCTAATAAGTTGAGTTATGTATACCCCATATGATGTACGCCGGGGAACATCGCCATCCAGAAAAGGGAAAGTGACTATATCAAAATCAAAATCATCCCGTTTATCATACACTTTGGTGGAAACTGTACCATTAGATAGACTCAAATACAAAAAAGGTGCCTTGGTCTCGAAAGAATTGGTTCTATTTAATTGGGGTTATTTGCGGTCCACCATTTGGTTAAAGTAAATATTGTCAAGACCCATCTCTTGTGATGTCTTTTATTAGACGATAGTGAGGAGATCAGAAGAAAGAACAGTATCAGCTATCATGAGTTCTTCTTCTTCTCCTGGAAGAACGATGTCTGTGAGATCTTTTGGAATGAGATCTACGACAAGAGGATAAACTCCTTGATCTAGATCTTGTTCACTGTCTGGAAGGTCCAGGAATAGGAGAATAGAACAGATCTCTGATATCCGAACGCTGGCTTGATGAGTGAGCTTTTTCAACTTGATTTTTCGGTGATTACTGACATCACTCATGTCATTTGATTTGTCCAGATAATGCCCCATGTCTGGTGCGGTGATGATTGACATTTGTCCTGTCATTTTCGTTTATCCGGCTAATATCCGATGTCCGGTGGTTTCCAGTGTCCGGCGGATGTCCTGTGTCCAGTCCGGTGTTCTGTACGTGTCCGGTGTCCAGTGGATGTCTGGTGTCCGGTCCGAAGTTCGGTGAATACCCGGTGTCTGTTGGATGTCCGGTTATTTAATATTGTCCGGTTTCTGGTGGCTATCTGTTGCCTGGTGTCCGGTGCCGGTCGTGACATTAGTATTATCTGTATATCCGGTGCTTGTCTGGTGGACTTTTTATCCGGTAATAATGGCCTGTCTGGTAGACAGGCGTTTCAGTCACATATTGGGACTGAGTTTGTCTTATCTGTAGCCGGACTACGAGATGTACAATCTATAGCACTGTGACTGGATGATCTCGCTTCTGCCTCATAAGTGGATCCGTATTCATCAGCAGAGTTCTGAATGATGAGGCATTTGGTGGATTTGGAAGGTTGATTTGATATCCATTTGATATTGATCGATGGAGCTACTCCCACCTCCTTATCCAAAGCAAGACCAAGACCTTTCAGTACCGGCTTTAACACTGGAGCGTTCATTGCCACTTGTCTCTTCACGAACGTCATTTGTGTTCTGTTTCCATGGAAAGAATCCCGTCTTAGATGTTGTTCGTGTAACTTTTCATTGAACCATTTTCTTCTTGTACGATCGACGGTTCTCGAAAAGATCCAACTGATGATCCGACCAGTTTTGACAGTAAGAGCACTGTTTGTCACTAAAACAAAACGAACAATTAGCACGTCGGATGATTATCCCAATAAATCAATCTTTAAATGTCCGCAATAACCTTTTATTTGAGACATACAAGTGTAGGATAGAATTGAAAAGACGAACAAACAAAATGAATGCAATTTACCAATAAACAAAGAATATCAAACATAAAATTATGTTAATAAATAATTGAAATTCCGAACATAAAGGGATGAGTGAAAGATAACTGTGCGAGAGCTAGAAACCAAAGAAAGAAAGTAAGAAAAAAAAACAGACCGATCGTCGGTATTTTTCTGGATTTAGATTTCTTCATAATATTTTTTTTTAACTTTCAATGTCGGCGACTGGGAAAACACTGGATAGTCTAGGTAACCGATTTGATCTACAATGTCCTTATTGACATGAAGATCGTTTCTTTGTTCCTCCCGTGTTGGAGAGAACCCTCTGATCATACCTAATTTCTGTTGGGAGCAAACAGGGATTAGCATTAAGTAGAATATATGGTTGGTATGAGAAACATTAAATTTGGAGAACGAGAAATTGTCTTTATTATTCTGCTGTGTGTTTGTTGTCGTAGGCATCCTGAAGTCTTGTAAGCAGAAATACTTTACAATACACTGCGCACAGTCATGCTTTGAAGGCATCAGTAGAAGGAAAGCATTGCAGACATGCAAGCGTGTTAGTAGTCATTCTGTCAACCCAAACACTACTGATATACATTTAATACGCAGTCTAACTGTCAACATAAACAAACCAAATGCCAATGCAAGACAGTACACGGTGTAGCAGAAAAACATACACCACAATATTTTTATGAAACAATTCCTGGGATCCAAAGTGTAAACAATGTTGTGTAAACATCGTATTCTATCCAAACAAAAATTTCTAGATTATAAAGAAAATTGATCATATTTTTTCTACATACTCTATATGTTTTTGTTTGGATACAACACCTTTTGGGTCCAGTTTTAAACCGTCTTATATCCGAACCGTCTTATGATGAACCGTCTTAGAAAGAGGTTCTAGTGTAGAACATATTCGCAAGAAATGAAAAGAATGTTTCACTTTGTTCGCAAGGTATTTAAAGATTGATTTACTTTAAGAATACAAAACGCTGCACATAAACATACATACATTGTGGCAGGTGGATGCATCCTGAGAGTTTCATTAATAACCATGTCTAAATATCGTAACGGGAACGCGTTGTCGTAAGTTGGTTCCTCCTGCAAACAATATGTTTATATACAGATACTCTCAAGTGAAAATGATACTACCTTCATTATGCATAACAAATTCTAATACCACTAGTACCATCATTATGGTCACGATTGTATATCAGTAATAAGTTAGTGAAGTTGAATTAAATACCTCATTAAGACTGACATGTAACCATACACACACGCACGCACACACACACACACACACGCACACACACACACACACACACACACACACAGATACATATGATAGACATGTGAAGGGATAGTCTTAAACTAGTTTTGTTTTACCGATGGCGTTTATAGATTTCGATGTGCGATGAGTGACTGCAGTTAGAGATGAGAATGTGACCATTAAAAGAAACTTTACCTATTTAAGTCTGGAAAACAAAAAAAAAGTGTAACTGGCAAACAGTGCAGACCCAGATCAGATGCGTCTGATCAAGATCTTCAATGCGTTAAAATAGTTTAGACATTCTTCTCTAGGAATATCTAAATCACATAGCCCGACATACTCCAAACTGAAATTGGACTTCCAATATATTATAGTGTGGGACAGGTTTATACAGTCTAAAATGGGTTTATCAAATTTTCCGTTTCCAGTTCTAGACAGAATCCATGTGAGACCTAAGCAAAGATACTAACCTGGCCTATTTCCGCATCTATTTCGGATATGAGTTTGTCTTGAATGTGTGGGTTAAGAGCAAGGCGATAGCAGAGCCAGCACAGTGTTGTAGCTGTTGTGTCATACCCAGCAACCATAAAAAATATGGAATTCACAAGTACCTCTTCATCTGTAAGGCCTAAAATTAGATAGCGTCATTAAAATATGATCTCAGTTATCATTAGAAGGATAGAGATAGTGTTGTGTCAGGAACGATAAGCCCATGCAAGCAATCTTTTGCTGAAGTTCTCATCAAGACCTTCGATTTGATACAAGTCATGAATGTACATAAAGTATGATCACAATGATCCCTTTGTGTTATGACCGGGGCTAGATGTGTATGAATCGTTTATGTCATGTATCGTTTTAATTTAGATGAAGGCTGATTACAAATGATCCCTTAGTGTTAGGAATGTGTCTAGGTGTTTGAACCAATTATGCCATGAATTGTTTTGATTCTCATCAAATAAACGTCAAAACGATTGCCTTTGGAAACAAAGATACCACTACAGATACGAAAATGGGAGTCTCGGTTTTTTATTGAGACTCTTCATAAGCAGTAATGAAGTTTACAACACTGCTTACGCCCTTTAGCGTATACGAGCAGAACTCCGTTTTCAAAGACTCCACAATGGGCCCAATGATCCCAAAAACCTTCGATTAAAGACCAAACGTGGCTATGTATGTTGGTTGGCTCCTACTGACTGGGTGCGGATGAGACCCAATTAACCCTTGTCATGCTGAATAAATTAACATGTCACGCCCATTTCTAATTTTCAACCAATCAGATTACTTGATCCAGATTTTTTTATATAAATTCACTTACTTGATGGCAAACAGTGCAGATCCAGATCAGATGGCTTCTTCAGAAGCCAACTGATCTGGATCTACACTGTTTGCAAAGGCAGAACATATCCGGGTTCAGCAGGACCAGTGTTAAGAACATGTCCAGCAATAGTCATACAGAACATAGCCTACTAATTACACCAAGAGGAAGAGCAAAGAAACCATGACAGACAGTATATAAGCCACAAACCAGAGAAAAGCAAAGCAACCAGCCCCTACTTTCGCACCTTTACTGTGACACCAATCATGACTATGCTTGAAGTGTGGTCCTAATAAGCCAGGTAGGAGCTCGGCGTTGGAGGTCATCTATTGTTAAAGTCATATTTTTCACAAAAGATAAGAGAAAAAAGTCCAGGGAGTGCCACAATCACAGGCGATTTGTTTGATGTTTTACCTTGTGTCATTTTGTTCTTGTGTTTTACAGTCCTTTTAGTATTGCGATTACCTCGCTTGGGGAAGAGAGAGCCAATCTTAGTGCTTTTCGTACGTTTGTTCGATTTGTGCTTGTTTGGATTTGTCGGTTTCCTCAGCCTCTTGGTGTCTGGGAAGGGCTGCGGTTTGTGATTGTGGCACTCCCTGGACTTTTCTCTTACTTTTTTTGCATAAACACCGTTGATGAGATCTATCAGAAAAGTTTACTAACAATCTCAAACTAAAGCAAAACAAAATAGCCCTACCACTACAGTCATCTAAGATCATTTCTCTTTTATATAAATCTCGTTGTACATAATCGCTTTGACAAGATTTACAGAGAAAAAGATGACTAAAAGTCCTATACTACAGCAAAACTGAATAGCCCTACCTCTATTTTTAAAGTCCTCAACGGTCATTTTTCCATCTCGATCATCTTTTTTCTGGTCTGTGTTAGCACCTTTAGTCGCATTTATCATCAGCTGAAGCAAATCTCGGTGTGTCTGAAAGTGAGGGTGATAACTGTGTAAAAAGGTAAGAGAAAATCTAAACCAATCTAACGCTTTGGAAAAATGTACAAGGTATCAACAAAAGTTTTATCAATATTCCGTCTTTTTCTCATTTTAGTCTGGAGACTCCGCAAAAAGGTAACTGGTAAACAATGCAGACCCAATCAGACACCGCAAAATTTGGCGTCCGATCAGTCTCCACTGTTTGCAAATAATAGCTTTTTTCTGTAGGAATATCTAAATCATATAGCTTGGCATACCTAAAACTGAAATTGGACACTTCGAATATATAATGTGGTAGAGATTTAGTCAGTCTAAAATGGGTTATACAATAAACTGAGCTGATCTGAATTTATTTGAACAGACTTAATTGTTGTTTATTTGGGGTGTCTCTTTGCTTTCAAAGGATTCTTCTTTTCAGAACTGATTTGTACGTTTCTGCCTTGCATGGTATTTTCACTCCTTAAGAAAAAGACTTTCAGGGACGGCAATTTTGACAAATGGTTTTGTATGCCTTCTGAACAGGGATCTATTCTATAAGGAGAGAATATACTGTCTTTGAGAGTCAGTTCTTTTCTTTTAGAGTATACCACTTTTCAGAAGGGACTAAACATTAACTCGTCATGCTAAATAAATTAAGGTGCCACGCTCACTTCTAATTTCCAGCCAATCAGATTACTTGATCCGGGTTTTTGATAGAGATTCATATAATGACAAACAGTACAGAGCCAGATTAGTTGGCTTCTTCAGAAGCTAACTGATCTGGATCTACACTGTTTGCTAAGATAGGGCATGTCGTGTTCAGCAAGAGGAGGATTAAGAAAAGTAAGCAGCTAGACACACAAGTCATTCCTTTTGGCATACAATCTAGCATGTATATCCAGTCCCCTTGAACGGATGGAGAGGTCAGCTCGAACAAATTTTATCTAACTGCGACTCTCAGTAAAGGTCAGTAAATAACTAAGTCATACAAAGGAGGTTAATTGATGTTCGATCATTTACTTTAGTAATATGTAATTATCCGTCTAATTTTAATGTCTCAATTGAACTGTTATTTGTGTAACAATGTGACCCTCTCGGTATCTATGATAAATAATTAATACCTCTTATGAAAGCCCTTATAACCAGTTTAGTATGAGGCAAGAAACAGCTCGTGCAAGTCTCATCTACCCATTTATGTTCTGTTCTATTATAACACACGTAATCTACGAATTAGCCAATCAGATTAAATCACGTGGTTATTCCAGATATATAAGTGGCATACATCACCGGAAATTTGAAAAAAAATCTTAAACTGAACTGGAAAGAGTCAGTTCTGGTCTGGATGTAAAAGAGTGAAGATAAAAACCAAAATCAGCAAGGTTATTAACATATCTAAAGAGTCGTAGACGTGCCTAAAACACTGGCTTTCCTACTCTGCGGGTCAATATATCTTACATGCCATCGTGTTAATATATTAGGTGCAAGACAGGAGTCCAACGTTCAGTGATCAGCTCTTATAGATTTTAGCATTACTGAGCTGTTTAGATTTCTAGGCTGTATAGTAAGCCAGAACGAATCGCGGTGATGACCATCGAGCTGAATATATTATAGCATAGACTGTAGACTAAACGAGCTAGTTTGACCACTTGAGTTGCCCTGGTAATGTGTTAAATGCCTCTTGATTAATGGATGCAACTGCAACTGTATATATTGTATTGTATTTTAGTTTTACCTGATCAGTGTCTCAGCAGGTAGTCTGAGAGGATCCGCTACAATCATACTAGAGCAGATAGCTCTGTCTAAATTGGGAATAATCATTGTTTATGTTGAGGTTTAATGGCCCAGTCAAACCATTAGAGTCATGTCGAGTGCGGCCAGTTTACCTAACCACATTTTCCCCTGGGCAGGCTTAGTCCTCTAAGCGGTTAACCAGTAATGAGGGAAAGCAGTCAGTTAACTCCCTTGAGTACTCTCTGTAAACAACCAGGTCCAATTAATTGGATTCCTCTACTTTTATCATTAGCGTTTCCAATAAGTATCACTTCCTTTTCATAGATAAATCTAATTTAATTAAGGTCATATGCCGATACAGCTTCCGAAATATCAAAAGGAAACATTTTCTATGCAATTAAATATATAATGTTAATAAATCTTTCATATGGATATGGAGAAATGTAAAGTTAAAAATCTGTTACATTCCACTGATGACCTATGATGATAGTAGAGGACTCCAATTAAAAGGACCTTGTTAGTATTTGATCTACCTTGGATTTTTACCTGTCAAGGGAGATAATAGAAATACTGCTGCTATCCGTCATTGTGTACATTCTTTCGCCATAAACTGACAAACGCCATTCTTGAATCAGCGGAAGGAAGAGACTGACCGTAAAAAATATTTCATGATCAATCTACGACAGAATATTGCCGGACACGGTGGAGATCGAACCCGTGACCTCTTGATCACCAGTCGGACGACTATCCGACTGAGTCACCGAGGCCGGCTTACAAGGCGATACTTTAACTGTGGTATTTTTTTGTGAATTGTTATGTAGCGTTTTACTTTCTAATGCTTTTCTTTTTAACGCTTATGTAAAGTTTTGATATATTCAAGTTTGGGTAACGGAGTTGCCACGTTTTAGCCATCTGTTCATTGTGACTATTGTATTTGTCAGTCTTTCCCTTTGGTGTTTGGGGCATAATGAATGTGGATCAGACTGTATAAGTTCCTGAGTTCTCTTATTTACTTTATAAGTAGACACTATTATTAGTAGTTTGAGCAGACAGCTCAGTCCAAATACAGAATAGATGTTTTAGTAATCATATGTACTTAGTGAGCCACACCGAACTCTCACACTTACTCTAAATATTAAATTAACCGCTCGTTTACACGCTACATGTTACACTTGTAACTATACACTGCACAAGTTCAGAAGTGTACCTCACATCTTTACTAAAACTAACATATACAGACAAACATTGTTTCAGGGGAATGCGTACTTTTTTCACAAAACGTTTTGCAGTCTTCCTAATAAGGGATCTACTCTGAAAGGAACAAACTGCTCCCCGTGGATAAGTGATGTTGGAAAATCTATCAAGTCTATACAGTCCCATTAATCTTCTGTTCGCATTTTGGCGCAAGTGTTTCACGTTTGATGTAATAGCTGTAAATTAAGGAATTTTACATAAATATTTCAAAAGGTTCTTCAAACACCTACCGACAAGTCTTTTTTCCTTTCCTCAAAAGCAGCTTGTGTTGCTGTTTTAAAGAAATCAAATACTTCCTGTGACAAAAGTCTACCATCCATAGGGATATTTAACTTCGCTATGTCCGGAAAGAATACTGAAAAGCCAAACAACAAAACAGCTATAATTATGAAAAGCTTTGTCTACTATCCATCGGTAGATCTAATTTCGCCAGGTCTTGAAATATCACTGAACGGTTAAAACAAAACGCTATAACTGTGAGAAACGTTATCGACTATCAAAAGAGAGATCTAACTTCGCCAGATCTGGAAATAGCATTGAAAAGCCAAAACAAAACAGCTATATGTGTGAAAAGCTTTGCTTTTATCTATAGGAAGATTCAATTTCGACATGTCTGAAACTATCTCTGAAAAGCCAAATTAAAATTGTTATAATTGTGAGAAATTTTGTCTACTATCAAAAAAAAGATCCAATTTTGTCTGGTCTGGAAAAATCGCTAAAACGTCAAACCAAAATACCTATTCTTGTGAGAATTTATCTATTATCCGACGGGAGATCTAACTTTTCTATGTCTGGAAATATCACTGAAAAGTCAAACCAAAACAGCTATAATTGTGCGAAACTTTGTCTACTATCCATAGCGAGTTACAACTTCGACAGGTCCGGTAGTATGACTTAAACACCAAACCATACAGCTTTAATTGAGAGAAACTGTCTGCTATCCATAGGGAGATCCAACTTTGCCTTGTCGAGAATTATCACTGAAAAGCCAAAACAAAACAGCTATAATTGTGCGAAACTTTGCCTACTATTCATAGGGTGGTCTAACTTTGCCAATTTGGAAATATCACTGAAACACAAAACCAAAACACTATATAGAATTGTGAGAAATTTGTCTAATATCCATTGGGAGAGCTAACTTCGCCAGGCCCGGAAATATCACTGAAAACCATTAATTATTTCTAACTATAAGACACTTTGTCTATTATTCGTAAGGACATCCAACTTTGCCAGGTCTGGTTATATCACTGAAAAGCCAAAATAAAACAGTTCAAATTGTGAGAAATATTTTTTATCTTTTTCCGGGTGATTTCTTAAAAAGTTGCTGTCAGAAGGAAGGAATAAAAATAATTAAAAAAATAAACGTTTAGGTCGAACAAACAAAATAAGTTTCAAACAAAAATTATATAAATATGCAATATTTCGGCTCCAAATCTGAAGGTTAGGTACATAAAATAAAAAGAAAATGAAATGCAAGTTTTATTGTTTGGAGGGGCTAAAATCACAGAGTAGGCTCTCTCGTAAACATTGAAATAAAACAAGAGGGCCATGATGGCCCTGTAACGCTCACCTGTGTATCATAGCACTTAGAAAACCCGACCCATAAATGATCAAGGCAAACATTCCGACCAAGATTCATGATGATTATATTAATGAGTAAGACAATGTAGCATGCCGAATGAACCATGAAATATAGGTCACGGTCAAATATGAATGACTGCATGCGCTAAGTATCACTGGCTGTTGGACCAATAATTACTGAGAAACTGACCTAAACGCAAACACTTAACAAAGTGGGTGGACCATGAAATATAGGTAAAGGTCAAATTTTGATGACTGCATTCAAGAGGCCATGCTAAGATGTAAGCAAGTGCCTAGTATCACTTCTATAAGACCAATAGTTACTGAGAAACTGAAAAAGAAAATTTAAAGAAAGTCACCGGACAAAAAATATAGGTCATAAGTGACCCAATTCCGAACTTGACCTAGAAATCATCAAAAAAAAACTTTTTGAGCAAGATTCATGATGATCATTTTAACAATGAACACTCTAGAGTGTTAACAATGTTTTCCTTTGATTTGGCCTGGTGACCTAGTTTTTATACGCCCGTTTGAAAAACAGGACGTATTATGTTACTGGGTCTGGCGTCCGTCCGTCTGTCTGTCTGTCTGTAACTCCTACAGTTTACATCCAATCAAGCTGAAACTTGATATATAGTTAGACCATGATGTGGAGCAGCGCATACTGTTTCGGGGTACAGTTTACCAAATATTAGCAGAGTAATGCCCCTTTGCAAATTTCTGTAAACTTTTCGTTTCCGGTTAACTCCTACAGTTCAAATGCGATCAAACTGAAACTTCATTTATAGTAAGATCATGATGTGGAGCAGCGCATACTGTTTCGAGGTTACAGTCCACAAAATATTAGCAGAGTTATGCTCCTTTGAAAATTTCTGTAAACTTTTCGTTTCTGGCTAACTCCTCCTACAGTTTATATCTGATCAATCTGAAACTTGATTTATAGTTAGACCATGATGTGGAGCAGCGCATATTGTTTCGAGGTTACAGCCCACCAAATATTAGCAGAGTTATACCCCTTTGAAAATTTTTGTATTTTTTTTCTTTTCTGACTAACTCCTCCTGCAGTTTATATCTGATCAAGCTGAAACTTCGTACATAGTTACACAATGATGTGGAGCAGCGCATATTATTTCGAGGTTATATTTCACCAAATATTTGCAGAGTTATGCTCCTTTGAAAGTTTCCGTAAACTTTTTGCAGCATATTGTTTAGAGGTTATTGTGTGCAAATTTTATTTTATAGTAGGTATATATTTGTAAGGCCATGTGGACAAGTTATTCATTTTCTTCTTCTTCTTCTTCTTCTTCTTTTATTAGATTTGCACAGAAAGGTTGTCATTATTAAATTTTTATAAATAAGTTTATTAAATAATATAGAATTAAGAAGCTTGACTAGTATCAAAACTTATAAACATAATTCATTTTGGATTTCTTTGAAATATTCTTCTGAGTTGCTTTCCTTGAAGTACAAAAATAAAATCAGTATAAAATAAGTTAAAACTTTAAAAAAAAATTCTTGCAGCATTTTTGTTTTGTTATTTTTATGTCAGATATTGGTATAGGAAAACACATGATGATGTGGAGCAGCGCATATTATTTCGAGATTACAGTATACCAAATATTGGCAGAGTTATGCCACTTTGAAAATTTTCACAAACTTTTCGCAGCATATTGTTTAGAGGTGCAAATTTTATTTTTAAATAGGTATATGTTTGTAAATAACTAAAGTTATAGCCATATGGGAAGATATTTATTTATTCTTTATCTTCTTTTATTAAATTTGCACGGAAATGTTGCCATTATTAAATCTTTTTTAAATAAATGATATAGAATTAAGAAGCTTAATTAATATCAAAACTTATAATTCTTTTTTGGATTTTTTAAATACTCTTCTGAGCTGCCTGCCTTGAAGTACAAAAATAAAATCAGTATAAAACAAGTTAAAGCTTTACAAAATAAATCTTGCAGCATTTTCTTTTATTTTATTTATTTATTTTTATTTTAATTTATTTTATTTTTTTTTTTTTGGTTGTTTATTTTTGTTTTGTTATTGTTTGGTCTGATATTGAAGTACAGGAAAAAAACAATCAGCCAAAGGCTCATATGAGCTTATAGTATAGCCATGCTTCTGTCGTCCGTCCTCCGTCCGAAACCACTTCTCCTTAGACCCAGCAAACTTCTCCCTATTTTCCCGCGAGAAAGAAGTGACTTCTTCCTAAATGTCTGGGCCAGCTTGAACCCAGAGATTACAGTTCACCAAATATCAGCAGAGGTATGCCCTTTTGATTTGTATTATTATTATTATTATTATTATTATTTGTTTCCAATTAACTCCACTTACAATTTACATCCGGAGCACTGAATTATACAGGAGTCAGTTTATGTGCTACATCTTATTACTTGCCACAGGCGTATAATGCTTCCACTTGCGGAACTCTTGTTGAACCCAACTGACCATGTTTTGGAATGGACCTAAAAGTCATCAAGACAAACACTTTGAGCAAGATTCATGATGATAAATTCAGAAATGTGACCTCTAGATTTTTAACAAGGGTTTCTTATGATTTTGCCCTACATTTTATCCCAAGTGATTAAGTTTCGAGCTTGTCCTAGAAATCAAGACAAACATTTTGAGCCAGATTCATGATAATAAAATCAATCTGATGTGTCACATTGATCCATTATATCAAAAACTATAATGTTAATATATCAAATAATCTAGACGATATTAAGCAAAATAATTAGACCATGAAATATGGTGATTTATATTTACTTTTAAGTCAAAGTTTCGGTCACACTGAATCATTATCTGTCAATATGACACTTAGGCATCAAATAGTGGGAGCTATATACAAAACCACTGGGCTATGAAATAAAGGTCACAAAGACCTACATTTATTTTGAGATAAAATGCTGTGTCAGCCTGACCAATTATCCCAAACTATGATAGTCATACGTCAAGCTACCTTCAAGATGTAACATAAAATTACTGGACCATGAAATATAGTTCACAGCGACCTACATTTATCTTAGGTCAACTGTCGAATCATACTGACTCATAATCCCAAATAACGATGTTCATGCATCAAATAACATTCCAGATATAAGGCAAAATTCACATGACCATGAAATATAAGTCACGGTGACCTACAATTATTATGATGTCAATCGTGGTGTCACACAGAACCAATATCCCAAGTATCACATTAATCCATGAAATAAATAGTCTTCAAGATATAAGGCAAAATTGCTAGGGCATAAAAATTAGGTCACAATGACCTTGGCCTTATTACACTAACTGTTGATTTGATAAACATATCTGATGCCCAGCCTTCTTTATTAAGAAAAAAGGGTAAGAGAAAAGTCCAGAGAGTGCCACATCACAAACCGCAGCCCTTCCCAGACATCAAGAGGAAAGGAAACCGACAAACCAAACAAGCACAAATCGAACAAACGTACAAAAACACCAAGACTAGCTCTCTCTTCCCCAAGCAAGGTAATCGCAATGCTAAAAGGACTGAAATACACAAGAACAAAATAACACAAGGTAAGATATAAAACAAATCGCCTCGTAGAATAAACCACAAAGCAACAAAGAGTAAGAATGACACCGGGACCACCGCCTTAGAACAGTCGGTAGAGTAAACCACCGGGGCTTTTTCGTAGAAACAAACTGCAATATAGTACTTTATTGAGGCGTCCTTGACTTAGACCTCTAACCCAGCTCCGGGGCATGACCCAGAAGTCCATGACGTAGAATTGAAGAGAACCCTCCCAGGTACCCCTATACCAAATATGAATAGTTTCTGATAAGTGGCTGCAGAAAAATAAACTTCGAAGTAAAACGTTATAGCAGGTGTTAACGGACGGAATCACGGGCTGAAGGACGGAAAGACAGACAAACAAACGGACGGACGAAACCGACGAAAATTATATACCCCTTCGGCATCGTATGACGGGAGAATAATCAAAGCTGGTTTACTGTCGTGGCAATGTACTTTTAAAATTAGACTAGTCCAGGATCAAGGAAAAGTAAGTTGTTACGGAAGGGAACATAGACAGTTGGTATTTTCCGGTTTATGGATTCGTTTGATAGAAAAAGTATAAAGTAACACCTGCGAATTTGGACTGTATTTGAACTTAACTCAACTGGTGAATTTATTGAAACATAAACAGATGGAATCTTTCCAGCGCTGGATTTTGACACCTTTAACGATTATCATTTTTTACTCTTTTAGTTTTATTATTATTGTTGTTTTTTCCATGAATGTTTCGGTTGGTTGTTATTGATGTTTTGACCTGCGGATTCTTTTTAAAACAGAGAAACTTTTGATTTGTTCAGATATTATAATACAAAAAGTATTAAGTAAAGTATCCGAAAGTCTAGCGTAATCATGGTTGAAACGTTCCATTGTATTGTACGCTTAGCGCTAATACTCACGTAAAAGCATGATGAATGGATTCTTGATAATATCTCCTTCCAGGAAACCTTTTGCATGTTTGATATATGGATTATCCGGATCTCTCTGAGAATTTACGTCTATTCCGAAGCCTGTGCTGCAAATAACATCCATTGTATAACCACGGAGCACGCTAAAACGAAACAAGGCATATACATATATTTATGAGAAATAATACATTTTAAGGTGAAACTCTTTCAAAATTATTTTGTCGCCCAATCTAAACAGTCGTTCACTCTAACCGACGAAATAATTTACTCCACGAACGGAGAACCTTGTTTTTCCTGTTACAGCAGACCTCTTTTCCAGAAAGAGGCTTGGTGTGCAGGAAAATAAACGTTAAGTCCCAAATGATATCTAACTTGTAGAAATGGCACAACAAAATCGTAGTGTATCTAGTTTTACTTTAACCATTTCGTCCCTGCGTTTATGTTTGTTTGTTTGTTTGTGTTGAGGTTTTACGGCCCAGTCAACCCAATGGGGTCATGTCGAGCGCGGTCAGTTTACCTAACCACACGTTTACTGGGCAGGCTTAGTCCTCTAAGCGGTTAACCAGTATTGTGCACATTCTTTCGCCAGAAACTGACAACTGCCCTTCTTGAATCAGCGGAAGGAAGAGAATGAGCGTAGAAAATATTTCATGATCAATCTCCACGAAAGAATGTTGCCGACCTCGGCGGGGGTTGAACCCGCGACCTCCTGGTCTCCAGTCGGACGGCGCATCCAACTGAGCCACCGAGGCCGGCCCCTGCGTTTATGAAGTGGACTCTTCCATCCTTAAATTTATACAGGTCCCCTGATGCAAATAGGGGTTTTAGTCTATAATCAAAAACAATAGAAAATGGCAAACAGTATATATCCGGATGAGAGTGCTCTTTACAAGCCGTCTCATCTGGATGTACACTGTTTGCACAGATATCTCTCTTGGTCTGCAGGAATAAAAGGATTAAAATTAAACTAGTGGCATATAGTTCGGGCGTACTTCCAGATCAGCATACACATTTGTGCATCCTGATCAGGGTCTACAAAGTTCGATTTTATCATGTGTTGACCGTTATGATTCTAGTCATGATGCAGTTGCGGTTATAGAAATAACCTATGCTGGAATATTTTCGCGTCGCCAAATTTTTCGCGGATTTACATCAAAAACATGAGGTTTAATTTTCGCGTTTTTTTTTTTTTTGTTTTATTTTTCGAGGTTTTCCATACCCGCGAAAATGTAAACGAAATTATATAGGTGTGTTTTCGTGATGAATAAATTACTGTAAATTTTGGCCTTTACTGAAGGGAATAATTGTATCTTGCGTCTATATAGCGTAACCCATTCTTGCCTGGCGTCCCATAACATGGACATTGGCAAACAGTGTAGACCAAGATCAGACGCCGCAGAACGTGGCGTCTGATCAGGGTCTACACTGCTTGCATTAAGTACAGGAATTTCTGTAAAATATGGTAATAATGAAAACTAAGCAAACACCTCTTGTATTGGAAATGGACCGGTCCGAAGAGAGAAGGTAAAAGAATTCATTCAGCAGAAATGGGTTAACCGTATTCTCCGTGACGTGTATATCTATGGCACATTTTTTGGCACCTGTCTGTTCACTAAGTCTCTTGTTGAATCTTCTGCCCGTGTCACCTGTATATTTCAATTCATCATTGTGGCACAAGATCTCGTACACGACACTACAGGTATTTTCCTTTTCTACTGTCTTTGGGATGGCCTTAGGCTTTTTTCAGCGTACTATGTGTCGTGTAAGACAGCCCGTGCCAAAACTATGAATTGAAACGGGCATTAACCCATTTATGCCGAATGGACTTCTACCTTAATTCTTTGGACAGGTCCATTTCCTATATATGGGGTGTCTTGTTTGTTTTTATTATTATCATGTTTTGTAGAAATGTTTGAACTTAATGCAAACAGTGTAGACCCTGATCAGACACCGCGTTCGGCAGCGTCTTATCTGGGTCTATACTGTTTGCCAATGTACCTTTATGGGATGCTATGCATAAATAGATTAAATAAAGCTGTTTTTTTATATATATTTTTTTTGTTTGTTGTTGTTGTTTGTTTTTTTGTTGTTGTTGTTTTTTGTGTTTTTTTGTTGTTGTTTTTGTTTTGTTTTTTTGTTTTTTTCAAGCAAAAACAGCGCAGTCTTCTCAAATAGAATAAATAAACAGAATAAATAAATGTCTATAGAAATTGATACTTTCTGAATATTATTAACAGACTTTTGGTTCAGCCAGTTATGATGATGTTTAAACCACAAGAACGCGGTTTTTATTTGTGTTCTTCACCTTATCAGATTGCCGTTTAGCTGTTTTTGTTTTTGTTTTTTTTTTTGTTTTTTTTTTTTTGTTTTGATTTTTTGTTTTTTATTTGTTTATTTTTTTTATTTTTTTATTTTATTTATATATTTATTTTATTTTTTATTTTTTTTTTGTTTTTGTTGTTTTTTTACGAATTTCGTTCCTGTTAGACGTACACAGTAACAGCATGTGCATAACTCTAGAAACATTATATAGTTATCTGTAAATAAGAAAAAAAAGTTTTCTGAGATTCCTATATTATGCGGTGCCCCCAGATCAGAGCGAAAGTCATCTGAAACATGTTTTAACTAAAGTGCATTGACAGATCATATTGCCGAGGCTAATCATGTCACCGATTGGGAGGTTAGCAAACGCAGTTGACAGAGAGAATAATCCGAGACTCAGATAAAGAAGCTTTCAGAATCAGTCAGTCTCCACACGTTATGACCTGGGAACAGGGGGCGGGGGCATACAACCTGAGTAACATCTACAGGCCTTTGTTACCACTAGAAACCAGTCTAGCGGTACGCAGTCCAAGTCCCCTGACACCACGAGGTCAAGGTCAGTCTGATGATGGTTCGCAATGAGAATCGAAACAGTCAGAGTAACTGAAAGTTTTTCTTGGGGTAAGATTAATGAATTCTTTGGATTCATGTGATGAAAACCCGTTGAGGGATATACTAAGTCCGCGAAATACTTACGGAGCAATGTCAAATCCATCTCCCTGATTTTGTCGTTTCTCTTCCAGTATTTCCAGACAATTTGCCAAACATTTATGAATATATGGTGACATCTACAACAACATACAGTATTTTAAATGCATGCAAAACAAGAAAGTTAAACTTTTAAATTGACTGGCATGGTAGATGAATTGAAGCACCCTAGACATCTTCTATCTGGTTATAGTTATTCGAATTGGGGTTGGGCGAATATCTAAAAAAAAAAACTGTTACTCACGCACATTACTATCAGCCCAAGATATGCTCATTCGTTTCAAAAATAAATTTAGGATACAATAATTACTTTAAATATTCTAACAGTCAGACCTAGGTATACTGTAGACCAACATTTATACGAAAACATTTCTATTTAAAATAGAAAATTTCTCCTCAAAATTTTTCAGATAAAAAACTATGATAATTTACATATTTCTGCTCAAAACATAGATTGTGGGTACTCGTTAGAACCGCCTATCCACAATCTATGTTTTTGAGCAGAAATAAGAAACATAAAGTATATCCCTGTAAACTCCAGTTTTACTATATAAAAAAGGGGCTTAAGGGGTCAAAATTATATAGGTATGTTTTCGTGATGGATCATAAGCTTTATTTTTGGCAACAAATAAGATCAGTTTTTTAAAATGGCAACTGCTGCACTATGACTCATTTATGCCTAGTGCCTACATTGTTTGTATCAAATATAAGAATTTCTATAAAATACACCACGAAAACATGCCTATATAATTTTGACCCCCCTTAAACCCAACTTTCATATAGTAAAACTGGGTTTATAGGGGTATACATTATTTTTCTTATTTTTGCTCAAAAATATAGATTGTGTGTTTTCGTTAGAACCGTCTCATTGAGGCGGTTCTAACGAGTACCCGCAATCTATGTTTTGAGCAGAAATTTGAAAAATATCAGCATTTTTATCTGTAAATTTCCATTTTTTGATGGTAAAATTTTCAATATACATTAATAGGCATGTTTTCGTAATGTGGTAATAATAAAAGCTAACCAGACACCCCGTCTACTGGAAATGGACCAGTCCAAAGAGTTTAGAAAGAAGAACAGGATAAGATCAGCATTAATAATATTACGAAAACACGCCTATTCAAATATATTGAAAAATTCACCACCAAAAACTAATTTTTTTTTTTTTTTTTTTTTTTTTGATTTGGGTTTTACGGCCCTTTCAAGAATATTTCACTTATTTCGAGCCGATCGTTCATCGAAGGTGGGCGAAAACCGGAGAGCCCGGAGAAAAACCACCTGACCTGACCAAGCAGAACTTGGCTTTCCCACATATGACCCGAGCCAGGCTCGAACCACAGCGGCGAGAAACCTAATGGATCAAGAGTCAACTCTCTTATCCACTAGGCTACGGGGGCCCGTCAACCACCAAAAACTAAAAGTTTTCTGATAAAAATTCTGATATTTTTTATATTTCTGCTAAAAAAATAGATTGTGGGTACTCGTTAGAACCGCCTCACCGAGGCGGTTCTAATGAGTACCCACAATCAATGTTTTTGAGCAGAAATAAGAAAAATAATGTATACCCCTGTAAATCCCAGTTTTACTATAAAAAAAAGGGGGGTTTAAGGGGGTCAAGATTATATAAGCGTGTTTTCGTGATGAGTTAACCATATTTACCCTAAGGATTCCGACAGACATGCGTGAGCAAACAGTGTAGACCGTGCCGGTCAAGGGTTGGTTGTCCTTCCTCTTAGTGCCCTTGGTAGGCTATTTTCTGTGATTGTGTCTATTTCTGGACCTCTTCTCTCTGGTAAATGTTATTCGGGATGCGAATTTCTCCAAACACTGTCTTTCATGCACAAGACGTGTTCATTCATTTCAAAAATAAAGTTAAGATAGTATTCTAGTAACTGCCCTAAATATTCTAACAGTCAGACAAAGCAAAACGAAGCACAGCCTTCCCGAGGCACCAAAAGAAGGAGGGATGAGGAACAAAAAATGACAAAACAAACGCCACATATGAAACTTATAGCGGGGGCTTATATATTCATTACGAAAACAGGCCTATTCAAATATACTGAAAATTTTACCACCAAAAAAATGAAAATTTTCAGATAAAACATTCTGATATTTTTCAGGATTCTGCTCAAAACATAGATTGTGGATACTCGTTAGAACCGCCTTAGCCACAATCTATGCTTTGAGCATTAATATGAAAAATAACAGAATTTTTATCTGAAAACTTTCAGGTTTTGGTGGTGAAATTTTCAATATATTTGAATAGGCGTATTTTCGTAATGAAACATCATTCGATATATAAGCCTGGGCAAAGCATTTCCAACTATATTGCATGTGCGCCCAGCCAAGACTCAGATGAGCCTGCTGGACAGTTTTCACTCTACCCACGAAGACGCTTTGAATCCTTGGCTACCCACGGACTGCCCTCTGAAGACTGATTAGACGCGCAGATGCGCAGTCTGAGTTGAGTCTTAGCTGCAATACTGCAAGAAATACTGGTATGTGTATATATATATATATATTACTTACATGTCTCATTTTCCCACTGCTGAACGTAGGACTGAATGTAGATCGTAGATACCGCCAGCGTTCACCGCCGGCTCGAGTAAGAGAACCATTCCAGATTGATTTAGTCTCACTCGATATTATGCTCTGAAATACAGAAAGACGTAAAACTGTAGTTAACTCGATTTTTTTTTCAAACTGAATTTTCGCGATATGTTTTTGAATATTAATTTTAACAGAAACTATCTGAGATAGAAAAACATGTACATGTAGATAGGCACTAACATATCCAAAATGTTCTTTGCGCATAATACTGAGTAGTGTTCCTGTACACTCACATTACGAAAACAAGCTTATTCAAATATATTGAATATTTTACAATCAAAAAAGGAAAATTTTCAGATAAAAAAAAATTCTGATATTTTTCATATTTTTTTCTCAAAACATAGATTGTGGGTACTCGTTAGAAACGCCTCGGCGAGGCGGTTCTTACGAGTACCCACAATCTATGTTTTTAGCATAATAAGAAAAATAATGTATACCCCTGTAAACCCATATTTTACTATATAATAGTGGGGTTTAAGGGGGTCAACAATATATAGTCATGTTTTCGTGATATGAAGATTTCCAACAAAATAAAATGGTCGACATTCACATTTGAGGTAATGTATACTATCGATGCCCAATCATCGCTTTGTACTTTTTATGTCATTGCTGTTCATATTTATCCATTCAACCCAGTCTTAAACGCTTAGTACTTTTATTTGGGTAACATGATTTTCAGCAGACGACATATTGAAACATTTTTCTCATTTTTCCAAGAAAATATGTTTTGACATTTCATGCAAAACGTCTCCAACGCATTACGAAAACACGCCTATCCAAATATATTGAAAATGTTACCACCAAAAACCGAAAGTTTTCAGATAAAAATTCTGATATTTTTCATATTTCTGCTCAACAGATAGATTGTGGGTACTCGTTCTAACGAGTACCCATAATCTATGTTTTGAGCAGAAATATGAAAAATTATGTATTCCCCTGTAAACCCCGGTTTTACTATATAAAAGTGGGGTTCAAGGGAGTCAAAATTATGTAGGTACGTTTTCGTGATGGGAAAACGACTATATGGGCGCACACAAGTCACATGTGTAGACGGACCGACGCACGGTCCAGCGAGAAGACATGATGCCCAAACGCTTTCGGATGACTGCGTATACATAGTATTTCTAGTCCGGCTTTAGGCTTTATAACAGATGCCCAGTGGGCACTATTGTCCTTTCGCCATCTCTCGGAAAGACGTTTTTTGCTTGGCGTTTTCTCTTAAATGAAAATATTTTGTTCTGATAGACCATATCTTATCAGAAACCATTTGTCTTTTCTGTTTCTGTGTTTTATTCTCAAATATGTACCCTAAGATTAAATTTATCGCCAAAAATTGGTCTGACCTATGCCATTTCTATAGTAAGGTGATTTTTTTGGAATTTTTGTCTAAGAAAATATTTTTTACTTTTCTTTGCTGAATTTAAATAACTGATATTTCACAACAATATTGTGAAAATTTCAGAAAAATTGAACAAGCATAACTTGTTGAAAATCTGCCTCCGAGTTACCTACCCTACAAATTTCTTCATAATTTGCATTCATTTTTACTATGGGAAAAAGTGAAAATATTTGATTTTTTTAAAAACCATTGACTAGAATAAAACTTATGCATAGGTAGTTACGATAAATGGTTTTGCATTAAATCATGACAAAAGTTTGCAAATTTACTTCTTCTGTGTAAAGCACCAAGCAAAAAACGACTTTCTGAAAGATGTCGAAAGCACAGTAGATCTTTATACAACGTCGCATTAACGTCAACGCAACGTCATGATGTTGCATCAACGTTGACGCAATGTTGTCTCAACGTTTTTTGTGCCCACTGGGTTAGAAGGAAACAGACAGAGATATGACATGTTACTCACAAATCTTTCTGGAAACTTGTTGAATTCTTTCACTGTAATCTGTTTGATCATTTCTGTGTCAGCGACTACCAGTGATCCTAAATTTCCTGTGTAGTGTCTGTAAGAACAAATGAAACGCAGTCAGAAAACATATCTTCGAACATGTGCGCCTTGGGCAGAATTAGATCAGACTGTGCGTTTGCGCAGTCTGATATGATTCTTCCCGAGGGAGGCATTCTTGACAGCCAAGAATGCAAAGTTTCTTCATGCGGACAATGAAGGCTCTGATCAGACAGGCTTACAATCTTAGAAACTACGATCTACAAACAATCCTTTTTATACCGGCACTCGATACAAAGACAAACTTCGTTATAATTACAATTTCACTGTCACAAAACCGTCACTTAAGAGGAAACAATTAATCACAAATCATGCAAGAATATTGTATCTAACAAATATCCAAAACATATGTTCTGTGAGGAAATAGGAGCAAAACAATACCTTTCTTATGTATCATTCTGTCTATTAAGGATTCTTTACAACAGCAAATTCATTATAATGGCAACATCATTGGGAACAAATTCTGTCGTTGTAACGAGGGCCCACTGTAATAATTTAAGACTTAGCATGCTCTCGGCAAATTTAGGACAAATTCATGATATTTTCCAGAAAATAGGATAAGACATTTCATACAAATTGTCACCTTAAGGGATAATTTGCATGAAATGTCAAATCCTACTTTCTGGGGCAAATACTATCAATTTGTCGTCTGCTAAAAGTTTTAGAGCCAGACGACAATTTGACAATATTTTTCTTATTTTTTTTTCAGAAAATGTGACTTGATATTTCATTCAATTTGTCTCTTTAAGAGATATAACTATTCTAAAACACACAATTATTCCTTTATTCGTAAATTACAAGTTATATTACTGTGGTAATTCCATTCAAAAGTCAATTTCTCCGACTTGTTTGACGATACCAGCTATAACTTTGAAAAATGATTCTTTCTTATCATCAAGAAAAAGTAAAATACAATTTAGCAGGAAATAAAGGTTTCATGCCATGCCATGGCAAGCGTCACCTCTTAAAACTTTCCGCAAACAATTTTTAAAAATATTTTACTGACTTCTCTGAAACAACGACTTGCGTGGTCGTCATTCGTACCATGTTCGGCAGTCAGCCAAATTGACACATTACAACTGAGATACTAAAGAAGGTGCTACTGTAATGTACCGAAATTAAACAGTTAATGCAGTAGACCACGTATATTTACCCGAATACTTTTCCATGTTCTTTAATGATATCAGCATTCAAGTACATTACTCCCTGTAAAAAAATACATAGTCGAACTTCAATGGCTCGAACATCTTTTGATCCATGGAAATTTGTTCTAGACATGCGTAGTTCGAGCCACTAAGGGATAATCATAGAGCAAGGTTAGGAGGCAAATGGGGATATTTTAGGAATGTCTTTTCGACTTTCTAAAAAATAATATATGTTGAGTGTATTCATTAGAATCGCATCCATGAGGCGATTCTAATTAGTACACACAACATATATTTTCATGATGAAATAAGCAAACAATCCATAAATATCCGTAAATATTTGTTTTCTTGAGCTCTCGGAGGAATTTCCTAGACGTTCAAATACGAGTTCGAATCAGCCACGGTAAACGAGCCATTGGTGTTCGAGCCATTGAAGATTTATTGTACATATAATGCGTAACGTGAGAAAAGACATTGCAGTTAAGGAGGAATGAATATAATTTCAAAACAGAGGCAAAGCTGTCAATATTTTGTTTCATTACGGAAACACGCCTAAGTATTCAAATATATTGAAAATTTCACCATCAAAATCTGAAAGTTTTTCAGATAAGTATTCTGATATTTTTCACATTTCTGTTCAAAATATAGATTGTAGGTACTCGTTAGAACAGCCTGACCGAGGAGGTTCTAACGAGTACCCAAAATCTATACTTTTTGAGCAGAAATAAGAAAAATAATGTATACCCCTGTTAACCCCATTTTACTATATCAAAGTGGTGTTTAAGGGATCAAAATTATATAGGTATAGGTATGTTTTCGTGATGTTGCCCCCACCTAAAAATGGTCTACTCAAATAAGAAATAATTTGTTCCATTCGTGAGCAAATTCCATCCTCTTAAGAGTAGATTCCTTTTTTAAAAAAGATGACTGATATGTACAAATTTCCATAGCTCCTGACAGGATTTTTTTTCAATCCAAATGTATTGATATTTTTCTTATTTCTACATGAAAACATATGTTGCGGGTACACATTAGAAGCGCGTCGGTGAGGCGCTTCTAATGAGTACCAATTACATGTGTTTCTGGGTAGAAATAAGAAATAAATGGACCTGATACCCCCTCTAATTTAGACCTACGAATTTATCTCCCTGTCAAATTAGGCGGGGAATCTACATGTATCACACGTGCATCTTGTTCCCCTAGAAACGAAAGGAAAGCACCTAACTCCCTTCTGTTAACCCAATTTAGTCTGGAGACCACCCCCCCACACACACACACACAAAAACACACACATAACACGCTCCATGCCCCGCATGCCCCTCCCCCGCACCCCTCCCCCACCCCCACCCATCCTCACTCCCTTCCTCCACTCCCACCCCACCCCATCGCCGAAAAAAAACAATAGAAGCGGTTTCCACGGTTTGCAAGTAGTTTAGCTACTTTTTATTTGGAATATCTAAATCACATAGCCTGGACTCTTCCAATATATACTGTGGGAGAGTTTATGCAGTCTAAAATGGGTTAAACGTGTACTTAATACAGAACTAATGCATATGCATTCAGAAACACTTTTGTTTAGGTCAAAGTTGTCCTGTTTACATTACTACCAGTGTGTATTATTTACTGATCAAACTGACCTGTCCTTTTGACATTTTGAATATAATATGTGTACCTGTATTGCGTAAAAATAGGTAATTCTTGTAAACGGGAACTAATAACAGCTGTTTCACATAGACAACAGGTCACTAAGAATCTTAACGAAAATTAAATATAGAGTTCATACTGTCAGCTCATGTTTGCTCCATCTATAACTATTTATTTAACAGCGAGACAAATAAAACTAATATTCACCTGTACACATGGGTTTAATTCTTATTAGCAAGAACTTATAGCTAGCTTGCAAATGTGCATTATTAATAGTAACTGTTTTTTAATCATCATGAAAACATGCCAATATAATTTTTACCCCCTTAAACCCCACTTTTATATAGTAAAACTGGGGTTTACAGGGGTATAAATTATTTTTGTTATTTCTGCTCAAAAACATAGATTGTGGGTACTCGTTAGAACCGCCTCAATGAGGCGGTTCTAACGAGTACCCACAATTTATGTTTTGAGCAGAAATATGAAAAATATCAGAATTTTTATCTGAAAAATTGCCTTTTTTTGGTGGTAAAATTTTCAGTGTATTTGAATAGGCGTGTTTTCGTTATGTGCAATAAATAAACCGCCATACATACAATACATCTCGAAGAAACGCTGAACCACAAAACATTAGTTTGCCCTCATTCAAGGCAGTTATTCTCTAAAATCAGTTACATTTCACCAGTTTCAGTCTCACCCCATTCCATTACGAAAACAAGCCTATTCAAATATATTGAAAATTTTACCAGCAAAAAATGAAAATTTACAGATAAAAATTCTGACGTTTTCATATTTCTGCTCAAAACATAGACGATGGGTACTCGGCTAGGCGGTTTTAACGAGTACCCACAATGTATGTTTTTTTAGCAGAAATAAGAAAAATAAATTATACCCCTGTAAACCCCAGTTTTACTATATAAAAGTGGGGTTTAAGGGGGTCAACATTATATAGTGTCGTCAAATATGATCCTGTGCCATGCGTATTCTTCCTAAATAACTGGTGATAAACGTGCATAAATGGTAGGTGAATGAACGCCAGGAATCAAGTCCTTTTTGCAATCGCCACATTGTGAGCTAATGTCTTGGAAGTTTTTAAGAATGTTAGACGAGCACCGGTTTGGTTTAAACAATATTTTATTTCAGTGTATCAAACATTTATATTTAAGTACATCGACAGAATACAATAGAACAATCATACAGGATTTTAAAACTTCTTTGAATCATCTCCTGCAATAAAGGAGTGTATCTAACTTCTACTATATATGTAAACATTTTTCATGGATAATTCAATGTAATGAAAGCAAGACAGAAAGAAAGAGAAAGAACCGGTTTGTCACGTAACTGCCTGTCACAGGGTAGTAACGTGACTGTTATGCAGCAAAATTTCAAACAAATAAATAATAAAAGTAATATAAAACAAGAGGCCCACGGGCCACGGTTCGCTCACCTGAGTGAAATAGCCACTGCAGATATGCAGATGTTATGCAACATTTCACCAATCCTATCATTGCAACTAATGAAAGGATAATCATATGAGCAGGTCTTGGTTTTGCAGAAGAAGAATGTGTTTTCTTTATTATCATTATTTTACCATATATGGGCACGACAGTCAATGGAGCGTAACCATTTGAACAAACTCTCAATCCCATTTCAATAGTAGAATCGACATGAATCTTGGTGCAAATTGGCCAACTGATTTCTGAAGAGAAAGTGTTTAAAAATATATTGATTTTATACATGTATACAGCACTGCTGCAAAGGGAGATAAACCTCGCGGAATAAAATGTTGATTGTAACTTAGAGTTTCTCCTACTTCAATCATATACTGTAGGTTTTAGACACTCCAGCTATTTTTGTCTTCGTGTGTGTGTTCATTGCTCTCAAGGGTCGTTCTTTTTATAATATAGCTATTTTCGACCTAGAGGTCATCCTATTGCTACAGTGTGATTCAACTCGAATCGCCCAACAGTTTGGATGGAGAAGTCAAAAATTGGTTTTCAAGATGGCGGCTATGGCTATGGCTATGGCAGCCATTTTGGATTTCCAATCAGCATGGGTTTAGCTATGTTTCATCTACACACCAATCTGTTGCTACATTGTAAGTTTCAACTTAATTCGCCTTGTGGTTTGCGAGAAGATGTACAAAGCTGATTTTCAATATGGTGGCTGTGGCGGCCCTCTTGGATTTCCGATCGACACGATTTTAGCTCATTTCGATTCAGAAATTGTCCTGTTGCTACGGAGCAAGTTTCGGCTCAAATCGACCGAAGGTTTGGGAAGAGATGTCGAAAATTGATTTTCAAGACGGCGGCTGTGGTGGCCATCTTGGATTTTCGTTCGGCTCATCAATTTTAGCTGTTTTGTGTCTACTAGGCGCCCTGATGCTCCTCGTCAAGTTTCAACTCAATTGGATCATAGTCTTTAGACGAGGTGTCCAAAATATGAATTCTCAACATTTCCCCGTATAAATGTATAGGGCTCATACAAATGCATGGGAAAGCAAATTTGGCCTTGCCGTAAAAAGGTCAAACGTCAAAGTAGGACCATCATTTTAGCAATTTTGGTGGATCTCCCGTCCCCGATGATTTGTGTAAAGATAAGGCCCCAGGGTTTATTTAGTTCTGGAGAAGAAAATTTTAGGTTTTTACCATATATATGCATGGCGGTCATCTTGGTAAATGGACCGCGACTATTTTTAACAACTTTCGTTCCCCTGCCCCAAGGAGGCTCCACTTGAAATTCGAGCAACATTGGCCCAGAGGCTTTAGAGGAGGTCGTTTGAAATTCTCAACATTTTCCCATACAAATGTATGGGCCCAAACAAATGCATAGGGAAGCAAACTTGACCTCGCCGTAAAAAGGTCAAACGTCAATTTAGGACCATCATTTTAGCAGCATTGGTAGACTTCCCATTCCCCGATGATTTTTGCAAAGATTCAGCCCCAAGGCATCCTCGGTTTTGGAGGAGATGATTTTTTAAATGTTTTTACCATATATGGGCATGGCGGCCATCTTAGTCAACGGACCGCGACCATTTTACCAATCTGTCATTCCCCTAACCTAAGGAGGCTCCATATGAAATTTGAAAAAAAAAAAAAAATGGCTCAGCGACTTCAGAGCAGGTCGTTTGAAAATGTTAACAGACGAATGGACGCACGGACGCATGGACGGACGGACGACGGACAAAAATGATCACTATATCTCATCCTGAGTCTAGCTCAGGTGAGCTTATAAAAATAATATAACCGTGTTTATATGTTGTTTATCATTTTTTGTCCATTTTGGATTTCTTTGGTAGATTGTGTGTTTGCTGACATATTTGAATAATAGAAAAAATAATTTCATAAAAAGTTCATTATCGCATAAAAGATATTAAGAAGTTTTCTTCGCTAGAAGGCTTAAATTATATTCGCCATCAGGTGCAGACTTGTACAACTGAAATATCTGCTGGGGTACTTTGAATGGCTTGACGGTCATGAGTTGAGCCTTTGTTAATACAAATAAATCCCTTATGTCATTATGAGAAGCAGCCTTGGGAATTAACACTTAAAGACACAATTTGGATTGCATGACGCGCTAATGACTCTAAGCAAATTAAGATAAGAAATCCTTGGTGACTTAGCCCACCATTACAGGTAGGGGTCTGATACGGGAAAATTAGATTAAGTATATCAGCAAAGTTATGATGAAGACAGGGAAACAGATAAGGTGGGTAATTTTGTAAGGTGGGTAATTTGGTGACAATTTGATATTTTTTTCTTTTTATTCAATAAAGTAAATCTGGGCCCAGTTGTTCAAAGCTAACGATGTCGTTAGTTAACGATTCGTTAAAATTTACATCTAGTGATACGCAGATACGCTGAAATTTTTTGCTGAAAAAATGTGAGTAGCTTTTGCAGCTACTCACATTTTTTTCAGCAAAAAATATCAGAATATTGTGTATTGAATCCGCTAAAATAGTTAACGAAATGATCCTTAACGAGCTCGTTAAGCTAACGACGCTTTGAACAACTGGGCCCAGGTCGTTATTTATTAGAATTGCCTCGCCAAGACAGTTCTAATAAATACTCACAACATATTTTATAATGATATATAAGTATACAGATACTTATGTTTATATGCTTTTATCATCAAACTCCCTCTTTGTCTCCTTCTTTTTATGAAATACAGAAAATCAGTAAGTTAGGTTGTATTTTATTTATTTATTTATTTATTTATTTAATCATTTATTAATTTATTTTTATTCATTTATTTATTGAAAAATAAAAAGTTTTTATGGCAAAAAAAACACATTCTAAATTGTCTAAGAACTTCCTGACAGATTCCATAATGTGTTGTTTTACTGAAGTGAAAATCATTGAATCTTTACAGTTTCAGTAGTACATTTTGTTTGCCAACAAGTGATCACAAAATACAAAACACCAGTATCATTAAAATACCAGTAGCCCTATTTGAGTAGCTTCGTAAAAAGAGAATCGCTAAAAAGGTGTAAGAAATAAATCCATTTTGTCCGGATTAGCATAATTTTGAAGCATCAGTAGACGAAGCAGGATATCTTTTAGAGCGTGCGGTGAAGACTGATCCGACTATGCAGATGCACAGGCTGATCTGAAATATTAACTGAACATACAGATTATTTTGTAGAAATAACTCGGTTTCAGAAATTCAGTCTGTGTGATTCTTATGAGTACCCATAACATGTACGTATCATGTATTTTCAAATGAAAAATAATTGCGTTAATAATAAAATCTGGAATTCCAGTTGAACAGTCAGAACTTACTATTGTATTATTTAAATCTGAATGCTGTATTGTAATTGTTATTTTGGCGAACATTGTTGTATTGTTACTTAAGTATATAATTTATTGACTTCCATAAAGGAATTGAAATAGAAAATTGTACTTTATTTCTTTTCAACTTCGAACTTAAATTCTGCCTTAAAAGCAACGGCAGAACATGACTGATCCGCTAATTGCAACGATGTCTTCTTGTATAAGATGTGTGCAAGTTTGAATAAGATCGGAGAAAACGGGAAATAACGGATGCTCAGGTAGAGAACCCCTTTCGAAGACACCGATCAGAAGAAAATAAGCAGGATAAGGGTTGACTGAGTGTCATGGTGGCGTGAGAAATTCAATTTTCGGTCATTTATTGCCACTTTACGGAAAAAAAACATTTCCAAGGCAAAATGACAAAAGAAAAACATACGATTTTCCTTATTATAATCCTAATAGTATCTTATTGTTCTTCCGTTAACTGTCCGACAGAGTCCTGTCAGGCCGATAACGGTCCGATATAGAAGAGATTAAATTAATCATAGTTTATTGCAAAGGGATTGGACATCACCTATAACAACATTAGATAGTGCTCTCACTGCAGCATGAAATACATTCACTTAAAGATACATACAATATAGTAAAGTAGAATGCTATTTGGTATGGTGATGCTTGTTTGTACCTTTTTTGCAAACTGAGCGAGATCTCCCAAAAGGAATCTGGTTGGTTTCTGTTTGATGCCATGTCTTGAAAAGAGCGTCTGCTTGTACCAGGTGTATCTGAAATTACAAATTACCGTTCTTACCCTAAGTATTCGGACAGACAGCCCTGAGCAAAGATTGTAGACCCTAATCAGACGCCGCGGCCGCGGCGTCTGATCAGGGTCTACAATCTTTGCCATGTATCCGGCAGCTTCTGGCTATCAACAGGCAGTAAACTGGACATGTGCAAAATTATGCCAAGAGTTGAGGTGTCCGAATAATTAGGATAAATACAGTAGTGAGTAACGTTTCTAATACAAAGAAAGTGCCACATGCATATTAAATATTAGCACACAGAGAGAGAGAGATAGAGAGAGAGAGAGAGAGCTAGAGAGAGAGAGTTAGGTATGTATGCTCGCATGACTGACTGTATGTTTAGTTTAAACATATTTTATTTTATGTATTTCGACCATACATCAACATACGTATCTACGAAACATTACATGAGTAAGACAAACATAAAAAAGGGGTCCGAAAAAAAGGCAATTTAGTTTATGTGAATTCGTTTCCCTCAGTTCAAAGATATCAAATCGAAACAGTGTGACCATGCAGGCACAAGTATTTAACTAGCTGACTAAATAAATAACGAAGAAGCGGGATGAGGGCGCGAAGGGAGAAAAAAAAAGTGAAAAGAGAGTGAAAGAGCTTTGAGAAAAGTTTTATGTATGCTAGAGGAGTACTAGAATACAATACAAATCGACAGGAATTATTTTACATGTACAATCATATAATATAAGAGAGAGGTAAAGAAAGTGGTATTGGGATTCTACTTTTGATAAAGAAACGTCAAGGCTTTTATCAAGTATTGAGGCATGGATTATATCCGATTTTATATTACAAATATTGGCATATTAGGGAATTTTTAAATAATCTGTTAGGTACATAGATGTGTGGAAATTAAACCTAGTCCTGCTGAACCCGGATATGTCCTGCCTTTGCAAACAGTGTAGATCCAGATCAGTTGGCTTCTGAAGAAGCCAACTGATCTGGATCTGCACTGTTTGCCATTAAGTATGTGAATTTATATCAATAATTTGGATCAAGTAATCTGATTGGCTGAAAATTAGAAATGGGCGTAGCATCTAAATTTATTCAGCAGGACAAGGGTTAATATCAGTATTTGTACGTCCATAGTACAGATCAAGAAGATATTATTTCAAAGCGTTTGTTTCTTCGGATAAATCTATGCACAGATTTAAGAACTGATTTATTCGCGTCATTGTTAAAGCGATGTTCCCAAACAACAGGGTATGCAATGTTGGTTGGCAAAACTGTGATACTTCATGCATCATGTCAGTTCTTATACCGTTATATTTTCGGCATTCTGGTAGTAAATGTTTGTTGGTCTGAGTCTCGGGTAGTCCACATGTGCATCTCAGATCTGCAATGATATATTTATGGTACAGATAATAGTTTAGGGAGCGACATTTAATTCGAAGCCTTGCATGATGTATTTGTCCAAGACTATCATCAACATAAAAATAGGATTGTGTTTCACGCACATTAGTATTCAGAGACCTTTCAAAAGACTCTCATGTTGGAGACTGGGACAGTATGTTTAAACTTATTTATAACTAATAACTGTAGGACTTTATTTTAGAAGGGAGCTAAATCACATTTTGTCAATTTTCCTCAATGTGTTATCTAAATGTGAAAAACAAAATTGGGTGAAGTGCATTGGTTGTTAGACATGTTTTTTGGAACCGCAGAAGCAAAACGTTTTTTTTTTTTTTTTTTTTCTGATTTAAATATTTGTTCAATCGGTTACAAACCAAATTATGTCGAGTGACCTCTTCTGCCTGGTCCATTTCCAATAAAAGGAATGTCTGGTTAGGTTTTTGTTATTAATATTATTATTGTTATTATTATTATTATTATTATTAATACTACCATGTTTTATAGAAATTCTTGCATTTTATGCAAACAGTGTAAACACCGATCAGACGCCGCAAAATGCAGCGTCTGATCTGGGTTTACACTGTTTGTCAATGTCCTTTTATGGTGTGATATATCAATAAATGGGTTAATACTGAGACGCTGCCATATTAATTGGAAAAGCAATCTGTATCTATGACCATCTCTGACATCGAAATACAAACTAGAAGTTTTGTATGTAGACTCCATGGACTTAGCCCTCTCCCCCTACACCCCCCCCCCACGCCCGCCCTCTCGCCCCCCCCCCCCCCCCCCCCCCACACACACACACTCTTCCTCACTCCGCCCCCCATAACTCTATAAAATAAAGAAGGAAATTGTCATTTCTGACCCTATCACAGGATATTACTATGATAATATGTATATCGGATGATGTCAAGATTTGTAAGGTGTTAAATAGTGGCACCCACTCATTTTTGGCCAAAACTGGTCTTATTCATCCCCCACCCCACCCCTTCTTGCACTGACCCCTTCAAGTTCAATAAAAGAGGTGACATGTAACGGGATGTTTATCTGAATTATCACCATTTTTCAGCACATGTTTGGACTATGTATGACGTACAAGTTTCACAGTGACCAGTTTAGTGTTGAAGGAATTCGGCGAGCTTCGGCTAGGCATAGTAACTGCACGGCTGCTTATATCAACACGCGCAACACTGTGTTGTGAAAAGAAAATCATATGGCAGTCTTTCGGAGGTGGTTGCGGAGAGTCAGTTTAGGTAGCGTTGAAGGTGGGTATCAGTTGAAATAAGGCTGACAGTTTGGAACGATCGCCGATATCCAAAATCAGGCGATGTAATTCAACCTCTTATTTAGTCTCCCATATAATTACACCGGAATTGTAGTCCTTTCAGCGAATACGGAACAAAACTCATTTTTCTCCCGATGCAAGGGTGACCAGATTTAGCCGTTTTGGTGACAGACAGGCATGTAAAACTGGTTTAATACAACACCTTTTCAGTGAAGGTTTAACATGTTACTATGTAGTTCAAAAGAAAATAAATCCTACCTTTTGCCATTGCACAGAAACTAGGCATCACGAAAACACGCCTATATAATTTTGACCCCCTTAAACCCCACTTTTATATAGTAAAACTGGGGTTTACAGGGTATACAATATTTTTCTTATTTCTGCTCAAAACATAGATTGTGGGTACCCGTTAGAACCGCCTCGACGAGGCGGTTCTAACGAGTACCCACAATCTATATTTTGAGCAGAAATATGAAAAATATCAGGATTTTTATCTGAAAATTTTCAATCTTTATGGTGGTAAAATTTTCAATATATTTGAATAGGCGTGTTTTCGTAATGGCATTTTATTGACGGCTGGTACGTAAAGAGAACGGTGGTGAGTAAAGTGATATATGGTGATTGAGAAGACCATGGTTTTTTCAACAAGAAAGAAAGAAAAATGGTCATAATGGCACTAGAATTGAAAAAATAGGCTTCAGAAACACATTTGCCGTATCATACGTAAAACGCGACCGGTAGAATGAAATACGATATTCATTACGAAAACACGCCTATTCAAATACACTGAAAATTTTACCACCAAAAAATGGCAATTTTTCAGATAAAAAATTCTGATATTTTTCATATTTCTGCTCAAAACATAGATTGTGGGTACTCGTTAGAACCGCCTCGTCGAGGCGGTTCTAACGAGTACCCACAATCTATGTTTTTGAGCAGAAATAACAAAAATAATGTATACCCCTGTAAACCCCAGTTTTACTATATAAAAGTGGGGTTTAAGGGGGTCAAAATTATATAGGTATGTTTTCGTGATGTTGAAAAACCATGGTTTCCCCAATCACCACATATCCCTTTACTCGCCACCGCTCTCTTTACGTACTAGCCGTCAATAAGATGCCTAGTTTCTGTGCAATGACAAACGAATATGATAAATTTTCTTTTGAACTACACGATAGCATGTTAAACCTTTGTATTTAACCAGAGATTTGTCACCTCTCCAAGAACTGGAGTTTTACATGCCTGTCTGTCTCCAAAATGGCACATCTAACCACCACTGCATCGGGAGAAAAATTATTTATGTTCCGTATTCGCTTTAAGGACTCGAACTCCGGTCTGATTATATGGGAGACTAAATAAGAGGTTGAATTACATCGCCTGACTTTGGATATCGGCGATCGCGCTAAAATATCAGTATTATTTCAACTGGCACCCACCTTCAACACTACCTAAACTGACTCTCCACAACCACCTCCGGAAGATCTCCTTACGATTTTCTTTTCACAAATCATTGTTGCGCGCGTTGAGATAAGCAGCCGTGAACTGGCAAACTTATGTATCGTATGGTTCGATATTATAGTAACCTTTACCACTTTCTGGGCTAAATTAGCAAATGGCTAATTGATGCAATTTTTCTTATTTTTTCCCAGAAATTAGGGTTCGATATTTCAAGCAATCGTCTCCAAAGGAGACATTTGCATGAAATGTCAAAGCCTACTTTCTGGGGAAAAACAAGAATTATATTTCAAAATGTCGTCTGCAGATTTTTTACCCAGCGTTAAATGGCCCATATAGCGACCTGTACTGATACGACAAACGACAGGGTAAACAAAGCGGTGATCAGCAAAAAAAAAAAATACCGTATAGTACATAATTATGGAAATTGCAGTGACTCATCGGCGCAGTCTGATAAGGGTAGTTTAGATATTACAGGGATCAATCATACAAGCAATTCATTTTAATCAGCATATGATTCTCGAACTGAGACACTTAACTAAGCGAAATGGGTAAATATTTCAGCAGGCGACACACTGAGAGGCGACATTTTGAAATAATTTTCTCATAAAACAGGATTTAACTTTTCATGCAAACTGTCCCCTTAGCAGACAATTTGCATGAAATAACAAATCCTATTTTCTGAAACAATTAGAAAAATATAATGTCGTCTGCTGAATTTGTCCACAGCACTGAAAGTGTTAAAATGCATTAAACATCTTAACGCCTTACCATACTTGTCCTAAAAATTGAACGATTCAATGTCATTATCTGCTGATACGTCTAATCACTGCTGGATGAGTGGCAAACAGTGTAGATCCAGATCAGACGCCGCGTTTTGCGGCGTCTGATCTGGGTCTAAACTGTTTGCCCAGGCCTGCCTGTCCCAATATACATTGGGGTATTACAGTAATGTACCTTATAACTTATAAGATTGAGAGCAGCCTGCGCGTCTTCGCAGTCCGACCAGACTTCGTTTCGCGCCTCAAGAAAAACAAAACTTGGCTATCCAAAGAGCACTCATCGAAGTCTTAGATCAGTCTGCGCCAATGTGTAGGCCTAAACGTTAGAAATGATAAGCTGCGTCTTTGTGAAAAGTTAGTTCATCAAATATTAGAGCGATGGAGTAACAGAATGCAGACGTTTGTTCGGAATTGGAATCGTGCGTGTATGTGCGTGTGTGCGTGCGTGTGTTTCATTTTGTGTGTGTGTGTGTGTGTGTGTGTGTGTGTGTGTGTGTGTGTGTGTGTGTGTGTGTGTGTGTGTGTGTGTGTGTGTGTGTGTGTGTTTGTGTTTGTGTGTGTTTGTGTTTTTTTTTTTTTGTTTTTTTTTTTGGTTGACTATAAAGTCTAAA
Organism: Anodontia alba; assembly: GCA_964016985.1. Taxonomy (NCBI): domain Eukaryota; kingdom Metazoa; phylum Mollusca; class Bivalvia; order Lucinida; family Lucinidae; genus Anodontia; species Anodontia alba. Next base: position 39,169,224 of record OZ024834.1, read on the forward strand.
TATCAGGAATAAGGCAAGATGGAAAAGATAAGATGATGCAATTCTTATGCAATGTTTTTCAAGGATTTAACATCATAAACATGAGTGCAGCATGAGAATGTCGAGAATGGGTAGGACTTCTGTGCTCTAAATGCAAAACGCACGTCTGTAGAAAGTTGCTCCTCTTCTATGCATGTTAACCCGAGCCTTCTCTGGCTGTTCAAAGCCTTTTTTATTGATTTGGGGTCTTTGACAGACGCTAAAGCCGCCAATCAGTAAATATCAGAAGGCTTTTTTAAGTCAGAGAAGGCTGTGAGAACCCTTTTTTTTTCGCTACAAAAGTACGCGAGGGTTAAAACCTAAAATTAAAATTGTACTTACATGCAAATAGTGGTAACAAATACAATTATTGCCACCAACCATCCAGGCAACTCTAACAATCCTAAAATTTCCATTTACTTAGCTGTAGTATAGTATTGTTAGTCGATCTTGCACTAAGAGTAAACAGGCAGAAAATGACTCAGACATAGGAAATAGTTAGCTTGATCTATATATAGCGATTATTTACCGATACGTGTACGTGTAATATAAGACAGCTTGTCGTCTGATGAAAAATTAATATACGTCATTTCTTCATTTGTACTGACGTATCCTTTCCGCCAAATAATGGCCAGTGTTTAATTATTATTAGAATTATTATTAGTAGTAGTATTATTGTTATTATTATTATTTGATTTAAAACATTTCCAGTCGTTTTTTTTTTTTTTTTTTTTTTTTCATTTAAAGCCCTTCCATCTATCTATGACCAGTGCCTTTATTATTATTATCATTATTATTATATTTTTATTGTTAATAATATTAGTAGTGGTAGTATTTATTTAGTGATTTAAAGCCTTTCCACCTATTTATGACCAGTGTTTTTTATTATAATAAATAATAATTATTATTATTATTATTATTAGTAGTAGTAGTAGTAGTAGTAGTAGAAATAGTAGTAGTATTAGTACCATTATAAGTATTGTTATTATTATTATGATTATTATTAATAATATAAAGCCTTTCCACCTATTCATGGCTAGTGTTTTGTTTTTGTTGTTGTTGTTTTGTTTTGTTTTTGTTTTTTGGGGGTTTTTTTTGTATTTTGTTGTTGTTGTTTTTTTGTTGTTGTTGTTTTTCTGTTTGTGTGTGTGTGTGCTTTATTTTTTATTTATTTATTTTTTTTTTTTATTTATTTATTTATTATTTTTTTTTTTTTTTTTGTTTGTTATTTTTATCTACATTAAAGCCTTTCCACCCATCTATTGTCAGTGTTCTTTTTTAGCTCACCTGAGTCGAATTTTCAGGATGAGCTATTGTGATCACTCCCCGTCCGTCGTCCATCCGTCCGTCGTCCGTCCAGCCGTCCACACCTTTGAACGACCTCCTCTGAAACCCTGGGCCAAATTTCTTCATGTGGAGCCTTGTGTTAAAGAGCGATTGAAAATATGTCAAGATGGCCTCCAGGCCAATATATAGCTCCCATACTTATAATGGGAAAACTTTAAAAAATTTTCTTCTCAGAAACCATGAGATCCAGAGCTTATATATTTAGTATGTAGTAATGTTTAGTGGTTCCCTACATAAATCGTGCCAATCAAGCCCCTGGGGCCCAAGCTGGCCACGCCCCGGGGGTCATTATCTCCCACAGACTTATAATGGGAAAAACTTAAAAAAAATTCTTCTCTGAAACCATGAGACCCACAGCTTATCTATTTAGTATGTAGCAATGTTTAGTGGTCCCCTATATAAATCCTGCCAATCAAGCCCCTGAGCTCCAAACCGGCCATGCCCCACGGGGTCATATATTTATATAGAGCTATTTAGCTAAAACAAAACTTTAAAAATCTTCTTCTCTGAAATCATGAGGCCGAGAGCTAACAGCTTAAGTATGTAGCGATGTTAAGTGGTCTCCTACATAAATCCTGCCAATCAAGCCTCTGGGGTCCTTACTGGCCACGCCCCGGGGGTCATTATCTCCCAGACTTATAATGAGAAAAACTTAAAAAATATTCTTCTCTGAAACTATGAGGCCCACAACTTATATATTTAGTATCTAGCAATGTTTAGTGGTCCCCTACATAAATCCTGCAAATGAAGCCCCTGGGCTCCAAACCGGCCATGCCCCAAGAGGATCATATGTTTATATAGAACCATATAGCTAAAGTACCTCTCTGTAACCATGAGGCCCAGAGCTTATAGATTCAATATGTAGCAATGATTAGTGGTCTCCTACATAAATCCTGCCAACCATGCCCTTGGGGTCCAAATTGGCTACACCATGGGTGCCATTAACTACTATAGACTTATAATGAAAAACATTGGCCCGGTGGTGGGGGTTATATGTTTATATAGAGCTATATAGCTAACAAAATCCTTCAAAAATCTTCTTCTCTGAAACCATGGGGCCGGGAGTTAACAGCTTAAGTATGCAGCGATGTTAAGTGGTCTCCTACATAAATCCTGCCAACCAAGACCCTGGGATCCAAACTGGCCATGCCCCGGGAGTCATTAGCTCCCACAGACTTCAAATGGGAAAAACTAAAAACAATTCTTCTTCTCTGAAACCATGAGGCCCACAGCTTATGTATTTAGTATGTAGCAATGTTTAATGGTTCCCTTCATAAATCCTGCCAATCAAGCCCCTGGGTCCAAACTGGCCACACCCCAAGAGGGTCATATGTTTATCAAGAACCATATAGCTAAAGTCCCTTTAAAAATCTTCTTCTCTGTAACCATGAGTCTCAGAGCTTACAGATTTATTATGATGCGATGTTTAGTGGTCTTCTACATAAATCCTGCCATCTATGCCCTGGGGATCCAAATTGGCTATACCCTGGGTGTCATTAACTCCTATAGACTTATAATGGAAAACCTTTAAAAATCTTCTTCTCTGAAACCATGAGGCCCACAGCTTATATATTCAGTATGTAGCAATGTTTAGTGGTCCCCTACATAAATCCTGCCAATCAAGCCCCTGGGCTCCAAACCGGCCATGCCCCAGGAGCTCATATGTTTATATAAAGTTATATAGCTGAAAAAAAATCAAAAATCTTCTTCTCTGAAACCATGAGGCCCAGAGCTAACAGCTTTAGTATGTAGCGATGTTTAGTGGTCTCCTACATAAATCTTGCCAATCAAGCCCCTGGGGTAAATTGGCCATGCACCGGGGTTCATTAGCTCCCATAGACTTATAATGGGAAAAACTTAAAAATCCTCTTCTCTGAAACCATGAGGCCCGCACCTTATATATTTAGTATGTAGCAATGTTTAATGGTCCCTTACATAAATCCTGCCAATGAGTTCCTGGGTCCAAACAGGCCACGCCCCGAGAGGGTCATATATTTATATAGAACCATATAGCTAAAGTACCTTTAAAAATTGTCTGCTCTGTAACCATGAGGCCCAGAGCTAACAGAATTAGTATGTAGCAATATTTAGTGGTCTCCTATATAAATCCTGCTAACCATGCCTCTTGGGTCCAAATTGGCTACGCCCGAGAGGTCATTAGCTCCTATAGACTTATAATGGAAAAAAAACTTAAAACAATCTTCTTTTCTGAAACCATGAGGCCAAGAGCATATATATTTAGTATGTGGTTATGTTTAGTGGACCCTACATAAATCCTGCCAATCAAGCCCCTGGGTCCAAACTGGCCACACCCCAGGGGTTATATATTTATACAGAGCTATATAGCTGACGAATCTTCAAAAATCTTTTTCTCTGCAACCATGAGGCCGAATTAAGTATGTAGCGATGTTTAGTGGTCTTCTACATAAACCTGCCAATCGAGCCCCTGGGTCCAAACAGGCCACACCCCAAGAGAAGCATATATGTAGCAATGTTTAGTGGCCCCTACATAAATCCTACCAATCAAGCCCCTGAGGTTCAAATTGGCCACACCCCAGAGGGTCATATGTTTATACAGAGCTATATAGTTGATGAACCTTCAAAAATCTTCTTCACTGAAACCATATGGCCCAGAGCTAACAATATGTAGCAATGTTTAGTGGTTTCCTACATAAATCCTGCCAACCATGCCCCTGTGGTCCAAATTGGCCATGCCCTGGTGATCATTAGCTCCCATTGATTTATAATGGGAAAAACTTAAAAAGATCTTCTTCTCTGAAATCATTAGGCCCACAGCTTATTAGCTCACCTGAGCCAAAGGCTCAAGCGAGCTATTAGTATGGCAATGCTCCGTCGTCCTTCGTCGTCCGTCCACAATTTCAAATAAGTATATCTCTTATACCAGACGGCCAGTCTTAATCAAATTTCATGTGAGGCCTTACCAGGTGGAGGGAAAGGCTGCATACGATTTTGGGGCTGATCGGATTGGAATTCTGCTTTCCATAGCTCTGAAAGACTTATAAGGGGGAAAAAACTTAAAAAATATTCTTCTCTGAAACCGTGAGGCCAAGAGCTTAGGTATTTAGTATGCAGCAACGTTAAGTAGTAACCTACATAAATCCTGCCAACCATGCCCCTGGGGTCCAAACTGGCCATGCCCTGGTGATCATTAGCTCCCATTGATTTATAATGGGAAAAACTTAAAAAGATCTTCTTCTCTGAAATCATTAGGCCCACAGCTTATTAGCTCACCTGAGCCAAAGGCTCAAGCGAGCTATTAGTATGGCAATGCTCCGTCGTCCTTCGTCGTCCGTCCACAATTTCAAATACGTATATCTCTTATACCAGACGGCCAGTCTTAATCAAATTTCATGTGAGGCCTTACCAGGTGGAGGGAAAGGCTGCATACGATTTTGGGGCTGATCGGATTGGAATTCTGCTTTCCATAGCTCTGAAAGACTTATAAGGGGGAAAAAACTTAAAAAATATTCTTCTCTGAAACCGTGAGGCCAAGAGCTTAGGTATTTAGTATGTAGCAACGTTAAGTAGTAACCTACATAAATCCTGCCAACCATGCCCCTGGGGTCCAAACTGGCCACGCCCCGGGGCTTATTTGCTCTAATAGACTTATAATGGGAAAAACTTCAGAGCTTAGATATTAAGTATGTAGTAATTTAAAGAAACAACGGACCAAATTATGTCCCTTTGTATAGATTTAAGGAGACTGCCAGATGGCATTCTGGCCTATAACGAGATACGACGTTTATTTGTTTTTGCAGATACAGCGACGTTGCTGGGAGTTGAAACTATCAAGCTGAAATTGGTCCCAGCTTATATGCCGTCACTTGGCTCTAATCGACCCGCGGAGTCGGCACGACGCATGAAAATTGGCTCTCCGTCGGTAATGAAGCGAGGTTACTCTGATAAATAATCTATAATATTACATTTTAGTCTACTTGCCGCCCCTGCACCGCCATATCTCCCTCATTATCCACCTCTTTTAAATTTTCTAGCATATTTCACCCGTATGCGATTTCAATGACCTGAGCAATATATAAAGCTATCCGTCTGTCTGTGTATCTGTCTCAGATGAGTTTCGAAATGTATTACGGAGAATATTAGCTTGCAGAAATCCGCAATCCGATCTCGGTTTTTGCTGCTTGTTTTCACCAATAGATTGGGAGCGAATTCTTGCGATTAAACATAAGTGTAAGTTATTTCTGTTTATCTGAACATAAAATTAAACCGTGTTACCAAATTCAGGGTGGCAGGATAATCAGGCTGCTTGTTTAAATATTTAGAAATATGCGTGTTTTCGTGTTTATGCCATTTTGCAATATGTTTTCATGGATTTATTTTGGACAGTAATCCTTCTGATATTAACATATGGCATACAAGATAAGAAAGGAAAATCATGTTAATTTAATTTAAGATAGCTTAATCAGAAGCACTGATTTTACTCAAGTTATCGCCCGGAACCGAAAATACAAACGCGTGGTCGGCAGATAACTCTGTCAGAAGATTGACGAAATTTGCCCATTAGCAATCCCAAACCAAATCTCCACAGTATTAATGCACATACCAAGTCTGATGAGAAAACATTGATATTTACAATAGTTATTGCCTGGAAACGGAAGTACGGACGGTTTAGGGCAGATAAAGCTATAAAAAGTTGACGAAATTTTCCCGTTAGCAATCCCAAACCAGATCTTAACAATATCAATGCACATGCCAAGTTTTGTGATAATCCATTGGTTAGCGTCCGAAAACGAAAATAGATCTATAGATAGACGTACGACAGACGGACGGACATTCAGACGTCCAACATGAAACCATTATACTCTGCCAATACGGTATGACGGGATATAAAATGGTGAAATAATCGGGATCCCACAATTTCATTTGTTTTGTTTTCAAAACACGCTATGACAATTTGGTACGTTGTGTTTATTTCTTTTAAGAATGACTGGTTTGCGTTTAAGAGCGACTAGTGGTCCAAGGGAAATAACCTACAATAGTTATATTTAGTACTAATATACATAATTGCTTCCCTTGCATCAGAATAGTTATCCTTTCCACGCCTTCTAAACGAAAGGGTTAAGAACGTGAAACAATTAGAACGACATCCGGTTAGGCAATTGATGACTCAAAAAAGTAATCAAACTTAGCATTTTCTGTATTTCATGAGTGATATTAATGTTTTGAGGAAACCATCAGAAAAAACGGGGAATTACATTCAACCGCCCATTGATCCTACTTCACGTATATTCGCTGAATTATTTTTCGCGCGCTGAAGGTGTACCACACATGGAAATTCGTGGTGTTTATTATCCTTTATTTAATTTTGCGCTTTACTAGACTAAGTTCAGCATATCGTCACGCACACACGATAGATACATATTGTTATTTGCGTTATTGATATTTTGGTTGTCAATGCAGCATTGTCGAGAAATCGCCACGGAAAGGGTCGAAAATGGGTAGTTACGCATTATATCTATATAAATAATAACAAAACTTAGAAGTAAAAGTCATTATACACGATGATTCTGGAGACTGAATACGTTTCCATAAAATACTATCTGTTATTTCCGAATTAACAGCGCACTGCTTATCAGGTTGACTGAAATGGTTCCGTAGAACAAGCTTTGTGTGTTCCAGGAGCCGTGGAGTTGAAAGCAGATCCGCTTTATAGCTGTGTGTTTATTTATTTACTTTTTTTTTTACTATATGCTTGATTTCTCTGAATGATCCATCAGATAGGGTATATTTTTGGTGCGCTATATACAAGGAACTCTCTGGCTTCACAGGATACTGAAGCTTGGAAATATTATTATAATTTAAGATTTAAATAAACTTCAACAAAGAATTCCGGCCCAGGATCACTTTTACGACCGGAAGGAATTCTTTGTTGAAGTTTGTTTAAATCTTAAATAATAATAATATTTCCAAGCTTAAGTATCCTGTGGATCCAGAGAGTTCCTTGTATATAATGAGAGCGCTAGCGCCCCAAAACTATACACTATCCGACGGGTCATTCAGAGAAATCAAGCATAATACTGTTCCATTTTTTTCAACAAGCGTAGTGGTGCAGTGGTTATGTCTCCTGACTCTGAAGGGCTAGGCGCTGCCGTCGTAGCCGGCGTGGGTTCGAACCTTACTCAGTCCATTGGTATTTCATATTTCCCCCTACACACTTTTTTCTGAAGTACTTGCATCAGTAATGATCCTGGGCCGGAATTCTTTGTTGGAGTTTGTTTAAATCTTAAATTATATACATAGTTTATTTCTTCTCGTTTTGTCAGAAATACCAATATTTCTTGCAAACTGTGTAGGTCCTGATCATCCTGATCAGATGCAGCTCCCTGTGAGTAAAATCCTTTCTTTAAGTGTTTCCTTACCCTGTTTTTTTTTTTTTTTTTTTTTTTTTTGCTTCAGCTCCGATATATCTCCCATGCACTTTTTTTCAAAACAGAATGCATCCAGGGGTGGTGGGTGACTTTCCTGCCACTATAACTATAAACATACTATAACAAGGCACAAGAAAATGTGCAGATAAAGTTTATTAAGACAAAAGTGAAATGTTCTGCTGCTCTTGTGTGGGAGCTAAGGAATCAAAATGCAACGCTGGAAAGCGATCAATTCAGTGCTGAAACTCTGTATTTCCACAGCTCCTACTCATGAATCGCAGAAATACAAAACGAACAATGTCATGTAGAAAGTATCGTTCATGTATTTTAATTAACCCTCTTCCTGCTGAACCCAGATATACCCTGCAATTGCAAACAGTGTAGATCCAGATCAGTTGGCTTCTAAAGAAGCCAACTGATCTGGATCTGCACTGTTTGCCGTTAAGTATGTGAAATTATAGCAACTATCTGGATCAAGTAATCTGATTGGCTAAAAATTAGAAGTGGACGTGGCATCTTAATTTATTTAGCAGGACAAGGGATAACTTAAATATTGTGTCTTACCCTAAGAACTACATTTTCCATAAGTATCATATTTACCTTAAATATCCGAGTTGACAGGCCTTTGGAAAAAAAGTAGACACAGATCAGACGCCGCAGAACGCGGCGTCTGATCAGCGTCTACACTATATACCACTCATCCAGCGATTTTAGACAAATCAAAAGGTAGATATTCAGCTAATTTTTACAAGACAGTTAAATTTTGTGACTTCCTATTTCCTTCCCTTAGAATCCCTGTACACCTTTCTGGAAAAGGGTCGATTCTAGGAGTAAATTCTTTCCTTTTAGAGTAGACCCATTTTCAGATAGGAGACAAATACTATTTAACCGAGTTGATCTACTCCTAAGGTTTATATGGGCCGCGCCGTGCAAACACTTGTCTTCGGGCATATGTATGCGGACAGCGATGGCCCAGATCAGCCTGCGCATTCGCACAGTCTGATCAGGGCCTTCCCTACCCGCTTACAGAATCTTTGAGTGGTATAGAATGCATCAATGAAGAGCAAATGCCCGGATTAGACGTTGCGCATTGCTCGGAGACACATATTCCGCTTAAGCCGCTTAAGGGTAATTTTGGTACTGTAGAAACTACAATCAGGTGCCTTACAGATGCACAAAAAAGTGAAAATTCCAAAGACCAATATATTCTGGCATTTGGAAGAAATTTATTCATATCACTTCTGCTTCCCTGGTCTTTATCAAACTGGTATAGTAAGAAAGGTGGGAAATCACTGCAGAACCTACAAATTTTGGCGACGTCACGTCTGACGTCAGTGAAAAATGTCAAATAATATTAAAATTTATCTTGAATTAAAACTGCTGTTTTTCGACTGAGAATAATCGTAGAGAAGGAAACAGATTTTGTCTACTGTCTTTGCAACAATAACGAATGTATCACACAAAATATCAAGAGGCTGTACTTGGAAACAAAGAACACATAACAGAACAAAAATCGGTGTCTTGGTTTCATTGAAACTCCTCATTATTACCTCTTGATGTGTCCAAAAACTGCTGGATAAGTGGCAAACAGTGAGGACATTTGAGTAGGTGTTGCGTTTAGTGCATCCGTCTGGGTCTGCACTGCTTGCCATAAAATAAGCATTGTCATTGCATGCAAAGTGTCTCCTAAAGAAACAATTTGCATGAAATGCCAAAGCTTATTTTCCTAGAAAAAAATATATCAGTTTATCGTCAGCTGAATTTGTCAAGAAAGTGGAAAAGGTTAATTTGCAGTCAGTGTTTTTGTTTCTGTGTTTATTCTGTCATTATTTCAGATCCTCGTCGAACTCTTCCGGTGTGATTACGCCATCTCCATTCTCGTCCATTTTATTCCATTCCTCAGCCAAAATATCTGTGTCATCGCCGATTGATCTAAAATGTGATGCAGTTAAATGAGATAGATTTTGTTTATTTCTTCCATATAGCAAGTAATAATTATAAACAAATATGAAGCTATATATAGACCCGAAAAAGAGCTGCAACATTTCTGAATTGCTATATATATATATATATATATATATATATATATATATATGTGTGTGTGTGTGTGTGTGTGTGTGTGTGTGTGTGTGTGTGTGTGTGTATTTTTATTGCCAAACATTATCTATATGTGCTGGTCCACGATGCAAGAAATTGTGAAATTGTGCTGGTCCACAGCCAATTGCATGTATACTTTATAATGATGAATAAACAATCCAAATACTTCAGATGTTAATTTACATGTAGGTTTTACCAACAAGATCACTTTTACGACCGTAAGATTTGTCGTTGTTTCTTTCGTCATTTGGTAAGGTTACATCTCTTTTTTGAGTCAGTATACTTGTCTAAATACCTGCGCAAACAGAGAACATAAACATTAGAAACGCAGAAATCGGCGTCTGATCAGGGTCACTGTTCCACGCGGCGCTGATTAAGATCTGTGTTTGCCATTCGTCCAGCAGGTTTAGCACGTGTAAAATGGATCTTAAATTTTTAATCCATTTATGCCAAATGGATTCTTCTACCTTCACTCTTCGGACCGGTCCATTTCCAATATAAGGAGTGTCTGGTAAGTTTTTATTTATTACTATGTTTTATAAAACTTCCTGTATTTAATATAAACAGTGTAGTCCCAGATCAGACACCGAAGAACGCGGCATCTTACCTGGGTCTACGCTGTTTGCAAATGTCCCTTTAATGGGACGTTAGGCTTAAATGGGTTAAACAAGTATCTGTCAGCTTAGATGCCAAGATGACTGAACACACTTGGTAGTTTTTTCCGCCTTTTTTATAAGGGAGATAACTTTTGTTTTCCTGTTTGCTTTCCTGCACATCAATACCCTTCTGGAAAAAGGGACCTACTCTAAATGAAAGTAATTTGCTCCAATGGGGAGCGAATTCTTTCCTTTTAGGGTAGACCACTTTTCAGAAGGGAGGTAAAACTTTTTGGACAGATTTATCCATGAAAGCTTACCATGAAAGTGAAAGTGACTGCAAGGTTTGTAATACTCTACGAGCCGCAACATCAGAAAATGTACCTCCGGACATGTGCGCCTAGGGAAGATTCAGATCAGACTGCGCATTCCAGCAGTCTGATCAGTAACCTTCACGGGGTGTAGGCTGATCTGAATCTTCGCTAGGCACATGTCGGAAGGTATCCTCTAACCGCAACATCAGAAAATGTACCTCCGGACATGTGCTCCCAGCGAAGATTCAGATCTGACTGCGCATTCCCGCAGTCTGATCAGTAACCTTCAAGGGGAATAGGCTGATCTGAATCTTCGCTAGGCACATGTCCGAAGGTACGTCCTCTGACCGCAACATCAGAAAATGTACCTCCGGACATGTGCTCCCAGCGAAGATTCAGATCAGACTGCGCATACACGCAGTCTGATCAGAATCTTCACTGGGCGCATGTAGATCTGAATCTTAGCTAGGCGCACATGTCCGAAGGAATGTTCTCTTACCATAACATCACAAAATGAATCTTCGGAAATGTGCGCCCAGCGAAGATTCTGATCAGATTGCGTTTCGGCTCTTTTATAAACAATGCCTTCCTCGTTAAGATAAAAAGTGGTCCAAGTCTCGCTGGCAAAGTCATGTTCAACAATGAGTTTTGAAGTTACTTTCATGCGACCATCTGACTTCGGGGTATATGCCAATAGAAAAGGCCCAGTCGGATTTGATTCACACATTCTGATCACGGTACATGTATTTTTTGTACGTCGATATGAGTCGGAACATCGCGCAGTCTGATCAGAATCTTCACTGGGCGCGTTTTGTATGGCCAAGACTGCAAAGTTAAGGAACATTCTGATCAGACTGTGCTCGTTGATTTGAGTCTTCGATGAGCAAATACAGTCGACTCTCGTTATCTCGAATTCCAAGGGACCCTCTGAAATACTTCGAGATATCCGTACCTCGACATATCAGATTTGCAGAATTGAGGAAAACATAATTCGAACAACCACATTAACAAATATATAATATAATGTAATTGGACTTGAAGTTGGAGATATATTGAAAATATTGTGGAAAAGAGGAGAAAGCAATTTCTCCTCTTTTTCCATAATATTTTTTACCTGTTCTCCACATTTCCACAATATTTTTTACCTGTTGTTAGAATTTTTATGTTAAGGCAGGGACCACATTTCCACTTCGAGATAAGCGGTTATTCGAGATAAGCGAGGTCGAGATAACGAGAGTCAACTGTATGTCAAAAGATACGTGTTCTCATGTAGTGGCTTGTGTGTATTCTAAACTATCCAATGTTTCTGTAAACGGACGGCCTAAATAAGTAGGCTGATCTGGACCTTCACTGTCCGTATTTGTCTCGGGCACCTTTCCTCGTGGTGTGGCTTAATAAAACCTTGGTTCGATTGAATGAGATTAAATTCGCGCGCTTGTGTGTGCCTGCGTGCGTGCGTGCATGTGTGTGTGTGTTTGTGTGTGTGTGTCCTCACCTCCTTAATTCCTTAGCGTATGGCATGCTGTTGGCACTTTCCACGAACTCATAAGGTTCCACTGCACCATCTCTGCAACGAAATGTGGAGCACGTAATTCACTGCTATGGAGCATGTAAAATCAGGGCAGTGCAACTTAGACTATATTTAAAGTCTATCAAAACTCGAAAATATTGAACAGATCATTGCTGAAAAGTGACATGGTTTATCGTATTCATCCTTATTTCCGCTCTGTTCGCTTAGTTTTTTTTTTTTTTTTTTTTTTTTTTTTTTTTTGTTTGTTTTGTTTTGTTTTGTTTTTTTGTTTTTGTTATGTTATTCTTGTTGTTTTTTAGTGTGTGTGTGTGTGTGTGTGTGTGTGTGTGTGTGTGTGTGTGTGTGTGTGTGTGTGTGTGTGTGTGTGTGTGTTGTTTTTTGTTTGTTTGTTTGTTCGGGGTTTTTTTATCATTAATTCTGGTAAGTGTTCCTCTTTTATTCCAGAAACAAACCTTGTCATTTCGTGCAAAAAGTCTCCGTTACCAACCAGAGAACGCGGCGTATAATCAAGGTCTACACAGCTATAAGGCACGTGTTACAATAAGTTACCTGTAAGATGTCCGAACAAAGGTATCTATTACTGAATAAACTAATAAACTTAGTTATTCCTAACCTGACAAATGACTAAACTATTTGCAAACAATGGAGACCCTGATCAGACACCACAAACGGGTCTGCACTGTTTGCCATTTATCATTTTGGGTGTCTCCAGGCTAAAATGGCAAAACAGACAGGGACTTACTGATTTAAGTCAATTTGATTAAAGATGTCCGCTGGACCATCCACTCTTTCGTCTTCGTCAACCGTCCTCTTTCTGCCGCATTTCCCATTCCGACAGCCACCCTTACAACTACAGCCAAATAAATTACACCGACCAACTCCACAGTAGGGTGTCCCAGCAGTACAATCTCTGCATTGGCCCTTACCAAAGACCCATCCGCCCTTTTTATAACAGCAGTCGCCAGCTGCTTTATCAGCCAAGAAAGCAAGACACACAGCCAGAAGAACTACAACCATCGACTTCATCTTACAGCTGAAAAAAAAAAAAACAACTCCATAAATAACCTGAAGCTGGAACCTTTTTGATAAGTTTACGGAAGTTTCCCACTTCAGCTCTGCCGCTGTACATATTTCGCTTTAATAAAAATAAAAACATTATCGCGAGAAATTAAGCAAAAACAATATATAGTTTAGAACGGTGTCTGACCATTTTAGACAGTCATGAATGAACCCCTAAAGATGTTAAGGAAAATGGATAAATGTTCATTCGAAACAACCATTTGTAATTGTTTTTGGCTCCTTTTTGAAAGGATGTCTACTGGAAAGGGAAAGACTTTACTCCCAATGGGAGCAAATTCTAATAAAGAAACCCACCTTTCAGACGAGACTTGGTACGAGCACAAGAAAACAGATGAGCCAGCACATGACAAAACCTACTAAATGTGCACCCAGCAAAGACACAGACCAGCCTGGGCATCCGCCCAATCTCCTCAGTCTTCCCTGTGCGCTCAATGGCGGATGCCAAGGCTGATCTGAGTCTTCACTGGGCGCACATGCCATTTTGTAGGTTTTGTCATGCGCTGGCTCAAATAGTATCCTAGTTGTCTCCCTTGTGTACACTAGTGGAAAATTTACCAATGTATCCAGTCCCTTAAATGCTAAACTAGGAAGGGTCATTGATCCATATGCGGGCGATGGAGGCCAAGGTGAGCCTGCATATCCACGCAGTCTGATAACGGCCTTGATAAATTAATACTGGAATACATTACGAAAACACGCTTATCCAAATATACTGAAAATTTTACCACCAAAAAATGAAAAAATTCAGATAAAAAAAAATCTGATATTTTTTCATATTTCTGATAAAAACATAGATTATGGGTACTCGTTAGAACCGCCTCGACGAGGCGGTTCTAAACGAGTACCACAATCTATGTTTTGAGCAGAAATACGAAATATAATGTGTACCCCTGTAAACCCCAGGTTTACTATATAAAAGTGGGGTTTAAGGGGTTCAAAACTATATAGGCATGTTTTCGTGATGATATCGACATAAACAGAAGCCGCTGAACCTGGTCAGATATCTGGGATGCATCATATGTTATGTAATCGCCAGGGCTTGACCATGCCGTGCATGATAGATTATGTTTTTGATATTGTGTGTGCATTATAAACTCAGGTGTTGTGACTAGTCACTAGAGGCGCCTTGCCGAGATTTTTTTCTGTGAAGAAATACGAAAACAATGAGCTATGCTAAGGATGCGCTGTAGTGATTACTTTTTGTCCGTCGTCCGTCCGTGCGTCCGTGCGTCCGTCCGTTAACATTTTCAAACGACTTCTCCTCTGAAGTCGCTGAGCCAATTTTGCTCAAATTTCATATGGGGCCTCCTTAGGTTGGGGGAATGAAAGATTGTTAAAATAGTCACGTTCCGTTGATTAAGATGGCCGCCATGCCTATATATGGTAAAATCCTTTTAAAATCTTCTTCTCCAGAACCGAGGATGCCTTAGGGCTGAATCTTTGCATAAATCGTCGGAGACGAGAGGTCTACCAAAGTTGTTAAAATGATGGTCGTACTTTGACGTTTGACCTTTTTACGGCGAGGTCAAGTTTGCTTCCCCATGCATTTGTATGGGCCCATGCATTTGTATAGGAAGAATGTGGAGAATATCAAACGACTTCTCCTCTGAAGCCTCTGAGCCAATGCTGCTCAAATTTTAAGTGGAGCCTCATTGGGGCAGGGGAACGAAAGTTTGCTAAAATAGTCGGGGTCCATATACTAAGATGGCAACCATGCCCATATATGGTAAAAACCTTTAAAAATCTTCTTCTTCAGAACTAAATAAGCCCTGGGGCCTAATCTTTGCACAAATTATCGGGGAGGTGAGGTCTACCAAAATTGCTAAAATGATGGTCCTATGTTGACGTTTGACCTTTTTACGGCAAGATCAAATTTGCTTTCCCATGCATTTGTATGTGCCTTATACATTTATAAGGAAAAATGTTGAGAATTCATATTTTGGACATCTCCTCTAAAGACTATGATCTACTTGAGTTTTCGACATCTCTTCCCAAACCTTTGGTCGATTCAAGCTGAAACTTGCTCTGTAGCAACAGGACAACTTTTGGATCGAAATGTGCTAAAATCGTGATCGGAAATCCAAGATGGCCGCCACAGCTACAATCTAGAAAAATCTGTTTTGGACATCTTCTCGCAAACCACAAGCCGAATAAAGTTGAAACTTACAATGTAGCAACAGGTTAGATTAGCTGTGTAGATGGAAAATAGCTAAAATCATGCCAATTGGAAATCCAAAATCAATTTTTGACTTCTCCACCCACACCGTTGGGCGATTTGAGTTGAAACGCTGTAGCAACAGGATCACCTCTAGATCGAAAAGAGCTATATTATAAAAAGAATGACCCTTGAGAGCAATACACAAAGACAAAAATAGCTAAAGTTTCTAAAACTTACAATACATAATTGAAGTAGCAAAAGCTTTAAGTTACAATCAACATTTTATTCTGCAAGGTTTATCTTCCCTTGGCCCTATGCTGTATACATGTATAGAATCATGATATTGTTAAACACTTTCTCTTCAGAAATAAGTTGGCCAATTTCCACCAAGTTTCATGTCGATCATACTGTTGAAACGGGATTGAAAGTTTGTTCAAATGATCACGCTCAATTAATTATTATGCCCATATATGGTAAAATAATGATAATAATAATAATAATAATAATAATAATAATAATAATAAAAATAATAAAACATACATTCTTATTCTTCAAAACCAAGACCTGCTCAAATGACGGTTCTTTCATTAGTTGTAATGACAGGATTGGAAAAATGTTGCATAACATCTGCATATCTGCAGTGGCTATTTCACTCGAGTGAGCGAGTCGTGGCCCGTGGGCCTCTTGTGTCTAGAGCAATGGCATTTTCACCATATTACAAGGATCTATCATGGGTGTGAGAGTTAGATAGAAAAATCCGTCCCGAGGATCACTGTCTGGCATCACAAGGCTTGCCGATCGCGAGGGACGGAATTTCTATCTACCCCTCAAACCCGTGATAGATTCTTTTTCTTGCACACTTTTCATTTTTGAGGGTAGATTTTTTTATAATGAAGTCACTTCGATTGCTGACATCCGTCATATTGTGATGACATTACTGTGGCGTTTAATGACGTCACTACGTTCAGTGACGTAAACCTTAACGATGGCGTACCAGTGCATATCAAACACGTGAGAATTCTTGATTTTTATCTTACCTGACTAGGATAAGATCCCAGGGTTATCCAGGATTTCCTTATCTGGTGTGCAAGAAAATATGATCAACGCGAAGGTTTTGGTTACTGGTTTTTAAAAATGAATCTGATCAGATTGCGCGGATGTCACACAATGTTCTTTCAAAAAATTAAAGAGACCACCCTTCTGTTTTAACCTACTGGCAATCGCGTCATTCACGGCAGATAGCCATATTGGCCCTAGAAAAGTACATTCACGTGACAATAAACAAGCCTTGATATATTGTCAAATTGGCGTATTTAAATTTTATGATCCATTACGAAAACATGCCTATTCAAATATACTGAAAATTTTACCACCAAAAAATGAAAATTTTCAGATAAAAAATCCTGATAATTTTCATATTTCTGCTCAAAACATAGATTGTGGGTACTCGTTAGAACCGCCTCGTTTGAGCAGAAATAAGAAAAATAATGCATACCCCTGTAAACCCCAGTTTTACTATATAAAAGTGCGGTTTAAGGGGGTCAAAATTTTATAGGCATGTTTTCGTGATGACAGGTATTTAAATTTGACACCATGTAGGACGAAACGGGAGATATATTATGATATGTATATGTGCGCCTGAAGATCTTGTTTTCAAACAAAAAATCATCAGGGACCCGGCAAATGTTACTGCATGAAAATAATAATAATAATAATAATAATAATAAAGTTCGCCCCCTATATTTCGTATTCCATACTCATGCATATATATTTCTTTCAAGCCGTGGTCGAATAGTAAGATCCACATCCTGTTTGGAAATGGTTCTTGCTTAAAAAAAAACTCAAAACTAAGCGCGTTTACTGACATAACATTGACATAATGGTGCCGCCGTGGAATAAGTGTCAAGCACATGCTGTCTATAAAATGTCCCATCAACGTTAATACAACGTTGTCTCACTGTTGCGTGCTCACTGGGTTTTTAGTCTCAAATTTTACTGGTGTGATGTCATTCTTGTTTTCATCGAATTATGTCTGTCAATACAATTACTAAATGCGATTGATATTTTAAAGAATTTACTCACTTTTAAATGGAATCAAACAAACATGCAAGAGCAGAGATTGCGGATGTCTGCTTCATTGCAATAACAATTGTTGGCCAGTGGCCTCGTCTTCAAACAACTCTCTCGGAAGCCGGCAAATGTTAATATATAAAAAGCATGTGTGATCCCTAGATTCAACGACATGCTGATGCCAGAAAATACAATCGCCGTAACAAAGTC
This sequence comes from Anodontia alba, assembly GCA_964016985.1. Taxonomy (NCBI): domain Eukaryota; kingdom Metazoa; phylum Mollusca; class Bivalvia; order Lucinida; family Lucinidae; genus Anodontia; species Anodontia alba. Next base: position 39,187,052 of record OZ024834.1, read on the forward strand.
ATTCCGACGTTGCCGCTGTCTATTTTTTTTTTTTTTTTTTTTTTTTTTTTTTTATCTCAATGAAAATATGTCTTTACGAAAACATGCCTATTCAAATACACTGAAAATTTTACCACCAAAAATGGCAATTTTTCACATAAATAATTCTGATATTTTTCATATTTCTGCTCAAAACATAGATTATGGGTACTCGTTAGAACCGCCTCGTCGAGGCGGTTCTAACGAGTACCCACAATCTATGTTTTTGAGCAGAAATAACAAAAATAATGTATACCCCTGTAAACCCCAGTTTTACTGTATAAAAGTGGGGTTTAGGGGGGTCAAAATTATATAGGTATGTTTTCGTGATGTGTGGATATTCTTTTGCAGCGCCTCGCATGATACCCACAACATATGTGTTTTTTGAAGAAATCAGAAAAAAAAATATTTTTTGTTAAAAAAATGCTCATTCAGAACTATGGCCGAGAAGTACTCAGTACATGTATGACCTCTTTTTGTAATCGGAAAAAGGAATCATATAAGCATATTGTTTTCATTCCAATCCTTTAAACTTTGTGCTTGTATATAATGTTTGTCGCATGTCAAATGAAACTCAGAATACAAAAGTGTTTAAACTAAGATTTTTATTAGAAGTGAAAGAGAATATATCTAAATACCTGTAAAATCTCTCTGGGTCCTAATAAGGCAGAGGAAAGCTCCTTGGAAACTTACTGAATTGTTGCAGAACTGCAGAAACTTGAAAGTCTGTTGGCTTGCGGCCTCTATTTATATAATCATCGTGCGTGGGCTGGAGCTTTAAGTACTTGTACAAACAGGATTCGACATCCAGGCTGGGCTAATTTGATCCGGCACACGAAAAAAAAGCGACCTTATGGTTTCCGGTTTGTAGTTCTTCAAATGTACATTGCAGTCCCCTAGTGGTGCTACAGACATGCGTTTATACCGGAAGCTTCCTCAAGGTCTCCAGTACATGTCTGAACAGCAAAGGCGCTGGCGAGACTGCGCTTATGCGCAGGCTCGCCTGAGCCTCTGCTGGACACGTTGATAAGTACACTTTTCTCCTGCGCTCGCTCATTTCATTTTCATCTAATACTTCGTCATGTGAGATCGAAGGGTACTATATGTACTGTCTTCTGACGCAGCATTATGCAAATTATCTAGCATTCATATTTCTAACATTTGGAGGGACGCCCATGAAAAAGGTACCTCATCACTTATCTGAACGCAACAATGACACTTTTATGACAAATATCGAGTTTTAAAAGTACAACACAGTCAAACTTCAGTGACTCGAACGGCTTAAGAACCATTGATTTTTGGTCTAGACATGGATATTTCGAATCACTGAGAGCCAGTTATAGCGCAACGTTAGGAAGCAAATACTTCAGGGATGTCTTTTCAATCTTCTATAAAATAATGATATATTGAGCGCCTTGATGGAGGGATTCCAATGAGTACATATAACATACATTTTCATGATAAAATAAAGAAATTTCACTAAAATATATATAAATATTTGTTTCTTGAGCTATCGGAAGAATTTCCTAGTGACTCTAAAAAATGTACGAATCAGCCATGGTAAACGAGCTATCAGTGTTGAGATTGACTCTTTACTGTAATGAGCCTAATTTGTCAGACAACCTAATGATAAGGGATACACGTTCAGGGAAGTCAACATGGCCTTCCTTATGGCAAGCCGTTTTACTATTTATTCTATAAATCAGATATCTGATATAATATATCAGATATATTATATGCTATATACGATATCTGATATGCTATATAAGATATCTTAATTGGCATATAAGATATCTTATATGCTATTTAAGATATCTGATATGCTATATAAGATATCTTAATTGGCATATAAGATATCTTATATGCTATTTATCTGATATGCTATATAAGATATCTTATATTGGATATATGATATCTTATTTACTAAAGAAGATATCTCATTTATTCAATTAAATAAGATATCTCATTTAGTATATCAGATATCTTATTTAGTATATCAGATATCTATATTAATATATTAGATATCTTATTTAACAAATAAGATATCTTATATGGTAAATAAGATATCTTATATGTGAAATTAAATAAGATATCTAATATGATATATCAGATATCTTATATAGAATTTAAGATATCTTATATAGGATATAAGATATCTTATATAGAATATAAGATATCTGATACTATTTTAGATATCTTATATCCTATATTAGATATCTTATATCCTATATAAGATATCTGATATCATGCATAATAAATAGTAAAACGGCTTGCCAGCAAGCCGTTTTACTATTTATTCTATAAATCAGATATCTGATTTAATATATCAGATATCTTATATAATATATAAGATATCTGATATACTATATAACAGATATCATATAAAATAGATCTTATATGTCAATTAAGATATCTAATATGCTAAATAAGATATCTGAATTGACATATAAAATATCTAATAAGCTATATTAGATATCTGATATGCTATTTAAGATATCTGATATAATATATAAGATATCTATTTTGCTTAATAAATAGTAAAACGGCTTGCCATATCCTTAGGAGTAGACATCTTTTCAGAAGTGTCTTGTGCATAAATGCAAACTGAAACTCATGAATGTTGTCACCCCATTAACTCTTACCACGCTATGGGCAGATTCAGCAGACACCAAATTGATGATATTTTTTCCTAGAAAATAGGGATCTTTTTAGATCAAAATTGGTGATGTTTTCTTATTAAGAAAATAGGATCCAAATTGGTGATTCTTTTTCTTATTTTTCCTGGAACATAGGATCTGACACTTCATACAAATTGTATCACTAGGAGACAATTTGCATGAAGTGTCAGATCCTAATTTCTAGGAAAAATAAGAAAAATCTTTCAAAATGTCGTCTGCGGAATTTTTTACCCAGCATGCAAAGTGTTAAAACATGGCGTACAAAACTTCATTGTGCATTTACTCTCCTTGGTATGTTACTGAACTATTCCTTGGTGGTTAGCACTCTGAGTAAAAATTTAAGCAGATAACATTTTGAAATAGTTTTCTCATTTTTTCCCTGAAAACTGGTTTTGACATTTTATGTAAACTGTCTCTAGTGGAGACAATTTGCATAAAATGTTAAATCCTGTTTTCTGAGAAAAATAAGAAAAATATCATCAATTTGTCGTCTGGTGAATTAGACCAGAGAATAGTAAAGGTTAAACTCAAACTACCTGGCGTTACCGCTATTTTCTGAGGTAAAAAAAAGAAATGTGCCACGTCCAGTGAAAATGTGTCTACGAGCATGCGCAAAATAGGAAAAATGGTATTTTGGTTGGAAAAGGGTGTGTTTTTACGAGTCAGCCCCCACCACACACACACACACACACGCACTACCAAACCCCCACACCCGTCACCCCCTCCCCCGCCCACCCCCACCCACCCACAAAAAAGCGCTGTGATTAGGGGGCAAAATAAAATCTGGTGACCAGTGAGGAGCATTCACCCGAAACGACTTCGGTTAGTAGTTTTACAACTTTTCTGAATTTACACACATCGTTTTGAATTGTTTACAGCTTTTGACCCTAGAAGTGTAAATATCTGCCGTGGAAAGGGATGAAATCCTCCTCTGAGGTTAAGATCTAATAGAAAATAAAAAGACACGTATACTCGGTATAGCGGAACACCATCTGAGGTTAAAATGTTCTGGAAGATAGAAAGACGCGTATAATCGGTATACCGGAACACCGTCTGAAGTCCTCCTCTGAGGTTAAGATCTACTAGAAGATAGAAAGACACGTATAATCGGTGTACCGGAACACCATCAGAAGTCCTCCTTGGAGGTTAAGATGTTCTGGAAGCTAGAAAGATGCGTACAGACGGTATACCGGAACACCATCAGAAGTCCTCCTTGGAGGTTAAGATGTTCTGGAAGCTAGAAAGATGCGTACAGACGGTATACCGGAACACCATCAGAAGTCCTCCTTGGAGGTTAAGATGTTCTGGAAGATAGAAAGACACGTATAATCGGTGTACCATCAGAAGTCCTCCTGGAAGATAGAAAGACGCGTACAATCGGTGTACCGGAACACCATCAGAAGTCCTCCTTGGAGGTTAAGATCTACTAGAGGATAGAAAGACGCGTATAATCGGTGTACTGGAACACCATCAGAAGTCCTCCTTGGAGGTTAAGATGTTCTGGAAGCTAGAAAGGTGCGTACAGACGGTATACCGGAACACCATCAGAAGTCCTCCTTGGAGGTTAAGATGTTCTGGAAGATAGCAAGATGCGTACAGACGGTATACCGGAACACCATCAGAAGTCCTCCTTGGAGGTTAAGATGTTCTGTGAGATAGAAAGATACGTATAATCGGTATAACGGAACACCATCAGAAGTCCTCCTTGGAGGTTAAGATGTTCTGGAAGATAGAAAGATGCGTACAGACGGTATACCGGAACACCATCAGAAGTCCTCCTTGGAGGTTAAGATGTTCTGTGAGATAGAAAGATACGTATAATCGGTATAACGGAACACCATCAGAAGTCCTCCTTGGAGGTTAAGATGTTCTGGAAGATAGAAAGACACGTATAATCGGTGTACCGGAACACCATCTGAAGTCCTCCTCTGAGGTTAAGATCTACTAGAAAATAGAAAGACACGTATAACCGGTATACCGGAACACCATCTGAAGTCCTCCTAGGAGCTTAAGATGTTCTGGAAGATAGATAGACACGTATATACTTAAGATACTGTCCAGAAAACCTGTACGGTGAGTTTCTAGGGATCCAGTTTAATGTTCCGTCTGTTCAAGTTTCGGTGATTAATCATTTTTGGCACTATTGTATTCGTTTATCCTATTTCGTGTTTACAATGTTTGTGATCTTAAACTTTACCAGTTTCTAGGCTAATTCAGCAAACGACAAATTGATGACACAGTTCTTAATTTTCCCAGAAAACAGAATGAGACATTTCATGCAAATATCTCCCAATGTTAAGCGTTAACGGTTGATGCCTGAGTTACTTTGCATAAAACCTTGCATTTTGCTATTTGAAAACAATACCGTATTCAAGCTAATTACTGCACATACCCCAATAAGCGCACATTCAAGCTATTCCACAGTATTCAGATTAAAGCCAGGGTACTATTATTTACCTCTTTATAAAAGCATATGTTGTGGGTACAGACGGCCTTCTATTTAAAATGATAGAAAATTTACCAGACCCCTTCCCAGCTAGCATTCTTCATAAATCTACAGCGGGCCGTTATCGGCCCGTCAGCTACCCTGACGGGCCGATAACGGCCCGCTATAGATTTATGTAGAATGCTAACAGGGTTTATATAAGCGTAATTCAAAGGAGCGACTGCAAACACCAAACGCTGTCCCAGGTGGGAATTTGTGAACAGGACAGCAAACAGAAAGTCGCAAAAGTTGTTCCCTAGTCAAAAATGGCGGTAAATGTATGATGTGTCCATTCACCTTACCGTTGACCAGGGTTGAGAAATAATCAAATTTTGTAACTTGTCCACAGACAAGTAAATGGTCAAAATCCACTTGCTCAAGCAAGATTTACTTGCCCGAAAATTGATAGTTTTCTTATTTAAAAATCATGTTGTGGGTACACATTTGAAGCGTCCCGATGTTTCATTGAGAAATAAGAATACTATATATCTCATAATCTGGGTAGTCTTCTTAGGTAGAACTATTAAAACCTTGTCCTTGGACAAGTAAATTGAAAATTCTTATTTGTCCTCAAGAAAATGGGACAAAATGGACAAGTCAGGCTTGGTAAATTCACAGTCCTGCTGTTGACGAAAACATCACGAGCATAAAGCGATAAGTGGAATAAACAAGTGCCTACTTCAAACCCTGACTGGTAAACAGCAATGAATGGGGATCCCTCTTTACAGTCCAAGATAAACAAAGATGATATCGTTTGGCGCATGAAATGTGTGCGCAGAACAGTAGGATTCGCCATCAAAACACACTTTGTCGGCAAGCTCTCATGACTGCCAAAATGTATAATTGAGTAAACTTGACCACCTCGCAACACTGAGACCTACTATCTGGCACAAAGCACGTAACAGTCATTAGTGCCTATACATCTACGAATGATGACCAACCTAGAAGATAATCAGAGTGTAGAAGGCTTACATGTTTGAATGCAGAATTAAGCGACATCAGCGTCAGTATGGAACTACTTTTTAGGAAGTTATTAGGTTTGCAATTTTGAGAAGACGGATTGTAGAAATTCCGTATAGTAAATTTGGCGGCGGTAAACCGCCACCAAAAACAAGTTATGTGATCGCCTGGATTCTGTTATTTCTGCAATATTCTGTTCAAATAAGCTTATCCATCTCGGAGACTGCAATGCCAGATTCGGCACAGCCCACCAGGGCCCAGTTGTTCAAAGCGTCGTTAGCTTAACGAGTTCGTTAAGGGTCGTTTCGTTAACTGTTTTAGCAGATTCAATATACAATATTCTGATATTTTTTCTGGAAAAATGTGAGTAGCTACTCACATTTTTTCAGCAAAACATTTCAGCATATTTGCATATCTCTTGATGTGAATTTTAACGAATCGTTAACTAACGACATCGTTAGTTTGAACAACTGGGCCCAGATCTTAAAAGTAGTGATTTTGGACAGAAGACATAGACAAGTGCAATGGTCCATTTCTCCTCGGGAAATGAGCTGAGCATGATCTGAAGACGTAGTGGATGCACACACGCTCTAAATCCTAGTTGGCACTCTATTGACAGTCTTTTCAAATGCGACACATTCTTCTGAAATGGATAACTTAGGACCAATATCTCGCAAACATCAAGACTAGTTTGATGATAAGGAGGAAATTCTGGGGCTTCCAGTTGGATAAAAAAACACGTTTTACGCAAGACCGTTCAAGATGATACAAACTCAGTATCTAAGAAGGCAGTCTACAACATCTATCAGACAGTCCTATACAGACTCAGAGGCATGATAGATTCCTGCAACGAAACAGTACCGTCAGAGGATAGTTTGTTGTGTCCTTCCAAGAATATTTTGATTTTGATGTTTAATACCTAAATAGAGAACAGAAGGTTGAGCAGAGGCCGACAAAGAAATCAATTGAAGAATGCTTCTCTGAAGTTTAGGTGCATCAAAAAGCTTTAGGTCTCAATGGCCAGTAGAATATATACTGCACGTAGGCTGTGTTTAAATTGATTATATTCTATAGTGAAAATAAAACATCGCGGGAAAACGCGTCTAAAATAAGCGCTCTAAATAAATAAACAATTAGGCAGTGCTGTAGAGCAAGTAAAAAGGAAAATATTGCAGTAGGGTAAAAGAAGGAAAGGCAGGCAATCTCTTCACATTGACACAGAGTTGTCCTCATTTTGGTTGGCGTCATACTAAGTGTATAACTAGAGCACCGCATGCGGGTTCCAACGCTCGGCTGCAGTTTCTTTTAGAAATATATAGGGCATGTTTGATTATAAGCAACAGAACTACTTAAAGAAACCATTTTTCAACAAAAATTCTAGGTCGAAAAAGGGGCATAACTGTGCCAAAAATATTTTGAGGGTTACCTCCCCTATTGGTATGAGTTTCCCTTTTCATAATGAACAACTAGTCCGAGTTTCAAGTAAATATCTTCAGTAATGACAGAGATATTACAAAATATCCAAGTTTTGCACAAAAATTCTAAGTCGAAAAAGGGACATAACTGTGCCAAAAATATTTTGAGGGTTATCTCCCCTATTGGTATGAGTTTCCCTTTTCATAATGAACAACTAGTCCAAGTTTCAAGTAAATAGTAATGACAGAGATATTACAAAATGTCCAAGTGTTTGTACGACAACGACGCAGACGCAGACGACGCCAGAGCTATGACAATACCTCGTCGTTTTCTTCAAAGACAGCCGAGCTAAAAATTGATTAATCAAGACAGGTTAATCAAGTAATATAATCAGTATAATTCCCCAACCCGTGCCAACGTAAAGAGACTTGCTTAGAATCGTCTGTTGTGTTGTTGTATGTATTGTTAGATATGTTTTAAATAGTACATGTAAAAAAAAAAAAAGTTGTTAAAAATTCTAACTTTGTTAGAGTCTTCTGTGTAGTGGTACAGTTAGGCATCGCCCAACCTGGAACTTTAATCAAATTGGAAGTCACCCCCGGTGCGTCTTGGCTGCCTAACACTAACATCGTCATATAACCATTACACAACCCAACCCAAATGACATTCGCGTCGACTGGCTGGGCACTGGACAAAGGAAACTAATCAAAGTTGTGCAAAATGGGTTATCGATAATTTTGTTAGTGTAGGGCTTAACTACGTGTATTCCTGAATGTGGGATTTTGTTGAAAAGGTGGTAAGAGGCCTTTCACTTTGGCTCCAAATTTTAAAATATTTGGGCTAGGGTCTTGGTATCGGGGATACCCCCCAATACCGAAACCCCAGCCCAAATACTGCAAAACTTCCGAAATATATATACATAGTATATATATATTACATAGTTACAGTTTTCCTACAAAATCGCATGTCGTCCAAGCAATGAATCAGATCAGCCTGCGCAAATGCACAGGATTTTCAGAATAACTGCTTCTCGCTCTGCGGGTAGCTAAATATCCAACCTACAGTATACGGACGCACAACTCCAGATTAAAGGGAATATCGGGTAAATAGTTTTCTCATTTCTCTACGAAAACATATATTGTGATTACTCATTAGAAGCGTCTCGGCGAGGCCCTTCTAATGAGTGCACCACATATGTTTTTGTGGAGAAATGAGAAAAAATACTTTTGGTCGAAAAAGCGCCTTATCTAGAGCTGTGCGAACGGCAGAGGTTCTGCTTAGAATGTGTGGATGCGCAAGCTGATCTGTGTATTTGCCGAGGGCATAAGCATTTTGTTAAGAAATGCTGTGTCTCGGCTCTGTTGTATGAAATTTCATCATGCGCGGGTCTTTATTTATGAATCACACCCTTAACGATTAGCACTCTGGGTAAAATATTCAGCAGAAAAGATATTGAAATACTTTCCCCCAGAAGTCCAGTTTTAACATTTCATGCAAACTGTCTACAGTGGAAACAATTTGCATGAAAGATGAAATCCAATCTTCTGGGAAAAAAACGAAAAGTATGCTTAATATTACGGACAGACAGATCTATTCTAAAGTTGACAGGCATAATAAATTATAGGACGAAATGAAAAACAAATTTGAAAAGAACGGTTTCAAAATATTTGACTTTTGTATATATTGCTGTCTTCAAGTTTCAGGATATAGGTCATATACAGTATTTTATGGTTTGATATCTAAGGTAACATACCATCAATCGTATTTGTCATAATGCGGGACCGCCTTGTAATTTTTCAAAGAATTCTGTCCCGTCCTTGAGTTGATGATACACGTGTGTCTAAAAGTGAAGGATGAATGCAAACAGTATACACCCTGACTAAACGAGTCCAACACGAGAACATGCCTATATAATATTGACCCCCTTAATCCCCACTTTTATATAGTAAAACTGGGCTTTACAGGGGTGTACGGTATTTTTCTTATTTCTGCTCAAAGAGATTGTAGGTACGAGTACCCACAATCTATGTTTTGTGCAGCAATATGAAAAATATCAGAGTTTTTTATCTGAAACTTTTCAATTTGTTGGAGGTGAAATTTTCTATATATTTGAATAGGCGTGTTTTCGTAAAGCTGAGCTGGCTCTGCGCTGTTTAACAAGGCCAGCCTGTCCCTAAACATGGGCTAAATACGACATTGGGACCTACCTATTATATGTATAAAAACATATAACCCGTTTCCATTTACCTGCATCTGTAGTTCTTCAAATAGAACATTGAAAGCAGAAGTCACAGGCCACCGGGCAGGGTTATGTTTCTACCTATACAGTACGTAACACAGACCGTATGTAGGAATGTCTCCACATTTATGCAGTTTGCACTAAATAATAACACACCTCCTTTACTTCAAAACGCTATACGTCCATGTAGTCATAATGAAAATCTAAAAAGTTGCCTTTGGAAATAAAGAACATATAAGCGAACGAAAATCGGAGACTCGGTTTTATTAACCCTTAAAGCCCCAAGAAAAACTGCACCTGAAAATGCCGTCTGTTTATGTCGTCTGCTAAATATTCTTGCAGACTTTTCAAACCTATTTTTTGCATACAGGCAGACAGTGTGGACCCTGATCAGACTGCTCCTAAAGGATCAGTCTGATCTGGGTCCACACTGTTTGCAGAAATGACTTTTAAAGTAACCGGCAGAAGACAAAGCAGACGACAATAGTTGTGACTGGCGCTTTAAGGGTTAAGTCTCTTCATATAGAGCAATGTAGATTGCGATGCTGTATACGCCATTATCCTACATTTACTAGAAATATGTTCATTTCATATGTGATACTAACATGGCCCTCAAGCGCATATCACTCTTGTGGAGCGCAAAAGGTGTGATAATGGGTCACGTGGGTGATACGGCTTTTTTTGCCCGAGCAAAAACACCATATCACAAGGTCACGTGGGTGATACGGCTTTCTTGCCAGGGCAAAAAACCCATATCACCACATTCGGAGCACTCGGCGGTCTTGCCTATGACTCCGCATACGATATCAAATAGCCAAAATCAGAAAGAAAAAAAGGTATGGTAAATAGATTATGATATGGCAATTTTCATTCGGCCCTCGGGCTGATATGGGTCAAGGGTTGATATGGGGTATGATATGAAAATTCGGCCCTCGGGCTGATATGGGTCGAGGGTTGATATGGGGTATGATATGAAAATTGCCATATAATAATCTCTATTTATACGAATAATAAAGTAACCAGAATGGGCTCAGTGGTGCCAAAGGAAATAAAAATATCATCTGCACTATGATGAAGCATAGGGAGACGTTTAAGGGCCGCCACATGTACGAGTATTTAACACCAGCTGAAGTGAAAAAAAAACTAGAAATGCTCGGGTTTTAATATTCAATTTGTGGCTGGGTGGGGGACTTCCGAAATACAGATGACTCTCGTTATCTCGAAGTCCAAGAGACCCTTTTAGACACTTTCATATATCCGTACTTCGACATATCAGATTTGCAGAATTGAGGAAAAAATAAATCGAACAAACACAATCACAAATGAATATGTAATTTGATTCCTGAAGTTAGAGAACTATATCCTTTCTTCCAGAATATATTGCTACCTGTTGTTAGACCGGATTTTCACTTCGAGATAAGTGATTATTCGAGATAAGCAAAGTCGAGATAACGAGAGTCGACTGTATTTATTTGTTTTTTTTTTTTTTTTTTTTATGGCATTTATCGGCCGCTGTAGGAAATGTTGATTGCCTAGCGCCCCGAAACGGGGTATTGGAAAACAGTGTAGACGCATATCAGACGGCGCGTTCTCGATTACGGTCTTAACTGTTGATATAAAATACAGCAATTTCTATAAAACATGTTAAGAGTATGAACTAACCAGACACCCTTTCTGGTACGCCAATGCTTTTAACCCATTCATACCGAATGAACGTTTCAATTTCAACATTTTTTTTTTTAAAAATCAAACTTGACCAAACAATTGCAATATCTCGTGATGATAAGGATATATTATGAGTAGATCTCGCTACAGGCCAATAGTCAAGGACCCAGTGCGTTAATTTTGCTAACTCCAGGACCTGAAATATATAAATTATTTTTATATCGAAAGAAAGCCTGCCACAGGGGTCGACAACATTCTTACGTGGAGATTGATCATGAAGTATCTCTACGGTCATTCTCCCTTCTGACATTCAAGAAGTGCAGTTGTCAGTTTCTGGCGAAAGAATGTGCACAAGTACTGGTCAACCGTTTTGAGGACTAAGCCTGCCCAGGGAAAAGTGTAGTTAGGTAAACTGACCGTGCTCGACATTACCCTAGTGGGTTGACTTGTCCGTAAAACCTCAACAGAAACAAACAAACGAACACCTATACAATATTGTACATGAAACCACTGTATAACAGATCTGTATGAATTACATTGGGTTATAACTTGCAAGTTTCTACGGAAGACCGGGTGATACTTTCCAAAGTATTAATAACTTGTTAAATCGGCTTATTACAATATCGATGGAAAACAATGCTCATTCTGAAAACAGAATGTAGATTGTCCGTTGTGGAATTATTACAATTAATCTTTGAGTATATATGAAGTCATTTCTTGAGTACAAAGAGAACTACACTCTTTTCTTCCCGAGACTAGTGACACCTTTGTGTTCTGAAACTGTTTCTAAAATTGAACATGTGAAAACTTTTATGTCATTTATCTGGAATTATTCAGAAAAAAAGATTAACGTTGAAAACTGTTGTTTGAGTGTGCATCTAATATGGCTACATAAGACATTTAAGTTACTGCTTCTGTATAGCTGTTAACCGAATTCGTGTAGCAATATCTAGGGTAGATGGAGCTCTCAAACCCTGGTCGGCAATCCATCTAGGAGTTGGCTACTCCAAACAAAAACCTGCATATCTGGATTTGCCTGTTCCAGTTATGTAAAGTCTGCTTCGGCAGCTGGGGCGGAGGAAATCATTACTATGATTCAACGGCCCATACGGCGATGCAGCAGCATGTTGTGGAGCATGGAGAGCATGCCAAGGCACAACAGAAGTCATGGTCATCCACTGCATCCGGGCTTAGCTCCAGATGTCCTGACACTGTCTTGCCTCTGGATCCAGCTAGGTCAGGACGAGAGAGTGAGGTTGACTCTGCGCGCCTCTCCCTCACTATAATCCAATTCACAGCGCATGTCGTCTTAATCAGCAACACATATTCACAGTAAGCACACATATGCAAGTCATACAAAAGCCCTGTGGCGATGGGCGAGCGGCGAAGCAGCAGGTGAGGAAGAAATACTGGAACCTGTAGTTGCGGACCTGCACACAGGCGGAATTGAGAAAAGAAAAAAGATATAGTAAATAGACTATGATATGGCAATGGCGGTTCTATATGGTCGCTTTCCTTAGGAGCGAAGCAGTATGGGGAATTCGGCAGCCGATCTGAGCGACTGAGCAGACCTTTTTAGGATCGCACTGCTCATCCTCGTAGCATGGGGAAGGGGCTAAAAAAAGGGCCCTAAACAATTGCCTGCTTCAAAACTCCTGGCTGGTTAACCGCGATCAGCGGGAATTTCACTTAGCGGTCGAAAAAGAAAAAAGATGAAGGTGATACCTTTAACTATTGGCGCTTGGAATGTGCGCACCCTAATGGACAGTTCTGGTTCTGACAGACCTCAGCGAAGATCAGCTCTAGTTGGTAGAGAACTTGACCGATACAAAGTCGAGATTGCAGAGTGAGACGCGTTGCAGAAGAAGGGCTTTTAAAAGAAGTTGATGCTGGCCACACATTCTTCTGGAGTGGACGCAAGAAAAAAAAGCGGCGTGAAGCAGGAGTAGGATTCGCCATCAAGTCACACCTCGTCAGCAAGCTCTCAGGACTTCCAAAAGGCATAAATGACCGCCTGATGACGCTGAGACTTCCCTTATCTGGCAAGAGGCATGCAACAATTGTAAGTGCCTATGCACCCATAATGACCAACCAGATGAGATTAAAGACAAGTTCTGTGATGATCTGGATTCTGTGATTTGTGCAGCACCCCGGACAGACAAACTCATCCTCCTCGGGGACTTCAATGCCAGAGTGGGCACAGACCACCAGACCTGGGAAGGAGTGACTGGATCTGAAGGTGTAGGGAAGTGCAACAGCAATTGACTCCTCCTTTTAAGGAAGTGTGCAGAGCATGAATTACTGATCACCAACACAATCTTCCGTGTACCAACTCGCAGAAAGACATCATGGATGCACCCTTGCTCCAAACACTGGTATCTCAATGACTATGTCTTAGTGCGAAGGAAGGACAGACAGGATGTCAGAGTGACTCAAACTATGTGTGGTGCAGACTGTTGGACAGATCACAGGCTTGTTGTCAGCAAACTCAACCTGCGCATCCAGCCTATACGATGACCACAAGGCAAGAAGGTGCCTAAGAAATTAGATGTCTCCAAGTTGAAACAAGACAGCAAGAGGCAAGCATTCGTCAACGATCTCTGTAGCCGTTTAGATGCACTGGAACACAGTTCAGAAGATGTAGATGAGAGCTGGAGAGTCTACAGAGATACCGTTCACTCTTCAGCAATGGATTCCCTAGGACCCACAAACACCAAGATTGGTTTGATGAGAATGACAAAGAAATCCAGGGACTCCTTGAAGAGAAACACCAAAAACACAAGGCTTACCTCAGAAATACCAGCTCAGTTTCTAGTAAGACTGCCTATTCAAACATATGCAAGACAGTACAGACTAGGCTTAGAGACATGCAAGACTCCTGGCTGAGCAAAAAGGCTAATGAAATCCAGTCCTTTGCAGACAGATAGGATATGAAAAAGTTCTTTGATGCACTCAAGACAATATATGGTCCCCAGAGTTCAGGAACCACCCCACTCCTTAGTGCAGATGGAACTAGTCTTCTGACTGACAAAGAAGCTATCTTGCTATCTTGAAAAGATGGGCTGAACACTTTGATGTTGTCCTTAATCGGCCATCACCTATCAATGATGAAGCTATCAACAGACTACCACAGGTGGAATGTAATCCGCTGCTTGATGAGCTCCCAACCGTCCCTGAAACAGTGAAAGCAATAAAACTCCTGTCATCTGGCAAGGCTCCAGGATCAGATGCAACAGTTAGGGCTTCTAACAGAAAGCCAGTGTGGATTCAGGAAAAAACAAAGGAACAATAGACATGATCTTTACAGCATCACAGCTTCAAGACAAATGCCAGGAACAGGATGTGGAGAAAAGAAGCCATCCCTCAAGAATTCAAGGATGCAACAATTATCCACCTATTCAAATGGAAAGGGAATCCTCGTCTTTGACAATCATCGAGGCATCTCTTTATTGTCAATTGCTGGGAAGATCCTAGCTAGGGTCCTACAGAATCGATTGAATGAACACCTTGAACAGTCAGGGCTTCTAACAGAAAGCCAGTTTGGATTCAGGAAAAAACAAAGGAACAATAGACATGATCTTTACAGCACGACAGCTTCAAGAAAAATGCCAGGAACAGTTTGTGGACCTCTATATGTCGACCTTACCAAAGCATTTGACACAGTCAGTCGTGAGAGACGTTGGAAAATTGTGGCAAAGTTTGGCTGTCCTGCCAAATTCATAGCGATGGTGCGGCAGTTCCATGATGGTATGTTTGCAAGGGTCCAAAATGATGGCGAGTTTTCTGATTCATTCCCTGTGACAAATGGAGTTAAGCAAGGCTGTGTACTAGCTTCAACACTGTTCAGCATGATGTTTTCTGCCATGCTTACAGATGCTTTCCAGGATGGTGACAATGGTATAACTATTAGGTATCGCTTTGATGGGAAACTTTTCAACCTAAGAAGGTTGCAAACTAAATCCAAGGTGCAGACTGAGGTGCTAGATGAGTTCTCTTTGCTGATGACATGGCAAAGGGTGCTCCAACAGAAGAGAAAATACAAAAAGGTGTGGAGCAAGTATCTGATTTATGTGACAGCTATGACCTGACAATCAGCATCAAACAGACTAAGGTAGTATATCAGCCAGCACCTAGAAAGCCTTACAAGGAGCCTACCATCATAGTGGAGGTCAACGACTGCAAGTGGTAGACAAGTTCACCTACCTTGGAAGCACATTGTCTAGAGTTGTGCACATTGATGATGAAGTCAATGCCCCGGTTGCCAAAGCTAGTGCAGTATTTGACCGGCTACGTGGAAGTATTTGGGGCCGAAGTGGAATCAGACTTGACACAAAGCTGAAAGTATATAGATCGGTGGTGCTGCCAACACTATTATACGCATGCGAAACTTAGACAAGGGCATGCCAAAAGACTGAACCACTTCCATACAAGCTGTCTTAGGAAACTTCTAAAGATCAAGTGGCAAGACAGGATTCCAGACACAGAAGTCCTGAAAAGGGCAGGGATGCAGAGTGTACATACCCTTCTGAAATTGGCACAGTTGAGATGGACAGGCCATGTTACCAGAATGCCTGGTGAACGTTTGCCAAAGAAAATCCTCTATGGAGAACTTCAAGTTGGAAAACGCTCCCATGGTGGTCAGAAGAAGCGATACAAGGACATCCTCAAAGCCTCCCTTAAAGACTTCAACATACCAACAGAGTCGCGGGAACAGATTCTATAGAATCCAACAAAGGGGAGCTGGTGAATACGAGGCAAAAAGAATCAGCGAATCCGAGCAGAAACGTGCACAGCGGAAAGCCAGAGCTAAGGCATAACCAACAGAGCTTTCTTCCTCAGATCTCTCTTGTTCTATCTGCAACAGGCAGTTTAGAGCCAAGATTGGCCTCATCAGCTATCTTAGAACACACAAACAATAACAAATCACATAGTTGATCAGGATTGGTCATTGTCAGTAATGACAGACGAACATACCTAATATGACTGTTAAGAATGGCCCAGCTAACATTCTACATAAATCTAAAGCGGGCCGTAGCTAACGGGCCGGTAAATGCCCGCTTAAATTTATGTAGACTGCTTACTGGGGGCATTGATGAAAAAAAAACATGCTCAGAAATTTTCACATAACTGTTATAAATGATAAAGTTGAATTTGTAGCAAACACTTCTTAGAAATTTGTGCTTAAACCTTCTGAAATGGTTGTATTCGCGCTGAACATTTTTAGCATTTCGTAAAAGACCAAAGTGAACAATTTTGTTACCCATCAATCTAAGTCTCTTTTTGCCAAATTGCTCTTGAAAGAAAACTTTTATTAGGAACATTAGTAGAGCAAACGAAATGAAATTGAGCCAGCGCTCGACAAAACCTACAATAAAACTTGTGTAACTAGCAAAGACTGATTCACCTGTCCATCCACCCAGTATGGAAAGGGTTCTCGTTTATCCCTCTTTGGACAAACTAGAGGCTGTAGAAGGCACATGCGATCAGTGAAGACTCATTAATTCCAATAATGTTTCCATTAGCATTTTATGTCAGATCAATTCTTCATACTGTAAATGTTTTGGGGTAGTCACTCCAAAAGACTTTGAACCCTTGTCATGCTGAATAAATTAAGAGGTCACGCCCACTTCTAATTTCCAGCCAATCAGATAACTTGTTCCGTTTTTTTTTTTTTTTTTTTTTTTTTTTTATAGAAATTCACATATGTAATGACGAACAGTGCAGCTCTAGATCAGTTAGCTTCTTCAGAAGCCAACTGATCTGGATCCACACTGTTTGCTAAGACAGGGCATGTGGTGTTCAGCAAGAGAAGGGTTAATCATACAGCGAGGATTTAAAGTCATGCTTTAACTGTATTTAGAGTACAGTCGACTCGTTATCTCGAACTCCAAGGGACTCTATGAAACAGTTCGAGATATCCGTACTTCGACATATCAGATTTGCGGACTCCGGAAAACAATTAATCGAACAACCACCTTTAACAGAATGAATATGTAATCTGACTCCTAAGTTAGAGACATTTTGAAAATATTGTGGAAAAGAGGAGAAATTGCTCCTAAGGAGCAATTTCTCCTCTTTTCCACAATATTTTATTGCCTGTTGGTAGATCTCTGTGTTAAAACAGGGACCAGATTTTCACTTCGAGATAAGCGGTTATTCGAGATAAGCGAGTTCGAGATAACGGGAGTCGACTGTATTTAATTGTGTTATGAGCATGTATTTTGCCAAAATGCAATTCATTTTGAATTACAATACAGTGTTTTCATATAAAGCATAGTCTAGTCATTCTATATACGAAAATTCAGCAGTATCGTTTCGGGCAAGGTACGATGCCGTTTTTGCAAGATTCACCACATTGAGTACTACTAATCTGGTACTACACTGTATATTCTGACCTTACAGCGGGCCTAGAAATGTTATTGGACATCCGCAGATGGCCCCTCAGCAGGTCAGGATCCACTAAGCTCTTGTCATACTGAAAATTAAGATGTCATTATCATTTCTAATTTTCAGCCAATCATTATTTGATCCAGGTTGTTGATACAATTCATATAATGATGGTGATGATGAGTTCACGACGCGTCAACCCATGAGGGTCGTTTGCGTCAAAATGGTATACAGTCAAACCTGTCTTAAGCAGCCACCCATGGGAAGCTTAAAATGTGGCTGCTGAAGGCAGGTGGCTGCTTAATACAGTTCAAATATATAAATATATGAATTTTCGGGCAACTTTCCTCTGGCTGCTTAATACAGGTTGGCTGCTTAATACAGGTGACCACTAACGCAGGTTTGACTGTATTAACTTTTTTTGGTATTTAAACGGCTATAATGATAACAAGTCATATATAGACGAAAATGTAAAACTGTAACGAAATACATACTTAATGATAAGCAGTGATGATCCAGATCTATTGGCTTCTAAAGAAACCAACTTATCTGGAATTACACTGTTTGCAAAGACAGTGCATATCCGGGTTCAACATAACAGGATCCACTTAACCCTTAAAGCGCCAAGCAAAATTTGCCGCAGATGACATTCTAAAATTTTCATTTTTTTTATTTTTCAGAGAAAACAAGTCTTGATATTTCATGTGAATCGTCTGCTTGGCAGACGATTCACATGAAATATCAAGACTTGTTTTCTTTTGAAAAGTAAAACAAGTCAAAATTGTCGTCAGCTTTAGTCGTGACTGGCGTTTTAAGGGTTAATCTTGTGGATAAAATCAGACCATTGACAAAAGTACTATAATGTTTCAGGATGCAGTGTTATTCATACCTTTGTTTGTTATGAAATTTATTATTTATATACAGTTTCTTACAGATATATTAAATATTAAATCAAGGGGAAATGATGCAATTTTAAGGGAGACATCTCTGTCAAAGTTGTATGTCTTCCACTCTGAAAAGGGGTCTATTCAACTCTACCCCCCCCCCCGCCCCGCCCCCTTTATTTAGTGTAGATCCCTTTTCAGAAGATGACCGGCGTACAAGAAAAGCAAACAGGAAAACATACAGTTGTACAATATGGCGTTTAATCTACTGTCTGTCCATTAAATATTCTATGATTATATTCAATCTACCGCGGGTGTTTACATTTTATAAAAGTTAATTTTATGTAATTTTATGTAAATTACATTAATTCTGTGAAGTCGTACAAGATACAACCTTAAACACGCTATGAGCTATTTCAGCAGACGACAAACTAATGGTATTTGCCTTATTGTTCCTAGAAAACAGGATTTGGCATTTCATTTAAATTGCCCCTTTTGAAAACAGTTTGCATGAAATATCAAACCCGTTTTCTTGGAAAAATAAGAAAAATACCACCAGTTTGGCCCTGAAAATGGTTAAAGTTAATGTGTATACGGATACTGAAGATTCAGATTAGCGTATCCCGCCGCGCAGGCTAATTTCTAGACTGTTCCACCGCGCATGTCAGTAGACGCGCGTCGTCAATTTTATTGACACCATAAAGTCAACCTAATTTCACCCGTAGGTTTAAATGGAGTTGGAAACAACTCAAGAGGTGGTTTGGTAAAATGCGATGTGCCTAGTAGCCCAAAGAAAGCTACTTCTTGACTCAAAATAGAATTCCTTTATAGTCCAGGTCCCAAAGTTATAAAACCATTTTTCATGCGCAACTCAGCTGAACATGGAATATTCTCTGCTAATAAATATGAAAATGCTAACAACAGTTGTCATTTTCACATTTATCAGCAGAGAAACTTTTATGCTAAGCTATATTTAGCAAGAGAGAATTTGCAATTATTGTTAGTGATGTAAGATTTATCAGCAGGAAATGTTTCATGCTCAGCTGAGTTAAGCACGAAAAAGATTTTTATAACCTCGGTATTTTAGATCATATTACGAAAACATGCCTATTCAAATATATAGAAAATTTTACCTCCAAAAACTGAAAATTTTCAGACAAAAACTGATATTTTTCATAGTTCTGCTCAAAACATAGATTGTGGGTACTCGTACCCACGATTACTCGTACCCACGATCTATGTGTTTTTTGTTGTTGTTTTTTTCAGAAATAAGAAAAATAATGTTTACCGCTGTAAACCCCAGTTTTACTATATAAAAGTGGGGTTTAAGGGGGTCAAAATTATATCGGCATGTTTCGTGATGGTATTCTTTTGTCGTGTGGCCCAGTAGTCTATTACTTCTATGATCTCGTGGCCCGTATTGTTTTCCGAACTCTTTTTCATGTTGCTTCTAATGAACAGCAATAGTTTTGTCGGGAAATAACGAACAAACCAACAAATTATGGTTCCAAAGTGTGCTTTATCAGGCGGAATGTACATTTCATATATGCATGTTAACCTGTTGACGTGTTATTAAACTATCAGCATAGTCTACAGGTGTTTACACTAGGTTCATAGCAAGGTTCAAACTCTGGCTCGGTCTCTTGTAGGGAGTGATCTCGAGTGTCCGTGTGTTGAGGCATGTCAAAGGAAGCGGTTCTATCAAAGAAATTAAAAGGTCGTATCATGAATCCCGTTTCAACTCTGATAGTCATAGGAAAATCTTCGGATGTTGGTAAATGCAGGAAACCAACCGCAACCCATGCGACTATGTCGTCATCCACGATGTCCTCACCATTAATATGGCTGTCAAGATAGCCCTTTGGGTTGTTCATTCGGTTGATGTCGTAAATGTTCGACAACGCCGGCTCCTCCTCTTTGCGCTTTGTAACTGCGCAATGGTACTTGGTGAATGATAGTGGTCGCATTGCAGCGTGATTGGAGGTTAGTGATTGGGAGCCTGTGACACAAAACAAAAGAAAATTACATTCATGAAATACAAATTACATTCAAATTACGTAAATTTGAGCCGCAACGTCAGAAAACGTACCTTCGCATTTACGCCCAGCGAAAATTCATACAAGCCTCTGCATTCGCATTCGCGCAGTTTTATCATTATTCTTTAGCCAAGGGTGTAAAATTTCTGACTGCGTGGATGCGTGGACTGATTTGAGTCCTCGCTGGGCGCGCAATTCAGAAGTTACGTTTCCTCACGGTGCGTTTTCGCAATCTCTCACTCTCTCTCTCTCTCTCTCTCTCTCTCTCTCTCTCTCTCTCAGACATACAACCGATCAGAAGACATCATAAAGAATCGAAATCGTCCGCCAAAACCGTTCAAAATCGTACAGACGGTTTGCAAAGTATGTAAACCTCATTTCGTTTGCGACGTTTGCAGATTCAGACAGCCCACTCATTTGAACCCTTAAACTGTCAATCACAACAATTGTCGTCTGCTTTGTCATCTGCTTGTGGTTCTAAACGTCAGTTTTGCAAACAGTGTGGACCCAGATCAGACTGAGTCTGATCTGGGTCCACACTGTTTGCCTGTATGCAAAAATAGGTTTGGAAAGTT
Source organism: Anodontia alba (assembly GCA_964016985.1). Lineage (NCBI taxonomy): Eukaryota > Metazoa > Mollusca > Bivalvia > Lucinida > Lucinidae > Anodontia > Anodontia alba. The sequence continues at coordinate 39,208,395 of OZ024834.1, forward strand.
TGCAAGAATATTCAGCATACGACATAAACAGACGACATTTTCAGATGCAGGTTTTCTTGGCGTTTTAATGGCTAAAACTAATCGGGGATGTGAATTTCGTGTAGTCAATGTTCTTGGCTATAGGGAACACTGAGGCGAGGTCTTGGTCGATCTCTGTCTTCACTGTTCATAAATGACTATTTAATACAGGAAAACAGGCTTAAACCAACGATGGCTATGTTAACCCATTTTAGACTGAATAAACTCCCCCCTCACACCATATATCGAATCAGACTACAGTTGTCCACAATAAGGAAATGTATTCGCACAAACAGTCCCTTAGTACAGTTGTCCACAATAAGGAAATGTATTCGCACAAATAGTCCCTTAGTACAGTTGTCCACAATAAGGAAATGTATTCGCACAAATAGTCCCTTAGTTAACTGCTTAGTTTGGAATAAACTACAAATGAAGGTCTTGAAATATGTTATTTATTTCTTCTGATTTCAGGAAATAGGTGAATCAAAGCAAACCACCTAACAGTGCGTCGACAAGGGCCATAACTGAAATTAACTGAGAGGTGCTTGGTTTGACAGCTTATAGCAGGAAAGGGAGCTGGTCAGCCCCTTGTTAGAATAGTATAATTTGAAAGACAAGACATGTCTAAAGAAGCACAAGAAAGTGTGCATTGATTGGAATGTTCACAGTCATCTAAATGAAACCGTGTAGAGGTTTTAAGCAACGGTTTAGAGTGGTTCAAGATGGCGGAATATTTGACATTTGAAACGTGAGTGGATTTTCATTTATAACCTCCCTGTAAATAGCGGTTTTCAAACCACCGTTTTGCATGGAGATGTTCGTAAAAGATTATATTTCTTGGTTTTAATATTCATTTGACTGCAGTTTCGTTTCGTTAACATTAAAATAATACTGATAATGAAAACAAAACAAAATTACCAAAATAAATCGAGCAACGGCATGTGTTTTAAGTCACTGTGATATATACTTCGCAGTAAATCAACTTTGTGCTTATAAATGAGCGACGAAACGTACAGCCTCCTGTCCCTAACCTCAACGCACCAAAACTGTTTGTCTGGGAGCAGATATTAAGATTTATAAAAAAAAAAAAAAAACAAAAAAAAAACGGAAGGGCAACCGCGTAGATCACAGTGAATTTGGGAGTTAACAGTGTAGATGTGATTAAGTTTCAGCTATTTCGATACGGTGTAGACATCAGTTTTGTTAACCGTGTAGACACAAAATGACTTTTAGAATAGCAGGTCCTAATGATTGCATCAAAGGCTTATAATAATAATAGTAGTAGTAGAAGTAGTAATGATAATAAGAATTATGATGTTGTGAGCAGAGTTATTCTAAGAGCTGCTTGTAGGAAAGCTATGGAAAAGATAGTGTGGTCCGGGACCATAACTGAAAACGTCGAACTTCAGTTTTAGGTATGTTAGGCTTCGTTATTAAGATATGTTTAGAGAAAAAAATGGTAAACTGTTTGCAATCAGCGGAGAATCTGATCAGATGCTGCAGAATGCGGCGTCTGATCTGGGTCTGTACTGTGCGTCAATTACCCGTTTGGTGGTCCCCAGGATAAAATGGGTTAAGCAAATATCTGAAATTGAGTGAAGTGTGGTACCACGTATAGCTTTTTCTGCTGGCCGTTTCGAGGCAGTTCGTTCGTCTATTGTATTTCTTCTTCCTATTTCGGTTATTGAAACAATGTCGTTGTGCCTTTCCCGCTAGTATTCTTTATAAATCTATAGCGGGCCGTTATCTGCCCATCAGCTACCCTGACGGGCCGATAACGGCCCGCTGTAGATTTATAAAGAATGTTTACTGGGTTGTCCTTTTTGTTCTTAAAATCTTCTTCTTTCGATGCCTCGGGAAGGCTGTGCTCTGTGATTGTGGTCTTTCCTTGGTACCTCCATTTATATTGTTAGCACAATTACATACCGCTAAGCCTGTCATTACGAAAACATGCCTATTCAAATATATAGAAAATTTCGCCTCCAAAAACTGAAAAAATTTCAGATAAGAAAACTCTGACATTTTTCATATTTCTGCTCAAAACATAGATTGTGGGTACCCACAATCTATGTTTTTGAGCAGAAATTAAAAAAAAAACTAATGTATACCCTTGTAAACTCCAGTTTTACTATAAAAAGGTGGGGTTTAAGGGGGTCAATATTTTGTAGGTATGTTTTCGTGATGGTAATCAAAATATAGAAGTGGCTTGTTTTCAAACGTGGTCGGGTCCAGAGATTATAAAACTTTTTTCATGCTAAACTCCGCAGAGCATGAAATTTTCTCAGCTCATAACCATAACATAGTTGGCATTTTCATATTCATTAGCAGAGAAATTTTCATACTCACCTATGTTTGGCAAAAAAGGATTTGCAAGTGATAGTAATTTGAGATTTATTAGCAACGCAAATTTCTTGCTCAGCCAGAAGAACGAGTTGAGTTCTAAATGTTAGCATTAAGATCAAAGGTGTAAGGTTGGAAATGGGCGGTTAGGAAAAAAATAGTGCTTTCACTTCAAGTGTTATACATTCTATTGTTTATCTTCTATCTAATTTATAGCATTGTGATTTCATTTTCCGTAATTTGCAATCAGAGTATATAAAATTGATAAAAGTACTTATCTCACAAGAAAATCTAATCTGTTTACCTGTTTCTAGTGGCACAATCTGATAGCCTCGTTCAACTCCCCACTTGTTCTTATTTCTATCGTTTACAAACAACCAGAATTGCTGCTCGGGAGTTTCTTGTATACCGATCTCCCTTTCTATCTTTTCCCACTCAATATATCTTGTCTCATTATACAGGAAATATCCGGGCGCTTCTCTGATATCTGTTTGTGTCCGTAAAGCATCCAAAACAGGTCCGCTTTTCCATTTTACGACCTCAAATGTATTATTCCTATCGATAACATCCATATCTACTTTAAATCCGAACATGTGGTCATGAATAGGACCCGTCTGGTGGTCAGACAAACGATATCCAAAAGCATCTCTACTATTTTCCCTTGCCCTCGGATTGTGTTCATCCCAGAAACTGGCCTGAATATAACCACTAGCCATGGCTCGAGTAATTACTTTTCCATCGAGATAAAAATGAAACTCAAAGGTATAATCATAGTTTCCGACAACGATTGGGGCCCGAACAACCAAATACCTCTGTCGTAAACCAGCATCAAATGGCGGCGAGCTATGCCGCCATAATGCTTCCTGTGCATCCGCCTCAAATATGCATATTGCAGCCATATCGTAAGATTTTTGTGTCACAGACCACCAATAGCTTGTGTTCAGAACAGTAGCGTGCTCTGGACAATCTATTCCTTTGATCACGAAGCTCGGGTAATCACCACCCATGATCCCGTAAGTAGCATCCATATATACAGTATTATGTTGAGCGTGTGAATCCATTGCGTACACTAAGGAGATATCGTTCACTGCATGTTCGTAAATAATGCGCTCACTCTTAAATTTAATATCAAATAGGGCAGGACCCCGAATCTGTCCCCCGCTAATATCAAAACTCCAGTCCATATATTCAACATGGGTACCGCTAACCGTATACCGCGGTCCTTTTGGCAGGTACGTTCTTGGTCCTGGCATGTCGGCATACTGTCGCAGTGGCTGACCGGTATCTCTTTGTGGATATACTCTCTTGTATGTCGTGTCTTTGTATCCGCGTGGTAGAGCAACCTTTCTTATTTCATTGTTTTGATAAGCTTTTAAAAGATCTTTAGCAGTTTTGTAAGGACCCTGGTTTAGATAGTGGAAGTCGTATGTATACCATTCAGACACGTTGGTACCCGGATTGTGAACGGTGCCACTAAGAGGTAGTAAGTGAATTAGGTCAGGCACTTCTAATGATTTAAATCCAATAAAACCAATATCAAACCTACGAAAAAGAAATAGATACAGATATAGGATTTGTCACGTTTTAATTAGCTAAACTGAAATTTTGTTACAGTTTGCGAGATTGCATCGGGTAAAACCAGTAAAAAGCAGTAGCCGTGTGTAATTAACCCTTAAATTGCCAAGAAAACCTGCATCTGAAAATGTCGTCAGTTTATGTCTTCTGGTGAATATTCTTGCAAACTTTTCAAACCTATTTTTGCATACAGGCAAACAGTGTGGACCCAGATCAGACTGCAGAAATGACTTATAAAATCACAAGCAGGTGACAAAGCAGACGACAATTGTTGTGATTGGCAGTTTAAGTGTTAATAGTTGACGGGATTAGTCTTGTATTCGTTGCAATACAAAGATAAAAAAAAGTTAAAAACACAAATACTTCGACTTCCATTTCCTGAAGTAATCTGGAAGCTGTCGCACTAGCATATATAAAATGCTGTGTTTTCAGTGTTTATTAGTAACGGTTTCGTTATTTCACATGCCGAACAGGGCACTATCACACTAATATGTATTCTTCCAATACAATTACAACATGTGAACAGTTCACAATATAAGTTAATGTGAAAAACAGTCCATCGCAGAACATTGCTTACCAACGATACCAACGCACTAAACTTACGCTGCTTTATGATGTTTCAAAATGCGTTATCGTTATTGTAACCATTGTGTAGATAGTATATAAAAGCAATGCCTATCAAGTATTATACACCTGACTTCTTCCCAGTCAGCAAACCTACATCTAAGCGTCATCGGACCGATATCTCTTGTATATCGGCTAGATATCGAAAATGATATTGGACCGATATCATTTTGCTCATGGGCATTAAGTAGAACCGATATCTTGTCGGATACACCTTGGTCTGATATCGGACAGATATCGCATTAGTCAGCTATATACTATATGACATTTTTTTCCACATCGGTTCGATATAAGACCGTTATCACTAAGGGAGTTATCCAACATTTTTCTGCGTTTGCCTGATATCGGGTAGTTATCACTTTAGTTTTCTTTCTGTCATGGGTGCAAAAAGTTTTCCATATCCATGCAATATCACCTAGCAAGCAGTTGAGATTAAGAAGAGTAGGAAGAAAGGAAGCAAATATTTAAGTCAGAAAACTAGTGACACTTACACATTTCAGTTACTTGGATAAACTCACTTAAAAACAGTTATTTGTTAGTAATCGTTATTTGAAAATATTATTGTACGATTGCTTTAGTCTATTGTAAAAAAATATGTTTTTATTTCAACTATGACATTAAGCTGTTAAACTTATTAAATGTTTCCCACGTTTAACAAAATGGCGGCGCGTTATTTTTCAAATAAATGACGAGTCCGCACTGAATATATATATATATATATATATATATATATATATATATATATATATATATATATTTATATATATATATATATATATATATATATATATATATATATATATATATATATATATTAACTAGTTTGGTTTAAAAAAAATTTTTTCAATAAATATTCAACTTTCTAGATCACAAATATTTTATTTTATATTTCTTTTTCATTTAAGTACATGATTGTAATAGAGAAGATTGTTTTCATTCACTGCCGTTTGAACGATAACAGATAGATATCGGCCCGATATTTGACTAGAAACTGATATAAAATGACCAAATATAATCCGGGCAGACTCAAAAGCATTTCAATATGCATTTAAAACTTCATACTCATTTTCGAAGTACATATAAATATGGTTCCTGTTTTATATCGGACAGGCCGTCATCGGACCGATCTGCCTATAGCCCGACAAGTTACCGATATCTAATAGATATAGGCATGCTCACTGGGTTGATCGTTCATGGCAGTACATATACAAATAGTTATTGTATGGGGTGTTACTTATGTTCGAGTTTTATTATCATTTGGTAACTCCACATTCATTTTTAAGGCAATGTTAGAGTCTACATAAGAAAATCAAAACAAGTAAGTTCTACAGAGAATATATATGTAACGGACTTATATACACTTTCAAGGAAGGCACATATTTGCTGTGTCTCCCTTCTGCAAACGCGTCTACTCTGAAGGGAAAGAATTTGCTCCCTATTGAGCAATTTCTTTCCTTTTAGAGTAACCCCTTTTCAGAAGGGGTCTGGTGTACAGACAAGCGTACAAGAAGTCACAGAATTTGTTTCACTTCTAAAAACTGACCGGATGTGTACAAGGTGTATTCAATGTAATCTGCATCATCTGAATCTGAATATTCATCACGAAAACACGCCTATATAATTCTGACCCCATTAAACCCGACATTTATATAGTAAAACTGGGGTTTACAGGGGTACACATTATTTTTCTTATTTCTGTTCAAAACATAGATTGTGGTACTCGTTAGAACCGCCGCGTCGTTATGTTTTGATCAGAAACATGAAAAATATCAGAATTTTCATTTTTTTTTTTTTTTTTTTTTTTTTTTTTTGTGCGGGAAAAGTTTCAGTATATTTGAATAGGTATGTTTTCATAATGAGAAAAACATATTTTTATAATTTAATAGTTATTGCGCCTGGTAAATAATAATTACCTTGTTTCACGTTGGTTACCGTCAGAGTTTGGTGGTCCGTTCAACGTATTTATATACAAATCATCAGGATATACAGCATCAAAGCTTTCTCTTATCAATGGCTCGAGTACTTCAAGATCTTTTCTTATAATTTCATTCATCGCTGTTATTTCAAGAAACTCGTACGGTCTTGAGTTGAACTTGATATCTCCGGGTTTCGTAATCTCACTGCAAGTCAACGGACCACTGGCACCAAGGGGACCAACTTTATATTTCATTACGTCAGGTGGGGAAACGCCTCCACGTTGTACCGTCACTTTCGCATAACGCCCTGGCTTTTCTCCTCTCTGATCAAGATACTTCAATGCGTCTGTTTTGATAGGAGGTAAAATAGACTGGTATAATATGAAAGTGTCCGTAAGACTCTTTGGTGGATTTATTGTTGAAATTATGTTACTATCTTTTAGGAAGTCAGCAACTCTGTCCATCTCATTAGTTGTGAGTGGTGCATATATAGAGTCCTCGTAGTTCAAATGTTTAACTGGATTTCTGTAATTACAAGGCTTCGGCTCTTCGTATGTTGCACCTGGCCGGCTGCCAGGTCGACTGATAGTTGGTGCTGTAACGGTTTGGTACTGCATGCTATTTTTCTGTGCTGGTGGTGCGTTATTGTCCTCGCTTTTATCCGACCTATGATAAGCGTAGATACCAATCAGTATTCCGCCAGCGATGCCAATGGCAAAACAAAAGACACTAAACAACTGTGAACAGACAATGAGCTTACACGACCGCTTCTGTTTATATGCAGCAGACTGCTTCTCATTTACATTTCTGCTGGATTCAGCATCATGGGAGTCGGCCATTTTGCTGCAACTTCCTGAAAAGTCCATCAGTAAATTATTATGTCAAAAATAGTTTCGTATTTTATCTGTGCAATTATAAACCGACTAAACTGACTTACCAGTTTGATTTCTTGATTATGGTACATGTATATAAATCAATATGTGTTACTGTGTGAAGAGGCGTTGTAGTGTCGCTTCAGCGTGACCCTAAGTTTGAACCATGTTTACTATTGAAATTTCAGTATTCTCTGTCTAACGAGTTTATTAGTATATATAGTGGATACTATTTTGGCGTTTTCGGTATTTTACAGTTACATCGGGCTGGCCATTGTACGTACACGTGCAAACTTCACATATTTCTTTCATGAATTGTTCTTGTTCTTGTTCTGTAAAGATACTGATCAGACGTAGCGTTCCGAATCCCTGTTATATAGATATTTTTCCCCTAAGCATAAATGAAGCTACGTACGACATTATACAAGTATTTCATACCTTTCTGCGTGGCAGTCAAAACTATCAGCCCCGAGATGCTGTGGGCCACCTGATGACCTATCGCCCGAGGCCGAAGGCCGGGGGCGACAGTTCACCAGGTGGTCCATAGCACTGAGGAGCTGACAGATTTGACTGCCACCCAGCAAAGTATGATATAGATGTTTTATTACCCAGCTTATATTTTAAAGGGGTGTTTTCTTTGATTGCTATGATCAATAAATATTGGTAACTATTTGATCACGTGAGCGGAAGATAGTCCAGAATATGAGCATGGGGGATAGTTCTAGACCCGGTTCAGTCTGGCAGCTTTTTTGTCACAGATGAGGTTGCTTGGTAAATCAAGTGACCGGGAGATAGTCAAAATATGATCCATCTCTGAGAACCGGTTCAATCTGGCTGGCTTTTGTCACAGGTGAAAATGCGTTGGATAGTCAAAAATGTTTTGTAACTTCTCGTATAGTAGGTTGGGTAACAATTAGATCTTTATTTGCGCATTATAATTTTCAAAAATGAAACATTAATGACACCATACCCACACTTTCAGTTACGCGTTAAAATAACTAAAACGCCATTATAACTTCAATTATATCCCGCCATATGTGCAGAAAATGTTTAAATGAACTATGTAACAATTTGAATCCAAATTACACTGTATGTAAATAATAAGTATATTTTATATATTCGTTATGTTTTATTATCATCATTTTATGTCCATTAATGTGTAGTGTCCACAAAAATATATCAGTAATGAACTAATGCACTTAGACATTAATTTATCAATCCCGTAATCACAGTTGGTTGGATATAAATCACAGTTGCTTTGATATACTGATGATTGATTACCGAGGCCTTGAGGTATAAAACTTTCTTTTCATACTCAACTCAGCTGAGAATGAATTTTGTCTTGCTAATAAATTACAAATTTCTAATAATTTGAATTTTTATTCTTCTTGACTAAACATCACTGAGCCTGAAAAATTCGCTGTTAAAACATATGAAAATATTGTTGGCATTTTCATATTTTTTAGCAGAGAAAAGTTCATAAAGTTCATGCTCTGCTGAGCTGAGCACGAAAAAAGTTTTATAACATAGGACCAGTTCTTGTAAGCAATGCTAGGTAATTAAGGGAACAAGAACTGCATGCATATTAAAACAACTTCAGCTGGTTTCATTTTACAATGCAGAGAGAGAGAGAGAGAGAGAGAGAGAGAGAGAGAGAGAGAGAGACTTAAATGGAGCGTACAGTCAAAAGTCCCCAGAACTGAACTGTCTCAGCTCACCTAATGTTCCTTTTACAAATGAAACTAACCGAAAAACAAACTCAAAAGGTCTCTGGTCTATAAATTATTGCTTTAAGTATACAGTATGTGTCGTAAAGAAATCCTTTACTATATGACAATTCTGATTTGGCTATCATATGAGTCGGTTGAAATTTCCTTTTGAAGTATTTTGAAGTAGCTTGCCTTCATTTTATATATTCGTTATGTTTTATTATCATCATTTTATGTCCATTAATGTGTAGTGTCCACAAAAAACATTTGCAAACAGTGTAGACCTCAATCAGGCATCCCCCACTCCCAGAAAAGTACGCTCATTATTTAGTACGAAAATTGAAAATTTTAAAATTAACAGAAGCCATTAATCGATTCCTTTGTCAGCACCACCCTTTCAAAAAAAATGGGTCTTTCTGACTTCAAGAGGATAAATAAGATTTTTTAAAGACTATTCTAGAAGGCAATAGAACTACTGTGTTCACATTAAAATCCCGACACCTTAACTTTTTACCATACAGTATTTACCGGACAGGCCTGAGCAACCAGTGTAGACCCAGATGAGACGCCACAGAATGCGGCATCTCATCAGGGTCAACACTGTTTGTCACTCATCCAGCTATATTCAGACACAACATCGGTTAAGTAAATTGAATTTGGTCAAATTTTAGAACCAGTATGGTGAAGTTACATGGAGTTGAGGTGTCCGAATACTTAGGGTAAATACGGTACTTGTTCTACAATCTGATAAGACCTGCGTAGGTCTACACTGTTTGCTGGGGTTTATCTGTCTGAGTATCTAGGGTAAATATTGGAAGTGCGTAATCGAAGGCTGTTAGTAGAACAGCTGTTGTTATACAATTTTTTAGCGAGGAAAGGGAGAATGAGTCATGTGCATGCGTTTAAACAGCCTTACTTCCATGGATCAGCCATGCACATTTGGTCCTGCTGTCTGTCACCTAGCGCCTTCGTTTCCACTTAATACTCAACTCAGGGCAGGACAGTATGCGCTAAGTGAACTAATGGTCTAAAACGTTTCGAAATGTAATAGTACATATAACTATAAATTAGAACAAATTTATATCAACCAGCTGTATGGATTTAAATTAGAGTTACATTTTAAATAGAACAATAATGCATAATGGCCAAATTAATTATCAAAGACAAAACACTTTGTAATTTTGTTCTGGCATTCACCTTATCCTAGCGACTTTGGCATGTAAATTATAAAAGGTTTTATACTTCACAGGTGAGAAAGTCGCTGACTTAAGGTGACCATCCCCTTTTGTAAACAGATTAAATGCCTGAAACAGAAACAATTTTCAATTATCTTTTACAAGTGAGCCGCACCACCAGAAAAGAGTCGGACCATCAGAAAAAAAATATTTCAATATGTCGTCTGCTCAAACATTTTCCCAGTATATTAAGCGTTAACTGTTCGTAAATGCTTTGGGTTCCCAGCACACTTAGAGTTAACTGTTCGCATGTCCTTGGGGTTTGCAGCATACTAAGCATTTACTATTCGCATATGCCTGGGGTTCCCAGCATATGAAGCGTTAATTATTCGCATATGCTTGGGGTTCCCAGCATACTAAGCGTTAACTATTCGCATATGCTTGGGGTTCCCAGCACCCTAAGCATTAATTATTCGCAGATGACTGGGGTTCCCATCATACGAAGCGTTATTTATTCGCATATCCTTGGGATTTCCCTGCATACGAAGCGTTAACTATTCGCGTATGCTCGGGGTTCCCAGCATACGAAGCGAGCATTATTCGCATATGCTTGGGGTTCCCAGCATACTAAGCGTTAACTATTCGCATATGCTTTGGGTTCCCAGCACCCTAATCATTAATTATCCGCAGATGACTGGGGTTCCCATCATACGAAGCGTTATTTATTCGCATATCCTTGGGATTTCCCAGCATACTTAAGCGTTAACTATTCGCATATGCTCGGGGTTCCCAACATACTAAGCGTTAACTATTCACATATTCTTGGGGTTCCCAGCATACTAAGCGTTAACTATTCGCATATGCCTGGGGTTCCCAGCATACGAAGCGTTAATTATTCACATATCCTTGGGGTTTCCCAGCATACTAAGCGTTAACTATTCGCATATGCTTGGGGTTCCCAGCATACTAAGCGTTAACTATTCGCGTATTCTTTGGGTTCCCAGCATACTAAGCGTTAACCATTCTCATATGCTTGCGAGCAAACGAAGCGTTAATTATTCGCATATGCTGGGCGGGTTTCCAGCATACTAAGCGTTAACTATTAACATATGCTTGTGGTTCCCAGCATACTAAGCGTTAACTTTTTGCATATGCTTGGAGTTCCCAGCATACTAAGCGTTAACTATTCGCATATGCTTGCGGTTCCCAGCATACTAAGCGTTAACTATTCTATTGCTTGGGAATATGCGAATAGTTAACGCTTAGTATGCTGGAAAAAATTCAGCAGACGACATATTGAATTTTTTACCAAAAAAAAGGCTTTGACATTTTAAGCAAGTTGCCTCCTCAGGAGACATTTTGCTTGAAATGTCAGATCCTATTTTCTGGAGAAACAAGACAAATGTCTTCAATTTATCGTCTGCTGAATTTGCCCAGGGAGTGGGTAAAGGTTAAGACCCAGAACAGCTGGTTTTACCACGCAATATGATAAGGACCTGTCTTTCGCATCGATACATTCTACATCAGCCAATGATTCTGTAAGCGGACAGCGAAGGCCCTGACCAGAATGCACGAATGTGCAGGCTGACCTGAGCCTTCGCTTTCCGCACGTTTTCACATTGACGAGGCAGAAATTCATCTATCGAGTGACACATTTTAGATTGAAGGTCAACTTAATTCAACAGTCAAAATACCAATCATCTGCTACAGTTGTGCTTAGCACAACTGTAGCAGATGATTGGTATTTTTATTTTTTCTTTTGATTTTTTCTTTCTTTTTTTTTTAGAGAAAATAAGGTTTGACATTTTATATGAATTGACGATTTACACGAAATGAAAGTATTACTCTCACTGAAAAAATAATAAGACAATTGAATGTCGTCTGTTAATAGTTTGCTTAGCAATTTAAGGGTTAATGACAGAGGGCAACGCATATACCATATCAGACAAATACGGATCGTAATGCCTATGCAAAGAGCGAAGATTCGAATCAGTGCCCCTACTTTTTGCTAGCAGATGCCACCCCCATACTAAAATCCATCCAACTGATCATGTTGCTAGCACTAGCAGGTTCGTTTATGTTATCCCTTCAATGTAACCGGATAACCCTGACAGCATTCTAAACAAGTCAGTAGTAAATTATTAATGCAAAAAGCTAGTAAGATATTTCTAAAATAATTAACTGGGGATTTTTTGCACTGCAAACCATTGCAATCTAATCCGCCTATTGCTTTAGCATTGCTTGGTGCTGATCACTTCTTAGAGCATCTCATTGTCATAAAAGACTTTAAAATAAAGAGCTGCTACAAATAAAACTGTTAGATCTATCAAAATCAATTTTGTTAGGAGTATTTGTCAAATAGGTCAGAGACTTGAAGGCAAATAGATAAGGTAGGAGAAACTTATTGGTGAAATTGTACTTATTTCTTATAGTGATGATGCTTTCTGAAATGCTTACAGATACTTATCAGGGCTTTGATGGTAGAAATCCAATCACCAGCTTAAGGATATTGCAAGCAAAAACCACGAGTCAGCGAGAATTGGTGAATAAGCTTCTCTGTGCTGATGATATGGCAAAAATACCTCAATAGTGAAAAAACGCAAGATGGTATGGATCGAGTTTCGCAAGCCTATGACAACTATACCTCACAGCCAACACCAAGGCGACCGAGGTTGTGCACCAATCTGCTCGTGGAAAGCAATACAATGAGCCTATTATCATAGTTTTTACAAAACTGCAAGTTGTTGACAAATTCACACATTTGAGAAGCCGCATTTGCAAATGTACATTAAAAGTCAGGGCCCAGTTGTTCAAAGTGTCGTTAGCTTAACGAGCTCGTTAAGGGTCATTTCGTTAACTGTTTTAGCGGATTCAATATACAATATTCTGATATTTTTTGCCGAAAAATTCACATTTTTTCAGCAAAATAGTTCAGCATATTTGCGTATCACTCAATGTAAATTTTAACGAATCGTTAACTAACGACATCGTTAGCTTTGAACAACTGGGCCCTGGGATCGAAGTGGAAGCAGACTAAATACAAAGTAGAAAGTCTATAAAGTTGAAGTATTTACAACACTTTCACTGCATGCGAGACCTGGGAAGTTTATTAAGAGATTTAACCACTTCCACACAAGCTGCCTGAGACAATATCAGGTGTCAAGACAAGATCCCTGACACAGAAGTCTCATAGAAGGCAGGGATACATAGCATACATACTGTTGTGAAGCTGACACAGACAAGATGGACTTGCAATGTCACCAGAATGCCTGATGAACGTTTACCGCAGATAATCTTTTACACAGACATTCAGTTGTGAAACCGCTTCCAGTGTGGCCAGAAGGATACACTAAAACCTCCCTCAAGAACACCATTATACCCACAGAGTCTTGGGAAGAAACTGTACATGACTTAGGACAGTGGCACTGTCTCACCAGAAATGGAGCCGGTGGGCATGAAGCAAAGCGGTTCTGTGAAGTAAGATGTTTCCAAAATATATACAGTAGAACAGAAAACTGCAATGACGAAGATTATTTGGATGGTGGTGCACGGTTCTAGAGCCGTGCACCACCGTCCGAATAATGTTCGTCAGAACTTTCTTGCACAATATGCAACAAACAGTTCCGAGCTAATATTGGTTTAATCAGTTACCAAAGAACACACGCTAAGCAACAGCACTGCAGTTTGAACTATAAATGGTACAACTGTTTCTCTGTTGATCGCCTACAAGGGCTGTGTTTTCATGCTTTGAATTTGGTGCGGCGCAGAACGATTATTTTTAAAATAAGAAAGCTTTAAATGATGTCTCCTGAAGTATTAAATGTTGTCTCTTGAAGTATTGAATTGATTTCATTGAAATAATACAGGCCCTCTATTTTGAAGGAATGTGATACACTTTCAATGGATAACGATCTGTTAAAATTGCTTTTGCTTCCTTCTGAAAAAAGACCTACTGCTCCTCTTAGCAAATGCAAAAACAGAGACGTGTAATAGTGATTTTCTTTGTGTTCTGTTAGTATTTTGGGTCTTTGTCAATCTGTTTCAGAAGGTTTGTGCCTGGCTAATGCTGTCTGTAGGTGGGCTCGTCGTGGTCCAACGTAATTTTTCTTTGGCTTCAGATTGCCATTAAGCCCTCTTCTTTGATTTGTTGCAGTTTTGTGTTCTACTGTAATGTTTCCACTGATGAGAAAGAAGACCCTATGTGAACAGAACACATATTTGTGATTTTGAGCTATACATCCGAAATAAGGATAAAGTTTCGATCGAATAAAACTAGTTTAACCCATTGTAGTGTGGAGTCCCCTAAAAGGGTAACTGGCAAACAGTGCAGAACCAGATCAGACGCCACAAAATGCGGCGTCTGATCAGGGTCTCCACTGTTAGCAAATATAAGCCATTTTCTCTAGGAATATCTAAATCTCATAGGCGGACATACCTAAAATTGAAATTGGACTCTTTCAATATATAATGTAGGGGAGTCTATTCAGTCTATAATGGGTTAAGCCCCCCTCCCCCCCCCCTCCAACACACACACACACACACACACACACACACACACACACACACACAAACACACACACACTTAGTTGTTTCTGCTGACGGTTCCAGGGCTGTCCCTCGATTACTAGTATTTACTGTTTGTCAGTTATTGCAATTGTGACGTTGCGATTGTGTATTTTCATTGTTTGTTTCTCATCTCTTTCTCTTTCGGCGTCTCCGGAAGGCTGTGATTCGTGACAGTCCTTCCCTCTGTTCATTAACTTCATTAATGTTTTCTCATAAAAGAGACACAGTTTCTTTATTTCGTTGATAATAGCAAACAGTACACAGGATAGCTGTCTTTGACAAAAAAAAACGCACAATATAATGTCAATATCTTGAATGATTTGAAAGCTGTACCTCTTCAGCTATGAAGGACAATTACACCAATAGTTTTACATTGCAATTGAAAATACAGCGTTTCATAACAATGCTTCGAAGACATTATTGGGTGGACATGGTATTCTGACTAATACAATCAATGGCTGAAACTGTAATATGTGTGTGATTTTCTAAACGAAAAAGAAGCCGACTGATCTGGATCTGCACTGTTTGCCATTAACTATGTGAATTCATATCAACAATCTGGATCAAGTAATCTGATTGGCTGAAAATTGGAAGTAGGCGTGGCTTCTTAATTTATTCAGCAGGACAAGGGTTAAGCTGTATTTTATGGCTATAGAAGTTTTTCAACAGAAAACAATAACGTTGTCACGGAGGGCGTGATGACGTTACGCACCAGTAAACAAGTGTTATGTAATGTGTGGTCATATCATTTTTATCCCCCGACCGATAGGTTCGGGGGATATAGCGATCAGTATGGCGTCCGTCCGTCCGTCCGCCTGTCTGTCCGTCCGTCCGTAGACGCATCCTTGTGCGCTCCATAACTTTGATACCCTTAGATATATTTTGATCATATTTGATAGGAATGAAGTGGAGGACCAGTAGGCGTGTCGCGTGCAAGAGAGACAACTCTCACTGTCTTCGTTATGTAGTTATCTCCCCTGAAGACAAATATTGTGCAGGCCATAACTCCAATACTGTTTGAGATAATTTGGTAATATTTGTTAAGGATGAAGAAGAGGACCAGTAATCGTGCAGCGTACAAGAAAGACAACTCTCATTTTCTTTCTTATGTAGTTATCCCCCCCTGAAGTAGAAATCTGATAAGAATCCTTGTGCGCTCCATAACTTTGATACCCTTAGACATATTTTGATAATATTTGGTAGGCATGATAAGGAGGACCAGAAGGCGTGTCGCGTTCAAGAGAGACAACTCTCAATCTCTTCGTTATGTAGTTATCTCCCTTGAAGCCGAAATCTTGTACAGGCAAATACTGTTTTGAGATAATTTGATAATATTTGATGGAGATTAAGAGAAGGACCAGTAGGCGTGTCGTGTGCAAAAAAACAACAACTCCCACTTTCTTAGTTATGTTGTTATCTCCCCTGAAGCAGAAATCTTGTGCAGGCCATAACTCCCATACCGTTTGAGGTAAATTGATAATATATGGTAGGGACATGTATCAGGTCAAGTAGGAGTGTCGCATGCCAGAAAGACAACTCTTGCTCTGTTCTTTTTCTAGTATCTCCCCTGAACGAATTTTTAAGGTACATTCTTGTGCACTCAGTAACTTCTTAATGGTTTGAAATATTCTGATAATATTTGGTACATGCATACATAAGGTCCAGAAAGGATGTTGTGTGCAAGAGAGACAACTCTCACTCTTTTCGTTATATTGTTATCTCCCATGAAACCGAAATCTTATGCAGGCTATAACTCCAACACTGTTTGGGATAATTTGATGATATTTGATAGTGACATATAGCAGGTCAAGTAGAAGTGTTGCATGCAAGAAAGACAACTCTTGCTCTGTTCTTTTTTTCTAGTTATCTCCCCTGATCGAATTTTTAAGCCAAAGTCTTATGTACTCCATAACTTCTTAATGGTTTGAAATATTTTGATAAGATTTGGTACAGGCACAGATAAGGACCAGTAAGCATGTCATATTCTAGTTTTCTTGACAGAATAAATTTCTAAGCCAAATTCTTGTGCACTCTATAACGTCTAAATGGTTTGAAATATTTTGATAATATTTGATAGACTCGTAGATAAGGACCAGTAGGCGTGTCGCGTAAAAGACAGACAACTCTCACTCTTTGTTATGTAATCTGCCCTGCATCTGCAATATTGTGCAGGCTATAACTCCCATACTGCCAGCGATAATTTGATAATATTTTGGTGGGACATATATCCGGTCAAGTAGAAGTGTCACATGCAAGAAGGACAATTCTTGTTTTGTTCTTTTTCTTGTATACTCCACTGAATAAATTTCTAAGCCAAATTCTTGTGCACTCCATGACTTCTTAATGCTCTGAAATATTTTGATAATATTTGTACAGGTATAGATAAGGACCAGTAGGCGTGTCGCGTGCAACAAGGACAACCTCTGCTGTGGTTGTTTTCTAGTTACTTCGCCCGAATGAATTTCTAAGCTAAATTCTTGAGTATGTGTTTTGAAATATTTTGATAATATTTGGTAGAGGCATAGATAAGGACCAGTAGGCACGTCGTGTTCAAGAGTACATTTACTCTCACTTTCTCCATAATGTACTTATCTCCCCTGATGCCGAAATCTTGTGCAGGCCATAACTCCGATACTGTTTGAGATAACTTGATAACTTTTGGTAGAGACATATATCAGGTCAAGTAGGTGTGTAGCATGCAAGGACAACTTTTACTCTGTTGATTTTTCACCCCAATAAACACACAGCAAGTTCCTTTACCTTTACAAGCTATTTACTTTTGCTATTATTTCTGAATATGTACACTCACAAATTAAAGGTATTTGCAAATATTGTGGATCCTGTACAAATAATCATATCAGAAGTCACTATTAGATGATGTTGACAAAAATAAAAAAAAGAACATAGAAAAATAAAATCATTAACAGTACACCTAATATTGTTTTCACTTATTGTTTTGGTCACATTTCATACTATCTGTGCATCTTTTTACTTTGCTCTGTTTCAATATTCCCATGATATCTGATTGAAATACACCAAATTTAAAAATAGCGGTTTGGTCGGGGGATGTGCCAGCTCTTCTGATGGCTATTTTTATTTATTACTTTTTCAGCAGTGACTTACTGAGATTTATCAGTGAATTATAATCTATTTCATTTCGAACGTTTTGACGTCATCATTGCTAGGCGACGTTGCTGGCGTTATTGGTAACACCAATAACAATAGTTGACGTTTCGCGGAAAATTTGATAAAATTATGGAAATCAGACTGCTATTTTCAGGTCCAGTTGGCGTTTTTGAGGTAAGACCTGCAACACAAACATAAAGTATGATTTTCTTGATAATCCAGTTCATCTTTCGTGACATTTTTATGTCTGTGTTTCAAGCACAGGATGATTTTTGCATTAAAGTGAAAACAAGATGGCGACTGAGTTTCAAACTAAACCACGCCTCTTGAAATTCATGCACTGACTGGAACTATTTTGGTAGGAAATCCTAACGGCTGAATATAAAAATTCAAAGGTACGTAAAACATGGAAGAAAATGTAATAAACAGTTTATTTGGTTGTTTTGATCGATTACGGAGAAATAATTCACTCGTGTTCTAAGGTTTGCTTGTAAAAAATCTCGTTCGCTTAGCTCACTCGTTTTTTAAGCACAAGCCTTAGAACACTAGTGAATTATTTCTCCGTAATCGATCAAAACAACTGAATAAGCTCTATGTAATGACGGTATCCTCTGAATAATAGCGACGCCATATGATAAAATGATATACGAGTACGATCATATGTGAAATACCTGTAAACTTAGTAAAGCCTGCAGTGCTTAAGTAAAATTCAAAGGCGGTAAAAATTCTTTGCTCTACATGTTCTTTTTTTTTATTATTTTGTTTCACTATTATTATTATTATTATTATTATCTTTGAAGTAGGGAGTTACTAATGAGTACCCGATGTGAGCAGTGAGACGGGGCACAGCATTTCCCACAAGATTACATACGTGCCCAGCTAAGACACAGATCAGTTTGTGCATCCACGCAGTCTAGTCAGTTTATGACACTGTTGGGGCCACGGATCGGAAGCATCTTCTGACGGGCAGCGAAGATTCGTGCAGGCTGAATAACTGAAGCCTTTCCCCACGTGGCTGTGTTTAAGCCTTCAGAAATAATTCAGGATTTATCAAGCCGCTAACTAAAAAGGGACGGAGCCTGGCTTTGAGCAAGCACAATAGAAGTGTTTCAAAGTTGAAAGTGTAAACTTTAACCTGATAACCATATATAAAAACTTTGCAATTTTTATCTTATATTTCCGCAGAAAGTAAGACGAAATTTAATTCAGATTGTTTTATTTTCGGAGACAACTTGAATAAAACATCTAGGCTTACTTTCTTTGAAGAATCACTTAAGTGCCATGACAAGACAAAGTCAAAGATGTGCGTCCAGCGAAGACAGATCAGCCTGGACATCCGCCCAGTCTCATCAGAGACTTCGCTGTCCGCATGACACTGAGCACAAAGCAAATACTGATAAATCTGGGCGGATGCCCAGACTGATCTGAGTCTTCGCTGGTGCACAGTCACTTTGCTGATTTTGTTGTATTGCGACTCGACTATTGTTTTCTCTGATGATTTATCCTATACTGTGCTGAAACTAAAACGTACATTTGGTCTTGTGCGCCCAGTGAAGATTCAGATCAGCCTGTGCATTTTCGCAGTCTGGTCAAAAATCTTCGTTTGGCTGATGTTTGATAGCCAAGGACGCAAAGCTTCTTTACGAGGACAACGAAGATTCTGACCAGGCTGCATGATACGCAGGCTAATTTGAGTCTTCATTGGGCACACATATATCTGAAGGTATGTTTTCTTACGTTGTGGCTCAACTGTCTATGAGATAGAACATGAAGACTATTTTCTCATGATACTTCTCAAATAAATGTTTTTGTTTTCCGACAAAGTCAACACAATCTACATGTTTTTACAACAGGTTCATAGCAAGGTTCAAACTCTGGCTCAGTCTCTTCTAGAGAGTGATCTCGAGTGTCCATGTGTTGAGGCATGTCAAAGGACGCAGTTCTATCAAAGAAATTAAACGGCCGTATCATGAACCCGGTCTCAACCCTGGTAGTCATAGGAAAGTCTTCGGATGTTGGCAGGTGCAGGAAACCTACCGCAACCCACGCGACAATGTCGTCATCTACGATGTGCTCATCATTGATGTGCCTGTCAAGGTAGGCCTTTGGATTGTTCATTCGATTGATGTCGTAGATGCTTGTCAACACTGGCTCCTCTTCTTTGCGCTTTGTGACTGCGCAGTGATACTTTGTGAAAGACAATGGTCGCATTGCGGCATGACTGGAGGTTAATGACTGCGAGCCTGTGAGAAAAAAAAAGCATTCATGAAATTCGAATAACATTCAAAAGACATATATAAAATTCTTAACTGAACCACCTTATGTTCCCCAACCTACGGGGAGAGGGACATATCATTTTTGGTGCGGATCCCGTTGGCGTCGGCGTCGGTATGACTTTCATTTCTGCACAATATATTGGGAGCCAGTGGTTGGATTCCTACCTTTTAATGGATATATAATTGGGACATTACAAAGAACTGATTAGATTTTTTTACCTTAATCTAATTTTCAAGGTCACAGCGGTAAGATAAAAAACAAAAACCCTGAAAATTCACGGTTGTGGGACATCTGGCTTTCTCTCTCTCTCTCTCTCTCTCTCTCTCTCTCTCTCTCTCTCTCTCTCTCTCTCTCTCTCTCTCTTCTGAAAACACCGTTACTAGTTTTACCTTGTTCTATTGTGCATTTAAACCACTGGGCCGGTGATTTCAATAGTATTAAAAATTTAGGGTAAATATTTCAGAGCAAAAGACAGAAATAGAAAAGACAAATGGCTTTTCACAAAATATATGGTTAATCAAAACAAAATATTTTCATTTAAAACAAAACAGCAAGCAAAAACATCTTCCCGAGTGCTGTCGAAAGGATAGCAGTAGCTTAAGTAGCTGTTTTACAAGAGGGGTTGTTCGTACAACGATTAAATGCGATATATAACAGGCCGTACACGGAATGGGTAGGATAGATGCAAATGAACGCACCCGTATTAGAGACAAAATCAGTTTATTTTTATTAAAAATTGAATACAATATTTTACTGAGAATTATTTTGAGTGAGAGGGAGAGAGAGATGAAAAGGGAAACAGAATTTTTTTTTATTATTTTATTGCGACATGTACGGATCCTTGTCAGGTTAACGTACACTTACGCAATCGGACCAGGACCCGTGCATCACTTGCATATAGTCTCTACACAGCCAATACAACCGAGAGGTCCTGGTTGATCACTGTCTACATATGTTAATATTTCATGATGTCTAATTATCGGGACAAATATTGTGGGGGATAGAAAATAACACTGGAAAGAAATAAATGACTCTCACTAAGAGATTCTCTTATGGGTAAAGAAAATTATTTTCTTTAAGGATAGTTCACTTTTTTCAAAGGGTTTTGTGTATGTTCAGTCTGCTGAATTTTTGCTGCGATCACCTGCTATATGCATATGGCTGCCCATTTTGCTTTCTGTTTTGTTTTCCTGGTTCTAATGTTAGCAATGCGGTCACCTCAAATTCAGTAGCTGCCTTCTGCTTCCAGTTTTTTTTTTTTGTTTTTTTTTTTTTTTTTTGTTTTTTGTTGTTTTTTTTTTTTGTTTTTTTTTTTTGTTTTTTTTTTTTTGTTTTTCTGTGTGTGCATTGATTGTTTGTGTTTTGTATCGATGCAAGCCGATATCCAGAAAGTCACAATTATAGAATATAGCCTACTTAACATCATGAGGCAGAGAACACTAACTACGATGAACAGCGCATACTAGAAAAGCTAATAAAAAGCAACACAACCAACACTCCCTTGCCCATCGAGTGAACACAGTGCCAGATAGCAATAATAGCGTCAGTACAAGAACGCATAAAAAGCAAAAACAAAACAGGAAGCAAAGCGGGCAGTCGTACGGTGGGTGACCACAATGCTAAAAATGAAACATTACTTAAATATGTTTACCTGTTTGTAATGGTACAATCTGGTAGCCTCTTTCTACTCCCCATTTATTCTTGTGTCTATCGTTAACAAACAGCCAGAACTGTTGCTCAGGGGTTTCTTGTATACCGATCTCTCGTTCTTTCTTTTCCCACTCAACGTATCTCGTCTCATTATAGAGAAAATATTCGGGCGCTTTTCTTATGTCCGTTTGTGTCCGTAAAGCATCCAAAACAGGTCCGCTTTTCCATTTTACGACCTCAAATGTATTATTCTTATCGATAACATCCATATCCACTTTAAATCCGAACATGTGGTCATGAATAGGACCAGTCTGGTGGTCCGACACACGATATCCAAATGCATCTCTACTGTTCTCCATTGCCCTTGGATTGTGTTCGTCCCAGAAACTGGCCTGAATGTAACCACTAGCCATGGCCCGAGTAATTACTTTTCCATCGAGATAAAAATGAAACTCAAACGTATAGTCGTAGTTTCCAATAACAACCGGCACCCGAACAACCAGAAACCTATGTCGTAAGCCTGCGTCAAATGGCGGCGAGCTATGCCGCCATAATGCTTCCTGTGCGTCAGCCTCAAATATACAGATAGATTCCATATCGTAAGACTTTTGTGTGACAGACCACCAGTAGCTTGTGTTCAGAACAGTAGCATGCTCTGGACAATCTATTCCTTTGATCACGAAGCTTGGAGTGTCGCCGCCCATAATACCATAAGTGGCATCCATATATACAATATTATGTTGAGCATGCGAGTCCATTGCGTAGACTAGACCGATGTCATTTACAGCATGTTCATAAATAATGCGTTCACCCTTAAATTTAATGTCAAATAGGGCAGGTCCCCGAATCTGTCCACCGCTAATATCAAAACTCCAGTCCATATATTCAACATGGGTACCGGTAACCGTATACCGCGGTCCTTTTGGCAGGTACGTTCTTGGTCCTGGCATGTCCGCATATTGTCGCAGAGGCTGACTGGTATCTCTTTGTGGATATACTCTCTTATAAGTCGTGTCTTTGTATCCTCGTGGTAGTATAACCTTTCTTACTTCATTATTTTGATAAGCATTTAAAAGATCTCGAGCGGTTGTGTAAGGACCCTGGTTTAGATAGTGGAAATCGTAGGTATACCATTCCGACACGTTGGTACCCGGATTGTGAACGGTGCCACTGAGAGGTAGTAGGTGGATAAGATCAGGAAGTTCTAACGTTTTGAATCCAATAAAACCAATGTTAAACCTATGAAAAATACACAAAATAATACAATGAAATGCGATATTCACACATTTGTTTTAGCTGACTGGAAACTGCTTCGAGGTTTCAAAGATTAAAATTTACTGAATTGAGTTAATTTTATGGACTTTGTACATAAAAGGTTTGTCTTTTGACGTCAAATTTAACATCTAAACGTTACTTGTCACATAAAAACCGACGTTCATAAACGTGGAAACGGTACTGAAAATCCAAATTGGTATTTGGTACGTAATATATATGGTTGACTTTGGAAAGAATAAAAAGGAATAATTTTATTTTAAGATCTTACATTATTATTTCCAAATGAATATATCGTTTACTTTTCCAGTATACTGGATTTTATGAGACCGCAAACTCAAATGATATGTAAATACACAGAGGATATTTGCTTTTTTGGGGTGAACACTTCAAATATTTTCATAGAGTGTAAAAAAAAAATCAGTATTTCGCACTCGTGAAATTTTGAATGTTTTCATTACACGAGATGAACTTTTATGGTATTTACGGAAAAAAGCAAATTTTCTTTTTATTTTACTGTGTTCATGCTTAAGCGTTTCTGACGTCACCGGAAAAAAGACAGAAACATTATGACGTCGACACCGAGTGCTTACTGCAAAGAGAGAGAAAAACAAATATTTCGGCAACTCAAATTATTTTGATACCAGAATGTTACTTATTTCTCTAACTAAAAATGCATACCCAACTTGGTAGTTTAGTTCAGAAACAAAGAAGTTAGAGGTGTTCAAAAACAAAAAGAAGCGGCGGTAACATTTAACAATAAATAAAATCGAAGCCATCCAAAGCGAGGAGTGAATATGTAAACCGTATCAGTCACTAGTGAAATGATATTGTATCATTTCACTAGTGATTGATAACACTTGTATTTTCACCAGATATACACTGACTTCATCGATTCATATGTTCGGTCTTTGTGTTCAAATGACCGTTTTACAGATCATATTGATCTTTCGTGTGTTGAAATACAACGCTAAAATAAAAACAAAATCTTGGACCAAGTTTTTGAAATAATAAGCCAACTTCAGTTCTATATTATATTTATGGAATAGTCATGGACTATACGAAGTGGTTATTTCATTGTTTCTACAATTTTGGCCTGTGCAATAATTAAATGTTTCAGTATTTCACATGCATGCTAAAAGCGAAATTCAAAGCAGCGTGAACACAGGTGTGTCAGAGTAGAAACACATACATTGCTACTAAATCGAGGGTTGAGCGCAAGACTATGGTAACTCAAACATATTTTTGAAACCCTTGTTTAGGGGCAACTTGAACCCCTTTGTAAACAATGCAAATTTAGGTGCCATTGCTCATACGAGCAATGGCACCTAAATTTTCATTGTTTACAGAAAAAAATGTTGTAATCTTCATAACGCCTTCATGGTGAGGAGATTAGGTTTGGGGAAAAACAGCCATCTGACTTACGCCAGTCTTGCGCTCAACCCTCAAAATGACAGTCTAGAATGGTCATTTCACATCGCATTTTAATAAATGTAATGAATCATAAGCAGGTTCCGAAGAACCTTTATGTACATATAAACTCCTTGTAACTACTGCCCAGTAAGCATTCTACATAAATCTATAGGGGCCGTTATCGGCCCGTCAGGGTAGCTGACGGGCCGATAACGGTCCGCTATAGATTTATGTAGAATGCTAGCTGGGTGAAAAGCAGTTATTTAAGATAAGATACAGACAATGGTCTAAAATGTATACACCATTTAGTCGGTGAAATTCACATACTAAAATGTACTTTTGTCAGTTTAACATTGATGTGACCAGGAACAGTTACCTTGTTTCTCGTTGGTCACCATCAGAATTTGGTGGTCCGTTCAATAAATTTATGTACAAATCATCAGGATATTCAGCGTCAAAACTTTCTATGATTAATGGTTCAAGTATTTCCAGATCTTTGCTAATAATTTCTTCCATCGCCTCAAGTTCAAGAAACTCGTATGGTCTTGTATTGAACTTGATATCTCCTGCTTTCGTAATCTCACTGCAAGTCAACGGACCGCTGACACCAAGGGGACCAACTTTATATTCCATAACGTCAGGCGAGGAAATCCCTCCACGCTGCACCGTCACTTTCGCATAACGTCCAGGCTTTAATCCACCCTGATCAAGGTATTTCAAGGCGTCTGTTTTGACTGGGGGTAAGATAGACTGGTATAATATGAAGGTGTCCTTGAGACTTTTTGGTGGATTAATTGTTGAAATAATGTTACTATCTTTCAGGAAGTCAGCAATTCTATCCATTTCATTTGTTGTGAGTGGTGCATAGATAGAGTCCTCGTAGTTCAAATGTTTAACTGGATTTCTACTGTTGCAATTCTTCGAGGTTTCGGCTGTCGTACTTGGCCGGCTGCTAGGTATGCTGCTAAGTTGTGATCTTTCGGTTTGGTACCGCATCTTATTTGTCTGTGGTGTTGTTATTTTGTCCTCGTTTTCATCTGGTCCACCGTGATAAGCGTAGATACCAATAAGTATTCCGCCAGCGATGCCAATGGCAAAACAGAAGACGCTGAACAATTGTGAGCAGACAATGATCTTACATGACCGCTCCTCTCGCTTCTGTTTGAATGCTGCTGACTGCTTGTCATTCACATATCTGCCGGGTCCACTTTCAGCGTCATGGGACTCGGCCATTTTGTTGCGACTTGAACTAGGGTTTGTCGATCTGCTACATCACCTGATAAGAAAACATAGTGTCAGTAAACATAGTGTCAGTAAACATAGTGTCGTATTTTGTTCTGTACAAGTATTGACCGATGAAATGGACCTGCCAGTTTCACATTTTAAATGGAGTGTGTTGCTGTGTGAAAACCGTTACCTTAAGGGTTTGTTGTCATTAAAAGTGCGTATGGAATGACAAGATTTGTCAGACTGGGTTTCACATTATTCGTGCTTTATTATTTCATTTCTGGATTCAGGATTAGCGTGTTGCTTATTAGGATTCTGGGTATATTATTTATAAAAAAAAAGGCGATATTTAAAAGCCATATGTAGGAAATATGCAAAATCACGGGTATCCGCGTTTACGTTTTCCGAAGTATTAATAAGTTTTCGAAAAACAACCAGGGCGGAGGGGGGAGGGGGAAGTGGGGCAGGGCGGGGGCAGCACTCTGAATTTTGCCTGCTACATAGGCTATGACTTTTTTTTTTTCGTTTTAGAATTTGAAATTTTACTATTTTTTTGTGAGGTTGGGGAAAAGTGGCTATTTTGTGGGGCAATTGCAGGTATTTTTTGCGGTCACTTTAAAACTCACTACTTTTGGCGGTCTGTCAAAAGTCTTGAGGGCATTGTAAGAATCGAGGTTAGAAACTTCTGTTGAACTAATAGTTGTTTTTATTTATTTAACAGCTCTCTTTCTGCTGTGCATCAGTTCAATGTCATTAAAGTAAAAACGGAGCTGCTGTTGGAAACTCTTTAAAGCATTAATATTACTAATACAATCATTATACAGGAAAATAAATTAAAAACCATACTTTTATAAAAAGGAAGCAAGGGGAATATTTTTCTGGGTACGCGAATACCGGATAATATTTTTGGGGATATGGCTGTTATATCGAATAATTGTTTGGGTATGGCTGATATACCGTATATTTTTGGGGGTAAAAACTATATGCTGGGGCTCAGTCTATGTAGCAGACAAAATTCAGAGTACACCCCCCCACACACACACACACATCCCCCGCCCACACACACACACCATCACGAAAACATGCCTATATAATTTTGACCCCTTTAAACCCCACTTTTCTTATTTCTGCTCAAAACATAGATAGTGGGTACTCTTTAGAATCGCCTCGCGGAGGCGGTTCTAACGAGTACCACAATCTCTGTTTTGAGTAGAAATATGAAAAATATCAGAGTTTTTTTTATCTCAAAATTTTCAGTTTTAAGAGGTAAATTTTTCTATATATTTGAATAGGCGTGTTTTCGTAATGCACCCACCCACCCACTTCCCCCTGTGATGCAACTAGTGTAGAATGTTCATCAAATTACTACACCTGGCAGTAATAAATATCAAAAAAGAAATTCGTAACCCAGAAAAGACCACATTTACCATCACGAAAACATGTCTATATAATTTTGACCCCCTTAAACCCCACTTTTATGTAGTAAAACTGGGGTTTACAGGGGTATATATTATTTTTCTTATTTCTGCCCAAAACATAGATTGTAGGTACTCATTAGAACCGCCTCGACGAGGCGGTTCTAACGAGTACCCACAATCTTTGTTTTGATCGGAAATATGAAAAATATCATATTTTTTTATCTCAAATTTTCATTTTCTGGTGGTAAAATTTTCTATATATTTGAATAGGCATGTTTTTGTAATGCGAAGCACAACTTTCCCGAGGCATCGAAAGACGAGAGGTGAGGAACAAACAATGATAACACACAACGGCAGTTACAAAAAGCGACAAATAAAACAAAGGAGTGTTGCAACAGGGAAAACTACTGGAGAGATGTACTTGAACTAGTGTTACTCGATCGAAATCTTACCCTCATACGATCCTCTACTTCATTAGTGAAACATCACATTAAAACCCAAATAATCACAAAACTACAATGAAACAAAGGAAATTCTTTAATTGGACCAGTACGGGTCCGACAATAAACAGCAATAGTCACATCACGAAAACATGCCTATACAATTTTGACCCCCTTAAACCCTACTTTTATATCGTAAAACTGGGGTTTGCTGGGATATACATTATTTTTCTTATTTCTGCTCACAAGCATAGATTGTGGGTACTCGTTAGAACCGCATCGTCGAGGCGGTTCTAACGAGTACCCACAATCTATGTTTTGAGCAGAAATATGAAAAATATCAAATTTTTATCGGAAAATTTTCAATTTTTGGTTGTAAATCTTTCAGTATATTTGAATAGGTGTGTCTTCGTAATGAGTCGGCAACCTTCTGAAACAGATTGAGGAAAAAGTCGTCCGAAAACAAAAGGCCCAATTCACCATCACTAAAGATGGACGAAAAGTTATTAATCATAAATGGGTTAACCATACATGCAGTTTACCACATTCATAACGACTGGCAATACTTTTAAAGTGTTCCGAAAATCAGTATAACCAAAAAGTCAGACTCTGATCTTAAAAATTTACTTTTCCCAAGTTTAACATTGCAGTTCCATTATTTCCCGTGTGATCTAACGGTCAGTAAACACTCATCCATTTACACATATAAAATATAATAAAAAGGCATAAATGTCAACCTACCTAAAATTCCTAAAAGAAGTGAAACTTACTAAACAATCAGCCTTTTAGAGAGCATTGTTCATATATGTATACAGTGGGTGCCTCAAATAAATTCTAGACTAAAAATCACTTGGATTTTGACAATTCACGGGACGTTTATGTTTTTCTGTTGTCTATTTTTTAAGGGGGTCGAATGTTTGCAGGCCAAGTGATTTCCTTTAAGGAAAAGTGGGTCCTTTTATATACCAATCCAGAAAAATGGGGTCAATCATATACTTCGTGCTGAAAAAAGGGGGCTAATCATACACTTGGCAGCGCTGAAAAAGGGGGCCTTTCGGCACGCACATCCGTACTATGCCATATATAGGAAGTTACTCCCCCCCGCCCCCCCCCCCTGCCCCCACCCCACCCCATCCCCTAGCACGGTATTAGACTAATAAAAAGTCGGAACAATTTTATAGACAACCGCTGTATCCATATTAACTCATAATGACATTTTAACCTTTACCACTTTCTGGGCAATTTTAGCAGAAGACGAATTGATATTTTTCGTACTTTTCCCAGAAAACAGCATTTGATATTTCATTCAATTTTCTCCTCAGGAGACAACTTGCATGAAATATCAAGGTCTGTTTTCTCGGGGAAAATAAGAAAAAATACAAATGTACTTCTAAATGTTGTCTACTTATTTTTTTACCCAGCCTGCACAGTGTTTAATACAGCAAATTCTACATAATGGTCAGTTAAATGATCAAAGACAAAACATTTTGTAATCATTTTCGGACATTCCGCTTGTCATAGCGACTTAGGCAGGTAAATTAGGAAAAGTCTTTAGTTGTACTTCAAAGGTGAGAAAAATCGCTAATCCTGGATGGACATCGCTTATCGTGGACACAAACGGACGCATTTGCAGATACCATATATACCCTATTTGTTGGAGCGACTTAACATCTTTCACTGGGAAAAGGTTGTTTAGTAACGTGAAAAGTTCGAACTACAGAAAATGACCTACCAGGACTGGGTGATTGGAATTTCACGAAATGCTAAATGGTACCTCCAAATGCAAAACCACCGCACTTTAAAATTTATCATACTTTACTCTGTGATAAAAGGTACGTTTTTGTGTTCAGTGTTAACAACAGAAGAAATTAAAGCATTAACTATTTCCATTACACACTTATGGTCGCCACCATTTTCGGCCGCCGCCATTTTCTGCGGCAAATCTGCGAAAGAAATGACCATTGTGAGAAAATGTGTTCTCATGCTAAGTAAACTCTGTCCTTTTAAAGTAGGCCCTTTTTCAAAAGGAGCTGTGTGTGCAGGCAAGCAAACAGAAAGTCACGACTTTGTTTCCCTGTCGGAAATTCTACCCAGTCATCACGAAAACACGCCTATGTAATTTTGACCCCCCTTAAACCCCACTTTTATATAGTAAAACTGGGGTTTACAGGGGTATACATTATTTTTCTTATTTCTGCTCAAAAACATAGATTGTGGTACTCGTTAGAACCGCCTCGGCGAGGCGGTTCTTACGGGTACCAACAATCTATGTTTAGAGCGGAAATATGAAAAATATCAGAGTTCTTGTATGTAAAAATTTTTAGTTTTTGGAGGCGAAATTTTCTATATATATATTTGAATAGGCGTGTTTTCGTAATGGTATTCTGTTCTCTAAAGAATGAGACTCCTCCTACAGGCTATAAATAGTGTACATCAGTACCCCCTAAATGATAACCATTTTCATTATTTACCCAATGCAAAAGGCATAAGCAATAGTGTATACCAAGATCAGAAGCCGCAAAAGTAAAACGCGGCGTCTGATCAGGGTCTACACTGTTTCCACTTATCCAGCAGAATTAGGAACTTCAATAGTTACTTAACAACGCGTTCAAATTTTGCAGGGTATTAGGAATAACTGGGTACGAATACTAAGGGTATATACCGACATAGTTCGAGTCGTCTCTGACGTTTAAGTGGCTTCTCTTTATTTTGATATTGACCGCTTACCGTCAGAGCAACTTAGCTATCGAAAATACCAGCCCATCACGAAGACATACCTATATAATTTTGACCCCCTTAAAAACCCACTTTTGTATAGTAAAACTGGGGTTAACAGGGGTATACATTATTTTTCTTATTTCTGCTCAAAAACATAGATTGTGGGTACTCGTTAGAACCGCCTCGCCGAGGCGGTTCTAACGAGTACCCACAATCTATGTTTTGAGCAGAAATAAGAAAAATATCAGATTTTTTTTATCTGAAAATTTACAGTTTTTGGAGATGAAATTTTCTATATATTTGAATAGGCGTGTTTTCATAATGCAGTCTTGGCTTGGCACTCTCAAAGGAAAACTTCTGAATCTCATCCAGCAGATAGCAACATTAAATTTTAAACAAAAGGAATCATTTTCCAATAAATTAGATAATTTATTTCATTGGAAACTTGCATAACCGCTGTTTTCACTATACCTGTCAAAGTCTACCCGCGTTGCCGAGACTGACACTGTAAAAGCCAATTTGTTACCCCAAAATGTCAATTATTCATTTCGAAATTCAAGTATGATCATTTTTTTCCGTCAAAATATTAGTTTGATAATCCTTAGTGGCTATCTACATTACGCATTAACTTCCATGCCTCTATTTTGGTGGAAACCCTTATTTTAGACAGGACAGGAAAAATCCTGATTTTCATAATAGAAGTTGCTCTGATGTTAGTGGCAAATATCAATACAAAGAAAAGCCACTAAAACATCAGAGATTAATACCAACACAGCAACAGATGAGATGTTGTTTTTTTTCTTGTTGTTGTTGTTTTGTTTTTTTTTTTGTTTTTTTTTTTTCATCCGAAAAATGCTGTTATCTTTCTCATTTCTCCACAAAGACATACGTTGTGGGTACTCATTAGAAGCGCCTCAGCAAACACTGTTCTCACAAGCGTTTTGGACAATGTCTGAAGCCCTGCAATCGCAGTTTCCAGTGTTTATCTTCAGATGGGCACAGTAGCCTTTTGAGGGTGTGTTTAGGATGTGGCAATGAAATTATCAAATATGGCCCACAAACATTTTACATCATCTGATTAGTCAGGTTAAAGGTTCTGCATGTTATAATAGTGTACAACCAGTGAACCGCAACGTAAGAACACATACCTTCTGACATGTGCACCCCTACGAAAATTCAAATAAGCCTGTGCATCTGCACAGTCTGATCAGTGTTTGTTGTTAGTACGAAGAAACTTCGCATTTTTCACTATACAAATTGTGCCCAGTGAAGATTCTGATCAGACTGCAAAAGCACAGATGATCTGGTTTTTCGCATGGCGCAACCCAAGGTATGTTTTTAGGGGATACAAAGCAGGAACAATTTTGCGCTACCAGAACTTGACCATGGTCTGGGATAATATGATCAGGTTTTTGGTTTTGACAAAATCGATGAAATAAAACAATTTACAAACGTTTCATGATGGTATATAAAGAACTTTAGAAAGGATGTCCTTGATTCAGCATACACATTTTATGGTTTCTGCACATTATGTCAATATGGAGAAAATCACACCAAGAAAATATCTAAAGAAAATCCTTCAATGCGTTCAAGAAATATGGAACGAACATGATTTATAAGACGGGATGGCCACAATGTAAAACAGAATGTAATAATTTATGTTTCGCCACTGTTGTGAAACGTCGCACCAACTAGACTTTTCAGAGATTTTCCTGAAGTACACATTCCTGCAAACAAACCTTAAAAACGATGGCTCAAGTGCTACATTTTACAAAAGGAGACTTTTCCATCAGGAATAAGAGCAAGCAACCAGGGTACATATATAACCCAGCCTACATCAACACCACGAAAGCTAATACACAACCCAAAAGTTTCAAGTCCAAGATCTTGACCTCATGGTCATAAAATGTCCCGGGACATACATCTATAAAATCTTTGTATCGATGTGCAACTCTTTTTTTTCGATTCGGGGTTTACGACCCTTTCAAGAATATTTCACTTATATCAAGCCGATCGTTCAACAAAGGTGGGCAAAAACCCGGGGAAAAACCACCTGACCACCCGTAAACAGAACTTGGCTTTCCCACATAAGACCCGAGCGCGGCTCGAACCACAGCGGTGAGAAACCTAATGAATTAAGCCGCCTCTCTTATCCACTAGTCTACGGGGGCCCGCTGTATCGCTGTGTAACTTCAGTGCAAGTATGTTCTGAATCTATTCATGTGTTGGAGAGATATAATCTCTTAGAAACACTGGATTTTTATATAAAAGGATGGATAGACGGATGACAATAATTTGGTATGTTACATCCCTTTCAGCAGTACTAAGTCATATCAAAATTGTGGAAGGGTGATAATGAAAGGCTCTATGTACTAAAGCGCCTTACAGTCGTGAGCTGAATTCTACCCCCTACATGATTCGAATCAAGAACCTCGTGTTCCTAAGTCAAAAGCACCCACTCAGCCGCCATGACGCTTCCATAGATGCACCGACAGACACATGGATGAACTGTATGACAAAAACTATATACCTCTAAGGGATATAATAAATAAGCTTCCTTGATCTATGTATCCCTGCTCAAATTGGGTTATTCTCAAAAGAAAGGAACGTGCTTCCCATATGGGGGTCACACTTCAATGTGGTTACTCAAAGGAAAGTGTGCTTTGTGGTCACATTTAAGGGGGGGGGGGTGGTTACTAAAAAAGGGAAGAATGTGCTTCATATATGGGGTCAATCTTAAATGGGTTTACTCAAAGAAAGGAATATGCTTCCCATGTGGGCTCACTCTTTAATGTGGTTACTTGGAAGAATGTGCGTCCTGTATGGTGCCCTTCTTAAATGGGGTAACTCAAAGGAAAACAAATGTGCTTCCCCTATGGGATCACTCAATGGACTACTCTTAAAAAGGGTTACTAAATGAAAAGAATGTGCTTCCCATATTCAGTCACACTTAAATGGGGCTACTCTCAAACATAAGAATTTCTTGTGCTTTCCACATTGGTTCACAATTAATCTGGGCTACTCGCAAAGAAAGTGTTTCGTATATGGTGTCACGCTTAGGCTACTTTCATAGAAAAGAGTTTGCTTCCGATACGGGGTTATTCTTCGATGAGCTACTCTTAAAGAAAAGAATGTGTTTCCCATATAGGGTCACTCTTAAGTGTGGTTACTCAAAAAAAAAGAATGTGCTACCCATATGGGGTCACTCTTCAATGGGGCCACTCTCAAGGAAAAGAATAAGTCCATTCTTAGATGGGCTACCCTTAAAGAAAAGAATGTTTCCCATATGGGGTCATTCTTAAATGGGGCTTCTCTGGAAAACAAATACGAGAGTCCTGCAAAAAGTTTTGTCACTGGATTCGAATTACTTCAGTGCTACAGTCAAACATATTTTATTACAAACCTTCAAAATATGCCCCTTTTACTGAAACACATTTTTGTAACCTTTTTACCCAGTCGCGAAAAGCAGATAAAATAGTCTTCTTTTGGTATCTGTTGGAGACACTGATAAATAGCGCTGCCAAGAGAACTTCTAGACGTATACTTATTTCCAGAAAGCATTTTCTTAAGCCTTGGAAATAAAAAGAAGTCACAGGGACTCAGGTCAGGTGAATAAGGTGGATAATTTAAAACGTTCACCTTTTCAGAAGCCAAAAAAGACTTAAGAGAGGAAGCGTTGTCATGTAAAAGGTGGACTCCTGACCATCCTTTGCCTGGTCGCTTCTTATTGTAAAACTCTTTCACTTTCTTCAGCACAGAATTCTTGTAGAATCGGCAAGTGACTGTATGACCAGATGGACAATGCACTTGAAAGACTGGCCCACTTGAATTAAAGAAAATTGCGTACACCTTTTTCGAACATGGTTCTCTTGGCAATACATGGGCTTTTTGAGCTTTTCGCTTCCATTGCTTATTATCAGCCCTTCTTTGTGGCTCAAACATGTGCACCCAGGTTTCATCACCTGTTAGCAAGTTAGTAATAACCCGACTATTACAGCCTTTGTATGTTTTCAGAAGTTCCCGGGCACATTTAAGGCGTTGTATCTTTGCTCCTCAGTGAGCAAATGAGGTACCCACCTAGCGCAAACCTTTCTCAGGTCCAAACGCTTTTTCAGAATTGTTTGCACACTGCCTTCTGATATGCCAGTACAACTAGCTATATCTTTGACAGACAATCGCATATCCTGTTTGACCACAACTTTACAGCAGCGATGTTAGCCTTGGTAACAGAGGTTTTAGGCCTTCCAGGATGGGTATCATCTTCAACAGAAAATTTCCCAGCTTTAAAAGCTTTAACCCACCTAAAACCTGTGCGCACTGAAATGGTCTGAGGTCCATATATACCACACAATTCATTAAATATCTGCTTTTAATCTATATTAAGCCTAATGCGGCATTTAATATTGCTACGAATTTCAGTCTTCTGCTCCACGTTCCAATGTAACAAGTAAATTGGTCAGCGTATATGACTGCATCTATTTCAATTTGAAATAACTCGGTCAGTTGGAAAGCAATTTGCATGAAATAAACGGGTATCGTTAGCTATTCAACACACCATTCAAGGGCAGTGAAGCATTTTAAAATATACCTGGGATAAAACTAAGGAAGCCTATTAGTGACACAACTTTTTGCATGACCCTCGTATGCTTCCCAGTTGGGGTCACTCTTAGATGGGCAACTGAAAGAAAAGAATATGTTTCCCGGTTGGGGTCACTCTCAGACGGCTTCTCTCAAAGAAAAGATGTGTTTCACATATAGGATCACTCTTAAATGGAGCTACTCTC
The DNA here is from genome assembly GCA_964016985.1 of Anodontia alba. Lineage (NCBI taxonomy): Eukaryota > Metazoa > Mollusca > Bivalvia > Lucinida > Lucinidae > Anodontia > Anodontia alba. Next base: position 39,243,515 of record OZ024834.1, read on the forward strand.
AAAGAGCTTGTTCCCCATGTGTAGGAGGCATATAATTTTGGGGCAATGAGCTCTCTAGGAGCTGCATCCTATAAAGGGTGAAATTCAGTGAAACAAATAAACACTACTATAAAATAAATATTTATTAATCTACAGATAAATATTTCAAAGCTTTCACTCCATACTTCTGGGACATATCTCGCTGAAATTCACCTTTCAATGTCTTAAGGCATCTGAAATGAAAAATAAAAGATACAGCTGATAAAATACATGGAGTTACTCATGAAGAATTTATTAACTATGGTGAGAAAGCACATATCTTTTGAGCAAGGTTGTCCCTGAAGGAGCATTATCCCTGGAGGTGTGTCCTATCTATTGTAGGCAAATTCAATGACAAAATTACGTCTCTAACAGTTTTAATAATCTACAGATTAATATTTCAAAGCTTTCACTTCATATTTCTGGGACACATCTCGCTGAAATTTATTTTTTCAATGTCTAAAGGCATCTGAAAAGAAATGAAAAAATAAAAGACACAGAGGTTAATATATATGGAGCTTGAATTTGTTAACCATGGGGAGAAAGCAAATACTTTGGGGGCAAGGATGTCCCTGGAAGAGTGTCGTCCCTTGAGGAGATGCGTCCTACCTATTGTTGATAAAATGCATTGACAAAAATACACCTTTAACAATTTTTTATCAATCTACAGATAAATATTTCAAAGCTTTCACTTCAATTCCTGGGACATATCTCGGTGTGATTCACCATTCAATATCTGAAGGCATCTGAAATGAAAAATAAAAGATACAACCATAATACAGTTACTAGGATTACAAAAATGTCAATAAGCAGTGCTTATTAGATGAATGAGTGGGAAAATGGTGCTTATCATATATCGAGGGTTGAGCGCAAGACTGGCGTAAGTCAGATGGTTGTTTTTCCCCAAACCTAATCTCCTCACCATGAAGGCGTTATGAAGATTACAACATTTCTTTCTGTAAACAATGAAAATTTAGGTGCCATTGCTCGTATGAGCAATGGCACCTAAATTTGCATTGTTTACAAAGAGGTCCAAGTTGCCCCTAAACAAAGGTTTCAAAAATATGTTTGAGTTACCATAGTCTTGCGCTCAACCCTCGATATGAATACAGCTTAATTGATTGATTCTGTTGTGGATTAACAACACGTCAACCCTTCTACCCAGTCAGCATTCTACGTAAATCTATATCGGGCCGTCATCGGCCCGTCAGGGTAGCTGATGGGCCGATGACGGGCCGATGACGGCCCGATGTAGATTTACGTAGAATGCTAGCTGGGTAGGTCATTTTGTGTCATCTCCCAGAGAAAGGGAGAAGAGAGATAGAAGAGATAGCCGTGAAGATGAAAGAGAGGGACAGGGGAGAAAGAGGAAAATGAATGCAAGTAAAAAAACAGAAGAAATAAAAACATTCCCACTCTGCCCTTACCTGCTGAAAGGATAGCAGGCCTTGCCCAACTGTAATGTAAACCAATCTAAGTTGGACGCCCCAGTGATATAAGATACAAGACACCTTTGCTTCACCCAACCAATATGGAACTGGATATACTTGACAGGTTTTCTGCCATTTTGTTTAAGGATGGCAACTTTTGTGACTTTCTGGGCTCAGCTGTTCAAAACTAACGATGTCGTTAGTTAACGTAGCTTTAAAACTTCGATCATTAAATATGGCAAATATGCTAATATTTTTGCTGAAAATATGTGAGTAGCTTTTGCATTTCCAAAAGGTACTCACATTTTTTCAGCAAAAATACCTCTGAATTAGATATTGTACTTACTAGAACAGCTAACATTTTTACCACTTACGAGCTTGTTAAGTTAATGATGCTTTGAACAACTGGGCCCTGATTGCTTTCCAACATACTAAGCCCCTTATGTAAATTGGACTTCTCTAAAAGGTAAAAAATTTCTCCAAAAGGAGCAAAGTCTTTCCTTTTAGAGAATAGACCCATTTTCGACAAATAATTTTGGAAGAATTATCCATTCCCCTTAAGACCCAGATCAGACTGCACATCTACAATGTGGCTCACACCAGTATACATAGTTTTCTGTTTTGTATATTTTACACCAACCTCTCTCTTTCCCAGTGTTGTTTTTTCTTTGTTTTTGTTGTTTTTTAGTTTGTTTTTTTTTGTTGTTTCATTCGGGGTTTTTTTGTTCGTTTTTTGTTGGTTTGGTTTTTTTTAGCTTTTTTTTTGTATTTTTATTCTGAATTTATACTGAATGCTAAACTTCAGTTTCACAATCCCTGTGGTTTACACAACAAACATCCATTTTCATTACATCATATGTGAATAATGGAGTTTAAGCCAGATGCTCCCCATCACATACACACACACACACACACACACACACACACACACACACACACACACAACTGAGAATCTCTGTGACACTCTTCATGCAGAGCTCTGGAAGGTAAAAAGGGTTTATTGCAAGGAGTTAGGGTACTCATTAGAAGTGCCTACAACATGTATTTTGTGCAGAAATAAGTACCAATACTTTTTGACTGATGAAAGCACCTTATGCACAGCTCAGAGCCATATATAGACAATTGCTGTTTGATAATGACATAAGTCAAGTTTTCTCATGAGATGGCACAATTAATGTCTCTTCATCTGTACTGACCTTCTGTATAATGAGCTAGATCTAAACTTGACTATATCAAAACTTGGTGCATGTGGCATATGGATCATGAAAGCATTTGGTAGTACCATAAACTCATATCTGAAATAAATAATATACAAAACAAAAAAGTAGCGAAAATCAATCTTTTCAACAAAATCAATAAAATCAATAATGCGAGCTTATATACCTCCTGATATGAGCACCCTGCTAAGACAATGATCAGCCAGTAAATATGCACATTGCTGTCCACATGTACGAGCCTTGAATCCATGCTATCCACATAGTGCCCAGCAAAATAAGATCAGACTGCATGGGTGTGCAAGCTGCAAACATGTACATCAGCCTGCAAATCCCCATAGTCTGATCAGTTTTGACTGCCTGCATGTAATACCGTATTCGATCAAATTACCGCACATACCCCTATAAGCGCACAGTCAAGAAATTCCGTAGTCTTCAGATTACAGCCAGTGTCATTTTTCTTAACTTCTTTTTAAAAGCATATGTTGTGGGTACTCATTTGAATTGCATCGACTTGTCGATGCAATTCAAATGAGTGCCACAACATATGCCTTTATAAAGACAAGAATTCCGCGGAAGGCGTCATCGCACCTGCTGGCGCAAAAGTCACAGGAGCCTCAATCAGAATGTGGTTATTAAATAAGTTTATTTCATTCTTAGCAGTGCTTACTTGGAAAACTGGGTTGAAAAAAATGTAGACAAAGTGCCTAGTGGGGCACATATATTCCAGGCCAGTCCCATTCCCTCTAATGGCTATATCTTCAGCACTGACTTTTCGTATCATACAGCTCAATGATAATGGAACGTTGACGTAAAATGTGTAAAAGTCACTGGAGCATGAAATATAGGTCAAGGTCACGGGTCAAGGTACCTGCTAATTCAGTACATCAAGGAGAAGCACAATGCAAGGTATGGTGGTTGTAGGCCTTATAGTTGAGGAGTTATCAAACATCAACGTAAAATGTGTCAAATATAGGTCAAGGTCACTGGGTCAAGGTACCTGCCAAGCCAGGGCAATGAGGTGATGCACTATGCAAGGTTTAGTGGTTGTAGGTCTTATATTTGAGGAGATACCGAACATCAATATAAAATGTGTCAAAGACACTGGAGTGCACAATATAGGTCAAGGTCACCAGGTCAAGGTACCTGTCGAGTCAGTACATCGAGAAGAAGTGCTATATAAGGTTTGGTGGTTGAAGGCCTTACAGTTGAGGACATATGGAAGGGTGACCTAAAAGGTGTAAAAGTCAATGGAGCATGAAATATAGGTTAAGGTCATCCAGTCAAGGTACCTGCAGAGTCCGTACATTGAGGAGAAGCACTATGCAAGGTTTGATGGTTGTAGGCCTTATAGTTGAGGAGATATTGAATGTTGATGTAAAATGTGTAAAAGGCACTGGAGCTCAAAATATAGGTCAAGGTCACCGTGTCAAGATACCTGCCAAGTCAGTACATATAGGAGAAGCACTATGCAAAGTTTGGTGGCTAGAGGTCTTACACTTGAGGAGATCTGGAACGTTGATGTAAATTATTACAAAGTCACTGCAGCCAAAATATAGGTCAAGGTCACCAGGTCAAGGTATCTGCTAAGTCAGTACATTGAGGAGAAGCACTTTGCAAGGTTTGATGGTTGTAGGCCTTATAGTTGAGGAGATATCAAACGTCAACGCAAAATATGTCGAAGTCACTGGAGCACAAAATATAGGTCAAGGTCACTGGGTTAAGGTACCTGCCAAGTCTGTACATCTAGAAGAAGCACTATGCAAGGTTTGGTAGTTGTATGCCTTATAGTTGAGAAGATCTGGAATGTCAACGTAAATTGTGTCAAAGTCAATGGAGCGCAAAATATAGGTCAAGGTCACTGGGTCAACATATCTGCCAAGTCAGGAGGTCAGGGAGATGTGTCATGCAAGGAATGATGGTTGTTGTAGAATTGTAGTTGATTAGAATACTAACTCTGACGTAAATGTCGAACTTCGACATAATAGAACTGTTAAGAGACAGACGGACGGACGAACGGACAGACGAATGGAAAAGCAGGCACCTATGTCGCAAAGTCAGGAGGTCAGGGAGATATTTCATACAAGGTTTGATGGTTGTTTAGTCTTGTAGTTGATTAGAATACTAACTTTGACATAAATGTCGAACTTCGACATAACAGAACTGTTAAGAGACGGACAGACGGACAGACAAACAGACAGACGAATGGAAAAGTGGGCACCTGTGTCGCAAAGTCAGGAGGTCAGGGAGATGTTTCATGCAAGGTTTGATGGTTGTTTAGTCTTGTAGTTGATTAAAATACTAACTTTGACATAAATGTCGAACTTCGACATAAATGTTGACAGACGGACGGACGAATGGACAGACATACGGAAAAGCGGACGCCTATGTTGCATAGTCAGGAGGTCTGGGAGATGTTTCATGCAAGGTTTGATGGTTGTTTAGTCTTGTAGGTGATTAGAATACTAACTTTGACATAAATGTCGAACGTCGACATAAATGTTGACAGACGGACGGACGGACTGACGGACGGACTGACGGACGGACGGACGGACAGAAAATCGGACGCCTATATCGCACCCTGCTACAAGCAGGTGCGATAAAAATCAGAAACAATCACATAATCATCATCAAATAAGTCCTTTTTCTGATTTTTTTTATAGTGTATCCTTAGTAGGTAGATACATATTTTACTACAAATGAGTGTTCCCAGTAATTTTGAAAAACCTAAGCGCACAGTGCGGTAATTAGGGTCAAATACGGTGGTCTTGGTTCCTTGGCTATTCACAGGGTGCCTAGCTAAGACTGATCAGATTGCATGGATGCACAAAAAAATCTGCCACTTCAGAGGGTACGTCAAAAGGTACATTACTTGGGCCGCGTCAAGCAAAAACCTGTCTTCAGGCATATGTGTACAGCTAATGCCCAGATCAGCTTGCACATCCCCGCAATGGAGAGCACAGACCCTGATGATACCTTGCGTATGCGCAAGATGAATCTGAATCTGGGCATTTTGCTCATGCTCAAAGACAGATTCTTGCTTGGTGCGGACCATCTTATATTGCTACTCATATTTTACTTCATATGCACAGACCAGCTTATGCAACAATGCAGTCTGATTAGTTTCTTTGTTGTTACATTACCCAGTAACAAAAGCCTCATAAATATATATGGTGAAGGCCACACAACACAACTGCAGATTGCCACACTATCTGTAACTTATGAAAGTGATGATCTGGTGTTTTATGTCCTTTCAATATTATTTAAATTTCCAGACAATGGATGGGTGATAATGAAAGACTCTGTGCAATAACACACCACCCAGTCATGAGCTGAATTCTACACCCCCCAGTGAGATTGTTTTTTGTTTGTGTTGAAACACAATAGGATCAAGTCGAGCGTGGTCAGTTTACCTAACCACACTTTTACTGGGCAGGCTCAGTCCTCTAAGCCGTTAACCAGTATTGTGCACATTCTTTCGCCAGAAACTGAAAACTGCCCTTCTTGAATCAGCAGAAGGGAGAGAATGCCAGTGAGATTGGAACCCAGGATCTTGGTTCAAAGTATGGAGAGCTAACCAGATGATTCGTTTTCCCAAAGAGTTAACTCATCATTATAAAAGGAATAAATACATCTTCCTGAAGATCCTAACATTATGTAGGTAATGTCAAAGCTAATGAATAGATGCATGGCTGCACCAACTGTAATGCTGAGCTTTGTTGTTCAGGCATTTTTCCTTTGGTCATTATTAGCATGATAAATTTATTGTTATTGTGTGAGTAAAAGTAATACCGTAGACGTATATAATCTTAATAAAATGATTTTTAATTGTATTACTGAATTAATGTTGCCAACATTCCCCCTCAAATCATTTCATTTTTGATCCAGTTCAAAAATGAGAGAGAAACTGAAATTTTACAGGTTGTCAGATGCCACATTTTATGATCCTATTAATACCATATATCAATCTATTAAACCTTTCTTGGATTAAAAATGTCTATATTTGAGGAATATGGAGCCTTGACATAAATAAAAAAGTCCAAGAGATAATTTTTTTGAAACATTAATGTATAATCAATTTGCAACTTTATATCAAGACCATGGAAAATTATGTCTGGGAATAATTGGTTTCATGGCTGTATAAGTACATTTTACCAAAATGACCAGCGAACATCCAGTAGGATTGCAGAGTGTGCATAATAATCCAGATGTACACAGGTTTAAAACTTAAACATACAATACATTTTTTTTACATGTATTTGATGAAAGTTTGAGGAACCAAGCTCTAACCAAGAACAATACCTAGATAAATAGATTTCTTATTTCTCCATAAAAACATGCTGTGGATACTCATTAGAATTGTCTCAAATAACATAATTTGAGGGTTCTCCTTAGAATTGCATATGTTGTGGGTACACATTAGCATTGTCTCAGATACCATATTTTGTGGACAATCATTAGAATTGCATATTTGTGGGTATTCATTAGAAATGCCTGAGGCAATTCTAATGAGTATCAACAAAAAAAAAGTTAATGGAGAAATAAGAAAACAAATGTTTTGGTTTGTTTGAGGCAACTTAATGAGTACCCACAACATACCGTATTCTATCTAATTACCGCACATACCCCTATAAGTGCACAGTCAAGAAATTCTGTAGTCTTCAGATTACAGCCAATGTACTTTTTCTTTACTTCTTTATAAAGGCATATGTTGTGGGTATTCATTTGAATTGCATCGACTTGTCGATGCAATTCAAATGAGTACCCACAACATATGCCTTTATAAAGAAAATCAGAAAAAAATCCCATTATAATCATCAAATAAATCCTATTCTGATTTTTTACAGTGTACCCTTAGTAGGTAGATTCATATTTTAGCACAACTGAGTGTTCCCAGTAATTCTGAAAAACCTAAGCGCACAGTCTGGTAATTAGGTCGAATACGGTATATACTCGTGAAGAAACAAAACAAAAGCCATCAATATGATGTGTTGGGGAAAAAAACTTATCTAGCACTATGGCAACTTACCCTTCAGCATCTAGTTGTATAATATGGGAGACTTTATTCCAACCAAAGCCAACAAACCGCTGGTCAAATAGTGGTATATTCTTACTAACTGCTATATATGGTTCAAAGTCTTGCTCCCAGTTCACCTAATTTATACAGGAAAAAAATAATTGTCATGTTCATGTATTACTTTCTTTTCAATCAAATAACCAGGCCCAGAGGTTATAAAACTTTTTTCATGCTAAACTCAGAATGAAGAATGGTTGACAGTATTGATGAGAAGATGGTGTAGCATTGAAAGAACTAAACTCTCTTGAAAAAGGATTTAATCAGCCAAAACGTTGAGATTTGTGAAATAAACTGTGCAAAAATATATGTGTAAAAATATATAATTTCGTGATTTTTTTTACCTTTTTATAAAGTACAATATTTACTCTTCTGACATGTATGTGTGAGCTAGATCAGAAGTTGCTGATAGATCAAGGTAAGATGTTGCAGAATGCAGCATCTAATCAGGGGCTGCTTTGTTTCTAACCAAAGCCACGCCTGACATTTTTTAGCTTTGACATGCTGCCAGTATAGAAGCATATAAGTTCTAACCAGTAGTGTGGAGGTGGAGGGGGAGGGGATGGGGCATATGCAACCTCACAATTAACATTACTGTATTACTCATAACTCCATAAAAGAGGGAGTAGCAACATAATAATTTTCTTATTACTCTATGAAAACATATGTTGTGGGTCCTCATTAGAAGCACCTCAACGAGGTGCTTCTAATGAGTACCGACAATATATGATTTTTTAGAGGAATAAGAAAAATATCAGCACAGTTTGGTTGGAAAAAAAAAACCTTATCTGGAGCTAGGTTACTGTATGTGTAAAGACTAAAAAAAAGTGGATCTCCTTTTTTTTTTTTTTTTTCTTAAGTAGAACTAATACACATTCAAGAGTCATAACACTGTCAAAATTGTTTCTGCTCCCTTCTGAAGAGGAGTCTACCCTACAAGGATAGAATTTGGGAGTAAATTCTTTCTCATAAAGTAGACCACTTTTCAGAAAGAGCTTGGCATGCAGTAAAGCAAACAGGAAATCACAGAAGTTGTCTCCCTTGATGCAAATGGCAAAAAAAAAAAAAAAAAAAAAAACATAAAAGAGTATCAGTTCCCTTACAAATATCACTGAGTAATAGATTGTTTAAAAACATTTAGGATGTCCACTTTTTTATTTGTACAAATGAACCACTGCAACCAGAAAATGCACATGTCATATGCCAAAATTTTGCAGGAACAATTATGCTGCATATCTATGATATGATCATGGGTAAATGCAGTTCCAAATACGAGACAAGTAAGGATCCCATCTCTCAGACTTGCCATTCAAACAGAAATATAGCTCTTATAAACTGTAATCAACTTAAAGGAAGTTTGTTTGTTTGTGTTGAGGTTTTATGGCCCAGTCAACACACTGGGGTCATGTTGAGCATGGTCAGTTTACCTAACCACATGTTTACTGGGCAGGCTTAGTCCTCTTAGCGGTTAACCAGTATTGTGCGCAAACTTTCGCCAGAAACTGACAAATGCCCTTATTGAATCAGCGGAAGGCAAAGGAAGTACACTGTTCAAAACTGTGTATGGCACAGAAGCAGTGCTTTCAAATACAACTAAATACAGCTCATATAACCTATATCCAATTTAGAGGAAGTACACATCAAAACTCACTGTGTATGGCACTGAGGCAGTTCTCCATTTTTCATAATCTGTAGCCGCATGACCTTTAGCCCAAACATGGTACCTACAAAAACAATGGCCCATAAGGCGAATTATTACCTTAAACTTTAGCATGCTAAATTTACTCATCTGCAGATATAAAGCTAGTTGTTTTTTTTTTTTTGTTTTTTTGTTCATTTTCTGTAAAAAAATAGCAAAGGGTGACATTTTCCATACAGACTGTTCTTACAAGGTTCGAGAATGTATATTTTTATGTAAATGTTTAATGGCACGGGCAACAATGTGTCAAGTCATGTTGGGGCACAGAGGCATACAACCTGAGTAACATCTACAGGCCTTTGTTTACCACTAGGAAGCAGTCTAGTGGTAAGCAATCCAAGTCCCATGGATTTCAAGAGGTCAAGGTGACAGTCTGATGATGGTTCTCAATGAGAACTGAAAATTTTTGGATAAGACAAAAAAATTGTGGAATAATGTGATATTCTAGCCTGACTGATTGTGTCGGGGTTTAAGGACATGTCAACCCTTGTGGGTCATTTTGTGTTGTCTCCCAGTGAAAGGGAGAATAGAGATAGAAGAGATAAAAGAGAGGGACAGGGAAGAATAAGGAACAGGAGTGAAAGTGAAGAAACAGAAGAAATAAAAACATACCCCTCTACCCTTACCTGCTACAAGGATAGCAGGCCTTGCCCAACTGTAAGCCAATATCAGTTGGATGCCCCGGTGACGTGAGACACACAACACCTTTTCACCCCCCAACCACCCCCGATATTCTATCCTGATGAACATATTCAATGAAATAAAGTGAAATACATTTTTCTGGGCAAGCTAGAAAACAATTCTCTTGCCAAGCAAAACGTATATCTTGTCCCAGGCAGCTGGACAATGGGTTTGTTAGACCTTGGCTCATGTAACAGACAGGGACAATTTGCCCAGTTTACAGATCAATTATAGCATCTCTCACCTAAATGTGTATAAGTCTCCACTGTCTAACATTGACAAAAGCTCAGATTTAATATTGGGAAAAGTCAGTCTGTATCTCTGTGTTTCAAACGCTGGAACAATTAAAGCCTGAAAATATACAATTTAAGAGGACTATATACACTTTGTAGAGTTTCCAAACTTTTACGTATGGGAAAAAACTTTTTTGACTTCCTCTTACCGTTTCTCCCTTCTGAAAAGGGTACTATGCTAAAAGGAAATAATTTGCTCCACTTGCAAATTCTTTCGTTTTAGAGCAGAGCCTTTTTCGGGTGATAAAAAGAATTTGCACAGAGATACTTTCCCAGAAAGTATCCATTCCCCTCTAAATGCTAATTATCAAGATTTAAACAAGAAATGATAACCACCAAACTGCAATAACTGCACTTCATTATACATCCAGAATGTGTAGAATATTTTTTCCCATTTCTCCATAAATATATATACAAATACGCACAACATACAGAATCAACATAATGAATAGGTTAAATGTTCTAAACTTCCAATAAAAATAGTGAGATCTAAATAACATCCTCATTAATAAACAAAGGGAAGTAACAAATTTTCAAAGGGAGGCAAAATTTAACTGGCTCCCTCTGGAAAAGCAGTTACTTCCCTTCCCTCAAAGCAGTCTTCAAGCTTTTATTATTTGAAACTAAGATTGTACCATTTTAATTTTTAGAACAATTACTGTTGCCATATCCCTGATCAGACTACACAGACTGATAGGCAGTTATCAGATCTGCAGTTATGTTAGTGACAAGCAGAAAAGAAATCTGCTCATGAAATAGCGGGAGGGGGGTGGGGTGGGGTTGGCATTTTGTTAACAATAAAAAAAAACAACAAAAGACACCATCAAAATTCCAATGGCAATGGTTATAAATTTATTTTACCTATATATTTTAAAGATATTTTGGTAATATTTGTCTAAGGTAGATTAACAATTATCCAAGGGGGAGAGGAGGAGAGTGAGCATGATTAAATACCATTTGAGAAGGGACTAAATTTTAAGATGGGTAAAAAAAATGCAGGAAAAGAATGGGTTAAAATATTACCTTTTTCTGGTCTACTGTATTCATTTTCCTGAATGCCTCTTTTAAATATTCATACAGACCATACATGGGTAGAAAATCTATATCTGACAGGAACATATAGTCAGTCCGAACCTGTTTCACTGCCACATTCCTGAGGTAGTTGACTGGATAATATTGCTGAAAGATAAAACACCTGTCCAGATAAAAGATGTATTGAAAAGGAAATTTTATTATTTTTTGCACCAAAACATATCTTGTGGGTAGTCATTGGAATTGCATCACAGAATTATCATATCAATTAACACCTTATCTGGACTTAAATTATCACATCAATTAATACCTTATCTGGAGATATGATAAAAAAAAAAAAAAAAAAGTTGCATTGTGATAAAAAAAAAAATAGAGCTGACAGAAGCTCTGACTATAGCCCTGATACAGGGCTTTCAGAGGAAAAAAAACATTTTAGTAGATGAAAACTGGAGACAGCCAAACAAATGCAGAAATAAATAAATAAGCAGCAGCATCAAGATTTCAGTATACACTATACAGCACCCACTGACCAAGTGTGTACCAAGTTTCAGCTCTCTAGACTTCACATTTAGTTATAAAAGTGATGGAAACATTAGCACCAGAAATCGCCTAGTTGTCCAGACTACCAGAGCAGGATAAAGTTAAGGTAAATGTTTAACAATTGAAGTTTAAAGTTAATTCTCACTACAATATACAGTAATAACAATACTAGTCATAACAATAGTCTTAAATGAGTAAATAACCACCCTTTGCCTAATTGGCTATTTCTTTTTTTTTTTTTTTTTGCAATTACATGTATTTGGAACATTTCACAATTGCCCCATTAATTTAACACCCTTGAAGGTCTTCTAATGAATACACAAAAAATAAATTATATTTTCAAAACAAAAAAAAAAAAACTAAAACAATTGTAACAAATTGAAAACAAATGTGACGTTTGTTCGATTTGTGCTTGTTTGGTTGTCAGTTTCCTCTTCCTCTTGGTGTCTGGGAAGTGCTGGGGTTTGTGATTTTGGCACTCCCAGGACTTTTCTCTTATAAATCTTCTTTTGTCTAGATCTATGCAATTTTCAGCAAAAGCTATGTAAAATACATAATGGTATTGGTACCATTTTTTTGGAGAAAAAAAAGCATTAGAAGGCCAAAACTACTACTCACCCCATCTCTGTACACAATATGATACGCTATGTTCTTCCTGTTCATGAGTGTCTCTGAAGCCTGAGCATAGCGCAAGAACTGCTGGGCCTCGGCATCAGACATGTACAAAGCCAGACTAATTGGCCCCTCCCAGTGTTTACATATTGTCTCTAACATCTGAAGTCTATCCATACTGAGCTGTGCTACAAGTGTGACATCATATTCTTTTGGTATGTAATGGAAGTCCAGGTAATATAAATGAGTTCTGTGGACCAGGACTCGCTCTCTTCGAAAATCATAACATTCATCATCTTCATTTAAAGCATTCAGCTGTAAAAATAATAGGACTCATAACATGCAGTCTGAATGAGAAGCACATGCTATAGAGATTAAACTAATGAGAAAATATGGTGGGTATTTGAACATATAAGTACAAAAAAAAAAATCTGTTATTCGTTGTTTTTTTCTCCTAATAGACCATATTAAGTATTGAGATGGACAGGCTTGAGCAAACAGTGTAGACCCAGACCAGATGCTGCAGAATGTGGTGTCTGATCAGGGTCTACACTGCATGCCACTAATCCATCAGTGTTTAGACACATTAACAAGTAGTAAATATGGACTTGTTCAAATTTTAAGACAAGTATGTTAAGGAGTTAAGGTGTCCCAATATTAATTAACCCTTGGCCTGCTGAACCCAGATATACCCTGCCTTTGCAAACAGTGTAGATCCAGATCAGTTGGCTTCTGAAGAAGCCAACTGATCTTGATCTGCACTGTTTGTCATTCAGTATGTGAATTTATATCAACAACCTGGATCAAGTAATCTGATTGGCTGAAAATTGGAAGTGGGAGTGGCATCTTAATTTATTCAGCATGACAAGGGTTAAGGGTAAATGCGGTACATATGGTCCAATTGTTGAAGCATGTGAAGGTTTGCACATTATGTCAACAAAATGTAATCAAACAAACAAACAGAACCTAACTATTGTGACACTTTATCTACTTACCATACTTGTCTTAAAATTTGAAATAGTCCATTCTACTACCTGCTGTTGTGTCTAAAAATATTGCTGTTTGTATGGCAAACAGCTGAGACCCAAACCAGATGCTGTGTTTTGTGGCATGTGGTCTGAGTCTACAGTTTGCAAAGGCCTATATGTCCCAATACTTAGGGTTATTACAGAATGTTCTATTTGTTTATTTGACATCTTATTTATGACAAAATGTGAACAAGTCAAAAAAAAACTATTCCTGATCATAGGTCCTACCATTTTATTTAAAAGGAAATGTTAATGCAGTGTATCATGAAAATATCAGACATGTGTCCAAAATACACAAATGCCCCTGTACCCCCTAGCCCCACCCCAGGGCATGACCCAGGGGCAACTCTAGTATAACATTTCATTGTTAGGTCTGAGTAAGTTGCATACCAAATTTTAACTTCCTTGCATTAAAGGTACCCAAGTTATGACCTTCAAGAGAAACACAAATATAAATGACAAACTTGAATGAGAACTTAAAGCACTTTTTAGACTGGCTATGTGACATACGTATAGACGTAACATCACAGCAAAACTCCATATGCCCCACCGCAGCCTTGGCAGGCAGGGGCAGAAAAACAAACAAGGTTCCAGATAAGATTTTTGAAAGCAATGACCTTTTATTTCTTCAAGACAATATTTGTAGTACAATCTCTTTAAGATTGACAGAGTGTGAAAACTATATAAAGAAAAAAGAAAAATGAAAAATGAGAAATAAGAAACATATTTATCTGGATATCCCTGTTATCTCAAGCGCTGAAGAGACCATATCATAGCAACAGATAAGGTGCTTTTTTCATCCGAAAAATGCTGATATCTTTCTTACTTCTCGACGAAAACATATGTTGTGGTACTCATTAGAAGCGCCTCGCCGAGGCGCTTCTAATGAGTACCCACAACATATGTTTTCATCGCGAAATAAGAAAAATAATATGTGGATACCCCCTCTTATCTGTAGCTATGCACATGGGCCCTGCCATACGGAAATATGTCTTTGGGCATATGCAAACACCAAAGGCCCAGATCAGCCTGCGCATTGGCGCAGCCTGATCAGGGCCTTTGCTGTCTGCTAAAAGAATCACTGGATACTACACAATGTATGATTGGAGAGCAAAGCCATGGATGATACTTTACCCATGCATGAGATGAATCTGAATCTGCACATTTTGCGCATGTTAGCCCTTCTCTTGCTAAACACAACATGCCCTGTCTTAGCAAACAGTGTAGATCCAGATCAGTTGGCTTCTGCCACCTGATCTGGATCTGCACTGTTTGTCATTAAATATGTGAATTTCTATCAAAAACCCAGATCAAGTAATCTGATTGGCTGAAAATTGGAAGTGGGCGTGGAATCTTATTATATTCAGCATGACAAGGGTTAGAAGACACTTTTTCACTTGGCACTACATATACAGCCAATGTCAAGCAAAAACATGAAAAGTGACGGTTAGAGAGGTTCAGTATACAGTATACAGCCCTCTGGGCAATCAGCAAAATGGGTGTTACAGAGATATGGCTATTTTTTAGACAACCATTAACCCATTTTAGTCTGGAGACCCAAATAGGGTAATTGGCAAACAGTGCACGCCCTGATCAGCCTATTTTCTGAAAAAAAAAAGAAAAATATTTCAAAATATTATCTGCTGGAAATATTACCAAGAGTACTTAGGGTTAAAAACTCATGTTCTCACCTGTTCCTGTACTGGATTTATGGTATCTGTTGTTCCACAACCGAACAGCTCACGCCTCAACAAATTACCATCATACTCCAGGAAAGTCAAATACAGATTGCGGAAGAACTCCACATGTTTGTTTTTAACCTTCAACTTCATCGGTGAATTCCAGTGTATTATCTGAAAAGATGTTAAAATAGGCTGTGCCAGAGGAAAATAAGCATAGTATAAGGAAACACAAGCATTTTTCGTTATGGAGAATGGGTACAACTCCAAGGGAGATCAGTCTGACCTGAAAGTACATGTATTTGCCTCCCTTCTTACAGAGGGCTACTCTTAAAGGAAAGAATTTGCTCCCAAGGGGAGCAAATTCTTTCCTTTAAGAGAAGCCCTGTTTAAAAATAGATTCTCATAGCAGTTCTGCTAGAGTGGGCTCCCTGCAAAAAGGCATAAAAAAAAACAGAAAAAGTGCAGTCTTCATTGTTTGTCTACATAAAGATGGACCATGCCATTCTGCAGCATCAAATCTGGGTCCACACTTTTTGCTCAGATCTGACTGTCTGAAATATAAAGAAAAATTAAAGAAATAAGAATTATATTTTCAATAGACATACAACATACTAATTTTAGTCTGAACTGTACAAAAATGTTACAAAACCTTGCATGTGATTGAACTTCCTAAAAACTAAATGAAATACATGTATCAAGGCAAAGACAAAAAAAAAGATGGCCTACCTTTAAATCAGAGACTTCAGTATAACAGTGTTCACTCCTTGTATTATCACTAAGCTGTACATTCCACTGGCAAGGGAGATAATGAACTAAATACTGGTGTTGCTTTAATACTGAGTTTATAATGTCCTGAAAACATACCAAAGATTAACCATTCCACCTCTGAATTTCTGAAATGGACTTTCCCTTCCTTTAATTTGGATAAGTCCATTGGTGAAAATAGGGATTTTAGTCTAAAATCAAAAACAGAATGGCAAACAGAGAAGCTTCTGATGACAGCTTGTTACAAGCTGTCTCATCTGGATATACACTGCTTGCACAGGTATCTGTTTAAGTCTGCAGGGCTGAAAAGATTAAAGGGGAACTGATACACATGGAGAATTTCCTGACGTTTTTAAAGGGAGACAACTTTTGTGACTTACTATTTGTTTTTCTGCACAATAAAGGCCTTTTAAAAAGGGATTACTCCCAGCAGGCACATGACGTTTATACAACATCGGCTCAACGTCGATGCAACGTCATGACGTTGCATCGACGTTGAGGCGACGTTGTATTAACGTCATGTGCCTGCTGGGCTGTCAAAGGAAAGAATTTGCTCCCAAGGGGAGCAAATGCTTTCCTTTTAGAGCAGACCCCTTTTCAGAAGGGAGGAAGGGGAACAAATGTTTTCCTATTAAGTGAAACCCTTCTCAGAAGGTAGACAAAAAAACAATTTGACAAGAGTTACATGTAGCCCAGTGTCATGTAATAGGGTCTACCCTGAAAGGAAAGAATTTGCAAATTCTTTCCTTTTAAAGACACCTTTTCAGAAGGGAGGAGGGAAATAAATTCATTTCTTTGAGATTAGGTATTCAAGCCCTTTTCAGAAAGGAGGCATAACAATTTGACATATTTACATGTACATCAGAAAACAAATGTGTACCACAACACGTCTTGGTAGAGAAATAGGAATATCAATACATATTGGTTGAAAAACACCACCATATCCAGAGATATAGCATGAGTGCACCACCCCACTACCCAAAAGAAACTACTGGTTTGCCCTATAAGCTCCTATGAGCAGTAGCCCTTTGTTGGTCGTGTTGAGGTTTTACGGACCAGTCTACCCAATGGTGTTGTGTCAAGCGCGGTCAGTTTACCTAACCACACTTTTACTGGGCAGGCTTAGTCCTCAAAGTGGTTAACCAGTATTGTGCACATTCTTTCACCAGATACCGATAACTGCCCTTCTTGAATCACCAGAAGGGAGAGAATGACCCGTAGAAAATATTTAATGATCAATCTCCTTGAAAGAATGTTGCCGACCCGGCAGGCGGTCGCACCAGCAATCTCCTGATCACCAGTTGGACATGCATCCAACTGACCCATCAAGGCCTGCAAGCAGTAGTCCTGTGCAGCTTATAAATCAATGTTTGTTTGTGTTGTGGTTTTACTGCCCAGTAACCCATTAGGGTAATTTTGAGCACAGTCAGTTTACCTAAGAAACCACACTTTTTCCTAGGCAGGCTTAGTCCTTTAAGAGGTTAACCAGTACTCATCCATATTCTTTTGCCAGAAACTGACAACTGCCATTCTTGAATCAACGGAAGGCAGAGAATGACCGTAGACAGTATTTCATGATCAATCCATATAAGAATGTTGCCGGACCTGTTTGGGATTGAACCCATGACCTCCTGATCACCAGTCAGATGCGCATCTGATGCCAGCTTAAACTAATAAGTCAATCTGAGAGCACATGTATGTGTATAGATTCTAATACCTGATCAGCCAATGAGGTAGCAAACATTGTCATGAGTTCTTTCTCTGCTATACGTTTCCACATCTGCATCCAGTTCAATTTACGCAACATTGATAAGTTCATCAAGATTACACCTGTATTAAAACCTCGGCCCTGAAAAAAACAAAGAGCAATTATTTACTCAAATGTATATCATTGGGAAAAGAGGGATATTCAAATAAAGATTTTTCATATTTCATTATTAATTTTAACAATACAGACTACTGTGAGAAAATTTGTCCACCGCTATAAAAAGAAATTCTGGACTCGAGGATAAACATTTCGTGGATATGGGCCCTGCAATGTGAAAATGTATCTTCAGGCATATGCGGACAGTGAAGGCCCAGATCAGCCTGCACATCAGGGACTTTTCTGTCCGCTTACAAAATTATTGGATACTACAGAGTGTATCAATGGAGATTTTTTTTTTTTTTTTTTTTTTTTTTTGATTTGGGTTTTACGGCCCTTTCAAGAATATTTCACTTATATCGAGCCGATCGTTCATCGAAGGTGGGCGAAAACCGGAGAACCCGGAGAAAAACCACCTGACCATCCGTAAGCAGAACTTGGCTTTCCCACATATGACCCGAGCGAGGCTCGAACCACAGCGGTGAGAAACCTAATGGATTAAGAGTCAACTCTCTTATCCACTAGGCTACGGGGGCCCGTCAGTATCAATGGAGAGCAAATGCCCGGATGAGACTTTGTACATGCGTGGGATGAATCTGAATCTGTGCATATTGCACTTGCTTGAAGACACATTTTCGCTTGGCATGGCCTATATATGATAATGTGTCTTGGAGGCCTCTGCAAACAGTAAAGATCCAGATCAGCCGGTTAGACTGCATAATATGATAAAGGATTTTACTATATATTGAGGCATATTATGGTATAAAGTGATTCAGTAAAAAGTGAAGGCTCTGATCAGACTGCATATCCACAGGTTGACCTCATATGCTCTTAAGGCACACATGGTAAGTTCATCTGGAGGCTAGCCTGGGTGTTTGCTTATACCATGACAAAAGCTGCCAACTTTACCCTTGATGACTTGGCCAGACAGACCTGGCCCCAAGGTTATAAAAGTTTTTTATGCTCAACTTAGCTGAGCATGAAATTTTCTCTGCTAATAAATATGAAAATGCCAAAAATAGTTGGCATTTTCATGTTTGTTAACAGAGAAATTGCTCAGCTATGTTTAGCAAGAAAGAATCTGCAACTGTTCGTAATCTGAGATTCATTAGCATGACAAACTTCATGCTCTGCTGAGTTGAGCCTGAAAAAAGTTTTATAATCTGAGGCCAAGAGCAAACAACGTGAGCAAACATACTGGACCCTGATCAAAATGCTCCTCTTTGTCCTTCTGAGATGCATCAGCTTATAAAATTGACTTGTTATGATAAGCACAGTCAAGAGCTATATTGTCTGAACACTAGGTTAATTTTGGTAGGTTTGCTCAAGTTAAAGAACAAATAAGGGACATACCAGTGCTGGCCATGGTTGATGATTTTTCCACAGTTTACCCAGATACCAGTCACTTTGATTCTCCACTAAACCTATAGCCTGGAAAACATATAAGCAATCATATTTATGAGTAAAATCTGATATTCTAAAAGCTACTTTAACCCTTATCCTGCTGTTCACGACAATCCCTACCTTTGCAAACAGTGTAGAACCAGATCAGATGGCTTCTGAAGAAGCCATTTGATCAGGATGTACACTGTTTGTCTTTCAGTTTGTGAATTTGAACAAAAACATATGATGTAAACTGATTGACTGATAGTCAGAAATGGGTGTGACTAATTAAATTATTCAGAAGGATAAGGGTTAAGGAGGACATGATATACTTGGTAGTTTTTCTGCAAAATTTAACAGGGGAGACAACTTTTACGAATTCCTGTTTGCTTTCCTGCACACCAAATCCTTTCAGAAAAGGGGTCTGCAGATGTGGAAAAGATCCCTTTCCAGAAGGGATGTAAAACATTTAGACAGAATGTATCTATTTAGCTTAATAACTTGGCAGTGTCAATGCCCATATATTTACTATGAAAAGGTGTCTTACTTTCTCAGAGGAATGAAACAAAAAAAAAATGTGTCTGCTATAATTTTGAATGCCACTTTAAGAATTAAGTAAACAATGTGTCTGTGTTTTGCAAAATCAAATCATCCTTCAAACATACTGACCATATTTTTTGGTAACTTACTTCTTTTGATAACACATGAAATAATTTCCACAAATCTGCAATGTTGGATGCAAAAGTAATATCAGTGTCCAGCACAATAACCTGTAATATTACAAAATAAACTACATTTAACTTTCAATAGTCTAATTAAGCAAAATGTATAAATAACAAAATAAAAGACATTTTTCTAATATTCTCAGAAAAAAGGGCTTAACATTTCATTCTGATCCTCTCTAACTTAAACAACCTGAATAAGCTCTTTTCTGGAAAAAAAAATAAGAGAAGTTAATAAAATACTTTATGCTGAAATTTGTATTCAGCAACTTAAATAAAAAGTATACCTTTATCAATGTCTTGGCTAAAAGGTAGATGGCCAACAAGAGATTTTGTTTTCTTACTGTATGTATTTACCCTAAAAATTGGTCACCTTAACTCCTTACCATATTTATTCTGAAACAGTCCATCCTACAACCTATTGATGTGTCTAAAATATTGCTGTATGTATGACAAACAGTGTAGACACTGATCAGATGCTGCATTTAGCAGCATCTGATCTGGGTCTGCACTGTTTCCAAAGGCCTATCTATCCCAATACTTAGGGTTATTATGGCACCCTAAATATTCAGACACGCTTGAGCAAACACTGTAGTCCCAAGTCAAACTGCTCCTAAAATCTTCCCAGTTTTCAAACAGAACTCATAATCAGAAAGTATTAATAATGGTATGCAAATTACATGTAATAATGGTAGATTTTAACTTTGAGTATTCATACAAACCTTCTGCAGAGATTCAGGTAAAATCTTTGGTAAGACTAGCTTCATGAGGCCAAATATACCAGAATAATGTTTGTTAGGTATCCAATCTATGTCTTCTTTCACACTTGAAGCAGGATAAAATGTAACCTCAACTGAAATAAATCAGAAGCATAATCCAAACCATATTATGAGAAAAATATGCTATAAGTCACTCTCTTTATACTGCCATGGTTGGTGGCCATGCAATGCCATTGTGTTACAAGTGAATATAATTATAACTAGTCATAGTGTTTTCAGAGAAAACAGACATACACGCCATACCTCACACTGTGAGATAAAATCTCACAGAATTTGACCCATCTGGAAGGCAATTCCCATAAAAAATTCAAATCTCACATAATTTTCAGACCATTTTACAACAGGTTTTATGAAGAAATAAACATACATCACACACTGCTGTGGTTTTCACAAGCTTCTCACATGAAAACAAAATACTTTAGACTATATAGGGGGAGCCTCAATGTGATGTTTAAGAATATCTCACAGAATTTTGTCAAATCTCCCTTAAAATTTTGTCTTATCTCACAGATTTTAGTCCACAGCTTAAACAGATGCCCCCCTACTTGTGAATTTTCAGTTTTTCTACTGCTGTGATCTTGCAAATTAGGTCAAGGTCACCAAAATTTAATCAGTTCTTTGTTAGGTCTAAATACATCCATGAAAATTTTGTAAAAATCTAACCACTGGTTCACAAAATCTTGTGCAGACAAGAAAGTGTGACGCAGACGCAAACACCGACGCCAATGGGATCTGCACTAAAATCAATATTTCCCCTTCCCCTTAGGTGAGGGGCACATAATGAGAGTATTAAAACAAAACACAGCCCATGCGCATCTAATGAAAATCCACAAGTTCCCAACAACAGCTTAAGTCATAGCTCCAGGTAGAAGGAAAATATTTTTCTGATTTCTCCTTGAAAACGCATGCTGTCGGTACTTAGAAGTGCCTCACAACATATGTTTTCATTGAGTCTTAGGAAAATAATAATTTTTAGCTGCAAAAAAAAAAAAGCACAGTATCTGGACCTATGTTAAGTGAAGAAATAAGAAAAATAGTTATCTGTAGCTATGAGTTACTGAGCTCTCCAGTGCTTCCAAGTGCAAAACATTGATACCCGGGAAACATCGAATGTGCACAGTACAGACTTTGATCAGACATGCAGCTTGATCTTTATGCTATTTATAGATGTAGGAAGGTATCCCACATGCAAAAGACTACAAAAGTTCAAGTCAAATTTACCTTCATTTAAATGCCAGGTGTTAAACAAAGTTTCCAGAATAAGTTTGGCCATTTCATCAGATATAAAGTGGAAGTGTAGAGGATTCTTTCTATAAAACAGGGCACTCTTGATCAGTGTAACTACATCACGAGTGGAGTTGTGACCAGCACAAACTATTGCAACATGTATAACCTAGAGAAGAAAAACAAACCTAGAGAAGAAAAACAATATACATTTCTGGAAAACAGATCAATGAAATAAAATCAATAATATATAGCCACGCCCTGCAAAAATTTGTCTTCGGGCCTATGCGTACAGCGAAGGCCCAGATCAGCCTGCGCATCTGCCCAGTCTGATCAGGGCCTTCGCTGTGTAATAACAGAATCACTGGCTACTACAGAATGTATGAATGGAGAAAGAAGGCTGTGCACAATGATCAGGCCCCAGTTGTTCAAAACTAACGATGTCGTTAGTTAACGATTCGTTAAAATTTACATCAAGTGATGTGCAAATATGCTGAAATTTTTTGCTGAAAAAATGCGATTAGCTTTTGCAGTGCAGTGCAAAAGCTACTCACATTTTTTCAGAAATAAATATCAGAATATTGTGTATTGAATCAGCTAAAACAGTTAACGAAATGACCCTTAACGAGCTTGTTAAGCTAACGACACTTTGAACAACTGGGCCCTGAATCTGTGCATTTTGCGATCTGTGCATTTTGCAATCTGTGCATTTTGTAATCTGTGCACTTTGCGCATGTTTGAAGGCTCTTTTTCACTTGACATGGTCCATTTAGTTAGGCAGGATTTCATGCAATAAGAAGACATTGTTGACTAAAACTAAAAGCCTTAAGAAAATGATCAGCATATCTGTTATCTTCATTTTGAATTTCAATTGTTTTTTGTTTGTTTATTGTTGTTTTTTTTTCATCAAGTTGTATCTGATCAAGGTCTTCAACAAGGCGAAGGAAACTGCCAGTTTTTGGGTCTAAAACTGACTTTTTATGAGCTGGACCAAATTTGACTTGAAAAGGACATCTAAAAATTGATCCATAACCACCATATTCCAAACGAAATAAGAGCCAGTTTTCAATAAAATACGGTACTTTTTTCAACTGTCTGATCACCTTTCACAATGAAATGTCCAGTAAATTCAACATGCTATGTATATTGAGTAAAGGAAACTGACTGGACTACCTGAAGAATGTCACGTATGCACTGATCCATTAAATAAACTTGTCAATGATTGGATTAGTTTCAAAGAGAATCAACAATGGGATAAATAAACTGAAAATTGAGCACATTGTATAAGTCTGTTTATTAACAAGGAAAATATATCAAGCAGGTACATGTATATTATAATTTAGTCTTGAAGTTAGAGAATTTTAAAGCATGTTTATCATAAACATACCATAGTTTTCAATTTAAGAAAATATGCATGTCCAAACTGTATAAAAGACATGCCTAAAAGAGCTTACCTCACATTTTGGCACTTCAGAATCAATATTCAAACATCTCAACCTTGTCTTATTTCTGCCTGCCATCTCAGTTGTGTTTTGAATGGAAGGAACTTCCAGATCCAAGTACTGGTTTTTACTCTTGCTGTAGTTTGAAAAAACATACATTTTTTTAACCCTTAAAGTGCTTATCACAATTGCAGCAGGCAACATTTCGATTTTGATTCCTTTTTTTTTTTTTTTTTTTTTTTTTTTTTTTTGTTTCTTTTTTCTTTTTTTTTTTTTGTTTGGATTTTGATTTTTCAGAGAAAATATGACTTGAAAAATGTGAATTGTTAAGTCCTATTTTCTCAGAAAAAAATAATAAAAAAAGAGGGCCATAATGGCGCTGTAATGCTCATCTGAGTATCATAGCACTTTGAGAACCTGACCTAGAACTGACCAAGGCAAACATTCTGATTAAAATTCAATATGATTATATTAACAAGTAAGACAATGCAGCATGGCTAATGTACTGTGAAATAGAGGTCAAGATCAAATATGGATGACTGCACTAAAGAGGCCATGCTAAGATGTATGCATGTACTAAGTATCATTGGCTGTAGGAGCAATAGTTACTGAGAAACTGACCTAAACACAAACACTTCACAGGTGCCAAATATCACTCTATAAGACCAATAATTACTGGGAAACTGACCTAAACGGAAAAACTTGACCGTTGGAGTGTTAACAAGATTTTCCTTTGATTTGGCCTGGTGACCTAGTTTTTGATCCCATGTGACCTAGTTTCAAACTTGACCTAGAAATCATAAAGACAAATATTTTGAGCAAGATTTATGAGGACTGCTCCAAAAATGTAACCGCTAGAGTGTTAACAAGGTTTTCCTTTGATTTGGTCTGGAGACCTAGTTTTTGACCCCAAGTCACCCAGTTTCGAACTTGACCTAGAAATCATCATGACAAACATTTTGAGCAAGCTTCCTGATGACTGCTTCAAAATGTGACCGCTAGAGTGTTAACGAGATTTTCCACTGATTTGGCCAGGTGACCTAGTTTTTGACCCCAAGTGACCCGGGTTCGAACTGGACCTAGAAATCATCAAGACAAATATTTTGAGCAAGATTCATGATGACTGCTTCAAAAATGTGACCACTAGTTGTAACAAGGTTTTCTGCCGATTTGGCCAGGTGACCTAGTTTTTGACACCAAGTGACCCAGTTTTGAACTTGACCTAGAACTTACAAATCATGAAAAACATTTTGAGCAAGATTTATGACGATTGCTTCAAAAATGTGACTGCTAAAGTGTTAACAAGGTTTTCCGCTGATTTGGCCTGGTGACCTAGTTTTTGAGCCAAAATGATCCAGTTTTGAACCTGACCTAGAAATCATCAAGACAAACATTTTGAGCAAGATTCATGATGACTGCTTAAAAAATGTGACTGCTAGTGTGTTAACAAGGTCTTCTGCTGATTTGGCCCAGTCCCATGTGACTCAGTTTCAAACTTGACCTAGAACTCATCAAGACAAACATTTTGAGCAAGATTTATGATGACTGCTCCAAAAATGTAACCGCTAGAGTATTAACAAGGTTTTCCTTTGATTTGGTCTGGAGACCTAGTTTTTGACCCCAAGTCACCCAGTTTCGAACTTGACCTAGAAATCATTAAGACAAACATTTTGAGCAAGATTCATGATGACTGCTTGAAAAATGGGACCTCTAGAGTGTTAACAATATTTTCCTTTGATTTGACCTGGTGACCTAGTTTTTGACCCCAAGTTACCCAGTTTCGAACTTGACCTAGGTTTCACAGGGGCAAACATTCTGAGCAAGTTTCATCAAGATTGGGCCAAAACTGTGACCTCTAGAGTGTTAACAAACTAATTGTTGAAGATGGACAATGGCCGATGGACAACTGATAGAGGGTGATCACAATAGCTCACCTTGAGCTTTTGCTCAGGTGAGCTAAAAAATAGAGTTTCTCCTGAAACTTTGCCTAAGGCTTTAAGGGTTAAACGTTATCATAGTACTGTACATAAGAGAAAGAAATAAAACACAGGAAGTGCTTTATGATATAAATTATTATAGTATGGTTTTTGTTGTAACAAAGATGGACCAATAAACTTTGCATCCAAACTTAAATGTATAGAATATATTGAATAATTGACAGTTAGGGTTATTTTTCTATACAATCTATACAGTTTTGTTTGGATGCAACACAACGGTTATAACAAGGTTTAAAAATGGACATAAAAATGTTGTATCCTAACAAAAATGTATAAATTATATACAAAAATGACCAAAATTATTTTAAATACATGTCTATATGTAGCCCATCTATGTCATGAACCCGAATGAGCAAGGGCTTTCACTGCATAAATTTGCAGAATCCTAACATAATATATTGCACATCCTTAAGCTTTCTACTAGCAATAGCTTAGACCAATCAAATTGCATGAATGTGCAAGCTGATCTTGGTCTACATTGGTCATGCACACCAAAAGGTTTATTTCTAAAAGGAGAGGCTTATTAATATGTATAACATCTGATGACCCAGCCTACATGAGGTGAACAGATACGCCTTCAAGGGAGATCACCTTGACCTGAAAGTATCTGTCAGAACTAGACGTGACCTCCCTTAGGGCATGATTATGCACATTAAGCAACTGATTCAGCAGAAAGTCTGAAGAGCTTTTTTTTCTCATGACCTACCATATTTGCCCTAATTACTGCACATACCCCTATAAGTGCACAGTCAAGCAATTTCGTAGTCTTCAGAATACAGCCAGTGTACTTTTTGTCTGCTTCTTTATAAAGGCATATGTTGTGAGTACCCATTTGAATTCCGGTACCCATTCGAATTCCATCAACTTGTCAATGCAATTCAAAAGAGTACCCACAACATATGCTTTTATAAACATTACGAAAACATGCCTATATAATTTTGACCCCCTTAAACCCCACTTTTATATAGTATAAATGAGGTTTAGAGGGGTATACATTATTTTTCTTTTTTTTTTTGCTCAAAAACATAAATTGTGGGTACTAGTTAGAACCGCCTCGGTGAGGCGGTTCTAATGAGTACCCACAATCTATGTTTTGAAGAGAAATATAAAAAATATCAGAATTTTTATCTGAAAACTTTCAGTTTTTGGTGGTGAAATTTTCAATATATTTGAATAGACGTATTTTCAGAATGCAACATCAGAAAAAGAAAACACAAAAACATCATATAAGCATTATTTGATAAGTTGTTTAAGTGTACCCTTAGCATAGGTGAATACATATTTTAACACAACTTTTCCCAGTAATTTTGAAAAACATTCAAGTTAAGCACATGGTGTGGTAATTAAGTCGAATATGGTAGCTCTTATCTGGATCTATGTTTTACCATAGCTTCTTCTGCAGCTGTAGGTTCTGCCTCTCCAGTTCTCGTATTCTACTGGCCAACTTTGCCTCTAATCGTCCTAGACCATCTGTGGAACTAAATTCATTCACAGAGCCTGAAAATATTCCAGTCAGATATGGTAATGGATTTACATCATTCCAAAGGTTTTTGAATAATTAAGTGCCATCATAATGTGTTTTCATGGAGACACGTGGCTCAAGACAAAGCACTTTTTTCAAAAAACAAATTGCTGATACTTTTCTTATTTCACTAAACATATGTTGTGGACACTGATTAGAAACACCTCAACTCGAATAAATAAGGTATCTATGATGTATTATAATTTATTTTAAACTGAAAGATGTTAAAATTCAAATGTAAATTGTATAATATGTTTGGAAATTTAACTTTAAGAACACCCTGAGCAAATTCTGCTGATACAGTTGAACTTCAATGGCTTGAACATCTTTGGGACCATGTAAACTTGTTTGAGATATGGGTAGTTTGAGCCACTGAGTGTCAACCATGGTGCCAGACCAGGAAGCAAATGACAATAATTTAGGGAAGTCTTTTCTAACTTCCATACACTGATACAATCATTGTATGTGGTGTGTACCCACTGGAATTGCCTTGATGAGGTAATTCTAATGAGTACACATAACATATAATTCCATGATAAAATAAGAAACATTCCACAAATATTTGTTTTCTGGAGCTATCAGAAGAACTCGAAAACAAGTTCAAATCAGCCATGGTAAACAAGCCGAGCATTCAAGCTGTGGAGGTTTTACTGTAATCAAAATGGTGATTTTTTAGTTGCTAATAAAACAGAATTTCACATTTCATGCAACTGCCTCTAAGGAGACTTTGATTGATTGATTGAGATGGGGTTTAATGACACAGCAACCCTTGTGGGTCATTTTGTGTCGTCTCCCTGGGAAAGGGATGAGAGAGATACAAGACATAGTTGAGGAGATGAAAGAGAGGTACAGGGGAGAAAGGAAAATGAATGAAAGTGAAAAAACAGAAGAAATAAAAACATCCCCCCTCTACCCTTACCTGCTGCAAAGATACGGTAGCAGACCTTGCCCAAATGTAAGTCAATAACAGTTGTGTGCCCCAGTGATGTAAGATACATGACACCTTTGCCTCACCCAACCACCTCTTCTATGGAGTCTGTCAGACAATATGCATGAAATGTCAAACTCTATTTTCTTGGAATAAACTCTATTTTCTTGGGAAAATATTTCAAATTAGATTTTTGCCCAGCATGTTAAGTATAGTTTCACTATTACAGTCATCTTTGAAAGAAAAAAAAAAGGAATTCATCCATCTTAACCCTTGTCCTGCTGAACCCAGATATAACCTACCTTTGCAAACAGTGTAGATCCAGATCAGTTGGCTTCTGAAGAAGCCAACTGATCTAGATCTGCACTGTTTGTCTTTAAGTATGTGAATTTGTATCAAAATACAGAAGCAAGTAATCTGATTGGTTGAAAATTAGAAGTGGGCGTTGCATCTAAATTTATTCAGCAGGACAAGGGTTAAGACATTCTACAGGGAAACAATTTTTTTTTTCAAAGCAGGCCTTGAAAGTATTTTTAGCTTTCCCAAAGCAGGTTTCACTTCAAGGGTTGAGCGCAAGACTGGCGTAAGTCAGATGGTTGTTTTTCCCCAAACTTAATCTCCTCACCATGAAGGTGTTATGAAGATTACAACATTTCTTTCTGTAAACAATGAAAATTTAGGTGCCATTGCTCGTATGAGCAATGGCACCTAAATTTGCATTGTTTACAAAGGGTCCAAGTTGCCCCTAAACAAGGGTTTCAAAAATATGTTTGAGTTACCATAGTCTTGCGCTCAACCCTCGACTTACTCTCAGAACTGATAGCCATCAAGATCAAGATTGTTACAGGAAATGCTCCAATGACAACCAGAAATGTCAGAACCTTTTTCTTCATTCGGATCATTGCTCTCAATCCAGATGATGATTGGTCAGCTTGGCAGATATACTGATTCTCTTCACTTTCCTACAAGTATAACATGCTTAACTCGCATAGCTCAAAGCTCCAGATAAGAGGGGGCATCCACAAAATATTTGTCTTACTTCTCCATAAAAACATTGTTGTGGGTACTCAGAAGTACAACACAACATTTTTTTTTTTTTTTTTGTTGAGAAATATGAAAACTATCAGTACAGAGATCTTTTAAGTAATCAGATCAATAAAGCCTGGACTGATTATATGGAGCAGTTTGGTTTATTTCAGTTAGTTACTCAAGCCACCAGAGAAACAGCGGAATCTAAAACCCTGATTGATCATATTTATGCTAACTGTCCAGAAACTGTTAACTCTATTGACATACCAAGGATTGGTTTGAGTGATCATTTCCCCATATTTTTCACTCGCAAAATGCATGTTCAGCCCCCCAAAAGCAATCACTTCTCAATTTGTTACAGGTCTTTTAAAGAATTTGATGAAACTAAATTTATCTGTGATCTACAGGCTGTACCTTGGGATGTTATCCAGTTGTTTGAGGATACAGATGATATCCTAGAGGCATGGTCAGATCTCTTTTTAGAAGTTGTAGATAAGCATGTACCAATAAAACTGCACAGGGTTAAGCATAAAAACCAACCAGAATGGATAACACCAGATATATTAGATGCCATTAAATGCAGAGGCAGACATAAATCTTTAGCTAATGAAAATGAGTACAAATTCTGGCGGAATAAAGTTACCAAATTAATAAGAAATGCAAAAAGAGACAAATATCAGTTGTTTATCGAGAACAACAAGAGTAAACCGGGCAGCATTTACAAAATCTTTAAGGAGATTGGTGCAGGTAAAGGTAATCATAGACAGTCAAATATTGCGTCAGTTAATACTGATAATGACTCATATACTGAGGACCCATATGAAATTACAAATGTTTTTAACAATTTCTTTGTTAACGTTGCTGCTAAAATCAAAGAACCAATTATTGGTACAAATCATCACAAATTAAAAGAATTCTGTGACAGCAAGCTTCCTGCTGGTACTGAATTTCAAATTCCAAGTATTGAAAAAGACAAAGTTTTGAAATACCTGTCCAACATAGATGTAAGCAAAGCCACAGGTACCGATAACATTGGTCCACGCTTGCTTAAAATATCAGCCCCTCATATAGCTGATGACATCACATTTATCTGCAATCACAGTATTAGGAATTCTTCTTTTCCAAATAAGTGGAAAGAAGCCAAAGTCTCACCACTTCACAAAAATGGTCCTCTAGAAGATGTAAACAATTATCGCCCAATATCAATATTACCAGTCTTGTCCAAAGTCCTTGAGAAACATGTACATGATAGTTTTTCATACTATCTAAACAAACACAATTTACTCCATAAGACCCAGTCAGGCTTTCGATCCAAGCATTCATGTGAAACAGCTCTAGTGCATATGATAGACTCTTGGCTAAATGCAATTGATGATGGAAAAATGGTGGGTGTGGTGCTCGTTGATTTCAAGAAGGCTTTTGATCTTGTGGATCATCAAATTCTTCTGTCAAAGTTAAAATTATATGGCATACAAAATGAAACACTCCTATGGTTTAATAGCTATCTTTCACAGAGACGGCAGCAAGTAGTAATAAATAACAGCAAGTCAGACTTCAAACCAGTCTCATGTGGTGTTCCTCAAGGTTCTATTCTAGGTCCACTTTTATTCCTTCTGTTTATAAATGATCTACCCTTGTACACAAACAATGTTCATACAGATTTATATGCTGATGACACAACTCTATATGACATTCAAGAGTCTCAAGAAATAATTGAACAAAATCTTCAGTATGCATTGAACCAACTGCATGTTTGGTGTAAAAGTAATGGTATGCTTCTCAATTCAGCAAAAACAAAGGTTATGCTGGTAACCACCAACCAGAAACGTCAACGACTAAATACTGATAGTCTCTGTCTTAGCTTCAAGGATGAAATACTTCAGATGATAACGAGTGATAAAATTTTAGGTGTTTTAGTAGACAATAACTTGTTATGGTCTGCACACGCTAAACATTTAGCAAAAAAAATTTCATCAAATATATGGCTTCTTTCAAAAATTAAGTACTTCTTATCACTAAATCACCGCATACAGTTCTACAAATCCTACATTCAACCTCACATTGATTTTTGCAGCATTGTATGGGGAAATACTTCTGAAGCAAATAAACTGAAGATTTACAGATTACAAAAGAGAGCCTGTCACGTTATTCTTGACTATAATGTTGAAGATACCTATGAAGCCATGAATTCTTTGAAAATTTTATCGATTTATGATCGTCTCTTTCTGAGAAAAGCAAAGTTTATGTTTAAAGTATATAATGAGATAACACCTACTTATATTTCCGAAAATTTCACTTTACGTAACAATGTTAATGACTCTGTTGTTCTGAGGTCTATAACCTCAGGTTGTTTTGTCCCACCCAAGCCTAGAACTGAATACTTTAAGCAAAGTATGAAATATTCAGGATGTTTGATATGGAACAGTCTGCCTGATGAAGTTAAAGGTGCCAAAACCCTAGAAACATTTCATAACAGGTGTTTGAAATGGCTAGTAACTGGTTGAGTTATCAAGATTGCTATAACTTTATTTTTCATGGGAAAATGGTCACTCAGCAGTCCCAAAGCATTCTTTTTTTTTTTTTTTTTTTTTTATGTTGTTGTTGTAGTTCATATCCATTATACTTCACGTTTTATAAATGCCTGCCTGCCTGCTTCTGAAGATATGTATATATGTGTATACAAATATCTACTTGTGTATACATATATATATATATATATATATATATATATATATATATAATATTTATATATATATATATATATATATATATATATATATATATATATATATATATATATATATATATATATATATATATATATATATATATATATATATACATATATATATGTATGTATATGTCGTAGGCCAGAATGGAATCTAACCAGATCCGGAATCGGCCTAGGCCAAAATGGAATTCCATTCTGGCCTAGGCCGATTCCGGATTGGCCTGAATATGTTTAGGTCAAATTAGAATTCTATTTTGGCTAGGCCGATTCCGGATTGGCCTAAGCTATTTAGGCCAAAATGGAATCCTGGTTTAAGGATATTGGATCTTCTTCAAACATTGATGGTGGGCTTAATTAACAGTTTGCAATCCTCAAAGATGTGTTTCATCTTTTTTTGGATTAAAGACATAATTGCAAATTACTATAATCACAGTCTTTTTATCTTTTGTTTAACCTGCTGATTGGACATGTTAGGTTGTTATATGTGTGAATAATACATATATATGTGGGCTTAATTAACAGTTTGCAATCCTCAAAGATGGGTTTCATCTTTTTTGGATTAAAGACATAATTGCAAATTACTATAATCACAGTCTGTTCAGCAGTCTGTTCTGACTGTTCAGCTATTAGTGTATATGAATTTACTCTTTGACTCTTTGTGAAATATCAAAAATGGAGCAGAAAGAAAAATTCTATGAACTTTTGGATAAATACTGTTCTGAACATAAGAAACAGACTTGTGTCATCACACAGGACTTGTATGACAAAGTGCTAAATGCCATTCACCTCAATTCTGGAGCTAAGTGTAATGATGGTGCAAAATTTAAACACTGGTGTAAGAATTATTTCAAGGTGGAAACTATTGGTGCTAGAAATCTTCTGTACTGCGGCAAGACTTCACTGCCTGTGACAACAAAAGAAGACATGTTTGATACCATTCTGCGCTGCCATCTGAGGGTTGGTCACACAGGCAGAGACAAGACGTTCGATGAGGTGAAGAAGAACTACTCCTGGATCAATCGAAAAGCCGTCCAAATGTTCCTCCAGACCTGCCCGACATGTAACACCAGACAACCCCTGAAGAAACCAAAGGCCGGCAAACCTATCATCTCCCTCGGCTTCCTTACAAGAGTACAAGTGGATCTTATTGACATGACAAGCAGACCTGATGAAGACTACAAATGGATCCTTCATGCCAGAGACCACTTCACCAAATACAGCTGGGCCTACCCTCTGACGTCTAAGAGAGCCGACGAAGTGGCGGAGAAGCTAACAGAGATCTTCTGCAGCTTTGGTCCAGCAAAGATTCTCCAGTCCGACAACGGCAAAGAGTTCGCCGCTAAGGTTATCAACGAGATTGCCAACATGTGGCCTGGGCTTGTCATCATACATGGTCGTCCTAGACATCCACAGAGTCAGGGGTGTGTTGAACGTGGTAATGGTGATCTTCAGGTGAAACTTGGTAAATGGGTCGACGAAAATGGTGAACAGTGGAGTAAGGACTTGAAATTCGTCGTTCATGCTATCAACACATCAACAGCTAAAGCAACCGGCAAGACCCCGTATGAGCTTGTGTTTGGACAACGACCTCGAGAAGACTTCTTCACACTTCAGACATTAGCCGACCAAAACATTGTCAACGAGGAAGACATCGACGCTGCCATGCTTGAAGAAGCAGCCGACGCTGAACCACCTCACAATGATGGTGACACAGCTTCCTCAGAAGCCTCCTCCACGACTGAAGAGATCTCCAGACCAGACTTCGCCGACTCCGAACCCCTTCAAGATGATGGTGACACCTCCGTCACGACTGACTGGAGTTCTCGTCAGAGCTCCAGTCAAGACGTTGATTCGACAGACACTCAGGCTGCAGCTCTGCTTCTTCACCTTAGTTCCGGAATACCAGTAGAAGCTACGGAAGAAAAAGAGATAAACAAACTCTGGGATATTCTTGAACCTGTAGAGCCAAGTGATAACGACAACTTTCCTCCTACAGTCTCCAATGCCCAGACTCCACAACTAGACAGCGGGCCAAATCAAGTCATCGTGACAGCGCATATACACACCCCTACAAAACAAGTTCAGAACCCAGAGCTGAAATGTGCAACACCTAGGTCAACGCAAAAAAGAAACAGAGTTTCCCAACTTTACGCTGATGGAAACATCGTTGCTGAAGGCCATGTACAACAAGAAGCCACCAGTGTCCATGGAACAACAATCAACACAGAGACTCATGTTGTCGTTGAAGTGAGTAGTGTGTTTGATACAGACTTTGTGCCAACTGAGAACAACCCGTTTGATGAACCACTTCAAGAAGGCCAGTACGTATCTTGGAAGAAATCCTGTCTCCTTGAAGATGAACCTGATACTCCACATGCCAAAGTCCGTAAACTGGCCAGAGACAACTATCTAGCTACAGCTAAATGGCAGACATCGAAGTACCAGAATAAAGTAGCCCATCTTCAGAAGTCTTTCCAACCGGGTGACACAGTCGGTATAAAGATCAACAAAGTTGACAGAACAAATACAGGCGCGAGTGTTCTTCCGTGTAAAGTGTTATCCGTGAAACCCAACGTTAGGTGTCCGTATAAACTTTATACTCCCTCTGGAATTCTCAATGTCAATTATTCTTCTGATGACATGCTTGATCTTCGACATGTGGTGTTTTCAGGACTTGAAAATCTTGATGCGAGAAACCTTAAGGAAGTTTCATTAATAAAAGCATCTCGAGACTGTAGTGGTTGGAGTAATGCAACAACTGACACTTCGCTGTGTTCATGTAGTGGAAGCTGTATTAACAAACGATGCAAGTGCAGAAAAGCTGGACTTAAATGTTCTACAAAGTGTCATCCAAATTCAACATGTTGTCAAAATAAATTCTAGAGATATGCTATGTGTTTGTTAAATACATATGAAGAATAATTTGAGTTTGGTGAATAGATATATGAAAACTAATCATATGACAAATAGAAATTCGTAACCTATATTATGATCCAGGATTATTAATCTCATAGTGCTTCAAGGATAGCTTTATTGCCTTATGGTGAAAGAACCAGGTCACAGCAATTGATAATTATATATTACCTTATAAAGCCTCTGGTCAGCCAGCATATCTGCTGTCTGCTTAGAGACTTTACTAGGGTACACAATAATTCGAGATTTTCATCAGACTGAGCCGATATCAGACTGATTAAAATCTTGGGCACACATATAATATTTAGCGTTGCCCTACCCTGGTTGACTTTAAGCGTGAAACAAAGTTGTGGACTGCTGTTGAAAAACAGAAATAGGACTTAAATATATGGATGCACACAAAGGTTTCAAAGCTGATGAAATTACTTCATTTCTAAATATATTGACATGATATTTATAAAAGACATATTTTCAGACCTCAGTATCAAGCAGTGTGTTTTGCTATCTAGTGCTTTTTGTGAAAATATTAACATTATGATAAAATGTGCTTTGCCTCTGAACAAGTGTACATACTGTACAAAATTATGCAGCAGAAATAAGAAAAAATTCCTATTTGGCCTATGACATATTCATTAATGAAATAGTTCTTGTAGAAATAAAAAAATATTCAAATCTTTTTTGTCCTTTAAATAATTTAACATACATTTATGTTGTACAAGCATGTTTCTGTTAGGGCAAAAATAAGGTCTTGTTTCTTGACACTATAAGTATCCAACAGTATTTTTTGATCAAAAAATTGTAGATTAATTGACAATTATTGATTCAGGAAACAAGACATATTCTTGCCTTATACAAGATTCCAAACCCTGTCCCAAACATCAAAAAGGAAAGAAGTCAGTAAATTAACTAAAAATATGGAATTCTTATTTGGACTAGGCTGATTCAATTTTGGCCTAAATAGTTTAGGCCAATCCGGAATCGGTCTAGCCAAAATAGAATTCTAATCTGGCCTAAACATATTCAGGCCAAAATTGAATCAGCCTAGTCCAAATAAGAATTCCATTTTGGCCTAGGCCGATTCCGGATCTGGCTAGATTCCATTCTGGCCTACGACATATATATATATATATATATATATACTGAATTGAGAGTACTAATATCCTACATAGTTAGGTGTTTCAGAGAGGAAAATTTTTATTTTTCTATATTACCAGCTATATCTGACTCTTCATATGTATTAAAATATGTATATAATTCAGTGAATGCCTGCTGACCGATGCACCAGGGAATGCTGAATATGGCAGTCCCATGCTGTGTAGTGTCCAGAGACAGTGTGTCTGTTTTAAAACCATCAAATTGACTTGTCTGTATATTTTATGTTAATACATGTTTTATAACTCTGAGGGCCTCATGGAAGATTAGCTGTTGTATGCTAAATGTAGTTACCCTCTTTAAATAAAGTCTTTACTTACTTACTTACTTACTAGTAAATGTCCTAAAATTTTGAACACCAAAGTATCTGACAAAATGCCATATGCAAACAGTGCAGACCAAGATCAGACTAAAGAAGTAGCCTGACCAGGGTCTACACTGTTTGACATTCCACTAGGCATTTTAAGAAACAACTGCATAAAAAGCAAACTTTAGGCTAAAAAAATATGGAATAAAGTGTTTGAAATTTTAGGACTTTTACCGTTTTTTTCAGCTGAAAAATTTGCCTTACCTGAAGCTAAGATTTATAACTCAAGATAAGATGATAACATGAGTTGCACTGGCATAATACTAGGTGGTGTTATATTGCTCTAGTTCAGGCGCTTTTTTCAATCCAAAAGTACTGATATTTTTCTTATTTCTCCACGAAAACATATGTTGTGGTACTCATTAGAAGCGCCTTGCCGAGGCATTTCTAATGAGTACCCACAACATATGTTTTTGTGGAGAAACAAGAAAAATATTAACCTGATACCACTCTTATCTAGGCCTATGGGTGAGATAGGTGTGAGGGGAGGTTGAGTGTGAGGCTGAAGGCAGAATATTAATATTGTCTTTATAGTCAGATATGATATAAACCATTAAGAAAAGGATATAAGTTGCAAACAAGGGGGAAACATGCTCCTTTTCGTAAAATATAACTCCATTTCGTCACTGATTTCACATAAGTAGCGGAATTATATCTTCTCTGTAGTTGATAAAATATGATTCTAATAAAGTAAAATCATGTTTAATATTGATTTTGTTGTCTGATCTGATATAAATCATGAAAACAGAATAAGAGTTGCAAACAAAGGGGAAACATGTTTCAATTCGTAAAATATAAACTCCATTTCGTAACTGATATTACATAAGGAGTGGAGCTATATCTTCTCTGTTATTTATAAAATATGATTCTAATGAAATAAAATCATGTTTAACATTGTTTTTTACAGTTTGATATGATATAAGTCATGAAACTATAATAAAAGTTGCAAACAAGGGGGAAACAGGCTCCATTTCGTAAAATTAAAACTCCATTTCGTCACTGATATTACATATGAGTGGAACTATATCTTCTCCATTGTTTATAAAATATGATTCTAATAAAGTAAAAACATGTTTAATATTGGTAGTCTGATATGATATGAATCATGAAAATAGAATAAAAGTTGCAAACAAGGGTGAAACATGCTCCATTTTGTCACTGATATTACATAAGGAGTGGAACTATATTATCCTCTCCGTTGTTTATAAAATATGATTCTAATAAAGAAAAATCATATCTAATATTGTTTGTATAGTCAGATATGATATAAATCATAAAAAGCAGAATAAAAGTTGCAAAAAGGGGAAAAACATGCTCCATTTCATAAAATAAAACTCCATTTCGTCACTGATTTCACATAAGGTGTGGAACTATATTTTCTCCATTGTATCTCGGACCCATCAATACCCGGACTGGTAACTATATAGTGCCAAATACCTATTTTATCAATATGATGATGTCGTGGCTATGATTTTACCGGTTACCGGGTTTCGTCTGGAATGTGCGAAAATCAATCGAGTAGAAAGTGATAATTATCCTCAATAAACTGTGAACAAAACATCACTTATCATTCAAATTAAATACTATGTAATTATTTTGTTTTTTAATCATATTTGTTGAATATTGATCACACATATTACAAATTTCGATGAAGTTTCCAAACACTGATTTGTGAATGAAGCTATTCGTTGAAGAAAAAATGGCGACCATTGTTGAATAGTACTAGCATTAGCAGAGCCTTTTAATGCTTTTTCTCGCTAAAATCAACTATAAACCCAACTTATTCAGAATAAACTAGCTTTGTTTTATTGCTTTATCAGCATATTATTTTCATAACCATAATAGAAATTTGAAAAGTCGACTGTGAAAATGTCGATTCTCTCGAATTTGACCCACATTTTCTAAAACGAGTATGTGCAAAATTTGGCGATTATCTATGTTAAAAGGAATAAGTTGAATAAAATGTTATTAACATATAACAGACCCAAGATTGCATTATTGCTTTATAATAATTTTAACTGGCTTAACTAAAAATAAATGTGTTTAATACTAGTTTAATATGGGTGGAGTTTTGCAAAATACAGATTCTGAAGTGACGTAAGCATCACCAGCACCCGCGACATGATAATTAACGGAAACGGACAGTAACAAGTCCGGGTATTGATGGGTCCGAGGTTGTATATAAAATATGATTCCAATACAGCAAAATCATATTTGTAATTATTTTTAAAGTCAGATATGACAGATATCATGAAACAGAAAAAAAGTTGCAAAAAAGAGGGAAAAAATGTTCCATTTCGTAAGTCCATTCCTGTATTTAAGGGAACCAGGGGCATGGTACTACGAGACGTTATACTACCTAAATAGCTAGTATAAAATTTATATATTTAGGATTTAGGGGGCGAAACGACTGTGGGTGGGGGAAGGCGAAAGGACTTGGGGGGTTGCGAAACAACCTGGGGCTAAAAGTCTTGGGGGCAAAACGTCTAGGGAAGGAAATGGTTTTGGGACGAAACGTCTCGGAACCGACCCGACCAGGTTTGTCACCGAAACTGGGTACCAAGAATAGAATCTTGACTGAGTCATTAGTTTAGCCTATGAACTGAAGACTGCTTTATGATACAACTCTCACCACGCTAGCCCTGTAACTTTTTGAAAAGATCCTGTCATTTGTCAAACAAACAGCAGAAGAGAAGCATTTAATATTCTGAAATTTGAATAATTGGTTTTTAATTAGTAGACGATTCAAGGTAGAGAACTCTTGTATTAGCCAGATAAAAGCTGTCTTATGATTGGTTAGATTTAAACCAATTGAAACACATTTTATAGACTATGGGACCCAACTGAATGAAACGAAAATAAAATCGGGCCGAACTGGAATATCTATCTATCTATCTATCTATCTATCTTCTTATACTGAGACGGTCATATTTGGCCATTACCTCAGTTGTTGGGTGGCTAAATTTAGAATTAAGCTTAGAGAGAAAAAAAAAAAAAAAAAAAGAAGTCACTGGACGAGTCCTTAAAACTATTTACAATCTGAATAACAGAGGTATATTAAAACGCATACCTCTGAGTCCCAATCTATACTATATGTGCTTTGAACTCCTATGCGGACTTGGCATCCACCGCAGAAGAGGAAAGACTATTCCACTGAGGAATAGTTCTAGGGAAGAAAGAATTCTTCAGGGCATCACTATAGGACAGGTACCTGCGATATTGTGTGTTGTTTATTTTCGATGCCCTTGTTTGGGTTGTAGCTGTCGCAGGGGTCAAGTATCTATCTTTATTAATAGACACTATACCAGAGTGTATCTTATAGAAGAAAGTTAAAGAGGCCTGCTCACGACGGGCCTCAAGGGGTGGCCATTTTAGTTCACTAAGCATATCACCAACGCTACTGCTATTTCTCCATCGCCGACAGGTCCATCGAGCAGCCGTCCTCTAGCTGTACCTTCTCCACCTGCTGAATCTGAGTTTTAACATGGGGATGCCAAATGGGTGATGCATATTCAAGTTGAGGGCGAACCAATGTTTTATATGCAACATCATTTGTCTGCCTAGGTGCAAAGCCCAAATTTCGTCTAAGAAATCCTAAAGTCCTAGTTGCTTTTGATGATATCTCTGAAATATGTTGACCCCAATCAAGATCATCAGTGATGGTGGTACCAAGATATTTGGCGGATTGAACCTGTTCCAATATTTGCTGGTGTAATGAATATTCAAACTTAATTTGTTTGTCCGGAAGGTGTCGTGACACCCTCATTGAGTGACATATGGCCACATTGAACTTCATCTGCCAGTCGGCTTCCCACTGTGCTAGTCGATCCAGGTCATCTTGTAAAATAAGACAGTCAGAAGGAGAGCATATGTTCCTATACAGGACACAATCATCAGCAAACATACGGACAGATGACCTGATGTTATCAGGGAGATCGTTGATGAATACCAAGAAAAGGACCGGTCCAAGGACCGAGCCTTGGGGAACACCAGATAAAACAGGGACTGGATCTGACACTTGGCCATCAAGTGCAACTTGTTGTGAGCGACTAGAGAGCCATGAGCTAATCCACCTTTGTGTGGACCCTCTTATCCCATAATAGTCCAATTTATATAATAGCCTTCTGTGAGGTACCTTGTCAAAGGTCTTAGCGAAGTCCATGATAATCAAGTCAGTCTGTTTGTGACCACGGTTTATGGCCCCATCCAGATTGCTCACAATGTCATGGTAGAATTGAACAAGTTGAGTTTCGCAAGACCTTTGACTTCGGAGACCATGTTGACAGTCAGCAAGAATGCTTTAAAAGGCTAGGTGCTTGTTAATGTTACTAACTAATATATGCTCGAGGGTTTTGCAACAAATGCATGTTAGCGACACCGGTCTATAATTTGCAGCATCATATTTTTTCACATTTTTTATAGACCGGACTCACATTTGCTTGTCGCCAGTCATCTGGTACAGTGCCCTGAGCAAGTGATTCATTGAAGCTAAAGGCCAGCAGAGGAGAAATTTCAGCACTACATTCTTTAAGCACCTGGCATTCAGGTCATCGGGCTCAGATGCCTTATGTATGTTGAGCTTACCCAACAGTTTAGCGACCCCACTGGGGTCAACTGTTATGTCCCCCATGGAAGGGAACGGACTATCACCTTAAGATGGTAGCTCACCTTCAGTTTCTCGCGTAAATGCAGATTGAAACTGCTTGTTACAGATGTTAGCCTTATCGCGCGACTCTGATTAGGGTACGATAGGGTAGGGTAGGGGTAGATGTAGGGTGGTAAAATGAAAGTCGAATAGGGTAACTTATGGTATGAGACATGTCACTGCCCACTAACACTAGTATAGTTCCTTTTCCCTCCAAAATTGATTTTAAGATTTCACTGAATATTTGGTATCAACGTCAAAATAACCCCTATTATGAATAAAAAAATCGAGGTTCTTATCAAAATAGAACACCGAAACTATATCTAGAAACAGTTAAAGTAAAAAAGTTTAGAATAGCACTTAGTAAATTAAGATTATCTTCACATAGACTAGAGATTGGGTTAGGTAGCTGGGCTCGACCAAATAGAACACCAATAGATCAAAGGAAATGTCATATTTGTAATAAATTAGAAGATGAATTTCATTTTTTATTAGAATGTGTTTTATATAGGGACCTTAGAAAACAGTACATAAAGCGACATTTTTGGAATAGACCAAATATGATGAAACTGAAAGAACTTATACTATCAAACAGTAAGAAAGTGATATTAAATTTATGTATTTTCACAGAAAAGGCCTTTAAAACTAGAGCATTATATTATAGTAACCATTAAATATTATTTTTATGCCCCCGCATATAGTTTTTCGGTTTTCCGTACGTGGGTACGTGCGCACGAATGTATGTCTGTCTGTACGAATGTGCGTACATACGTATGTACGTGCGTACGTGCGTGATTCTGTTAGACTCAGGTTAAGGCATTTGTACCACGTAGAATTCTGCAGTTTTATAGTCAGGTACCCCACAGCGGGGGCATCCGTGTATTGTGGACACATTTCTAGTTTCATATTATATTTGAATTTTTATATCTCAAAATATGTGTTTTCTCCCAACTGCTAGTGTGTTATTTAGTGGTATGTGTTTGATGTCATTGAACCCATTTGTATTTCTTTCTGTAGTAGGCATACAACACATGAGCATGTATTGCTTAAAGTTGAAATAAAAGTATCTATCTATCTATCTATCTATCTATAAAAGACAAAGACATTCAATTAGGAAAATTAAACTTCTTAATAACAAACAATTTTAATAAACAAGAGGACCATGATGGTCCTATATCGCTCACCTGAGCAAACAGATTTGCATACTTAATGTTGAAGTTTCAGCCAAGTTCACTGCTCTAAGAGTTATGTATAAATTTTATAACCATGACGAATCATGACAGCTTGAACAAACTTGGTAGAGGGTAACCAAAGGAACATTCCTACCAAGTTAAACTGAAATCGGTTCAGTGGTTTCCGACAAGAAGATTTTTTAGAGTTTTCTATTAAGATATAAGCAGGCATGTTTTTTGACAAATCAGGATTGCTTGAACATTCTTGGTAGAGGGTCACCAAAGCATTATTGAAATTGGTCAGGAGGTATTTGACAAGAGGCATTTTAAAGTTTTCTATACAGATATATACCGAAAATAAGCCCCGCCCCCTGGAGGCCATGTTTTTTGACGTATCATGAAGGCTTGAACCATCCTGGTAGAGGATCACAAAAGCAATATTCTTGCAAAGCTACATTGAGCTCAGTCCAACGGTTTCTTACGAGAAGATTTTTAAAGTTTTTTTTATATAGACATATAGGGAAAAATAAGCCCCGCCCCCTAGTGGCCATGTTTTTGATGATCATGACAGCTTGAACAACCTTGGTAGAGGGTCACCAAAGAAACATTCCTGCCAAGTAATATTGAAATCAGTCCATTGGTTTCTGACAAGAAGATTTTTTAGTTTTCTATATAAATATAGAGGAAAAATAAGCCCCACCCACAAGCAGCCATGTTTTTTGACAAATCATGATTACTTGAATAATCTTGGTAGAGGGTCACCAAGGAAACATTTTTGCCAAGTTGTAATGAAGTCGGTCCTGTGGTTTCTGAAAAGAAGACTTTTAAAGTTTTTCTATATAGATATATAGGGAAAATAAGCCCCGCCCCTTGGCGGCCCTGTTTTTTGATGAATCATGACGGCTTGCATAATCTTGATAGAGGGTTGCATAAGAAACATTTCTGCAATGTTAAAATGAAATCAGTCCACTGGTTTCTGACAAGAAGATCATATAAGTTTTCTATGTAGATATACGGGAAAAATAAGCCCCGCCCCCTACCAGCCATGTTTTTTGACAAATCATGACGGCTTGAACAATCTTGGTAAAGGGTCACCAAGGAAACATTTCTGCCAAGGTATATTGAAATCGGTCCAGTGGTTTCTGACAAGAAGATTTTTTCAAGTTTTCTATATAGATATATAGGGAAAATAAGCTCCACCCCCTAGCGGCCATGTTTTTGACAAATCACGATTACTTGAACAATCTTGGTAGAGGGTCACCAAGGAAACATCTTTGCCAAATTATAATGAAATCGGTCCAGTGGTTTCTGACAAGAAGATTTTTCAAGTTTTTCTATATAGATATATAGGGAAAATAAGCCCCACCCCCCGGCTGCTATGTTTTTTGACAAATCCAAATGGCTTGAACAATCTTGGTAGAGGATCACCAAAGGAACATTTCTGCAAAATTATATGGAAATCGGTCCCGTGGTTTCTGACAAGAAGATTTTTTAAGTTTTCTATGTAGCTATATAGGGAAAATGAGCTTCGCCCACTGGCGGCCGTGTTTTTTGTCGAATCCAAATAGCTTGAACAATCTTGGTAGAGGATCACCAAAGGAACATTTCAGCAAAAGTATACTGAAATCGGTCCAGTGGTTTCTAACAAGAAGATTTTTAAAGTTTTCTATATAGATATGTAGGGAAAATAAGCCCCGCCCCCCTGGCGGCCATGTTTTTTTACGAATCCAAATGGCTTGAACAATCTTGCAAGAGGATCACCAAAGAAACATTACTGCAAAATTATATGGAAATCGGTCCATTGGTTTCTGACAAGAAGATTTTTAAAGTTTTCTATATAGATATATAGGGAAAATAAGCCCCGCCCCCTGGCGGCCATGTTTTTTGACGAATCCAAATGGCTTGAACAATCTTGGTCATTCGGTCCAGTGGTTTCGGACAAGAAGCTTTTTAAAGTTTTCTATATAGGTATATACGGAAAATAAGCCCCGCCCCCTGGTGGCCATGTTTTTTGACGAATTTAGATGGCTTGAACAATCTTGGTAGAGAATCACCAAAGGAACATTTTTGCAAAATTATATTGAAATCGGTCCAGTGGTTTTGGACAAGAAGATTTTTTAAGTTTTTAATTAAAAAATCTATTTTTAGCTCCTGTGACCTAGATATGCAATGAACCGGACCATTTGAACAACTTTGAGAGAGGACCAACCAAGGATCATTCCTGTGGTCAAATTCCCACCAGTGGTTTAGGAGGAGATGTTGTTTAAAGATTGTGGACGGACGGACATCCGGACGACGACGACGACGACAACGACGGACGGTGAGTGATCACAATAGCTCACCATGAGCCTTCGGCTCAGGTGAGCTAATAAAACGCAAAAAGGCCGATTTTTCTTTTGAAGTACACAACCCATTCATGCGTAAGACTTCCAAACTGCGAACGCATCGGTTGGTGGCAAAGTTACCTATCAAACTTTCGCTGTCTTTAATCTTGTGGAAATCCGGTTTGAAGTCAGATAGCCAAACAAATTTGATCAAACTCCACGAATATAACGAAGGAAGATAATACGTACATGACTCGCACCCTATCAATATAATACAATTCAAATATTTATTCAGCATTAAATTATACAATGTTAAAAGCCTACTATCACAAACATATCCATTACACACACTTGCAATGTGCACGTAAGTGAACAATCTGAAATGAGCCACGTCACGAGCCACATCACCGGAAAACATGTCTTCCAAATACAAGAAACTTTATTTTACGTCTGATATATGTATAAGAAATAGC
Source organism: Anodontia alba (assembly GCA_964016985.1). Classification (NCBI taxonomy): domain Eukaryota; kingdom Metazoa; phylum Mollusca; class Bivalvia; order Lucinida; family Lucinidae; genus Anodontia; species Anodontia alba. The sequence goes on from OZ024834.1 coordinate 39,288,250, forward strand.
GTGTTATAAGAGCTATATTCCGACAGAACAAGAGTAAAATGTCAACGGCATGTAAATGAGCAGTTAATAAACTTTTTTAGACACATGATTATCAATGTGCATTTCCCTTTAAGTATCATAAAATGATTTAAAAAAAAAATTAACAGAACAGTTAACACGGATAGAGAGTTATTTAGAAACAATAAAAAAAGACAGGACCCCACAACTGCAACCCTCTCTGCCATACGAAAAACAAGGTACCTAGCTGACACTGCCTAGGGCCAAAGCACGACATCATGGACGGCACTGCAAAAGTGGCAGAAGATTGGAGTCAGTGGAATATCTGCTCTGACCTTCATCTGTTGACCTTGGTGTTACTGACTTATATACCAAGCTAAATAAAAAAACTAAATATCAAATTATGCTTAATTTAAAAAAATCAGTTTAAAAAAAACAAAGAAAAAAAAAACATACTGATGACAAGTCTAAAAACAAAACAGTCAGCTGCGGCATATGGCACAGTTACACTCTGGATTAGCCTCTCAAACTCCTTGAACTCAGTCACCTTACTCAGTTAGTTAGGGGGGCGGGGATGGAAGGGAGGCGCATTCCACACCCTCGCAGCCTCAAAACGGAAATACCTGTCCATATGCCATAGTTCTGACTGTAGGTACCTGAACTACGTTCTCATACCTGAAAGAATATGGTCGTTGTTTGACATTGGCATGGTTTCTTATATATACAGGGGCAATATCAAGAATACACTTGAAAGTCTCCAATACAAAAGTTGAGTCTCCCAAGCATCACGCCTATAAAACTTTGATCCTCTAAAACCCCACTTTAATATAGTAAAACTGGGATTTACTGGGGTATACATTATTTTCTTATTTTGCTAAAAGTATAAATTGTGGATACTTGCTAGAACCGCCTCGCAGAGGCGGTTCTAACAAGTACCCACAATCTATGTATTGAGCAGAAATAAGAAAACTACCAGAATTTTTCATCTGAAAGTTTTTATTTGTTAGTAGTGGAATTCTCAATATATTTGAATAGGCGTGTTTTCGTAATAATATAATAATGTGGGGAGGTTTACTCTGTCAGGAAGCTCTGAATAAGATCCTTTATAATCAAAGACAATTTTGAACTCTCTGTACTGTAATTTCAGTTGTTTGGTCAACGTTAAGCGTTGCATGCTGCTTCTAACAATATTCTTCGTTATTGCTTCTAACTGACAGTCCTCAAGTACAAAGTATGAGTAACTGCAATAACAAACTTTAATTTGACGGCTACCCAGATTTGTGCTCGAGAGATGTTGTTCATATTATATTTGAGGTTTATGTGGTCACTCTTCTTGTATGGATCTCTCTTACTGACGTTTGATACTGCTGCTTTGCCGTACGTCGGTGTGTTCTACACCCATTAGGATACACCCCCACCCCCCTATCCCCCCACCCTTACCGATCGTTCTTACTTCATGTTTTCTTTCTTTTCTTTTCTTTTTTTTTTTTTTTTTTTTTTTTTTTTTTTTTTTTTTTGTTTTCGTTGTGCCGTTCATCGGTGTGGTACATCCAGTAGGATCAAAGATCTCCCTTACCGACGATTACTACTGCATGCTTTTGTCGTTGTCGGTGTGATGTACACCCGGTGGGACAAAAATCCCCTTTACCGACGTTTCATACTGCATTATCTTGTCGTGGTGCCGTACGTCGGTGTGTTATACACCCGGTAGGATCAAAGATCCCCCTTACCGACATTTCATATTGCGTAATATTGTCGTGGTGCCGTACGTTGGTGTGTTGTACACACAGTAGGATCAAATATCCCCCTTACCGACGTTTCATACTGCATAATGTTGTTGTGGTGCCGTACGTCGGTTTGTTATACACCCAGCAGGATCAGAGATCCCCCTTACCGACGTTTCATACTGCAAAATTTTGTCTTTGTGCCGTACGTAGGTGTGTTGTACACCTGGTATATAGGATCAAAGATATCCCTGCAAAGTTAAAAAATATTTAGACATATCTCCAATTCAGAAACTAGTTTTTATTTTATTTTTTATTTATTTATTTTATTTTATTTTTTATTTATATATTTACTTATTTATTTTTATTTATTTAGTTATTGATTTATTTTTTTTATTTTATTATTATTTTTTATTTTATTTTATTTTATTTTATTTTATTTATTTATTTATTTATTTATTTTTTTTTTTTTTGTTGCTAAGATCAAAGGTGATTTGTTCTTCGTAATAACCGGAATATTTTAGATTCAGGGTGTGCAACCCGATCCCTAATGGTGTCTGGGAAGAAATTGTATTTTTATATGTTAGTTCTAGCATATGACACTTAAAATGGCATTGGATGCTGTTTCCTACTGCGCCTGTTTGGGGGTTGAAGGTCATTACAAGGTACTCTACTCTGACACAATTAATTTGATAATCGATTAATCGATCAATCGATCGATAAATTCGGAAAAAAAAACTATAATCGTTACTGATTTGCTAATAATCGATTATTTGATTTTTTGTATCCATTAAATTACTGCAATTATCTTAAGGATTCGGACACCTCAGCTGTTTACCATACTTATTCTAAAATTTGAACAAATACGACTTACTATCCAATATTGTGTATTGCCCAATATTGTGTCTGACAGTAGATGGATGAGTGGCAAGTAGTGTAGACCCTGATGAGACACCGCAATCTGTGGAATCTCATATGGGTCTACACTTTTTGCTCAGGCCTGTCGATCCGTAAACATGCGATAAAGTATATTATCACATAGTGGCCTAAATTCCTAACATTTAGCATGAAATATCTCGCGATGTAGATGACCTACATGCATGCAAATGTGATGTCAGTTATACCATGGTTCTGCGCATGTACGTGCGATAATGCACTCGCTCACGCTCGTGCATTATCGTATCGTACATGTATGCGCACGAACCATGGTATAACTAAGACATATACGGTAGGATGGTCATGCTCAGACAGTAAGCCAGAAAGGTAAGATTATGACCAACTTTTCACTGATTACTAATCGATTATCGATCAAAATGGCAGGACTGATAATCGATTATCTTTTTAGCCCTGATTAGTCTGCCCTACTAGCTTTACCTTTCAGACCTTTAAATATAGCAATATGAGTTTATCTTTGCGTCTCTTGTGAAGAGAATCACACCCTAACTGTTCAAGAATGCTATATCATGTATATAATCATACTTCCAGTTTCAAAGTTGTAGTTACCAGTCACAAACTAAAAGTCAAAGACCAGCCCTTATTTTGTTTACATCAAACTAACTTAAATGTTTTGAACAATCTTTGTACCATTGATCGCCTTTGTTGTACACAATTATATCAGCCAACAACACTGCGAACAACTGCGATGCGGTTTCTTTTGGTGTCTATGGTTTATTCTCAATCAGTGGGTTCGGAGTCATTATCAAAGATGGCTGCTCCCAACAAAGTTGATAAATTTCTTCAAGACTTAAAAGAGTACTATTGTAAGACAGTGAGAAATAATCCTCAAACTGTCGGTCAGCTAGAATCTTCTTTGCGAATTCTCTCCTTTCTAGTTGCTGGTATGAATCTTGAGAATTTTATTTGTCAGAGGAAAGTAATTTTTAACTTTTTGAAAACGAAAGTAGGCTGTCTGTCTTTAATTAAGGACACCTCGCCCCAAAGACTACTCGCCCCACATAAAACTCACCACCAACACATAAGACAACTCTCCCCACAAGTAGGCTATAAGTCGCCAACCTCCCCCTCTCGTTTACCAAGTTCCCATAAACCTGTTTAACTGGGTGAAACTGAAGTAAAAATTTAAAAGCACATGGTGCAACAGCATCCATTGTTGTAATTATTACATCAATTGGCCAATTATCCTCAACACTAAGGTATATTAAATTGCTTTGGTGTGGTAGTTTATCTTCAAAAGAAACTGAAATGACAAATAAGATAAGAATTATTGTCCTATCTGTCTGTGTATTTATGTATCTACTTATCTAAAGATAACAGATCTGTGCAATCAATGGCACTAGTTTAAGAGGAAAAAATAGGAAAAGTAATGTATAACTTTGTGAAATCCACTTTTCCTTATAATATGAAAATAGGCTTAGCCTAAATGCGAGCACAGCACAGACCTATCTGTAATCTCTTCAAAAGTCCTTCACAGCATCATTAACATGATTAAAGAATGAATGAATATCAGTATATAAAAAATATATGTACATGTAAGTCAATAATAAATAATAATAATAATCGGCAAAATATGTTTGTGACACTTATTGACACTCGTTTCTTGTCACTTCCCGACGCTTATTAGTGAGATCCAAATTTTGTGAATAGCAATAAATCAAGTCCGCCCCAGTCAGTTCTGCCAACTTTGGGTGACAACTTCTAGGAAGAAAAAGGAAGAAACTTGGTCAGATTTCTAGGAAGAAAAAGGAAGAAACTTGGTCAGAGCAATTTCTGCTGAAAGTATATATCGTTGTATGTTACTTTTCCTTGGTCATATTCTCTACTGTAGAGCTCGCTTTGTTCGCTATCAATCAGACTGTGCAAACGGGTTCCTAACGTTAACATAATGATTGATCTATCTATCTATCTATCTATCTATCTATCTATCTATCTATCTATCTATCTATCTATCTATCTATCTATCTATCTATCTATAACATACCCATGCAATGTAATGCTGTCTTTTAAGAAACTAGAAATGATTTTTAGCTCGCTGGGACTACTTCCCTGTAGAACTTTATGTTGTCACCCAGTCGTTGGCATCCGCGTCCATGTTAGCGCAAAATTTCAAAGCTGTGCATAATTTTTTAATTGTTTAAGGTACAAAGGCAAACTCTTAAGCTGCTGAGCTAACATGAATGAATGAATGAATTATTAGCATAAATAAATAACCTAAATAGGTTTACTTCCTATGATTGAATTAATGGTCGCAGTCATGTAAATTCTTTTCAAATTGTTCTGTTTTACAGAAGAAGGCAATCGGCCAAAATATTAAAGAGTGAACTTTTTCAAAGTGTGTTTTATGTCAGTTTACATGGTTTATGACATTTTTGTTATTATTATTATTTTCAATGCATCTATCCGTTTGACTTTTTTCCATTCCGCATTCATTTTGTACTTTCAAACATGACATTAGGGCATGAAACTCAGTCTTTACTGAGCGCAGGTATTTCTTTGGCCTGATATGCATACGATTAAAGTCTTTTGTTTTGTGTGCAGTTTTCCATTGCATCCAATTAAAGGCTAATAAAAGAGTATAAAAAAGCCATCATCAATAGAATTGTCAGTTACTTTATTGTAAAAAATATGTCTTTGATTTACTGCTTACTGTTGTTTAAATTCTCAGACCAACTTGTCTTGGCATCAATTTCTACTTTAAACTTAAAAGTATACATATATCCCTAGTATTAAAAATTGCTAAAATCATGTCTGATTTGTGTATTAAGTGCCAGGAATGTAAGCATGCTGTTACATAGGATGCTTGTGAACATTGGCAGCCCCGTTTGTATGATACAGGTAGTTATTTTATTTTTACCCTTTATGAATGTAGTCAACTATTACGTATTTTAACGCTTAGGACTCCGGGTAAGACCTAAAATAAAAAAAGTATGTGTTTCAGGTTACCCAACCGTACCTAATTTTTCACCACCGACCCTAAAGTTTTTTTGGGGGGGTGGGGATTTCCCTGTTTGGCCATATTGTTTTCCTATTAACCTCATATAAAAACTTTAAACAAAATAAAAATATTTTCCAACCTATCATCCCTATTTTAAAATTCCATGTAACCTGAAACACATATATTTTTTTTATTTCGTAATTTGGCCTAAACATTTCAGCAGACAACATTTTGAAATGTTTTTTTATTCTTAGGCTTTGACACATCATAACATTACGAAAACACGCCTATTCAAATATATAGAAAATTTAATCTCCAAAAACTGAAAATTTTCAGATAAAAAAACTTTGATATTTTTCATATTTCTGCTCAAAACATAGATTGTGGGTACTCGTTAGAACCGCCTCGGCGAGGCGGTTCTAAAGAGTACCCACAATCTATGTTTTTGTGCAGAAATAAGAAAAATAAATGTATACCCCTGTAAACCCCAGTTTTACTATATAAAAGTGGGGTTTAAGGGGGTCAAAATTATATAGGCATGTTTTCGTGATGATGTGCTGTAACCAGTCTGGGGCAAGTTACTCTCTAATTGGGGTGAGTTGTCTTATGAATCTGGGAAGAGTTGCCTTGGAGCGAGTTTTGTGTGGGGCAAGTTGTCTTTGGGGCGAGTTGTCCTGCGCCCTCTAGCTAATTATCAGTTACTGCTTTGACACTGGCAGTGTGACTGGAATACTGGAAAAGTTAAGACTGGAGTCTCTCAAGATAAGGAGGAGAGACATAATACAAAGGTCTAGAGGGTGCTACCAGCATTTCAACAGATGACCTTATTCTCCTAATGTAGAAATCATCACCCTGTGTGAAGTACAGTAGTGAGTTTCATGTGTGTTAACTATAGGCGTGCAGGCCAATGTTGCCTGCTGCTGTTAATGCTGGCTTTGCTGGCGTCAACATTGCCTTCGGCAACTTTGTCCTTACCTATATAAATTAACCCCCTGAAACAACTTATGTTACACACACATACAAGAACACAATTTTACGATTTGCCCTCTTCAGAGATAGCTGTATAACTCATCTCAGGAATTTAGAAGTAAAGGTAATCTGAAGCTCGGACCTAATAATACCTGGACTTGTCACTAACGGAACTGCTAAAATATGTTGTCGTGGCTTGATTTTAGCGCTATTTTACAGCACTATGGTCATTAAAAATGATTTTGGATAAAAACTGAAGTTGTAATAAATTGTTTTTAATAGGTTTGGTTGAAATATGTTAAGTCACAATTAATTAGATTGAAGTTATAACATCATTTTGGGCGAATTTCTGATGATTTTTTGCTAAAAGTGCCGATAATAGCCAAAATGGGTACCTAGATTTCTCGCTGATGTTTACAAAAACTGTTGGTTTTTCCTTAAATATAATGCTGCAGATTTAAAGGTAATATATTGAGCTATAGCTTTTTGAAAACAAATCTCAGATATTTTGAAAAATAATTGAAATATGAGCATTTAAACTTCATCATACAAAATTATAAAAACTCAGCCACGACAATATATTCCCAATAAAAACAATACCTATACTGTAGTTACTAGTCCAGTGTATATTGGTCCAAGTCTGAAGGTAATTTTGTATAAATGCCATGCATATCGACATATGGCTATTCAAGGTTTATTCATTTACATTCCACAGAATGTGATAGTTGCTGTTGCATTGAGAATTCTAATTTCTAACACCCCTGTTCGTGTAGTTCCTTATTTGTCTTTACATTTCTAGCCGTGCTTTATCTAAGGCATTTTTTTGAGCACAGGAATTTTGTCGTGCGCTATCAACGGGAAACCAATCATATTACTGTTGCGAAAGTTGCGTCCCTGGTAACTATGGACGCTAGTTTACAATATTGGTTGAAACATTCATATACATAATAAATTACATTAATACACTCGTAAGACAGAAAATGATCAATGAACATTGAAGTTCTTTGACCTTTTTTACCTGATGAGTTCCTCTACAGGCTGTACCATTCAAACACATTCGTTTTACTCATTGTTTCCATCATGTATATTTGTTGACATTATCGAAAACAAAAGTGTCGGTTAACATTCTTATTTTAGTTTTATATCTGTCCTCCTCAGCTCCATCCCGGCATCTAAATTCATCCGATTTGCAATTCTTTCATGAACACAGGATACAAGTTTTTATGTTTTACATCATTTCAATATTTTACATCGTGACCGTCAGCTGATTCGTATCAGTATCCGCCATTTTGAATATTCGTCATCGAACCTTGTAACTACGTAACCGTGTGATGTAATGCTTAAGAGGTATTGTCAACTACCAAAGGGGGAAGTCAGGTAATAACAAAAATCTCAAAAATCAATAAAAATCTCATTTTTCAAAACATTAGCTCAGTGAGGGGTGTTAGAAAAGAAATAAATTATTCCGAACCGTGCTCAAATGCCGCAGATAAAGCACAGTTGAGTTTGGGTTGTGTGCATTTGAACACTCGCTCGCTGCGCTCACTCGTGCTCAAATGGGACAACCCAAACTAAACTGTGCTTTATCTTGGGCATTTAAGCACGGTTCAGAATAATTTATTTCTTAAGTAATATAATGTTATTTACTAGTATATGCTTATAAGATGACACTTTTCAACAAATGAGCCACCTCGTGAGATTTCCAACAATGTGCCATTCTGACCTGTGTAGACTCAGATAAGTCTGTGCAGCTCTCTTTCAGCTAATAGACTCCATTTCTTGTTCAATTGGCAGCTTATGATCCATAGATGGTAAATGCTAACAGCAAAGGCTCTATTTAGACTGTGCATATGAGCATGCTGATCTGAGCCATAGCTAGTTGCACATGCCACTTTGTTGGATTCTCATGCGGTGGCTCAAATTCTTTTTACTTCTGGAAATGAAAAAGTTTGTTCCCCTGTAAACCTAGGTTTTCATTATATGAAGGAGTGTTGTATGCATGGATTTGTTGTCATGTTACGAGGGCGAGTCAATAAAATACCAGCTTAACTTATTTCTGGGTGAGAACGATCTCTTCTTTTTCGATGTAATTGCCCTCTAGAATGATGCACTTGGACCAATGGTGTTCCAGTGCCATCAGCCCAGAACTGAAGAAGCCAGGGTCCTTATCTCTGACCCACTCCTTAACTGCCGCCACGACTTCTTCGTTGGACCAGAAATGACGTCTACAGATATCCTTTTTCAGGTTTGGGAATAGGAAATAGTCACTAGGAGCTAAGTCCGGAGAATAGGCGGGGTATGGTATTAACTCGTACCTATTCCACTCAACAGCATCCGTTGCAATTTTGCAAGTGTGGACTCACGCATTGTCCTGTTGGAGCAGAATGCCTTTGGAGAGTTTACCTCGGAGTTTTTCAAAGATCACAATTCTCATTTAGTTGAGCAAATTTGCATAATACGCACCTGTTATTGTACTTTTCTTTGCTAGAAAGTCCAACATAATAACGCCTTGTGCATCCCAAAATACAGTTGCCATCACCTTGCCAGCAGAGGGTTGCGTTTTGAACTTCTTTGGCCTCGGAGACCCCGGCCCTACACTCTGGCCTCTTTGAGCTTTATTCTCTGGCTCATAATAATGGACCCAGGTCTCATCTACAGTCACCAGACATGAAAGGAAATCATCTTCCTTTGACCTAAACCACTTCAACAATGTGCTGTATACTGATGCTCAGGTTGCCATTTGCTCGTTGCTAAGGGATTTTGGGACCCAACGGGCTGTTAGCATGTGCATACCCAAGCGATCATGTAAAGTTGTTGAAACGCTACCGTGTGAACTGTGTAATGCATTCGCTATTTCTTCCACCTGAATTCGCCTATCAGGGTACACCAGATCCCGTACTTTGTTACATATATCTTCATCGGTGGCATCTGATAGACGTCCAGGCCTGGTTTCGTCTTCTAAAGACGTTCTACTGCGTTTGAATTACCCAACCCAGAAATTAACTGGTGCATACGATGGTGCAGAAGACCCATAAACATTGATCAACTCACAATGTATTTCCTGACCTGTTTTCCCTTTCAAATACAAGTACCCAATTACAGCATGGTTCTCAACTTTTGACGAAAAGCTTACTTTTTCATCGCTAGCCATGTTTGACATTCAATATCATATGAGTGAATGACACAGTAAGGGTGCAATTTTGCCCTCAGGCCTAAAACATGTATTGAAACAAGGCATGAAAATCTTGGGTGTCTCGGTTAATTGGAAAAGGGTTAGGCTGGTTACTTATTGACTTGCCCTCGTATTTCTTAATATAAGGAACAGTACATGATGGACTGGCCTCTTAAAACTGTAAACCATGTTTTCTTATCTTATCATTATGCGTATCTTATGTAACACAACTAATTAATACCTGCAGCAAGGAAATCAATACTGCATCTTTTATTACCTATACGAACTGTGCAAAACTTTATTTCTTGACCAATTTCGACGATTGAGAAACAAGTCTATTTACTTTTTCCCCTCTTTCTACCTATAACATTCAAATTGACTTTAGATGTGAAAAAAGAAAGACGAAAATATCTACTGTGATGTCGCGGCAGACAGGAGAGGTATCTGATTACAAGTTAATGACCAGGCAGCTGACCACCACAGCATGTTGCAGAGCAAGAACTCGATGAAAAGAATAAAAACCACATGTTATCAGCGGGAAGCCTAAAAACCCCACTTCCTTAACATACCCCTATCTCTAGCCAAGAGGTCGGGTAACCCCACTTAATTTTATAAGAGCGCTTGTCCAACATGGTTCCAAAAACAGTATTTGCATAATTCTCTATTAAGCAGCCACCGAGAAGAATGGCCCTTTCTTGCTGCTTAAGGGAGGTGGCTGCTCAGAGGGATACTCACTCAAGGGCAATTTTGAGACAGCTGGAGTACTGATATAGCCCAAACAATGGGCTGTTGGTGAAATACTCACTGTGAGTATGATAGCTGTATAACTCGTTCAGCATAATGGTATATATGTTTATTTATTTATTATTTGTAGAATGCCAAAATTGTCCAAAGTAGCAAATATATATATTTTGATCAGTTTTTAGAATTAAAACCACTGTTTGCTCAAGAAGTATTCAGAAGCATGCTAAATACTATATTGTAATAACACTAATTATTAGGACTGATAGGCCTTTGCAAACAGAGTAGACCCAGATCAGACCTTGAGGCTTCTAATAGGGTCTACACTGTTTGCCATATTTCAGTGTCTCTTGGATTTGTGAACAACCCACACTAAACTTTTCCGCACCTTTTCTGGAGCTTTTCCAGAGTCTGCATGTACCAGCTTAACCCTTAAAGCGCCAATCACAACAATTGTCGTCTGCTTTATCATCTGCTTGTGATTTTAAAAGTCATTTTTGCAAACAGTGTGAACCCAGATCAGACTGCTCCTAGAGGAGCAGTCTGATCTGGGTCCACACTGTTTGCCTATATGCAAATTGTAAGTTTGAAAAGTTTGCAAGTAGATGCAGCAGACGACATAAGCAGATGACATTTTCAGATGCAGTTTTTCTTGGCGCTTTAAGGGTTAATTGCTTTAATGTGTTGGTCTAGAGTAAACACTTTATATCTTTTCAAATCCCTATTTACAGGCAAGTCAATTGAATAGGAATAGTGAAACTGAAAGTAGAGTTGTTTATTTAATCGAAAGACACGAGGTGTCAGTCGTTTTGAGCTATTTCCATTCTGTGATTTGACCATCTGAATTACATATAGGCATAAACGTCAATGGTCAATCATCAATAGTACTTTAATCAATTAATCAGTCTAATTGTTCCACAAACACAAGCCATGCAGTTGTAATTGATACCTCTTGATTACGCGGTGACCTTTGAAGGTCAATGCTGCATGGTACTTGAAATAAAAGAAGAATGTTAACATTGCTGTCTGCATTTTTTGACACTGTATTACTTATAATGAGTTACAAATACAAACAAAAAAGAAATAAAGACTTCTGTAAATCACTTCTTTTTTATCAGTTCGCTTCCCTACATGTATGTAGAAATACTGGTCTAGATGTATCTTAATGGTTTTAACATCACTTTTACTAATTTGTATTATAAGGTAAGCTCTGGTCCGGTTATTCCAGGTCCGTTACTGTTATTGTGTCCATTCCAGTCCATTTCAGTTAGTAAACATACCCCTCATTGACTTTTCAAATACTGCCTGCAGCCACACACACATGTAGGCTTGACCCCAGGTATGTTTGGACCCTCATTTGCCAAGAGGGATTAATATAATTTATTCTATAAGACGACATCCAAGTCCTTAATCAGATCTAGGAAATGCACATGCTCATCTGGGCCTTTACTGTCCACATATGCCCTGTACTCACAGATTCTCATGGAACAGCTATATTGACCACTGTTTTTAGCTCACCTGAGCTATGCTCAGGATGAACTATAGTGATCACTTTTTGTCCGTCTGTCCGTGCCTGTGTGCGCCCGTCCGTGTGTCCGTCCATTAACATTTTCAAATGACCTCCTCTGAAGCCCCTGAGCCAATTTTGCTCAAATTTCATATGGAGCCTTCTTAGGTTGGGGGAACGAAAATTTGCTGAAATGGTTGCGGCCTGTTGACCAAGATGGCCGCCATGCCCATATATGGTACAAACTATTAAAAATCATCTTTTCCAGAACCGATGATTCCCTATGGCTGAATCTTTGCAAAAATCATCGGGGATGGGAGGTTTACCAAAATTGCTAAAATAATGGTCGTACATTGACATTTGACTTTTTTACAGCATGGTCCAAGTTTGCTTCCCTATGCATTTATATGAGAAAAATGTTCAGAATTTCAAATTACTTCTCCTCTGGAGCTCTGGCTCATTGTTGCTCAAATTTCATTTGGAGCCTCCCTGGGGCAGGGAAATGAAAGCTTACTAAAATGGTTGCGGTCCAGTGACCAAGATGGCTGCCATGCCCATGTATGGTAAAAATCTCCTCCAAAACCGAGGATGCCTTGTGGCTGACTCTTTGTATATACCATTGGGAACGAGAGGTCTACCAAAGTTGCTTAAAATTAAAAATGGTCCTCCATTGACATTTGACCTTTTTACGGAGAGGTCAAGTTTGCTTCCCTATGCATTTGTATGGGAAAAATGTTCAGAATTTCAGACGACTTTTCCTCTGGAGCCTCTAGGCCAATGTTGCTCAAATTTCATTTGGAGCCTCCCTGGTACCTGGGAATGAAAGATTGCTAAATGGTTGCCATCCATTGACCAAGGTGGCCACCATGCCCATATATGGTAAAAACCTTTAAAAATCTTCTTTTCCAGAACCAAGGATGCCTTGTGGCTGAATCTTTGCATAAATTATCAGGATGGGAGGTCTACGGAAATAGCTAAAATAATGGTTGAACATTGACATTTGACCTTTTTAAGGCAAGGTCAAGTTCGCTTCCCTATGGATTTGCATGGGAAAAGTTTAGAATTTCAAATGACTTCTCCTCTGGAGCCTCTGGGCCATTGTTGCTCAAATTTCATTTGGAGCTTCCATGGGGCAGGGTATTGAAAGATTGCTAAAATGGTTGCCGTCCATTGACCAAGATGGCCTCCATGCCCATATATGGTAAAAACCTTTGAAAATCTTATTCTCCCGAACCAAGGGTGCCTTGTGGCTGAATCTCTGAAATCATCGGGGACTGGAGGTCTACCAAAGTTTCTAAAATAATGGTCATACAATGACATTTGACTTTTTTATGGCAAGGTCAAGTTTGCTTCCCTATGCATGTGTATGGGGAAAATGTTGAGAATTTCAATGACTTCTCCTCTGGAGCCTCTGGGCCAGTGTTGTTCAAATTTTATTTGGAGCCTCCTTGGAACAGGGGAATGAAAGATTGCTAAAACAGTTGCAGTACATTGATTAAGATGGCTGCCATGCCCATATATGGTAAAAACCTTTAAAAATCTACTTCTGCAGGACCGAGGATACCTTATGGCTGAATCTTTGCACACATCATCAGGGACGGGAGGTCTACCAATGTCGCTGAAATGATGGTCGTACATTGACATTTGACCTTTTTACGGCGAGATCAAGTTTGCTTCCCTATGCAATTGTATGGGCCACATACATTTGTATGGAAAAATGTTGATAATTTCAAATTACTTCTCCTCTGAAGCCTCTGGGCCAGTGTTGCTCAAATTTCATGTGGCACCTGCTTGGGGCAGGAGAACGAAAGATTGCTAAAATGGGCATGGTCCATTGATTGAAATGGCTGCCATGCCCATATATTGTAAAAACCTTTAATCTTCTTCTCCAGAACCAAATAAGCCTTGAGCCCTAATCTTTGCACAAATTATGGGGGACAGGAGATCTACCAAAATTGCTAAAATGATCGTCCTATATTGACGTTTGACGTTTTTACGGCAAGGTCAAATTTGCTTCCCCATGCATTTGTATGGGCCATATACATTTATCTTGGAGGTATCGAGGAGACGTGTAGAGCAACATTAGCTAAAATCATTCTGATTGGAAATCTAATATGGCAGCCTTCTTGCTTATGCTTATTGTATTTCCCCGCCACTGTGCTGTTACATGTATAAAATCATGATTGTTCAGAAACCACTTAGCTAATTTCCACCATCCTACTGTTGAAATGTGATTGATAGTTTGTTTGAATGATCAAGCGCCCATATATTCTGCTTCAAAACAAAGAACTGATCAAATGATTATCTTTTCATTAGTTGTGATAATAAGATTGGAAAAATGTTGCATAACATCTGCATATCTGCAGTGGCTTTGTCACTCAGGTGAGTGAACCGTGGCCTGTGGGCCTCTTGTTTGTTGTTGTTTTTTTTTTTTTTTTTTTTGGTTTTTCATTTGTTTGACTAACATATTTTTGGTCTTGCTTGTTTTATTACAGGTCGACTTGAAAATGGACAGATTATTTCTGAACTTATCTACTCAGCCTCCAATCTTCTTGTTTTCATCAATGACAATGTGCTCAAATCAGCAGCAAAAGCAATTCCAAAACTGGTATGTGGATTTCGTGATTTGTCATACAATGGCTTAATCATTGCTAGTCTCTGGACAGATCCATCAGACAACAAATTGATGTTTTTCTCATTTTTCCCAGAAAATAGACTTTGGCATTTCATGCAAATAGTCTCCTACAAAAATCCTTTTTAAAAATGAGATCTGTTCTAAAAACAAAGTAGACCCCTTTTTCATAAGGGAGGCCAACACTTTTGACGGAGTTGCCTCCCAGCAAGTGTGTCATTTCATCTGTGCAGTCTGACAGACATTAACCCATTTTTGCCGAATGGATTCTTCTACCTTCACTCTTTGGGCTGGTCCATTTCCAATATAAAAGGTGTCTGGTTAGCTTTATTATTATCATATTTTGTAGAAATTTATGAAATTAATGCGAACAGTGTAGACCCTGATCAGATGCCATGTTCTGCAGCATCTGATCTGGGTCTACACTGTTTGTCGCTGTCCCATTTATGGGACGCTAGGCTTTTATGGGTAATTGTGTGTAGTTCTATTATACTGGTGGCTACATATGCCTCGTGTCCAGACGAATTGATAAGGAAGAGTATCTGGTGATAATTCTGGGATAATTTTTCATATTTCTCCATAAAGATACATCTTTTTGATACTCATTAGAAGCACCTCAGAGAGGCATTTCTAGTGAGTACCCTCATATACACATACCAGTATGTTTTTATATCTTGAATAATTTTAAGACAAATATTCTGGAATATTAGATGTACATGTATGTAGGAATAATTGAATTTTCAAGATATAATCAAGGTAGTTATTTTTTATCAAACCTTAAAAAATAAACTCTTCTGTTTATGAAAGAGCTATACTTTATCAAAAGTGAAAACAAAATGCTATCCATAGCCTTAACAAATGTAACTATAAACACTTTCACCCCTGAGACTGCTACATAAGTTTTTAACTTATTTTTTCCCCTAGTTTCTCCCCTGAGCCATATGATGTGGAGGCAGTCTCTAGGCAGATCTAGTGGATGATTCACATGAAATGTCTGGACTTATTTTCTTTGAAAAATAAAATATTACAAAATGTTATCTGAGGCATTTTCGATTGGCACTTAAAGAGTTGAAGTGCCAATCACAACTGTAGCAGACAATCTGTGAAGACATAATATTCTCTGAAAAATAAAAAAAAGAAAAAATTTTGTTTGCTACAAATTTTGCTTAGTGCTTTAAGGGTTAATCTGCATCTCATACTGAAAGATTCTTGTCATAATTTTCAGGATATATCAAAAGAGAAAGTGATGCGAGTACTGACAGTGTTAGAGTACACAGAGGTCTTTCTGGAGATGGCAGCAGAAAAGAAATGGGGCAAGAAGGGAGCATGGATTATCATAGTAGTTATACAGATTTTTAAGTGAGTGGCCAACTGCACTATTATTGAAGGAACAATCTTGCATAGCCCTAGATAACATGTTTGTTTGTTGTTGGTGTTATTATTATTATTATTTTTTTGTTTTGTTTTGTTTTCAACCAAAAATTACATTGAATTTATTTTCTTTTCCACACAAAGTTTATGATGTGGTACAAATTATCTGAGGCTATTCAAATGTACCCGATACAGGTTTTCATATCCAGGCAGAGGAATAAGAAAACTAAGTTTCTAGACACCCGTCTTATCTTGTGCTGTGCAGCTGCTTGTCACTTTAACTCTTAAACAACAATTGTCATCTGCTTTGTCATCTGCTTGTGATTTTAAAAGTCATTTTTGCAAACAGTGTGGACCCAGATCAGACTGCTCCTCTAGGAGCAGTCTGATCAGGGTCCACACTCTTTGTCTGTATGCAAAAATAGGTTTGAAACGTTTGCATGAATATTCAGCAGACGACATAAACGGACGACATTTTCAGATGCAGGTTTTCTTGGCGTTTTAAGGGTTAAGGACTACAATTGTCAAAACTATGGAAATTAATTGTATTACACATAGCTCTAAATAGCAAGGGGTATCAGTAAAATCTTTTTCGTCTTTCCTCATGAAAACGTAATATGTAAATTTCATTCAATTTAGGCTGAGTTTTCCTTTTGGCAGCTACGTGTACTTTTGTTTCACATTGTTAGTAAATCAAAGCAAACATTTTAGTCCCTTGGACATGTGGTTACAGCATAAATAATATTGATTTTACTGTTTCCAAATGTAGAATATATCAACTTATCTTCTAACCATTCCTTTAACACACCAATTTGAAAAACCCAGTATGTCCACCTCATTCACAGCCTTTTGCTTATGAAAAAATGTAGAACATGGTTATTGAGTCCATGAAAACAGAATCATGCAGTGCAAACCATGTAAAGAAATATGAAAAGAACAACATCACAAAAACTGACTAAAACTGTATACTCCAGCAGACCTCAGATTCCATTGTATATGTATTTTATTGGGGAACGTGGTGTGTACATCTGATCAGAGTCTACAAGGTTTGTCAATGATTGGACAGATTTTAGACACATCAACGGGTATTAAAATGGAGCTGTTCAGATTTTAGAACAAGTCGGTAAGATGCATATTTAGGATAAATATGGTACAGATACTTCTGATAGTTTTGTTTTAACCTTTGTCATGCTGAATAAATTAAGATACCACACCCGCTTCTAATTTCCAGCCAGTCAGATTACTTGATCCGGGTTTTTGATAGTAATTCACATATTTAATGACAAACAGTGCAGATCCGGATCAGTTGGCTTCTTCAGAAGCCAACTGATCTGGATCTACACTGTTTGCTAAGACAGGGCATGTCGTGTTCAGCAAAAGAAGGATTAAGGGAAAGGCAGCCTTGATAAAGAGAGTGCATGATGTTAACTCATTGTAGACTGAATAAGACTCCTCCACACCATTTATTGGAAGAGTCCAATTTCAATTTTAGGTATGACCAGCTATGAGATTTAGATATTCCTAGAGAAAAATGGACTAAGTATTTGCAAACAGTGGAGACCCTGATCAGATGCCAATTTCTGCAGTGTCTGCTCTTGGTCTGCACTTTTTGCCTGTTACCCTTTTAGGGGTCTCCCGACTATAATGGGTTAAAGAGATTGACCAAAAATGGCTGGTTAAAATTTGATGAAAATTAGATACAAGACAAGAAAATAAAAAAAAAAAATAAAAAAAAATGTTTAAAATGGTTTTGGCCCAGAGCTGTAGATAAGCATCTTTTTTTTCATCAAAAATACTTTTTCCTATTTCTCTACGAAAGCAAAAGTGTGTACTCTATAGAAGTGCCTCGCCAAGGCTCTTCTAATGAGTACTCACAATATATGTTTTTCTGCAGAAATCAGAAAATATAGTATTTTGGATACCTTTTATCTAGAGCTATGGGGTGTTGCAATTTTGAATATTTAAGATCAAGAGAGGTAACACACTATTAAATAAAAACT
This sequence comes from Anodontia alba, assembly GCA_964016985.1. NCBI lineage: Eukaryota > Metazoa > Mollusca > Bivalvia > Lucinida > Lucinidae > Anodontia > Anodontia alba. The sequence goes on from OZ024834.1 coordinate 39,306,255, forward strand.
TCTTTTTGATGAAAAACTGTGCAGTTTTTATGAAAAATCAGTAACTGTCTATAGGAAAAGATACATGTATTCGCACAAATTAATATAGAGATAAAATTTGTTTCAGGACAGTTTTACGGTTTGTATTGTTGTTCAAGTTTGAAGCTGGAATCCAGCCTACACCACCAATATCACCAGCAGATAGACAGTTGCTCAGTGAAACGGAACCAGATGAACATGATGTGAGTAAACAGATAAGTTTATGATGTGACAGACTTAAATGTACACTACAACCTCCTTATAACATGGTTTTTGATATGACACAGCTCAAAGATGGATCCCAAAAATGTATAGATTATATTGAAAAATGACCATTTATGGTCATTTTTCAATATAATCTATACATTTTTGTTTCAATATAACACAGTTTAACTAACACGGTTTATGTTATGGACCCCAACAATAGTGTTATAAAGGGGTTGTGGTGTATATTCTTTCCCCCTTCAAATGCTCAAAACTATTTGAAAGGATTGGAGCAAACATGCAGACCTATAGAAGCAGTTTGATTAGAGTCTGCACTGCACTTCACTTAATATTTTGCCAGAGTTGTAGCACAAAAAGTGCAGACTTGTAGGAGCAAATTGATTGGGGTAAGTTGTTTGCCATTCAGCCAGCATGACCATAAATACAATAATAACATGTCATAGATAAAGTCAGGCAGGCTTGTTTGACTTTAACGATGATTATTAATGAGCAGTTCCATATTTAGGATAATTACTGTATGTTCTGGAATCTCATCAGATGTCTCTGTCTTAATCTCTTGTACGATGCACATGGAGTTTCTTTGCAGAAGATAACTAGTCACAGTACCATTAGGGATAATGTTAAAATAAAAACTAGTTCTAACCCTTAAAACACTTAACAAATTTGTAGTAGACATCATTATGTCCTGCCGCCCCCCCCCCCTCCCCCCCTCCCCCCTCCCCATTCCCACCCCATGAAGTGGGTGGGGGGGGCATATTGTTTTTGGGACGGATCCCATTAGTGTTGACGACGATGTAAAACTTGTCCACTCTGTAACTCATATACCCTTTGGAATATTTGGATGATACTTGTTAGAAATGTAGAACAGGAAGAGACAATGTGTCGCTTACAAGAATGACAACTCGGGCTGTTAGAGTTATCTCCCTTTGTTTTGTTTGAAATAGATTTCATGTCCGCTCTGTAACTCAATACCCTTTGAAATATTTTGATGGTACTTGGTAGAAATGTAGAACAGGACTAGACGACATGTCATGTACAAGAATGTCTTACTTTTGGGGCTATCCCCCTTGTCTTACTTTTGGGGATATCTCCCTTTCTTATATTTGACAGTGATAATGCATTTATTTCGTGTCCACTCTGTAAGTCGAATACCTTTTCGAATATTTAATGATACGTGGTAGAAATGTAGAACAGAACAAGATAGTATGTTGCATACAAGAGTCACAACTCTGCCTATCTTACTTTTGGCATCATCTCCCTTTGTTATTATGTCTCCCCCCTTTAGGGTTGGGAGACGTGCCGGCCTTGGTGGCTCAGTTGGATGCGCGTCCGACTGGAGACCAGGAGGTCGCGGGTTCGACCCCCGCCGAGGTTGGCAACATTCTTTCGTGGAGATTGGTCATGAAATATTTTCTACAGTCATTCTCTCCCTTCCGCTGATTCAAGAAGGGCAGTTGTCATTTTCTGGCGAAAGAATGTGCACAATACTGGTTAACCACTTAGAGGACTAAGCCTGCCCAGTAAAAGTGTGGTTAGGTAAACTGACCGCGCTCGACATGACCCCATTGGGTTAACTGGGCCGTAAAACCTCAACACAAGCAAACAAAATGGGAGACATATTGTTTTTACCCTGGGCGTATGTCTGTCACACTTTTGTCCACCCTGTAACTTGAAAACCGTTCAAGCTATCTTCATGAAACTTCATATAAATATCAGTCAACATTAGACGGCATGCAGGGTGCAAAAACCATAACTCTTGCATTTATACTTTTTGAGTTATTTCTCCTAGAACTTTGTTCATAACAAAATTGTGTCTGTCACAAAATCCTGTTTGCTCTATAACTTAAAAAACGTTCAAAAGATCTTCACGAAACTTCATATAAATATCAGTCAACATTAGACAACATGCAGAGCGCAAGAACCATAACTCTTGCATTTATACTTTTTGAGCTATTTCCCGTGGAACTTTGTCCATCACAAAATCGTGTACGCTCTATAACTTGAAAACTATTCAAGCTATCTACACAAAACTTCATATAAATATCAATCAACATTAGATGATGTGCAGAATGCAAGAACCATAACTCTTGCTTTTATGCTTTTTGAGTTATTTCCCTTGGACGCTGTCACAAAATCATGTCTGCTCTATAACTTGGAAACCGTTCAAGCTATCCTCACGAAACTTCATATAAATATCAATCAACATTAGAAGACATGCAGAGCACAAGAACTATAACTCTTGCTTTTATACTTTTTGAGTTATTTCCCTTGGACTCTGTCACAAAATCGTGTCTACTCTATAACTTGAAACCTGTTCATCTTCATGAAACTTCATATAAATATCAATCAACATTAGACAATGTGCAGACTGCAATAACCATAACTCTTGCATTTATACTTTTTTGAGTTATTTCCCTTTGAACTTTGTCCATCACAAAATCGTGTCTGCTTTGTAACTTGAAACCTGTTCAAGATATCTTCAAGAAACTTCATGTAAAAATCAATCAACATTAGACAACATGCAAGTACAAAAACCATAACTCTTGCATTTATACTTTTTTAATTATTTTCCTTGGAACTTTGTCCTTCATAAAAAAGGTGTCCACTCTATAATTTGAAAACAGTTTAAGATATCTTCATGAAACTTTATTTGAATATCAATCAGCATTAGATGATGTGCAGAGCCCAAGAGTTATTTTTGAGTTATTTCCCTTGGAATCTCATTAGTTAATATAAATGTTCGCTGAATGTACAATACAATATGACACCAGAAAGTGGAGAGACATCTGTGTTTTTTGTAGAAAAACAAATTCTAGTATTTGACAGTGGTTATGCATTGATTTTATGTCCACTCTGTAAGTTGAATACCCTTTGGAATATTTTTATGATACTTGGTAGAGAATATAGAACAGGACAAGCCGATGTGTCAAATACAAAAATGACAGCTCTGGCTTTCTTACTTTTGAGTTATCTCCCTTTGTTTTGTTTTTGAGATTGATTTCTTGTCTGCCATGTAACTCGAATACCCTTTGGAATATTTTGATGGTACATGTTTTTGGTAGAAATGTAGAACAGGATAAGACGACATGTCACGTACAAAAATGACAACTCTGGCTTTCTTACTTTTGGAGTTATCTCCCCTTCTTTTGTTTGAATTTGATATCCTGTTGCTCTGTAACTTGAATACCCTTCACAAAATTTTGATGATACTTGATAGAAATGTAGAACAGGACGAGACGACATTTCGCCATCAGGAATAACAACTCTGGTGGGGTTGAGGGGAACATTTGTTGTTGTTTTTTTTTTTTTTTTGTTGTTTTTTTTTTTTCTAAAAAAACTTTTCTAGTTCTAAAACTGATTTTTGTTATTTTTCAGAGAAAATAAGACTAGTCATTTCATGAGAATCATCTGCTAGGCAGATGCTTCACATGAAATGTCAATCCTTATTTTCTCTGAAAATAGAAAAAAAAAAAATTTAAAGTGCCATCTTGTTTAGTTGCGATAAGCGCTTTTAGGATATAGGTGGTAGGTTGTATACATTGTCAGGAAGTCTGTTGTATTTTGTTTCTTTTGTGAGTCTTAACTTTTTTATTAGGAATAACTTTTTTGAGAATTTTCTTTTTAGATGTATCCACATTAAATCTAAAATTATTTACCTATTAATTCTGACAATTTTCCTTCTAGATTTAACCACATTAGATTTAAAATTATTTACTTTTTCTTCAGCCAATAGAAGAAGCTTTTGATGAAACTGAGGCAGTCAGTGCAAAAGAAACTACCTTCACATTGAAGAGTTCTGGAAGACAAGTCAGGAAATTAGACTCAGGTGAGATTGAAACACTCCCTTAGAGACCACAGGGATACTGTCATACTGAACATATTGACTTTTCTCTTCCAAAATGACAATGCATAATATTTATTAACCCTTAAAGCGCCAATCACAACTGCAGCAGACTACATTTTGAAATTTGTTTTTTGTTGCTTTTCAAAGAAAATGGGTCTTGACATTTCATGTAAATCATCTGTCAAGCAGATGATTCACTTGAAATATAAAGACTTACTTTCTCTAAAAAATAATGAAAAGAAAATAGACAGTAGTCTGCTGCAAATTTTGCTAGACGCTTTAAGAGTTAATGCACTGTGGTTGTCTCACTTTTAAACAGGTGCAGTACATATTGAATTTTTAGGTGCCCGACTTTGAAAAAAAATTGACAGGGCACATTGCTTTTGCTTTGTTCATGTGTTCATTTGTTATTCTGTTTGCCAATCTAAACTTTGTAGACAAGAGTTTTCAGAAAATATTTGAGCTGTGGGTTTATTACAATGTTTATTAGTTTGGCATCCATTTTCAAAATCTCAGTTCTGACAGCATAGCAGTTAGAGACAAGTGACAAAGTGCCTTCACATTAAAAAGCTCTGGAATAGACAAGCAAGGAAGCATTGGAAATCATTTCACATTAGAAAAGTCAGGTAGACACGTTAGATTTAGGTGAGAAACTGCTGTTACTAACAGACGTCTCTGGGTCTTCCCTAAAGGAAAATAAGCCGGCCTCGGTGGCTCAGTTGGATGCACCGTCCGACTGGAGACCAGGAGGTCGCGGGTTCAACCCCCGCCGAGGTCGGCAACATTCTTTCGTGGAGATTGATCATGAAATATTTTCTACGGTCATTCTCTCCCTTCCGCTGATTCAAGAAGGGCAGTTGTCAGTTTCTGGCGAAAGAATGTGCATACTACTGGTTAACCGCTTAGAGGACTAAGCTTGCCCAGTAAACGTGTGGTTAGGTAAACTGGCCGCGCTCGACATGACCCCATTGGGTTGACTGGGCCGTAAAACCTCAATACAAACAAACAAAAGGAAAATAACTTGCCCCCAAGTTCTTCCCAAGAGTAGACTCCTTTTAAGAAGAGAGGCTAAAACAGTTTTGACAGAGTTGCCGCCCCTGAAAGCAAATCCATTTCCCTTAATAATTTCAGCACCAGTATCCAGCTTTAGAAAATGGAGCCTTCCTTCAAATCAGGGTCTAGATGAATTACAGAAAAGGTTGAAAGACAGAAAACGACAACAAATGTATTCCCCACCAACAAAATTAGACAAGAAAAGATTATGGGCAGAATGTCTGCATGTTGGAAGACCTTTAGCTCACTGTATCCTTTGTAACTACCACATGCATGGAAATGAATACTCTCACAGTTCCTGAACAGGCTTAATCCTCTATTCCATTAACCAGTAGTTGTCAGCTACTGATGAAAGTACCGGCACAGTGGCTCAGTGGTAGAGCGTCCGCTTTGTGACCGGGAGGTTGCGGGTTCGATCCCCGGCCGGGTCATACCAAAGACTTTAAAAATGGTACTAGCTGCTCTTTCGCTTGACGCTCAGCATTAAGAAAGTAGAGCTAGAACTGGTCAGCTCAGTGTCAGTATAATGTGACTGGGTGGAATATCATGTCAAAGTGTCTGGGGCGTGATATTTCAGTGAGGCAGCACTCTAAAAGTGAGCATTGAGCTCCCTGCCACATCCAGACACCGTCGCGATATGACTGAAAAAGGTTGAAAGCGACGTTAAGCCCAAATCAAACAAACAAACTGATGAAAGTATGTGCACAAGTACTGGTTAAAGTATGTGCACAAGTACTGGTTAACTGCTTAGAGGACTAAGCCTGCCCAGGAACAATGTGAGTAGGTGAAATTCAGGGGGTTGGGGTGGGGGGTAACTTCCTATATATGGCATAGTAAGGATGTGCGTGCCGAATGGCGCCCTTTTTCAGCACTGCCAAGTATATGATTAGCCCCCCTTTTTTCAGCAAAAAGTATATGAATGACCCCATTTTTCTGGATTGGTATGTAAAAGGCCCCATTTTTCTGATGCATCCCGGTACATGCACATATTTTTCGTTCAGAGATTTTTTGAGGCTACTAGTTCCCTTGGTATTCAATGAATTGACTGTGATATTCATCTAACTACCAGCAATAAATGGGTACAAAAATCAAAGGGCAGTATATGAATGGGTCAGCATTTCAGACTATCTAGTATATGAATGGGTCCATTTTTTCAAAGGCCAGGTATATGAATGGGGTAGGTTTTGAAGTACTGGCTCAAACACCTGTACCACAATTACCCCCAAGTTACCCCCCCCCCCCCCCCCCACACACACACACCCCCTCTCCTCCCCTGAGAGGTGAACAGACCATGCTTGACATGATCCTAAACCTCAATTCAAACAAAAATGAAATATATGGACTGCATCATGCAGAATGGGATCTTACAGGAAAGACCCTGTTTGGTCTGTACTTCCTTGGGACACCTTTGCTGTTCCCTTATAAAATCTAAGCAAGCATACATACATACTATACTACAGTAACGTTATCTTATGAGCTGTGTCACATTAAATGGATGTGAACAGATCACAGGACCACATAAGACATTGAGTGTCATCCAGTGATATGGGAATATGTTCTGTATCACATAAATGGATGTAACCAGAAGATCACACAGGTTGAGTGTGATCCAGTGATATGGGAATATGCTCAAGATGTGATTAAGAAAATCTTTAACAAGTTAGTGATCTGACAGTGCATAGCTCCAGATAATGCATTTTCTTTCAGCCTAAAAGTGTTGATATTTTTCTTATTTCTCCATGAAAACATACCTTGTGAGTACTATTTAGAAGTGCCTTGCTGAGGTACTTCTAAAGAGTACCCACAACATGGAGAAATAAGAAAAATAATATGTGGATATCCCCCTCTTAGATGGAGCTATGGATGTGTCTAAAAGTGTTGGCTCAATGGTAAACAGTGCAAGCTGCATCTCACCTTTAACCCATTGTAGACTGAATAGACTCCTCCTCCCTGTATATTGGAAGAATCCAATTGCAATTGTAGGTACGTCCGGCTGTGAGATTTAGATATTCCTAGAGAAAAATGGCTAAAATATTTGCAAACAGTGGAAACCCCAATCAGACACTGCATTCTGCAGCATCTGATCTGGGTCTGCACTGTTTGCCAGTTACCCTTTTAGGGGTCTCCCAACTACAACGGGTTAAGGAATAGTTTGAGCTTGGTTGCACAGTGAATCCTCATTACAGTGACAGTGTTTGTTCCTAAAGATGCTGCCATTAAAATGAATTTGTTATTGTAAAGAATCCTTAAATGCAGCAGAATGATATATAAGAAAGGCTTGTTTTATTCTTATTTTCTCACAGAACATATATTTTGGATATTTGTTAGAATTGCCTCACTGAGGCAATTCTAACAAATATCCAAAACATATGTTCCTGGAAGTTTTAAATACAATATCTTTTGCATAATTTCTGATTAGCTGTCACCTCTTGAGTGAAGGTTTCATGCCAGTCAAATTACCATTATAATCAATTTTGTTATCGAATCACATAGTAGTATAAAGAGGGTTGGCTATATCACTTTATAAAGATTTTATTTCAAATCTGTGTTGGATATTTCTTTAATTTTGTAACAGTATTAAGTATGTATTTATTTGGTCAGGAATCCTTTAAACCTTGGTTGGTAGCAAGTGGTATGGATGTTTCAAGGTGAATCATTTCAAGTTACCTTATATTATAAACTACTTGTACATATACGGTAAGCCTGCCTCGGTGGCTCAGTTGGATCCGCCGTCCGACTGGAGACCAGGAGGTCGCGGGTTCAACCCCCGCCGAGGTCTGCAACATTCTTTCGTGGAGATTGATCATGAAATATTTTCTACGGTCATTCTCTCCCTTCCGCTGATTCAAGAAGGACAATTGTCAGCTGGCGAAAGAATGTGCACAATACTGGTTAACCGCTTAGAGGACTAAGCCTGCCCAGTAAAACGTGTGGTTAGGTAAACTGACTGCGCTCGACATGACCCCATTGGGTTGACTGGGCCATAAAATCTCAACACAAACAAACATATACGGTAAATGTCCTAAAATTTCGAACACTTAATTCTCTACTATTCTGGCCTAAATTATGCTTCTTATGCACTTGTTTCTTAAAATACTTAGTGGAATGGCAAACAGTGTAGACCCTGATCAGACTGCTCCTGAAGGGTCTGCACTGTTTGCATATGTCATTTTATCAGAAACATTGGTGTTCGAAGTTTTAGAACATTTACCGTACACTGAAATGAAGCCTGGGGAGATATTTTCACTGGCTGCCATACAGCACTTAACATTAGCTATAGTGAACAAAAATAAATTCTGCAGGTGGAATCCTTTCAAAGCAAAATACACATAAAAAAACATAAACAGCAGATTTAGTTTGATTGAGTCTGTTCATAAATGGTAATTTAACCCTTCTCTTGCTGAACACAACATGCCCTGTCTTAGCAAACAGTGTAGATACAGATCAGTTGGCTTCTGAAGAAGCCAACTGATCTTCTTAATCTGCACTGTTTGTCATTAAATATGTGAATTTCTATCAAAAACCTGGATCAAGTTATCTGATTGGCTGGAAATTAGAAGTGGGCGTGGCATCTTAATTTATTCAGCAAGGCAAGGGTTAATATAAAACATGTATGAGAACAGTCAAACTTCTATGGCTCTAACATCCTTTGGACCATGGAAATTGGTTCTAGACATGGGTAGTTCCAGCCACTGAGGATTAATTATAGCGCCAGGTCAGGGACAATTTAAGGATATCTTTTCACTCTTCTTTGAAAAACAGTGGTATGTTGAGTGTATCCATTAGAATCACTTTGATGAGGTGATTCTAATGAGTACACACATACATTTTAATGATAAAATGTCCGTAAAATATCCCTAAATGTTTTTTGTTCTTGAGCAATTGGAAGAATTTTCTATGGATTCTGAGTTGGAATCAGCAAGGGTAAAAGAGCTATCCGTGTTTGAGTCAATAAAGTTTTATTGTATTTACATGTATTTTCATTTTACTATTATAAATTTTGTCCTAATGTATGGATTCATTGTATTCATTGTATACTGTAATTTTTATTATGTGTTGCAGTTATGAGAAATGGATAAACTCCAAAGGAAATAATTCTGACATGGAAAAAATTACCTCTCTTCTTATATAACTTCCTATGGGAACAAACAGATCAGACTGTATTCATACAGTCTGATCAGGACTTTCTCTGATTGATGATATAGTCTGCAGGCAGTGTCCAGTGGTTCTGTAACTGGACAATTAAGAACCTGATTACACTGCTCATATGAGCAGACTGTCTTGGTCATTTGTTCTTTGCATATAAATTAATGACTGTTGAAATTCAGATATTTTTCACTCTTCTTAAACAGGGATTGACAGTCATTCAGAATATTTGTTCCAAAGTAATTTGAACGGCCTGTCATACCATATGTTTTGATAAAATATCTGCCATGCTATACATTGTATTTTCAAGAAAAATAAGACATGGGAAAACAAAGCCTGAGTTGCTTCATGGGAAAACCTGCTTCTATGCAAATGTAAAATGATTAATAAATTTTATTGTTTCATAATAATATAATGTGTGAATAAGATTCTTTCGTCATATACGAACAGTGAAGACCCAGATCAGCCTATACTCTGCAATATCCATTGATTATGGAAGTGGGCAAGAAGACTCCTGATTAGACCGCTTTGTTGAAAATGCTGGCTTTTCTTAGCCTCCATTGCCAATATATATATAATAAGTTCCCAGTTTACACAAGTTAAATCACATAGACTCAAGACAGGCTTTTCTCGCTACACTATATATATCCCATAGCCTCATTATTGGCTTGTGTTCATTTTCAGTATGATGTTAATGGGTGATCCAAACACATTAAATAGTAGAGAGAAGGCGGAGCTTAGAAGGCGGAGTTTTATGTTGATGTTCTACTTCCTTAGATCACCTTTTTATGACCAATATTCCAAGTAAGTTGAAATCTTACACTGTTCCTACAGCTCAAAAAAGTAATTTTTATTCTTAAATCAGAATTCATACATGTCAGGGAAACGTCAGAGAATTTAATTTATTCAAGGTCAGGGAATTAATAGGGAATTTAGTTATGTGTCAGGGAAAAAAAGAAGTTTTGCAAAAATGTCAGGGAAATGTCATGGAATTTTACATTTCTGTCTGATGAATTCATAAAATTTCCAGCTCCGATATTGTCAGGGAATTTGAATTTACTTCAGGAAATTTGGTAGATCCTAAATGTATGAACCCAGTTAAATTATACATTGAATTTTTTCATACTTATACACAAATAAAACCTGTGAAGATTGCCCTTTGAAACACTGAACACAAAAATGCACGAAAATCAGTCTCAGTTTCATTCAGACTCTCCATATGGCAGCAATGTAGTTTGCCCCCAAACACCTGCTTAAGCGGAGCTCAATTTCCCAAGATAACAAGCACCTATTACCCATTACAATCATCTCTATAGAGCAGTTCTAATGAGCACTCAAACAAAGAATTTCATGGACAAAAATATTCATTTGGAAACTCGTATTTATACAGAATGCATTGAACTTCCAGTTTTTTAAAGGGAATGAAAACACTTTCAGGGGAGGTAACGCTGCCAGAATTGATTTTGCCTCCCTTCAAAAAAAGGGTTTACTCTAAAAGGAAAGAATTTGCTCCCATTGGGAGCAAATTCTTTCCTTTTAGAGTAGACTCTTTTGCAGACAGAACCTGGTCTGCTGGAATGCAAACAGGAAGTCACAAAAGTTGTCTGTCTTGGCAGAAATAGCAGGAAACCTACAGGGTGTAGCCAGACCCTTAAAAAACTAGAATTTCTAGTAAATCACCCTGATGAAATAAGCTGCAGTTGCAAGGCAGTGCAGATGAAATAGGCCCAGACAAACAGGGTATTCAAATAGTAATTCTTATTATTTTACACCAAAACATACATTATGGATCATGGTCTACACTGTTTCCTCAGGCATGCCTTTCTGTATGTAATGGAAATTAATGTTATATATACTGGAAATGTTCTAAATTTCAAATATTAAAGTCTTATTTCAAACAAGAAAGGCATGCAGATTGATTTGATAGAAGTAAAAATTTTGCAAAGGGAGGTAATTAACTTTGGCTTATTGATTAAACATTATATTATTATTATTTCCTGTACAAATGGTATAGGCCCAGATTGGCCTGTGTATCTGATCATCCATGTCAGGTCAGTTTTGTTTGCTATATGGATTCTAATAAATGTATCTACAAGGCTTACATGGTGTGCCTGATATAAGCTGGCTATCTAATCAGGTAACTACTTCCCTCATTTCTCCATTCAGCCTTATGCTAGAGCATCTCAGAGGAATAATCTCTGTAACATTGTAAAAATGAGACGCCATGTAAACAGGTTTTGGTTTTGTGTAAACGTATGAAAATGTAGAAAAGTCCACAGGATTTGATCAGGCTACATGTCAAGCTGATATAGAACTAAACATTTTCCATATCAAAGGAGTTATTTAAGAGGAGTATTTGATAATAATATAGGGATCAAACATGGTTTTTCATGCATTAACATTCGCCAGGTCCCATGGGAGGTGTTGAAAACCGAGGCCAAAGGCCTCGGTTTTCAACACCTCCCAAGGGACCTGGCAATTGTTAATGCATTGAAAAACCATGTTTGATCGCTATTATTGCATAAAAACTGGAAATATTTGCTACATTTCGCGTTATTTCTTGCTCTATTTTGTTTTGCCTTTTCACCGATGTCGTGCGAACGCTTTTTCCACGGACTATGCTCGTTCTGGGGCAGGGCAGTATACATCTCGTGACGGCAGCAATTCTGTGGCCCCGGTATGAGCATATTGAAAGTACCATAGCCGTGCATTAACAGCGCTAGCCGTGCATTAACAGCGCTGAATTGCCTTGTTAATACACTGCTTTTCACCGGTTAATTCACGGCTGTTAATAACGTGTGACACTGCTTTTTATGCAATAATTCTGGGATGATTGTCCCGAATTAGCCATAAAAGTGTGGGTACTCATTTTAGAAGTATCATGTTGATTCGCTTTTAATGAGTACCGAAAATATATGTTTTTATAGAGAAGTAAGGAAAAATATCCCAGAATCATCATCAGATACTCCCCCTTCATAACACCTCCACTGCATACATGTATGTACATTTTGTCTTCCAGAGCCAAGATTATAGCATTCCTGAGTTCTGTTGCCAATCACGTGCCTTTGACAGGTTTAATATTGAGTAAGTAGCCACATCTGATAAAATAATGGTCTTAGGCCATATGTGAATAACAAATACCGTCTGAACAAAGTCATTATCTGATTAGGACATTTTTATGCCCCCCACTTTGAAAAAAGTTGAAGGGGCATGTTGTTTTTGCTTTGTTCATCTGTTTGTTTGTCACATTTTACCTTGTTTACAAGATAGAAAATGTCTGAGCCAGGCTTTCATATTTTGCAGATTTATTGGGGCTGAGGAGTAGATCACCTGATCAACTTTTGAAACAAGATCAGGTTTATTTTATGACAGTTATGCCTCTTTTTAACTTTGGCATTTTGTAGGAACATTTATTACAGGGTGGCCGATGGTCAAGGAAAAGTTAGGGAAATTTTATATTTCTTCAGGGTCAGGAATTTTGCAAAATGGTCAGGGAAATTCTAAATACCAAGAAATCAAGGAAACTTAGGGAATTACCTAATTTTGGGCCAAAATTGTTTGACTGTGGCAAATATTCTATACATTTTGAGTGGTTGAAAAAACGTTATATGCTTTTTTTTTTTCTTTTCTTGCCAGCTCTGCATTACACAATTTAATGATCATTTTAGAAAATGTCTGCCCAAAAACTTTAAAACATTATATTTTTGAATTGAATAATTAGGGCTATATATTTTTATAGTCCACAACACGATAATGGCGAGGTATTATGGTATCACGATGGCTGTCCTTGTGTCTGTTCGTCAGTCTGTTGTCTGTCCGTATTTTTGGTTCTGGACGATAACTTGAGTAAACGTCAATGTATTTTCACCAAACTCAGTGTTTGCATTGATATTGTGGAGATTGTTAATGGACAAATTTTGTCAATTTTTGACAGAGTTATCTGCTCTTGATACGTCCTTATTTTCATTTCAGGATGATAACTTTAGTAAATATCAATGGATTTCACCAAACTTGGTGTGTGCATTGATATTGTGGAGACCCGGTTTGGGATTGTTGATGGGCAAATTTTGTCAATTTTTGACAGTTATCTGCCCACTACACGTCAGTATTTTCATTTCTGGACGATGACTTTAGTAAATATCAATGGATTTTCACTAAACTTGTAATGTGCATTGATATTATGAAGATATGCTTTGGGATTGCTAATGGCCAAATTTCATCCATTTTTGACAGAGTTATCTGCCTGCAATACATCCATATTTTACTTTCAGGACAATAACTTGAGTAAATCTTAATGAATTTTCACCAAATTTGATATGTGCATTTATATTCTGTAGCTCTGCTTTGGGATTGCTCATTGGCAAATTTCGTCAATTTTTGACAGGTATCTGCCTGCGACATGATAATGGCAGGGTATTATCATTAAACATTTTATTATGTACTAAAATAGAATTAATCATTTAAACTACTGTAAGCTGAGGAAAAGAATGTTAAATTTTCAGCGATTTGGTCAGATAAAAATAGAATTTGGTCAGGAAAAAAAAAATAGAATTTGGTCAGGAAAAAGTCAGTGAAAAGTCAGGGAATTTTTTTTTTTTTTTGACTGAGGGTAGCCACCCTGGTGTCACAGGCATATAGTTGGGGGCATAATGTTTTTATAAACACACATTTACTTTGTTTTATCTTTGTTTTTTGTTGCAGTATAGTCATTGGCAATATTAGACTAGAGAGTGTAATCTTTCTACAGCAGCTACCTTTCAGAAGTCATTAACTGGCTGTTGTAAGGAGGTTGCTAACTTGATGTTGTAGAGCTGTTTACATGTATATCATAAAAGATCTCTTTAAGAGCAGAAAATTAGCTGTTGTAGGGAGATGGCTATTATTTAGAGATGGTCTTTGAAAGAGGGATCAGATTATTGACAAAGAGTTATGGCTCACTTTGAATATGGCACAAAATTTCTTTTCTCACAGCGTAGCTCTGATGGCTTATCCAGATTAATATTTCTTTTATTCTCTTTAAAAACATGTCTTTGAGTACTCATTAGAATTGTCTTGGTGTGTTTTCATGGAGAAACAAGAAAAATATCCAAAATTTTATTTATTGAATTTTTCTTTTAACAAATGTCTTATCTAGCCCTATATCATTGAATGTGAAAAGGGCAACAACAGTAAGCTTCATCACTTACTGTCAGATCCTGTTTCTATTATCTTGTATTCACTTGTAAGGTCTAGATAAGAGTTGGTGTCAGGTAAATATTTTTCTTATTTCTCCCCGAAAACATATGTTGTGGTTACTCATTAGAAGTGCCTCACCAAGGCACTTCTAATGAGTACCCACACCATGTTTTTGTGTAGAAATAAGAAAAATATTAATACTCTTGGACTGAAAAAAGGCTCTTATCAAGAGCTATGACTTGTATATTGTAATTTACCATTGAATGAATATTATTTCAACCAACTATGTTTACATGGTTGCTTCCCCTGTTAGTGTATTTTTTCCTCTTAACCCTTAAAGCGCCAATCACAACAATTGTCGTCTGCTTTGTCTTCTGCTTGTGATTTTAAAAGTCATTTCCGCGAACAGTGTGGACCCAGATCAGACTGCTCCTTTAGGAGCAGTCTGATCAGGGTCCACACTGTTTGCTGGTATGCAAAAAATAGCTTTGAGAAGTTAGCAAGAATATTCAGCAGACGACATAAACAGACCACATTTTCAGATGCAGTTTTTCTTGGCGCTTTAAGGGTTAAGTTAAAAGAGGCCTCTAAAAGAGACTGCTCAAACTTTTAGCTAAGCTTTATACCTTGTGTCTTGAAGCATCGAGCTGACCCGAGTGGTTAGCCCTCTCAACTTTGGATTATGAGGTCAGGGGTTGAAATTAAGCTCGTGACCATACAGTGCTTAATTGCTCAGAATCTTTCATTATCACCCTTCCATTTTTTAAATACAGTCAACCCTCATTATACCGACACTCGATACAACGACAAAATTCGTTATACTGACAATATGACTTGCAAGGAAACTCTCTCTCAAAAGGTGATATTTAATCAGAAATTATGCAGTAGCATTATTATTCAATACTTCAAGCAACATATGTTTTGGATATTTGTTAGAATTGCCTCATCAAGGCAATTCTAACAAATATCAAAAACATATGGTTTATAAAAAAATTAAATTAAACATGGAATTTGTTGCATATCATTATACTCATTGAGAATTCTTTACAACAGCAAATTCATTTTAATGGCAATGTCTTTGGGAACAAATGCTGTCGTTGTAATGAGGGTTCACTGTATGACTTAAGTAATGTTGAATGAGACGTAAAACAACAAATCACCATTACCTCATGTCTCAGAATGTACCCACAGTTTGTGTTTTCCTAGAAATAATAAAAATGTATATCTAGATAGTAATCCTATTTAGAGCTACGCAAAAGTATTATCTTAAGGACAATGAGAATAGGTAAAATGTGTGTTTATAAAATGCTCTGACAAAAAGCAATGTTTTTATTTGTTACAGGACCAATGGTGGCCTATCTTCCAACATGGCAGAAGATGTATTTCTATGTCTGGACAACCTAGTTATGTTACATAGAAAATGACTGCTCAAAAGTGACTGATATAAAATGAGCCAGTGCATGACAAAACATACAATAAGACCTATGCAACCAGCAAAGACTCAGATCAGCCTACACACTTGTACAGTCTGATCAGAGTTTTCGCTGATCGCATGTGCCTTCTACAGCATCCAGGCTTCCAAAGAGGAATAAACAAGAACACTTGCCATACTGTGCGGATGTACAGGATATTCTGAGTCTGTGCATGTCACACAGGTCTTACTGTAGGTTTTTATACTTCAGCATGCAGTTGTCAGAATTACAGATGATATTTTATTTACTTTATCTAGAAAAAAGGGCTTGATATTGCATTCAGATTGAAATACAATATTTAACCTAAATATTTGGACACTTTAAATCCTTACCATGCTTGTTATAAAATTTAAACAAGTCAGTTTAACTACAGTTAACTCTCATTATCTCGACCTCGCTTATCTCAAATAAGCGCTTATCTCAAAGTGAAAATCTTGTCCCTGCCTAAACATGAAAATCTAACAACAGGTGAAAAATATTGTGGAAAAGAGGAGAAATTGCTCCTAAGGAGCAATTTCTCCTCTTTTCCACAATATTTTTACTATATCTCTAACTTCAAGAGTCCAATCATATATAAATTTGTTAAATGTGGTCGTTTGAATTATTTTTTCCTCAATTCTGCACATCTGATATGTCGAGGTGCGGATATCTCGAAGTATTTCAGAGAGTCCCTTGGAATTCGAGATAATGAGTCGACTGTACTTGTGACTAAAATCTTCTGAACGAGTGGCATGTAGTGTAGACCTTTATCAGATGCTGCATTCTGTTACATCTTATTGGGTCTTTATTGTTTGCTCAGGCCTGTTTGTTTGAATACTTAGGGAAAATATGGTAGATTAACAATTCATTCAGATTGTCTCAAATGGAGGCAATTTGAATAAACACCCAATCCCTGTTTTCTGTGAATAATTAGAAAGATGTTTTAAACTGTTGTCTTCTGACTGCTTTGTAAAGATTAATATAAAGCTCTAATGTGATATGTAAATTTTGGAATTTAGCTTGGTTATTGGCTTCCAGGATATCTTAATGCTTGTCATGCTGAATAAATTAAGATGCCGTACCAACTTATAATTGTCAGCCTATCAGATTCCTTGATCCAGATTGTTGATATAAATTCATACACTGAATGGCAAATAGTGCAGATCCAGATTAGTTGGCTTCTTAACTGATCTAGATCTACACTGTCTGCAGAGTATATCCAGGTTCAGCAGGACAAGGGTTAAAATGAATGGATCCAAGGAGATCACTTTGACTTGAAAGTATTTTCCTACCTTCTAAATCCTTAAAGGGCTAACCTTAACTACGGCAGATGACATTTTGATTTTCAAGTAAGACTTGACATTTCAATTGAATCGTCTGCCTAGCAGACAGTTCACATGGACTGTCATTCTTTTTTCAGAAAAAATAAGGCTTGATATTTCATGTTAATGGTCTGCCTGGCAGACAATTCACATGAAATGTTGTCTTACTTTATCAAGCCTTACTTTATCTGATATATAACAAAATCAATTTTAGAATGTTTTCCCATTATACAAAATTGCTTTAAGGGTGAAATGGGTTCCCCACTTTGAACAAATCCAAATTCTTTCTTTCAAGATTAGCTACTTTTCAGAAAAGTTCCATAAACCAGTGAAGCAGACTCTCTTCTTTTGGAGTGGTCTCCCTTTGATAATGAAGAAAAAGCTTCTCTCTTTGAGGTATATCCATTCACCTTGATATATGAATAATCATGTTTTATCAATATGCTGTAGGAAGCATCTGGCTGGCTAATGCTCCTGACTTCAGATTACGCGAGGTCCGGGACCAAATCCTGCTGGAAGCTGAATTCATCTCGTGACTGTTCAGTGTTTCTTTGCACAGAGCCTTTCATTATAATCCTTCCATTGTCTTTATATGACTTAAATAATGTTGAAAGGGATGCAAAACATCAATATGCTGTTCACATTCACTAAAACCTGACAATCAAGACTGTTCCTGTCTTTTCTAGGTGAACAGTGAAGGTTGGCAAGATTGGATAGTCTTGTCGTTTTGCACGTGGAATACTGATTTTCTGGTGGCAGGCATTACACTTGTTTTAAACTGTTTTAACAGTACATGCCTCTTCTTGTGAACTACAGTGGTTCCTGTTTATCCCTTTCAGCCCACACAATAGTCTTTCAAAAATCGTAGATCCTGATGAGACAGCTCATAATGAGTCTCTCATCAGGATCTACACTTTGCCATTTTTGTTTTGATTTTTGAATGAGTCACAAATTATTTGGAACCGGTTCTGCCCAGACCCAAAGATGGAAGCGTCCATTTCAGCAACACGGGGGATGAAAGGATTGAAACGAACGGCATGCAGATGCACTACTATAGATTAACTATGTGACCAGTGATGTGTGTGACCACAAATGCACTGGTCCAACAAACGCTTGGGTGGTTGAAAAACAATAAGCGTTCCGTGATTTGGCAGAGACTATTGACACGGCCCCCGTGCAACAAACAGGCAGTAATGCCAAGTATTCCAATTGTAGGGGATTGAATCACGAGACCCATGACGTCAGCCTACAAAATTTGTGATCGCCGCTATTTTGAATTTTGTCTCCACTTCGAATTTTATTTTTATCCATTCTCAGTCTCTTTTTTAGCTAAGCATGCTTTGTTTTGTGCATAAGGTACACTTTGATGTACATGTTTTGATAACGTATAGACTGTACATTCTTTTCGCGTGATAATCAGAAAAACTTTGACACAATAATGTGTTTGTTTGACCGGTTTGTACATCATGTAAATTGTTGTTATTTGTATGTTTTTTTTTGTTTTTTGTTTTTTTTTTGTTTTGTTTTTTCTGCTTTTCATAATGTGTAGATTCGCAAAAAAAAAAGACCAAAAAGAAACAAAGACAAAAAGGCACAAACAGTCAAAAGTCTTTAGGAAAAATCCTGAAGCAGTAAAATGGATTTCAGGTAGCGAACGATAGTGTATGTCGTTGTACCTGTTACCGGCATACCTTAGTTTTCGGTTTTCAGAAAGCATGGCCCCCGCCCATCGGGCCCGCGAAATAGTTGGGCTGCCTAAAGCCTCCATGAAAGAGCTGCTAGTAACTAAGCAGGACCCAAATTCATGTGATCGGGTCAGGTAAAAGTCCCACAAATTTGGAGGCAATGTCTCTAAACTACTGAAATACTGTTGACTTGGACGTTATATAGCAATTCATGCAGTGGATTCAGAATTCAAGCATGGTCTGAAATCAATTCAGTTAGATCTGGCCAACCTATCTATGAAGTATGTGATGATAATTTGGACGCACGGATATAGGTAGCACCTATTAAATTCATATTATTGCAATAATTGTGATACATGCTGAATTAAACAAAGTCTGGACTTACACTGGCAGACAGTGCAATATATATTATTTTCAAAATTGTAAAACTGCTAATAAAATGTCCATAATCTGGTGTGTCTGGATGTTGCTTGTTTTTACCCTTTCTAGTCATAATTGAGACAAAGGTACTTATCACATAGGCAACCAGCAAAGGCTCAGGTGAGCCTGCGCATAAGCGCAGTCTCGCAAGAGCCTTTGCTGTTCGCAGAAATGTAGTAGGGACCTTGAGGAAACTACAGGAAAAATTCCACGTCTGTAGCCCAAATAGGGTACTGCACATGCACATTTGAAGAACTATAAACTCTAAAATCATAAGGTCCCTTTTTTCATGTGCCTTCTCTATACATTTTCTAAACAAAACAGTATGATGCTCAACATTAGGAAAGAGTCCTTTTGCTGTATGCGGGCAATGAATGCAGTCTGATCAGGACCTTCATTCCCCACTTGTAGAGTCATTTAATACTGTAGAATGTATCAATAAACAGATGCCCTGACAATGCATATGTGCTGAGGTCCCATTTGATTTAGCATGCTTCCTGTGCTCATGGGCGTAAATAGTCTTAGAGTTTGATACTGCTCCAGAAGATCTTAATGAAATGTCATGGGATGATCTAATTTTCCATGGACTGTTCAAAGTTTATAAAAACCAAGTATTAGCTTTCACAAACAAGCTTGGTCTACGCTAGTAAGGTGTGATAAGCGTAGACCAAGCTTGTTTGTAAAAGCTAATACATGTACTTGTATAAAATAGCTTTAGTATTGGCCAGACCATGAGAAAAGGTGTCACCAGGGCACATGTGAATAGAAAAGATACAGACTGGCCAACCTACACTGCTTTCAGCATCTCTCAGAAAGTAGTTTTTTGTCTGTTTTTATGAGGGTCGTGCAAAAAGTTCTGTCACTAATAGGCTTCCTTAGTTTTATCCCAGGTATATTTTAAAATGCTTCACTGCACTTGAATGGTGTGTTGAATAGCTAACGATACCCGTTTATGTCGTCCAAATTGCTTTCAAACTGACCGAGTTATTTCAAATTGAAATAGATGCAGTCATATGCACTGACCAATTTACTTGTGTTAAATATAGAGTGTTCATTTATCTTAAGCATCATGTTTACTATGTTTCCATAAATAGCTTTATTTACTATGTTTCCAAAAATAACTTTCTAGAACAACATGTTTTCAATAACATGATGTTTACGTCCTTGATTCTGGACTGAGTTGTTTTTGGAATGTCATGGAAGATTTAGAAGTTTCTTGATTGGAACTGGAAAATAAGAGATGCTTGTAGTAAATTCTTTTTCTAGAACCTTCTTTGATATTATATAAGGAGAAAAGATTTTCATCTGGGCATCTTTGTATACTTTCACTGGAAATTATTCTATACTGGATTACTTTAATATTTTATTCATTCTGGACTTAAATTCTGAATTCAGGAACTTTAAATTGTGGGATCAGAAACTGATATTCAAAAGATTTGTTTTATAAATTCTTGTGGATTATTTTTGAGGGACTTTGTGACATAAACTTGAAAGGTACTGTTTCTTACATTATTTTGTTTTGAATCTTGTCTCATTTTTTTTGTGAATAAATATTGTTAATAATTTAAAGCTTGTTGCTGGTTTCACTTTTGTTTCTTTCTCGTTACGCCTGGCACGTAACAGAAATTGGGGGTTCGTCCGCGATCGAACATTTTCTTGAGCTAAAACAAGTTTGAACTTTTTAAAGAAAACAAATATTGATCTTTAAAGAAAAAAAAAAAATATTTGTTTGCTATAAAACAAGTATTGACTTTCAAAAAAAAAATATAAGTAAATAATAAAAAAGCAAGTATTGACTTTTGAAAAATAACAAATAAACTCTGATTGATAAATCTACTTGATAAAACCAGCAAAAAGCAACCATGTTATTTGACCTTCAAGCTTTCATAGCTGCGCCTTCGCAGGAGCTGTTAAATTTGGCCAAAAAGTCAGATTTGTTGGACATTGCTGCTCACTATGAATTAACTACCGTCAATAAGTCCATGTTAAAACAGGAAATAAAAAATATTTTGGTCCAATTTTTGGTTGATAAGGAAATTCTTGATTCTTCTGCTTTGTCTCTTGTTCTCGTAACTCAGACCGGTTTGCAAATGCGAGAGCTTGAAATTCAGAGGCAAATTGAGTTAGAAAAATTAAGATTAGAGCAAGAAAAACTTAAAATGGAAATGGAGGAAAGAGTAAAAGAACAAGAAAGACAAATGCAGAAAGAAAGAATGGAAATGGAACAGAGGGAGAAAGAAAAAGAACGACAAATGCAGAAAGAAAGGGAAAAATTAAAATTTGATACAGAATTAAGAAGGAAAGAATTAGAAATGCAAAACATGACGGTAAAACGGCAACCTTTAAACTCTGGGGCTCATTTCGATATTACCAAACACATCAGATTAGTTCCTCCATTTCAGGAAAAAGAGGTTGACAAATATTTTCTTCATTTTGAAAAGGTTGCAGAAAATTTAAAATGGCCAAAGGAGCATTGGACCTTGCTTTTGCAAAGTGTTATAATTGGGAAGGCTCGAGAAATTTATACTCAGCTGACTGTTGCGCAGAGCTCCAGTTATGATACTGTAAAGGAATTAATTCTTAAGGCTTATGAGTTGGTCCCTGAGGCTTACAGGCAAAAATTTAGGAACTGTAAGAAAGAAAATGAGCAGACCCATGTAAAATTTGCTAGAACTAAAGAACAGCTATTTGATAGGTGGTGCTCTTCAAAGAAAATTGGCTCTGACCATGAAAAAACTTAGGCAGCTCATGCTTGTAGAAGAGTTCAAAAGGTGCATAAATTCAGACATTAAGTCCTTTTTAGATGAGAAACAGGTTGAAACTTTGGAAGCTGCAGCTAGACTTGCAGACGATTATGCTTTAACACATAAAGTTTCCTTTATTAATAAGTCAAATCCCTCAAGAAGACCATTTTTCCCACAGTCAGGATCCAAACATAGTCCCAGTAATCCATCTGGCAATTATAGCCAAACATTTACTCCCAAACTCAAACCTTCTGGTGAAAATAAAGATCAAAATCCCTTATCTCAACCAATTTGCAATTATTGCAAAAGGACAGGTCATATTATATCTGAATGTTTACATTTGAAAAGAAAGAAAGAAAAACAAGAGGGGCTTAAACCTACTGGCCTTACCTCTTTATGGTCAAAACCACAGTCATGTGTTAAGGAGGAAGATCCTATCCAGACCAAAAGGCCTGAGACTGATTCTGTTATGGAGATTTATGAACCATTCTTATCAGATGGTTTTTGTCACTAAATAGTGACTATGCCCAGTCTACCCCAATTAAAATCTTACGAGATACTGGAGCTTCTCAATCCCTTATTTTAGCAGATACTCTGCCTTTTTCTGAGAAGACTTATTCTGGGACAAGTGTCCTTATTCAGGGTGTAGAGTGTGGATTTGTTAATGTTCCTCTTCATAACATTTATTTATCCTCAGACTTGGTAACTGGTTTAGTGGCTGTCGGTATTTGACCTTCTTTA
Source organism: Anodontia alba (assembly GCA_964016985.1). NCBI lineage: Eukaryota > Metazoa > Mollusca > Bivalvia > Lucinida > Lucinidae > Anodontia > Anodontia alba. The sequence continues at coordinate 39,329,079 of OZ024834.1, forward strand.
CCTTTTAAAGGTGTTCACTTACTGTTAGGCAATGACTTAGCAGGAGATAAGGTTGTGGTAAACCCACTTTTGACTAACATACCTTGTTTTGATCAGCCACCTGATCCCATTGAACAGAAAATCCCTGATCTTTACCCATCTTGTGCCGTTACTAGGGCATGGCTAAGAAAGCAAAACAGAATGATGGGGACATTGATTTAATTGATACCTTTTTGGGTCAGTCTTTTAAACATGAGATTACAAATTCTCTTTCATCCAGCTTGTCTGACAGACAGACAGAGTTACGTAACAAGTCAGAGTTCAGTCATTACTCCCCAATATTTAATGACCAAAGTCAAGGTCATGACTTGGTGTCAAGGTCACAACTTTGTAAGGAACAGCATAATGATCCTGAAATTTTGCCTTTGCTTGAAAGGGCTTTAGATGAGAAAGAAATAGATCAAGTCCCAGTCTGTTTTTATGTCAAAAATGGCATTTTAATGAGAAAATGGCGTCCTCCTGATGTCTCAGCAGAAGACAAGTGGACTGTTAACCACCAAATAGTGGTTCCAAGGGTTTATCGCCCTGAAATTTTGAACTTCGCCCATGAGACTCCCATGTCAGGTCATTTAGGTGTAAAAAAGACCTATCACAAAATTCTTAACCATTTTTACTGGCCAGGGTTAAAATCTGACGTTTCTCAGTTTTGTAAATCTTGCCATACTTGTCAGATGGTAGGAAAACCCAACCAGACAATACCAAAAGCTCATACCTGCTTTTGATGAACCTTTTAGCAGAATAATTATTGACTGTGTTGGTCCCTTGCCCAAAACAAAGTCAGGTAATGAATATCTTCTCACTATAATGTGTGCTTCTACACGTTTCCCAGAAGCCATTCCACTTAGGAATATTAAAACTAAGAACATTGTTAAGGCTTTGGTAAAGTTTTTTACATTTGTAGGTCTCCCAAAGTCTGTTCAGTCGGATCAGGGCTCTAATTTTATGTCTGGAATTTTTCAACAGGTCATGCACGAGTTGGGCATTACTCAATATAAATCGTCACCTTATCATCCTGAAAGTCAAGGTGCCCTTGAAAGATTTCACCAGACACTGAAAAATATGATCAGATCATACTGCTTTGATTCTGAAAAAGATTGGGATGAGGGCATCCATTTGTTGCTGTTCGCTGTTAGAGAATCTGTTCAGGAATCTCTTGGTTTCAGCCCATTTGAGCTGGTATTTGGCCACACTGTGCGTGGACCTTTGAAACTTTTGAAAGAGAAATTTCTCTCAAATGATGACAGTTCTCTAAACTTACTTCAGTATGTATCAGATTTTAAAGACAGACTGTCTAGAGCTTGTGAGGCTGCTCGGACCAATCTTAAGTCAGCACAAAGGAAAATGAAACGTTGGTATGATGAAAATGCAAAAGAAAGAAAATTCATGCCTGGAGACAGGGTACTTGCTCTTTTGCCTATTCCTGGCAAACCATTGCAAGCCAGGTATTACGGCCCTTACACTGTAAATAAACAGATAAGTGATGTAAATTACATTGTTAACACTCCTGGGAGACGCAAACAAAAAACAATTATGTCATGTTAACATGCTTAAACAATACATAGATAGGGATAGCTCTTCTGTTACACCAATTAGTGTTGTTAGTTCGGTCCCTCAAGAACAAAGTGAAATGAACTCTGAAGACATAAACTTGACCAAATCTGATCCTGCTTCATCAAAACTTCAGAACGCTGACATTCTAAAGGATCTCGACCAGAAACTTTCACACCTAGATCCAGTCCAAAGAAAAGAACTGAAACAGTTAATTTATCAATATAAACACTTATGTCCGGACATTCCTACAAGGACTGACAAAATTTATCATGATGTGAATGTTGAGGGCTCACAACCTGTCAAACAACATCCATATAGAATGAACCCAACAAAACAAAAATATCTTAAGGAGGAAATTCAGTATTTGCTGGACAATGATTTTATTGAACCAAGTCAAAGTGAATGGAGTTCACCTTGCATTCTTGTGCCAAAACCTGATGGAACATATCGGATGTGCACCGATTACAGGAAGGTCAATAATTTGAGTAAAACAGACACTTTTCCCATACCAAGAATGGATGACTGTATTGACAAAATTGGAAATTCAAAATACATAACTAAATTTGATCTTCTGAAAGGATTTTGGCAAATTCCTCTCACAGAAAGGGCCAAAGAGGTCTCAGCATTTGTTACTCCTGATGGATTATATCACTATAAAGTAATGCCTTTCGGAATGAAAAACTCTCCGGCAACATTTCAACGCTTCATCAACACCATAGTAGCTGGAATCGAGCATTGCGATGCTTACATCGATGACGCCATCATATACAATGATGAATGGAATCACCATCTTGGAACTATCAAAGTATTCTTTGATAAACTAAGTGAAGCAAACTTGACAATAAACCTTGCTAAAAGTGAATTCTGTCATGCAACTTTAACATTTCTAGAACATGTTGTGGGTCATGGTCAGGTTAAACCTATAGAGGCTAAAGTTGAAGCTTTTTCAAATTTTCCGGTGCCCACATGCAAAAGACAACTGATGAGGTTTCTTGGTATGGCCGGTTATTACAGAAAATTCTGTAATAATTTTTCTGTCATTGCTGAGCCACTGACTAATTTACTTAGTAAAAGAATGAGGTTTAAGTGGACCAGTGATTGTCAGAATGCCTTTGATAAACTGAAAGCCATACTGAGAAGTGAGCCAGTTCTCTTGGCACCAAATTTTAATAAAGAATTCAAGTTAGCAGTAGATGCGAGTGATGTTGGTGCAGGTGGTGTATTACTGCAAGAGGATGACAATGGTGTGGATCATCCAGTTTGTTACTTTTCCAAAAAGTTTAACAAACATCAAAAGAATTATTCTACAGTAGAGAAAGAATGTTTGTCTCGCATTCTTTCTCTTCAACATTTTGAAGTTTATCTGACTTCTTCGTCCTCACCTATTGTTGTTTTCAGTGATCACAATCCACTGACTTTCATCCATAAGATGAAAAACAAGAATCAGAGGTTGCTCAGATGGAGCCTGTTGTTACAGGAATACAATCTTGACATCAGGCATATCAGGGGAAAAGATAATATTATTCCTGATGCCTTGTCCAGAGCATGATGTCTTGATCTGTGGTTTCCTGTAACTTGCTGTATATAAGATAATAATTGCCTGTATCAGTATTTTATTTTATGATAATTTTATGGCAAAAGAAAGCTTTATTACATAAATCTTTCTTCTCCTTGAAGAGGGGAAGTGTTATATATAGGGTGTTCATTTATCTTAAGCATCATGTTTACTATGTTTCCATAAATAGCTTTATTTACTATGTTTCCAAAAATAACTTTCTAGAACAACATGTTTTCAATAACATGATGTTTACGTCCTTGATTCTGGACTGAGTTGTTTTTGGAATGTCATGGAAGATTTAGAAGTTTCTTGATTGGAACTGGAAAATAAGAGATGCTTGTAGTAAATTCTTTTTCTAGAACCTTCTTTGATATTATATAAAGAGAAAAGATTTTCATCTGGGCATCTTTGTATACTTTCACTGGAAATTATTCTATACTGGATTACTTTAATATTTTATTCATTCTGGACTTAAATTCTGAATTCAGGAACTTTAAATTGTGGGATCAGAAACTGATATTTAAAGGATTTGTTTTATACATTCTTGTGGATTATTTTTGAGGGACTTTGTGACATAAACTTGAAAGGTACTGTTTACTTACATTATTTTGTTTTGAATCTTGTCTCATTTTTTTTTTGTGAATAAATATTGTTAATAATTTAAAGCTTGTTGCTGGTTTCACTTTCGTTTCTTTCTCGTTACGCCTGGCACGTAACACTTGTTACATTGGAACATGGACCAGAAGACTGAAAATGCCGCATTAGGCTTAATATAGATTCAAAGCAGATATTTAATGAATTGTGTGGTATATATGGAACTCAGACCATTTCAATGCGCACAGTTTTAGGTGGGTTAAAGCTTTTAAAGCTGGGAAATTTTCTGTTGAAGATGATACCTGTCCTGGAAGGCTAAAACCTCTAAGGCTAACATCGCTGCTGTAAAGATTGTGGTCGAACAGGATGCGCGATTGTTTGTCAAAGATATAGCTAGTTGTACTGGCATATCAGAAGGCAGTGTGCAAACAATTCTGAAAAAGCGTTTGGACCTGAGAAAGGTTTGCGCTAGGAAGGTACCTCATTTGCTCGTGTATTTTCTAACTTGCTAACAGGTGATGGAACCTGGGTGCACATGTTTGAGCCACAAAGAAGGGCTGATAATAAGCAATGGAAGCGAAAAGATCAAAAACGCCCATGTATTGCCAAGAGAACCATAAGTTCGAAAAAGATGTACGCAATTTTCTTTAATTCAAGTGGGCCAGTCGTTCAAGTGCCTTGTCCATCTGGTCATAGAGTCACTGGCCGATTCTACTAGAATTCTGTATTGAAGAAAATGAAAGAGTTTTACAATAAGAAACGACCAAGCAAAGGATGGTCAGGAGTCCATCTTTTACATGGCTACGCTTCCTCTCATAAGTGTGAGGTTGTTAAGTCTTTTTTTGGCTTCTGAAAAGGTGAAAGTTTTAAACCATCCACCTTATTCACCTGACCTGAGTCCCTGTGACTTCTTTTTATTTCCAAGGCTTAAGAAAATGCTTTCTGGAAATAAGTATACGTCTAGAAGTTCTCTTGGCAGCGCTATTTATCAGTGTCTCCAACAGATACCAAAAGAAGACTATTTATCTGCTTTTCGCGACTGGGTAAAAAGGTTACAAAAATGTGTTTCAGTAAAGGGGGAATACTTTGAATGTTTGTAATAAAAATATGTTTGATAAAACGTAGCACTGAAGTAATCCGAACCCAGTGATAAAACTTTCTGCAGGACCCTCGTACTCAGAAAAACGTAAATTTGCATTTTTTTTTCACGAGTCAGTGCAAAAAAAACTTTTGTCATAACTACCTATGCACCAAACCTTTCATTCTATTCAATGGTTTTAAAACGTGTAAATCCATTTATCCTATAGGAAAATAGCTTCATATGATGCAAAAGCGACAGGGTAGGTACTTTGGATGCAGGTTTTCAATAATTTCCATCGTACAAAATTTCTGAAATTTTCAAAATATCTTTATGGAACATCAATAGTTTAATATCAGTGAAGAATTGAAAAAAAAAAAAATGTTTTCTAATTAAAAAAATTTTTTTTAAAAAAATCCAGTTTACTATAGAAATTGCATAGGTCAGACCTCTGAAATTAATGTTACAGTAAATATTTGAAAACAAAGCGCAGAAATAGAAAAGTCAAATGGTAGCTGATATGATATCATCAGTCACAAATCAAGTTTTTTTCCATTTAGAATTAACCCTTATCCTGTCGAACCCGGATGTACCCTGCCTTTGCTAACAGTGTAGATCCAGATCTGAATCTGCACTGTTTGTCATTAAGTATATGAATATGTATAAACAACCTGGATCAAGTAATTTGGTTGGCTGAAAATTGGAAGTGGGCGTGGTATCTTAATTTATTCTGCATGACAAGGGTTAAACTCCAAGCAAAAACAGGCATGTTTTCGTAATGAAACCTTTACACAGTATGTATACCATCAGAGGGGGACGGAAGCGCGAATAGCATGTCCCCTCGCTTTTCTGAGCTGAGATTTGTTGACTGTTACACACTCCTACAATAAAACACGGGTATCTCCATCACGAAAACGTGCCTATATAATACTGACCCCCCTTAAACCCACTTTTATACAGTAAAACTGGGGTTCATAGGGGTATACGTTATTTTTCTTATTTCTGCTCAAAAACATAGATTGTGGGTACTCGTTAGAACCGCCTCGGCGAGGCGGTTCTAACGAGTACCCACAATCTATGTTTTGAGCAGAAATATGAAAACTATCAGAGTTTTTTATCTGAAAATTTTCAGATTTTCTATATATTTGTATAGGCGTGTTTTCGTAATGCTGTCACCAGTAGGATGGCGACATACATATAAACATATCTATGCTGTAGTTAACTGGGCTGAAACGTGAGAAAACGTACCTTCAGGCATGTGCGCCCAGCGAAGATTCAGATCAGTTTGTTCATTCGTACAGTCTGATCAGAATCTTCACTTGGTGCATTTTGGATAGCCAAGAATACAAAGTTTCTTCATGCGGAAAACGAAGACTGATCAGACAGCGAGGATATGCAGGCTGATTTGAGTCGTCGTTGGGTGCACATATCATAGTGTATGTTTTCTCACGTTGCAGCTCAGCTGATTAAATGTTTGATCCAAATCGTCAATCTTTCTAACTGTGAGAATTTACATGTTCATTACGAAAACACGCCTTTTCAAATATATTGAAATATATTGAAAATTTGACCACCAAAAACTGAAAGTTTTCAGACGAAAATTCTGATATTTTTCATATTTCTGCTCAAAACATAGATTGTGGTACTCGTTAGAACCGCCTCGCCGATAATTTATGTTTTTGAGCAGAAGTAAGAAAAATAATGTATACCCCTGTAAACCCCAGTTTTACTATAAAAAAGTGGTACTTATGGGGGCAAAAGTATATATATAGGTATGTTTTTGTGATGGAAGGATTCTCTTTTTGACTTATTAATAAAAAGTCACATACACACACACACGCACGCACGCACATCAATTACTTTTAAGAGCTGTTCAATTGATCTGAATCAAAAGCAGCAAGATAATGCAAACAAAACCTTGACAGTTTGAATAATGGATACAAGTATAGTCACCCACACTTATATAATCTCTGACCTCAGTATCTCTGACACGCGCACGCACGCACATCAACAAAGAAAGCTCTGGCAAGTCCTTTAGATTAGCCATTAATTACAGCACATAAATTTTAATTTAGTTTAATTTTCTCCAAATCAATCTTAAACCAGGATTTAATTGTTTACCATTCAATGAATCAAAGGCAAGTAGATTAGATCAAAGCGGATGTTACATGTATATAATTTACAGTTTCCGATGGCATTTAAGGAAAAGCGATACACTTTAAAGGGAGACAACTCTCAAAATTGTTTTGCATCCCTTCTGAAAGAGGGTCTTCTCTAAAAGGAAAGAATTTGCTCCTCTTGGGAGCAAATTCTTTCCTATTAGAGAAGACTCTTTTTCAGAAGGCGGCTGATGTACAGAGAGCAAACAGGAAGTCACAAAAGTTGCCTTTCTTGTTAAAAAATGGCGGAAACCCGACCAAGTATATCCTATCCCCTTAAGACTGATTACAGATTTACTGTTATTGCCGGTATCATTATTAAAGTGCATTTCATTTATTTCCCAATCGCATTACATTAAGTACATTCTTTACCCCTTTTTTGTGAAGGATCACGAAAACAGCGAACTGAAAATTCAAGGAATTTCATTCTGAATTTTTCACATCTCTTGTGATAAATGTAGCTTGATTCGCTTTTAGATCAGCATCTCTTCTAAACAGGTGAGTCCAAAAATTTGGTAAATCTGCTATAATACTTTTGGAAGGCTCTTGCGAAAAAATGTCCTCAAGCATACTTTTATTTCCGCTATTTGAAAAATCTACATCGTGACAATCTGGCTAAGCCCTCAAAAAATATCATTAAATTCACACCACCTAAAAATGTCACGATATCATACACATATATAAATGCCAGTATACTTCATGTGGCCACTTTTTTTTTTTCTCTTTTTTTTCTTCGACGATATTAAGGAATCCTGAATTTTCTGCCTGAGTTGCAACAATTTCCATTGCAGCTGACATATTTTCTGTTTGCATACTATATAGTTGCAGGTCCATTTTTAAATAGGGTTTATAAGTGCAAAGTTTTAATTTAAAAGTGAGAAACTCCAGAAAGTATAAACTATACTATAAATAAAGTCACCTGTCTTTTTTTTTTTTTTTTTTTTTTTTTTTCTTCAGGGACTTATAACTATCATATTTGAAGCATCATAAAATGAGCCCTAACGCCTGTGCGCTGTGCGCTCAGCGAACATTCAGATCAGCCTGCGCGTTCGCGAAGTTTGATCAGAATGTTTCACTGGGCGCATTTTGGATAACCAGTGACGAAAACTTCTTTATTTAGACAACCAGGATCAGTCGGATGCGGATGCACAGGCTGATTTGAGTCTTTGATGCGCACATATGTGAGAAGGCACTTTTACTCATATTACTTCGGCGATTGAAAATTTCAGGCGCAATTAAGAACTTAAAGAGTTAAAGAAGAAGATGTACGTGAAGTACGTGCTAGTATTTACAACGATCATTCAAGTGAAACAGACATACAGAATGCCACACACACGTTTATGTGGAAACGGCTACTGCGGACAAATCAGGTATGCGTTTGAGAGAGAGAGAGACAAAGAGAGAGACAGACAGACAGACAGATTTGTAAAAGAATAAATTCCATTGTTATGCTAATGGTCGGACACCATAATTCCCTTAAGTTTGAACATGTCCATTTGACGGTGACGTGTATAAAAAGTGTTGCCTGAATGGCACACCATGTGCCTGTATACTCTGACTTAAAGGAAATTTATACTTTTTCAAAAGGGACAACTCTACCAAAATTGTTTTTGCTTCCTATAGAAAGGGGTCTGTTCTAAAAGAAAAGACTTTGCTCATCCTTAGGGCAAATTCTTTCTTTTATAGCAGATCTATTTCAGAAGGGGAGTGGTGTACAGGAAAGCAAACCGGATGTCATAAAAGTCGTCTGCCTTGACAAAAATGGTGGAAATTCCGCCAAGAGTATCTGGTCTTAAGTGCTCTTTTAGGAGCAGTTTGATCTTGGACTGCACCGTTTACGCAGATAAAATAAGAATATAGTTGACTCTCGTTATCTCGACCTCGCTTATCTCGAAAAACCGCTTATCGAAGTGAAAATCTTGTCCCTGACTAAACATGAAAATCTTACAACAGGTAAAAAAAAATATTGTGGAAAAGAAGAGAAATTGCTCCATTTCTCCTCTTTTCCACAATATTTTCACTATATCTCTAACTTCAAGAGTCCAATTACATATAAATTTGTTAAATGTGGTTGTTCGAATTATTTTTTTCTTCAGTTCTGCAAATCTGATATATCGAGGTACGAATATCTCGAAGTATTTCAGAGTCCCTTGGAATTCGAGATAACGAGAGTCGACTGTACCAGGATATCTTAACTCCGCACCATCTTTGTCCTAACATTTTTAAGTTATTATGAGATGGTATCTGAAAACCGCCGGATGAATGGCAAACCGTGTAGACCTTGATCAGGCACAGAATGCGGCGTCTGATCTTGGTCTTAACTGTTTGTGAGGCCGTTCTGCCTTAATCATATAGGTAAATACGGTGTTTTTCCAGCTACGACGAAATATTACGGACGTATCATGGAATATTCTTCACTGACATGGAGCGAAGAGAGAGAGAGCATACTATTAGGTCTGTGAGAAAGTCAGATTTGCATCGTGAAGGGGTGGATACGTCGAAAGTTCTAGGTCTTCCAGGCGACGGTGATAGTTGTTGTGCGACGTAAGTTTTGGCTTCAGTCTCCGACCTTTTTTTTTTTTTTTTTGTTTTCTTTTTGTTCAATTATTTTTAAACGTGTTTTGCATATTAAACACACCGGTTTTGTCTCGGGACTCCCTGTCACGTGATAGTCACATGCTCATGACTCATACACTAAAAGTAAGCCTATCTGCTGGAACATCGCTTGTGCCAGTCTGAATAAAATCGGTGAAAAATGAGGGAAATGAAAGTACTCATGTAAGATTACCCCTTCCGTAGACACAGATCAGAAAAAAAGCCGCAGGATAAGTGTTAATATGAAGAGGGCCGACACAAAAACTTCTCTTTTGACATATGAGAACTGCGTATATTTGCACTCTGGTCAGGGCATGTGCAGTTCGCACAGATAACACTGTCACGAGCATTCTAGGTTTCCACGTACGAACTGCGCATGGCCAGAATAGATGTACATATACACGAAGACAGATTTTTGTAAGGACACAGCTATATTAAAAGTCAATTGTTTTCCTAAAAAGAACTGAGTGGATTTCATTTTCAAACAAAATCTAAGTTTAAAGATATACTTATTAATATTTCTTAAGAAGCACGTTGTCAATCGACCAATTTTAGAGCTGGTAATCACACGCCTCTTGTTGAGTTGGATCGGTGGATTGATGCCCCCATTACATGAAACCAGTCTATTATTTGTGATAAAATAACACTAAATGAATTCATTTTTGTTGTTGTTATTATAATAATTATGTTTTGTTTTTATTAAAATGCCTGTACATGCACATATACTTGGTCTAAGAATGTATGTTTTCAAAGCATGTGTGTTTCAAAAACACGCCCATTATTATAAAATGTATGTTTTTAGTTTCAACTTTCCTACCAATCTCAAAATGGTAAAAAGAATCTTACAAGAAGAAAAATATAAAATTTTGAAACTAATCTTACAAAGGAGTGTAGAAAAATGTACTTATTTGGTTCATCTCTGATACATTATACAGTACTTTTCTTTTTTTTTTTTTTTTTTTTTTTTTATCTATATGCCTGGTGTAATGTGTCATTTTTATTTATCTTTGGTACGACTAGGACAAAATTCGTTTTCCCCAGGCGTCCTGTTCAAGTATTTTGCTCTGTAACTACTTGCATAAAGAGTTGTACAATATTTCAGGGAATTTCACTACATTAAGAATATAACAATGACGAACATGAGACAGGAAACCAGAAGTATCGTCCATTTGACAGACGCCGAACCTCCTGTTTATCAGCTTATCCCCGTTGGAAGTTGTGTGTAAGTAAAAAGTGTACGAAGCACAATGTCATTCACATTATAACGAGCTTAAGCGACCTGCAAAGCAGGTCGAAGCAGGTGACGAAGCTTAAGCTCGTACTATAGCTATCGTGAGTCTCTCACAGACTTTGCGGCGGCTGACTGGTTTCCGAAATATACAGCGGAGTGTATCGGCTAGAATTCATCTATCCACGTGAACTTGAAATAAAAGTTGATGATGACATTTTAAAACAATTTGACCATTTTACATCAATTTTAACAATGCTCCTTTGCAGAACTGAAGTTGGTCGCATCAGCTCAATTTGACCTTGGGTGTTCTATTAGAAGCTTTGTCAGTTAAAATATGGTTTTGGTTAAACTACTGCCATCTTCAAATCTAGTGACAGACCTATTGAAACCCAGGAAAAAAGGCAAAATTATGTCTGCCTGCATTGCGCTTGATAGTGGTGTGAAATAGCACTGGCAAAAATGCTATGAGTTAGGTATAAACAAACTTTGTGAACATCGCGTATCACTGGAAGTATTCATTTTACTTGAACATATATTCATTGAAAAACAAAACATTTTACATTGAAACAAGTATATACACTAAATTTGTCTTGTGTTTTATCTCTGGTATGTTTGGTCCCGTGTTGTTGATATAGCCGAAGATGTGCTGAAAACTATGTTAAACCCAAATCAGCGGGCCCCCGTAGTCTAGTGGATAAGAGAGCTGACTCCTTAATCCATTAGGTTTCTCACCGCTGTGGTTCGAGCCTCGCTCAGGACACGTGGGAAAGCCAAGTTCTGCTTACGGATGGTCAGGTGGTTTTCCCCCGGGTTCTCCAGTTTTCGCCTACCTTTGCTGAACGATCAGCTCGATATAAGTGAAATATTCTTGAAAGGGTCGTAAAACCCAAATCAAATAATAATAAAAAAAAAACACAAAACAAATCACTCACACTCCGTCTTGTTTTGTCTTGTCTTATATTTTCTCACATCTGCCTTTCTTTCTCTTCTATTTCCTTTTTCCCTCTTACATATTCTTTTCTCAGGCTAAATTAGGCTTGCGTCATGAAAACGTAAATTGTGCTGAAAATGACATATCCCAGCAAGCATTTTGTGTTGAAATAACGTTGAATCGATGTCGATTCAAGGTCGGGACATTGATTTCACGTTGTTTCAACAATGTGTGCCTGCAGGGATTTGGTTGTGTTGATGTTGGGTTTTGGTTGTTTAGACGTTGGATTTTGGTTGTGGGGACGTTGGATTTTGGTTGTGGGGACGTTGGATTTTGGTTGTGTGGTCGTTGAATTTTGGTTGTGGGGACGATGGATTTTGGTTGTAGGGACGTTGGATTTTGGTTGTAGGGACGTTGGATTTGGTTGTAGGGACGTTGGATTTTGGTTGTGATTAAGTTGGATATTGGTTATATAGACGTCAGATAGATGTCAGAATGTGACGTCTAATCGACATCAGAAATCTACATCAGTACAACGTCAGATTTGGACGTTGTTACAACGTCAGATTCTGACGTCAAAACAATTTGCAAATACAACCAAAATATAACGTAGATCCAACGTCAGGATCTGACGTGTATTCAACGTCAGTCTAACGTCAAATGTTTGCTGGGAAGCTTTATGACAAACGGGATGACTTCAGTTTTCCCATTGTTAACTTTCCATTCCTGAGCAGTAATATCCCTTCTGCACCAGCATACGGCGTTTACGTTTCACAGTTAATCTGTTATGCCAGAACCTGTTCAAATTATCAGGACTTCATGGAGCGTGGGAAAGTGCTCACTACAAAGTTGTTGAGCCAGGGGTATCAAAAAAACCAAACTGGTAGTAACACTTAAGAAGTTCTATGGGAGACATCATGATCTAGTCAATCCCTACAATGTGGCAGTTTCCAGAATTGTTTCTGATATTTTTGCCAGTGACGCGCCATAAGTAGACTTCCCAAATCCCGGACATACGCTTCTACCGATATTTCCTTCGTTCAGGCCTATGGGCACGGTGGGCGAAGCTTGCTTACCAAGTAATGCTTACTATCCGCGGACGCCTGATTACACCCTTTGTTCTGGGGTCCATGTCTGTTGGTCTGAACATTCTGATTCGTCATTCGTTTATGGGTTTATGAGTTTGGTTTACGGCTTTGGTACTATGACCGCAACTACATAATGTTGAACCCGAAAACCAACGCTACTTTATGTCCGTTGCCAGCCTGGTTTCCGAAAAATATGATGATCAGATACGCTCAGCTGCAAACATGGAAAGCCAGTCAGCCGCCGCAAGCGATCTCATTGGCTGTAATGAATAGTATAGCCAATGAAATAGAGGGATACATTTTTTACGACATTGACACGGATAAATGCGTGACTGATCTGCGTTTTAGCCGCCATATTTAGTATGTGACTTCTCTCGCATTAAACAACATTTTCGCGTATTTAAGTGTAAATACTGAAGTTTTGCCGTAAAAGATGGATTACATTCCTACAGCACATAACCTAAATATGCATGAAAAAGAATTTATCGCTGACAACATGATAAAGGTAGGATATGCGGTGATTTCAGTTGACTGGCGATCAGCTGATCGTTCGCGGTATAGCTAAAAGGAGACATCAAGTTGTTGTTGTTGTTGTTGTTTTTTTTTTTGTTGTTTTTTTTGTTGTTGTTTTTGTTGTTTTTTGTTTTTTCTTTTTTTGACGAAATCAGACTATAAAAAAATTTCGGGGTACAGGCATAATTTCTTTTACTATAAGATTAAATATTTATTTATACACTTGTAACAGGTAAAAAAATAATTATACCACGACCGGGGATTGATGGACGCTAAACTGAACCTTTTTCTGTCCGTACGTGGCACATATGAATGTCATAATAAGTCATCAGTGTTTTAACCTTTACCACTTTCTGGGAAAATTAGCAGTCGATAAATTGATGTTATTTTTCTTATTCTTTCCAGAAAATAGGATTTGACATTTCAGACATTTTTTTTTATAAAATGGCAAATCCTGTTTTCTGGGAAAACATGGGAAAACAGGATTTGGCATTTTATGCTAATTGTCTCCTTGCATAAATTATCAAATCCTGTTTTCTAGGGAAAAAAAAAACAAGAAAAATACTTCAATATGTCGTCTGTTTAAAAATTTTACCCAGAGTGCTGAGCGTTAAGGGAAACTGATACACTTTCGGGAAAGCTGTCAAATTTGTTTTCTCTTCCTCATTACGAAAACACGCCTATTCAAATTGTCACTGGGTTCGGATTACTTCAGTGCTACGTTTTATCAAACATATTTTTATTACTAACCTTCAAAGTATTCCCACTTTACTGAAACACATTTTTGTAACCTTTTTACCCAGTCGCGAAAAGCAGATAAATAGTCTTCTTTTGGTATCTGTTGGAGACACTGATAAATAGCGCTGCCAAGAGAACTTCTAGACGTATACTTATTTCCAGAAAGCATTTTCTTAAGCCTTGGGAATAAAAAGAAGTCACAGGAACTCAGGTCAGGTGAATAGGGTGGAATGGTTTAAAACTTCCACCTTTTCAGAAGCCAAAAAAGACTTAACAACCTCACACTTATGAGAGGAGGCATTGTCATGTAAAATGTGGACTCCTGACCATCCTTTGCCTGGTCGTTTCTTATTGTAAAACTCTTTCACTTTCTTCAGTACAGAATTCTTGTAGAATCGGCCAATGACTGTATGACCAGATGGACAAGGTACATGAACGACTGGCCTACTTGAATTAAAGAAAATTGCGTACAACATCTTTTTCGAACTTATGGTTCTCTTGGCAATACATGGGCGTTTTTTTTATCTTTTCGCTTCCATTGCTTATTATCTGCCCTTCTTTGTGGCACAAACATGTGCACCCAGGTTTCATCACCCGTTAGCAAGTTAGAAATAACCCGACTATTTCAGCCTTTGTATGTTTTCAAAAGCATTTAAGGCGTTGTGTCTTTTGCTCCTCAGTGAGCCAATGAGGTACCCACCTAGCGCAAACCTTTTTCAGGTTCAAACGCTTTTTTCAGAATTGTTTGCACACTACTTTCTTATATGCGTTTGGTTTTGTTATTATTTATTCCTTATCTCGTCTTCATTTTGTGCCTCGGCAGGGCTAAGCTTCATCATTGTGTCATGTTGGCATCCTGGGTATCTTCACTTTAATTCTTTTATTCAAATTTTAGGATAAGTTGTGCAACATAACTTTTAATACATCGGATGCCCACATAACAATAACTCCAAGAAAACATGTTGTGGGTACTCATTAGAAGCGCCTCACCAACAACACGTTTATTTTATTTATTTTTTTTTATTTGTTTTATTTTTTTGTTTGGTTTGAACGTATAAGTTCCATATAATAATATAAACTAGTACAAACATTGCTAATTTATACAAATGGGATTCAGAAGAAAGTCTGAAGACTGGTGTTAATTTGTATCCCAATGTGAAATCATCAAAGCTAACAATGAGAATAGCAATACGTGATTAAGCTTAATTAAGTGTACTGTTTTACACATTAAACAATGCCTCAAAATAAGCAGAAAAAAGCGAATACATGGACATGTGTATTCCCTTTATTTCTGCCTAACTATGTATTTTATTTACCATTGATAACCTAATACATGTAATCTACTTTCTACTTTTTTTTCTGTGGAGCTATAAGAATATTAGTAGTTTTCGACTGAAAAATGTGCCTTATCTGGCGCTGTTGGCATTACGAAAACATGCCTATTCAAAATATACTGAAAATTTTACCACAAAAAAATGAAAATTTTCAGAGAAAAAAATCGGATATTTTTCATTTTTCTGCTCAAAACATAGATTGTGGGTACGTACTCGTTAGAACCGCCTCGCCGAGGCGGTTCTAATGAGTACCCGCAATCTATGTTTTGAGTAGAAAGTGGGTACGTACTCGTTAGAACCGCCTCGCAGAGGCGGTTCTAATGAGTACCCACAATCTATGTTTTTGAGCAGAAATAAGAAAAATAATGTATACCCCTATAAACCCCAGTTTTACTATATAAAAGTGGGGTTTAAGGGGGTCAAAATTATATAGGCATGTTTTCGTGATGGGTAAAGCGTTTCGGTGTCAAAATAATTCGTGTAATGACGGTATTTAATTTTCATATGTTTCAGGCCTGGATATGGTAGTTGTGAAGGCCACTGTTTCATGGAACCGTTGTTTCTAAATTTACTGGTCTGGGACCCGTCGTCCACTAATTCCCCTCCACTGACGTTCGACTGGTTCCAAGTACCGGGATATTGTTCCTGCAAGAATGTTCAGCCCTCTGATTTTCGCGGTTCAGTCTACTCTCAGCTCAAACCCTCTCTTCCAGATGTTCACGTGCAATAAACACATATAAACAGCTGAATATATGAACGCTGTATGACACATGCAACAGCTTTCTTCTTAATCAAAATAATCCCAGTTCAGCAACATTATAGGTCTTTAAATCCTGAAACCACTGGTGGATATTACAGGTCATCACTCTGAAAGTAAAATAGCTTGAAATAACGATATTTAGAATGAAAAATTCAGTGTGGAGATATTTCAAGTGCCATGTAGAATTAATGCAAATTAAACCACAAGTCTGGACCAGTTAGTAGAAAATTACTCATATAACACAAACAAGAAATTTGAGATAGCTTCACACGTTGGTAGGCACATCCTCATATAACAAATCTGAGACGAAGTTGGCCTCGCATTAGTAAGAATAAGATTATGATTTGGTAACTTACGTTATTTGCAATATATCTAAGTCATATCGACGAAGAAAGAGTGATGACTTAAGGGTCTGAGCAATGAAGGTCCGTACAGTCAGGAGCTGATTTCCGCCTCCAACGGGATTCGAACCTGAGACCACATGATCTGCAGTCGGGGCGCCAGCGGTTCGGCCACATGGACGATTCCTCAGACAACCCAATTATGCCTAGCGCAACATGAAAGGGACATTGGCAAACAATGCAGACCCAGATCAGACGCCGCAGAACGCGGCGTCTGATCAGGGTCTACACTGTTTGCATTAGATACAATAATTTCTATAAAACATGATTATGATAAAAACTAGCTAGGCACCTCTTCTAATAGATATGAACCTGTCCAAAGAGTTGAGGTAGAAAAATCATTTTGGTAAAATGGGTTAAAGTTGGAATAATTTGGTAGAAATATCATAAATTTATATGCCGGTGCACAGCATTTCCTACAAGACTGCATTTGCGCCCATTGAAGACTCTGACCATTTCAAACTTCTTATATAACCATGTTAATATAGGAACAAGTTAAGAAAGAGTGAATACCGGTCATGTTGTGAAGATGTACAGCTGGTCACGGTCGTCTCCGTCCATACACGGAAAAGTGTTGAAGTGCCAACAACGGTCCTGAAATGATTGGATTCCTCCCTCAAACTTGTAAAACATCATGGAAACATTCCTATATACGCTCGTAATTTTGACCCCCTTAAACCTTATATAATTTTGACCCCTTAAACCCCTCATATATATATTAAAACTGGGGTTTACAGGAGTATACATTATTTTTCTTATTTCTGCTCAAAATCATAGATTATGGTTACTCGTTAGATCCGCCTGGTGGAGGCGGTTCTAACGAGTACCAACAATCTATGTTTTGAGCAGAAATATGCAAACTATCAGATTCTTTTTGTCTGAAACAATTCGTTTTTAGGTGATAAAATTGTCAGTATATTTTAATAGGCATGTTTTCGTAATGTGTGTTTTAATAAAAGATAGCACTCAGTCATTGACTAGGTACCTGGATCTACTTATAAGTACATTTGGGCCGCGCCAAATTAAAGGGTACACAAACATGCGCAAAATACACAGATTCAGATCATCCTGCGCATGTGCAAAGTATCATCTAGGCCCTTGTTCTCCATTCATACTTTATGTAGTATCCAATGACTGTTAGCGGACAGTGAAGGGCCTGATTAGTTTGCGCGGATGCGCAGGTTGATCTGAATCCCCACTGTCCGCATATGCCCAACGACACGTTTTTGCATGGCGCGGTCCATTTTATAATTTGTCAGACTGTTAAAATTACAATCAATGCAAAATGATATATTTTTCTTTTAACTATTATTATCACAACTAACAGTCCACTTAAATCTATATCGGACCGTTGCTGACCCGACAAGAATCCTGTCGAACCGATAACGATCCAACATAGATTTGAGTGCTAGCTGGGATATTCTTCTTAACAGTATTAGGTAAAACCTGGATCTGCAGTTATGTTTTCTTACTTCTAATGTAGAAGTTGACAGAGCACACAGACACAGGCTTGTCACTCTAGTTTATATGACATTAATGTCGTTTGATTGAAAACACCAACGAAAAATGTTGTGTCTCTGTGTCTATATGTTACAGAACACGGTGCATTTAAGTCGTTTTTAGATGTAAGCAGGGTCTTAAGGTTTTTGCCATAAGCAGTAACAATCTGTACATTATGCGAATTCTCACCACATACAGCAATATTATCCTCTATGTCAACATAGATTCCTTTTGTACGCTTCAAATCTTGGTCTTTGTACTGGTATACTATGCTGCCATTGGGCATTAAACATGTAATTGTATTTGTATACATGTCGGATACATATATCTTCGAACTTGCACCTACAGTTACATAACATGGGGTCTTAAATATAAACGATCCATCTTGGTTAGCACCAATCCTTTTTTTCAGGTTTCCATCTATGTCAAGTATTCTCAGCTCTCCTTCTCCCGGGTCATTAGAAAGCGTGACAAAGATTTCTTCGCGAGCTACCTGTATGCCCCAGCACTTCTTGTCCAGCTGTATGGTTCGTCCAGTCTTCAGTTTTGGTATGAGGTCTATGTACTGAAGTTGCATGGACTTGGGTAACGTGATAACAGCATTATTGGAATTGATCACAGATACATCCCAAGGCTGATCTTTTACATCTAAACTATCCTGTATCGTGAAAGAATTTTTTAAAAGTTTTACTCTCTTATTTTTAAAATCACATAATACAACTTTATCATCGGAAACGACCTGGCATCCAGAAATCCATGGTGTTTGTAGATCGACCGGTAACTTAATGTCTACATGACCGACGCTTATAACTTTCAGTTCTGGAAACGACTTTATACTCGTAGATCGTATGTAGTCAACTGTCAAATCACCGAAGTTGTTTAGTTTCATCTGCATATCAATCAGTTGTTGATTCCCTGTAAAAGATATTATTGGCGTCTTGGTTTCTAGGTCTATGTCCTGCAGCAATATCTCGTATTCTCTCTGACGGTTTGAAATTTTGATTTCTGATGCAAACATGCATTCTGCCAGGCATGACTTCTTGGCATTCTCTATTAGTTCAAAATCAGACTGAAGCAACTGCTGTATAGTTGAATAAGTGGAGATATGGCGCTCAATATCCTGTCGTGTCTGAATCATACGTTTGTTTAGATCCTTTCTGATATCTTGCTCTAATCGATCTAGGAAGGCGTTCAGTTCCCGACGAAATGCCTCGATTTGCTTTGTGCATATTTCTTTAGCTGACTCTAAGTTCGAAAGGTCTGCTTTTCTGTCCTCTAACTGTTTGTCCGCTTTGCTCTTTATAGCACTTGCTCTGTCTGCGACGAAATCAAAGGTTACTTTATTGTAAGTTGAACTTTTGTCTTTAATCAATTCAATTTTGCATTTTCTGTGTTTCACAGATGTACAATGCTGACATACAACGGCATGATGATCTTCACAGTAATCTGTCACTTCTAAAGTCTGACAACATTCGCACAATACACTGCAAGCTATATGATCTTTTCCTGTATGACTGGGTATATGTTGAACGGATAACAGTTTGTGATTCCTGGACATTTTAAATCTTTTATGCGACTCTGTACATGTACGACAAAGGGACTCCTTACAGTCGTCACAATACTTCGTAGCTTCAACCTCAATACCTCCATATTTACAGGGATCACAAGACTTTAAAACTGACTCGTCTGAAGTACTTTGAAGGGACTTTGCACCATCAACGATCGACATTATTGATTGTCATCTGAAAATGTATCAAAACAGCGTAAGAAAAAGTTCCTCGTGTCATATGCAGATTACGAGGGCCAAGATCAGCTTGCGCTTTCCTGCAGACTGATCAATGCCTTTGTTACTCGTGTACAAAATCACCAGATAGTGTAGAGAATATGGACGAACCGAGGACCTGGCCCCGAAGTTAGAAAAACATCATGCTCATCTCAGCTGAGCATGAAATTTTCTCGGCTAATAAATGAAAATGCAACACTAGTTAATAAATAATTATCATCCACTGAGGCTATTTGAAAAACAAGGATTTTCCCAGCTAGCATTCTACATAAATCTATAGCGAGCCATTTTCGACCCGTCAGCTACCCTGACGGGCCGATAACGATCCGCTATAGATTTATGTAGAATGCTTACTGGGTTCAGGGCATATGCGAACATCAAAGGCTATGATCAATGTACACAGTCACTCTGTCTGATTTGTTCCTTTGGTGCGTGACAATATAATACAATTCATCTACAATGTCCAGTGATTCCGAAACTTGGTAGACTGATCTGGGCCTTTGCTGTCTGCATATCTTTCTGAGGTTCAATTCTACACGGCGCGGTTCAGGTGTCATGTGTTTGCGGTAAAATCATAGAATCTTTTATTTTCTTGTATTGACAGAAACTATCCTTAATATTGGAACACATAACTCCTTACCATACTAATCCTACAATTTGTCCTTGAACAAGTCAGTTTTACTATCAGGTCCTTTTTCTATCAGTCCTGTCCAAGCAGGTACATGGCGTTTATACAACTTCGCCTCAACGTCGATGCAACGTCATCGTTGAGGCGATGTTGTATAAACGTCACGCAACGTCATCGTTGAGGCGATGTTATATAAACGTCACGTGCCTTCTGGGTGTCGGTGGATTAGTGATAAACAGTGTAGACCCTGATCTGGGTTTACACTGTTTACTTAAGTTTGTCTGTCAAGTATCTACGTTGAGCAATGTTTTCGGTGAATCAAGCTTTACCACTCTCTGGGCAAATTCAGCAGATCACAAACTAATGATATATTTCTTACTTCCCCCAAAAATAGACTTTGATATTTAATGCAGATTGGCTCTTTTGGAGACAATCTGCTTGAAATGTAAAGGCCTATTTTCTGTGAAAAATAAGATTATTATTCCAAAATGCCGTCTGCTGAATTTTTTACCCAGCACGCTAAGCGTTTGCTAGTAAATGCAATATATATCGAAAGTTGAACAAGGAAGTTTTAACTAAATTAAACTGAAACAAATAGTATAATAGTAGGCCCTCAAAATTTACCTGAAAAAAAAAATCAGTAAAACATGTGTTCCCTACAATTATAATCTTGAATCCATATTTATAAATCAAAGACTGTTGCAGTTTTATGACACTTTTTCCGCTAAATGCAAAATGGCCGCCCTAACTGCACACACATATGATGGTATACTCAATGATAAAAGAAAGGCAACAATATGACAAATCCGTGTCAAGACTGGTTGTTTGATAAGCGACATGATGACAATGATGAATGACTGGAATGAACATAATATTTATTTAGAGTTTATGCTATAAAATATACATTTTTCAGTATTTTAATATGTTGTCAGAACAGTTTTGCCTTCAGTCTTCCGCTTTAAGCGATAACTGTTTTCTAATGTTGTTGCATTTGTTTTGTTTTTAAGTATATTTACACGACAACTATCGGATGGCTTATCGCGCGCATATATATAGTCACAGGACAGGATATAAATACGCAACCCGGCTCTTCACTGAGCTCGACATAACTCACAACGTATCCACGGTATGGGCAAATACAGCAGATGGCATATTGACGATATTTTATTTATTTACTTAGTTAGTCAGGTATATAGTTAGTTAGTTTTCCTACGCTTTTTTAAACTGAAAACGGTCTTAGAATCTATTTAACCACACTACAGCTTGTGTTAGTGCCATATGCGTAAGGCGAATGTAAAACGTCTGCCCATATATTTCAGTTTTGTGTAGTTGATTTTTACTGATCCTTTGTGACTGAGTTTACTCCGGGATTGTGCATGTTTATATGAGGACAGAGGCTTATAATTCTGTTAACGTTAGTAATAGGCCTCTGATGATGGTCAGTGATATATGGCCTAACTGGCTGGACTCAGATAACTCAGACACTTCGGATATTTTCAGTTTTGTATGTGTATCAATTGTTCTCAAAAGTTATTTCATTTAGGATTATTTGACTTCACAACAGCTTGTGTTAGTGCCGTGTGGAGGCCGTGAAACGTCGGGCCATATCTTCTGACATGTGCGCCCAACGAACACTCAGATCAGCCTGCGCATCCGCGCAGTCTGATCCGAGTCTTCGTTGTCCGCATGAAGAAAGTTTGCATCCTTGGCTATCCAAAATGCGCTCGGTGAATATTGTCTGATTTGAATCTTCGCATGGTGCACATAGCCGAAGGTAGGTTTTTTACGCTGCTGCTCGTCTGATGACCATAGCGTCCCTAGTTATCAAGAAAAATATTAACACCAGGGCAGTGTTGTTCAAACATTAACGAAGTTGCAGCTAACGTGACGTTAAAATTTCTATCTTGAAATATGGCAAATACACTAATTTTTTTTTCGGAAAAATATGAATAGCTTTTGCATTGCAAAAGCTACTCATATTTTTGCAGCAAAATATCAATGTATTTGAAAATACCTTAGCTACAACAGTAAATGAGTTTGTCATTAACGAGCTCGTTAAGCTATCGATGATTCGAACAACTTGTCCCTGATATTCGCAGCACCCGG
Source organism: Anodontia alba (assembly GCA_964016985.1). Lineage (NCBI taxonomy): Eukaryota > Metazoa > Mollusca > Bivalvia > Lucinida > Lucinidae > Anodontia > Anodontia alba. The sequence continues at coordinate 39,351,666 of OZ024834.1, forward strand.
ATACCCATAGAACTAGAACACAAGAATGGAATGTTGAGTGCACTCATTAGATTCTCCTCCAAGAGGCTATTCTAATGAGTGCAGACAACATACATTTGTATGATAAAATATAAGAGTTTCCCTAAAATATCCAATAATATTTATTTTCTTGAGATATCGGAAAAATTGCTTAGGGGCTCAAAAAGGAGTTCGAATTAGCCACGGTAAACGAGCCATCGGCGTTCGAGTGATTGCAGTTTTACTGTCTGCAAAATGCAAAGACGCAGATGATTTATGTATAAGTGCACTCTGAACTAGGTTTGCGCAGTTCACAGACTTTATCTATGTACCGCAGCGTATCCATATAGCAAACGAAGCAGCTGAGATCCTCATCGGATTGTGTGGTTGCGTAGACAGATTTTGGTGATCGGATTTTTGCACATTTGCTAATGTACATCTTACTAACTCCTCTTAAAGCACCAAGAAAAAATAATTTCTGTGATTGGCCGGCGAAATTCTATGCAGCTATAGTTTTGAAGCAATCAACGGCGATACTAACATTCAGAGTTAAAAAAATCGTTAGTCTATAAGATAAGATAAAGTGGGTCAATTAAGAAATAGAAAACATGGCCATTTTACCTGAAGGTGAGACCAGGTGCCCGCGGAATGTAAGCGATATAACCGACATCGATAAACTTCCAAACAGTTACCCTGGTCAGTCACCCATTCAAAGAGTCAGGGTAATACAACATATGGACCTTCTAGAATCTATAGCACGCATAGAAAAAGACTCATGCCAGCCTGCGCTTCATGGCCGTATTAGTTTCTTCTTTTTGAAAAAAAAAAAAACGTGTGTTGTTTGGCATAATATTCTTTCATCTATCGATTTTTCAGTTATAATGTAGGAAAATTGCTAGGAAATCCAATATTTAGAATTCAAAACATTATTACCAGATATAAAGGATGGGGTATAACTTGAATGGTATTATGCGATAACTACACGCTTTCGTAGTTTCTAACCCAGTTATCTTTAATTACTTTGGCCCAATTGTTCAAAGCTAACGATGTCGTTAGTTAACGATTCGTTAAAATTTAAATCGAGTGATACGCATATATGCTGAAATTTTTTGCTGAAAAAATGTGAGTAGCTTTTGCAGTGCAAAAGCTACTCACATTTTTTCAGCAAAAAATATCAGAAAATTGTATATTATATTGAATCCGCTAAAACAGTTAGCGAAATGACCCTTAACGAGCTCGTTAAGCTAACGACGCTTTGAACAACCGGGCCCTTGTTTTCCTCTTTAAATGTAAGGCGGTGGGTCGGGTTTTCATACTCTATGGAGGTGCCGACCTAAACCTTTTACTAGAAGGTTGATGCTTGATGAAGTGTCGTCTGTTCTAGTGTTGGGAATCGGCCAGAATCTCATAGTCGATCATCGGTTTGCAAAACCGACTGATCATCGATTAAGAATCAAATTGTAGAAAATATATTCAATATTAATTTAGCCCTCTTCCAGGTACTTATTCATTACTCCAAGCCTTGAGGCTTAATTGGTCATGTATTTAAGACTTTCTTCGTATTTAAGAGTTTTTGTAAACCTGAGAATTTATATAAACTTGATAAACATTTGTTGTGAGACAAAATTAAGAATTATTTGAGAACCAGCGATGAAAATGGGTTCTACCAGCTTTCCACCCCAAATACAGTCGACTCTCGTTATCTCGAATTCCAAGGGACTCTCTCAAATACTTCGAGATATCCGCACCTCGACATATTGCAGAATTGAGGAAAAAAAATTCGAAAAACCACATATAACAAATATATATGTGATTGGACTCTCGAAGTTAGAGATATGTTGATAATATTGTGGAAAAGAGGAGAAATTGCTCCTTAGGAGCAATTTCTCCTCTTTTCCACAATATTTGTTTACCTGTTGTTAGATTTTCATGTTTAAGCAGGGATAAGATTTTCACTTCGAGATAAGCGGTTATTCGAGATAAGCGAGGTCGAGATAACGAGAGTCAACTGTATATGAGAAAACTCAACAGACGACAAATTTACGATATACTTCATATTTATAACACAACATAGGCTTTGACAGTTCATGAAAATTGTCTCCTCAGGATGCCCCATATTGTGTACTATCCAAGTAACGTCGAAAGTACACTGATGGCTATCCCTTTGCAAAGCTGACTTCCTGAAAACATAAAAAGGGTAGCCTAACTCCATGTTGTGTATATTTTCAAGCTGACAGACAATGCAACTGTACTGTACTGGTGCATCTTGTTTTTGCCTTATCTCCTTTTATCTGACAGCTTCTTGGCTACAAACTTTAACAGAAATGCCGTGGTGTGCAGGGAAACGCACATTGTGTCACATGCGAACAGTGAAGGCCCTGACTCGCATGCATATTAATGTTGTTCTATCATGCCTTCGCTGCACGGAATTTAGCTAGTGTCGTCGGATGTTCAGGCAAGTCTTTATCAGTCTGCTTTTGGAGACAACCGCCCCATAGAAAAAAGTTCCTTCGAGGCTTGTGAGAACAGTAAAGATCTATATCAACTAATCAAGCAGCATAATCTGATAAGGGCGTATGATATATAGCGATATGTTCTACAATGTCCAATGTTTCTGGGAGCGAATAGCGAAGGCCCTGATCAGACTGCGTTCTGCGCAGTCTGATCAGAGCCTTCGCTATTCGCATAAGGGTAACAGGCACATTTTTAAATGGCTGGCTCAAATACGTTGTAACTACTGTAATGATGAACAAAGTATGCTCATAACTGTCCATGTTAACTCTTCAAAGGTATCTTCGTCTTCGCATGCCAAGGCTTCATTTATCCACAGCAGAAGTATGCGATGTAAATCATTTTGCTGAATTGACGGGGGCAACGAAGATGAAAAAAGGAGACAACTCTAGCAAAACGAGAATTAGCTATCATTATATCTGATGTCCTTATCATCGGAGGCTACATGAAAAATTTGCTACATGGGCCCTGTTGCTTATATAATGTTTCATCTTATAAATTCTGTTTATCAAACAGCACAACTCTGATAGGACTGTGCTAATGTCAGGTTTATTTATGTTTTCACTTTGATGCATTGACTGAGTTGGGAGCCTTTATGCGAACCGAATTTTTATGTATTTTTATATTAAGAGTTGCATCGGGACCCAGGATGAAGTTGGCTAGCTGTAAAAGTGCTTTAAACACCCAGTGGTCCCGGTGTTAGTCTTACTCTTTGTTGCTTTGTGATTTACTCTACGAGGCGATTTGTTTTATGTTTTGCCTTGTGTTATTTTATTCTTGTGTTTTCAGCATTGCGATTACCTCACTTGGGGAGGAGAGAGCTAATCTTAGTGCTTTTCGTACGTTTGTTCGATTTCTACTTGGTTTGGTTTTGTTGGTTTCCTCTTCCTCTTGGTGTCTGGGAAGGGTTGCGGTTTGTAATTGTGGCATTTCCCTGGACTTTTCTCTTACCCTTTTTTTGTCTGGATCATTTAAGACTGTTCATTTGATCCGGACTACTTGCTCAGATCTGTTAATTAGGAAAAAACAGCAGTTACGGCATGTTTCAAGACACTTTCTAATGGCTACAGGTATTAGAGACACTTTTGAAAATAACAGGACTTGTTATTAAGGATGAGTAATCGGTCATAATTCTGGGATATTTTTTTCTTATTTCTCCATAAAAACATATGCTACAGGTATCATTAGAAGCATCTCGGCGAGGTGCTTCTAATGATAGATTAGATTAATCATATTTTATTTGCTTGTTAAACTGAGGAATTGCAACATTAGATAGTCCTTTACCTACAGTATGAAACACATTCATTTAAAGATAAGTTCGTTTGTCTGTCATTTCTGACAATGACCAATCCTAATTAAATGCGTAGAGTATTATTGTTTGTGTGTTCTAAGATGGCTGTTGAGACCAATCTTAGCTCTGAAATGCCTGTTGCAAATAGAACAAGAGAGGTCTGAGGAAGAAAGCTCTGTTGGTGATGCCTTAGCTCTGGCTTTCCGCTGCGCAGGTTTCTGTTCAGCTTCGCTGATTCATTTTGCTTCGAATTCACCAGCACCCGTTCTTATGAGGCTTCGCCACTTTGCTCGATCCTGTGTAATCTTTTCCCATGACCACGTTGGTATGTTGAAGTCTTTTGGGGGGTGGGGCTTTGAGGGTATACTTGCATCGCTTCTTTTGATCACCATGGGAGCGTTTTCCAACTTGTAGTTCTCCATAGAGGATTTTCTTTGGCAAACGTTCATCAGGCATTCTGGTAACATGGCCTGTTCATCTTAACTGTGCCATTTTCAGAAGAGTATGTACACTCTGCATCCCTGCCCTTTTCAGGATTTCTGTGTCTGGAATCCTGTCTTGCCACTTGACCTTTAGAAGTTTTCTAAGGCAGCTTTTGGTACGGCGTTGGTAAACTGTCCAAGTTTCGCATGCGTATAATAGTGTTGGCAGCACCACGGATCTGTAGACTTTCAGTTTTGTGTCAAGTCTGATTCCATTTGATTCCAAATACTTCCACGTTGTCGGCAAAATGCTGCACTAGCTTTGGCAATCCTGGCATTGACTTCGACATCAATGTGCACAACTCTAGACAATGTGCTTCCAAGGCAGATGAATTTGTCTACCACTTACAATCGTTGACCTTTCACTGTCATGGTAGGCTCCTTGTAAGGCTTTTCAGGTGTTGGCTGATATACCACCTCAGGCTTTTTTCATGCTGATTGTGATATCCTAGCTGTCACATGAATCAGATACTTGATCCATAACTATCTGCATTTTCTCTTCTGTTGGAGCACCCTTTGCCATGTCATCCGCAAAAAGGAACTCATCTAGCAACGCTATCCGCACCTTGCATTTGGCTTGCAACCTTCTTAGGTTGAAAAGCTTCCCATCAAAGCGATACCTAATAGGTATACCATTGTCACCCTCCTGGAAAGCGTCTGTAAGCATGGCAGAAAACATCGTCAGTGTTGAAGCTAGTACACAGCCTTACTTAACTCAATTTGTCACCGTAAATGGCTCAAAAAACTTGCCATTTTTTGGACCCTTGCAAGCATACCATCGTGGAACCGCCGCGCCATTGCTATAAATTTGGTAGGACAGCCAAACATTGCCATAATTTTCCAAAGTCCCGCACGACTGAATGTGTCAAATGCTTTGGTAAGGTCGACAAAGGTAATGTAGAGGTCCACATTCTGTTCCTGACATTTCTCTTGAAGCTACTTGCTGTGGTGATCATGTCTATTGTTCCTCCGTCTTTCCTGAATCCACACTGGCTTTCTGGTAGAAGTCCTGACTGTTCAAGGTGTTCATTCAAACGATTCAATATGACTCTTGCGAGGATCATCCCAACGATTGACAATAAAGAGATACCTCGATGATTGTCACAGACTTGAGGACTCCATTTCCTTTTAAATAGGTGGATAATTGTTGCATCCTTGAATTCTTACGGGATGGCTTCTTTTCTCCACATAATGTGAAATAACTGTCAGTTTCTCTGCAACTGGAGGACCTCCTTCTTTGTAGCTCTCTGCCGATATTGCATCTGATTCCGGAGCCTTGCCAGATGACAGGAGTTTTATTGCTTTCACTGTTTCAGAGAGGGTTGGGAACTCATCAAGCAGCGGATTACATTCTACCTGTGGTAGTCTGTTGATAGCTTCATCATTAATAGATGATGGTCGGTTAAGGACACCATCAAAATGTTCAGCCTATCTTTTCAAGATAGCTTCTTTATCAGTCAGAAGACTAGTTCCATCTGCACTAAGGAGCTGGGTAGTTTCTGAGCTCCAGGTACCATCTACTGCATCAACGAACTTCTTCATATCCTTTTTTGTCTGCAAAGGACTGAATTTCATCAGCCTTTTTGCTCAGCCAGGAGTCCTGCATGTTTCTGAGCTTAGTGTGGATTGTCTTACATATGTTTGAATAGTGTTACTAGATGCTGACCTGGTATTACTGAGGTATGCCTTGTATTTTTTGGTGTTTCTCTTCCAGAAGTCTGGGGGGGGGGGGTTTTGTCATTCTCATCAAAAAAGGTAAGAGAAACGTCCAGGGAGTGCCACAATCCCAAACCGCAGCCCTTCTCAGACCCCAAGAGGAAGAGGAAACCGACAAATCTGAACAAGCACAAACCGAACAAACGTACGAAAAGCACTAAGATTAGCTCTCTCTTCCCCAAGCGAGGTAATCGCAATACTAAAAGGACTGAAAAACACAAGAACAAAATGACACACGGAAAGACATACAACAAATCGCCTCGTAGAATAAACCACAAAGCAACAAAGAGTAAGACTAACACCGGGACCACCGCCTTAGAACGGTCGGTAGAGCAAACCACTTTTACAGACAGCTAACTTTACCCTGGGTCCCGATGATACTCTTAATACAGAAATACATAAAAATTCGGTTCGTATAAAGGCTCCCAACTCAGTCAATGCATCATAGCGAAAACATAAAAATCAAATTAATCACTATAATATACAAAGACGAGTACTCATGGCTAATTCTACTGTATGCCAGAGTAAATGAAAACCAATAGTTGAACCACGGCGGGCCAAGCCAAAGACATATGGTCAAGCCCCAACCCACTGGTTAAAGTTTTACGAAAGTTTTACAAACCAGTCTTGGTGTTTGTGAGATACTGGTCCTAGGGAATCCATTGCTGAAGAGTGAACGGTGTTTCTGAAGACTGTCCCTCTTCACCCTCTGAACTGTGTTCCAGTGCATCTAAACGGCTGCAGATACTATAGATGAAAGCTTGTCTCTTGCTGTCTTGTTTTTTTAACAATACAATGGTGCAAACAAGCATTTTACATAACAAAATAGAAGATTGAACATATATGGAAAAGAAATAGTGGTCCATAACAGTGCAAACTTTTCGGTACGCTGATATTAGCATTTAGCAAGAACAAACGCGAAACGTATGGAATACTAGCACGCACGACTGGAGAATTAAACAAATCTGTTGATGTCTTTGATGAATTTCAAAAATGTTGAGAATGATAAGTTGTTTGTTTCAAACTCCTATAATGAGCAACAGTTCGTTAAGAGTTCAAAATTTACATTAAAAACGTTTGGAATTAGGCGTATTGTTTGCAATAATCTTCGTCTTTGGGTATTATAAATATTGCACTCGAGTAAAAAGTGTTCCGCGCTTTAACTTGGAAAAGATCTGCATTCAAACTGCGACTCCTATGCCTTATTCATGTCAAAATGATGCTGTATTTACTTTCACCAACTGATAATTGTACACCTACTTTGAGCAGCTGATGTCTGACAGATAACTTAGATTGCCATAAGTTGAGGATATTACGAGTTTAGGTGTTTGGATCATTCCATGGTTTTAGGGTTGATGGAAAAAAGACGTTTCATACGAGCATAACCTACAAAACGAGTAAATCATAATTAGTATTGTTCTAAGATTAATGATATACATATGTTTAATGTAGAATTGAGAAAATTATCCCAGAACTATCATCAAATACTCCTTCTTAACTACTCTCCTTTCGACATCTTTCGGAAAATTGATTTTTCTACCTGCTACTTTACATGGAACAAGCGAATTTGCAAACATTTTAGCATGATATAATACAAAACCATTCGTCGTAACTACATATGCAAAAACTTTTTATTATAGTCATGGTTTTTCCAAATAATCGATAGGGTAGGTAGTTTGGATGCAGGTTTTCAACAAGATCCACTTGTTCAAAATTTCTGAAATTTTCATAGTATTGTTAAGGAACATTAGTAGTTTTAAATCAGTGAAGAGAAAGAAAAAAATATAGTTTAATTTAAAAAAAAATCCAAAATCCAGTTTACTATAGAAATTGCAAAAGTCAGACCTATTTTAAAACCAATTTTGCGGTAAATATTTGAAAACAAAGCACAGCAACAGAAAATGACAAATGGTTTCTGATAAGATATTGCCAATTTCCATTTGGAATAAACGCCGAATATAAAACGTCATTCTGAAGGATGTCGAAAGGACACTTGTCTGAAATAAGCCAGTAACATGGTTCTTTTCTTACATAGTTCCTGAAATAACATAAAAATGCACAACAAATACGTTTAATCCATTAAACTGATATGAGAGAGATCAATGACTTCGTCTATCACAAAATCTACAAAGTTCTAATTAACTTCATCATCAGAGAGGTATTTTGAGAAGCTAATCAGGAACTTAGAATAGTTACAGCGTTACTGAATAATCAGTAGCAGAAATAAGCATTGATACGAGTGTATGTATTACTGAAGCAACAGTTCGTTAAGAGAAACAGTTCGTAAGAAAACACACCTTGCGTAATCTGCAAGTAGAGACCTACAAAACCAGCCTAGGCATGCGTAGAATGTGCGTGAACATCTACAGCAACGCATGTTATAATATGCTATAAGGATAAATGTGTGAGTGTGTTTGTGTGCAGCTGAAACGGTGCTAAATATTGCTACATGAGTAAAGAATTTGACCGGTAACACATTCATGCTTTTACTTGTTTCACATTTGTGAACGCTTAGATTAATTCTATTACCATCTGGTATGTGTATATAGGTCATTAAGTACACTTTGTATTATTCAAACTCTTCATAACTATACTTAAGCATTTGTATATGTCATTCATTACTGAATTTGTTCATAGAACAATATCTTAAGACAATGCTACAACGTGCAATGTGTCCAAGTGGCCCATTGACAAAACACAAAACTAAATCTTAAAACAATAGTGCATGCTGTTAGTAATATTACAAAACAATTAAGTGAGTGCAAAAATGCATTAGAAAGAAGTTTAAAACTTTCATCTACGTCACTGAATGCATATTATGTCCACAATTATTTTATTTATTTTGTACAGGACTATATCTAAAGCTGTCCTTTTCTTATATGCAAATTTGATGTTGTTATTCGTAACAGTATGCATAACAAATCAGGCTTATTCATATACACACAATAATATGGGACATTTTGCCCCACAATATTGTGTGTATTTGAATAAGCCTGATTTGTGTACATATATTAAGTATATAATTATATTATCATGCACATACATTTTGTACGCCCTTGTCATTCTTTTATATAGATATGTAACACGATCGTTTCATTTCTATGTACACTGAAGTGAAAAGAAACACAGGGTAAAGTTTTGTAATGATTTTAAGCAATTTATAAGATGTTTCCTACCTACAATCATGTAATTGTACAGATTGCGCGATATTGGTATTCGGACAAACCGTCCGTATGTCGGTCTGCCCTTGGCGTATGGTGTGGTTGACGGCGCATGCCCCCAGAAGATTTCCGATGAGGCAGCGGAGACGGATCTTATTTTACTGTCGAGTCCCGTTTCTCTCTTTTTCATCCAGATCGTCGACGTCGCGTTTACCGCTGCTTACGTTGTTGAGACGGATACATTTGGGGGCGGTTCTGTTATGGTCTTTGGAGGCATTTCTCATGGTGATATCAAACAGGGGTAAGATAAGGGATGAAGTCCTACGCCCCGTTGCAGTACCTCTTGTACAGCAACGTCAATCATTACGAAAACACGCCTGTTCAAATATATAGAAAATTTCACTTTCAAAAACTGAAAATTTTCAGATAAAAAAAAATAAACACTGATATTTTTCATATTTTTGCTCAAAACGTAGAATGTGGTACTGTGTTTTTGAGCAGAATGGTCAAAATTATATACGCATGTTTTCGTAATGCAAATTTACAGCGTGATAATGCCGGGTCCATTTAGCCAGAGTTTGTCGTAATTGTCTGGCTTAACCATAACATTATCCCACTCGACTGGCCACCACACAGTCCACATTTGTTCCCGAATGAGTATCTGTGGGACGACAAACTGGACAGAAGGGTTCGGAAACACCGGAATATCCCCACCACCCTAGCCCAGTGGAGAAATGCATTGTTAGAAGAAAATGGAACAACATTCCAATAAAGAGGATCAAAGCATTAATGAACTTCATGCAGAAGAGAATAAGGGCGGCAACAACGGAGAACATGGGGCACACCAAATACTGATTAATTCAGCTGATTTTCTTTACAGTTATGAGAGTACCTCTTCCAATGCGCTGCAATTATTGACGAGTTTTTAGTCACAAACTAATTAAATTTTGAATTATGTATTCAATAAAGGTGATGCTTGAAAACTACATGAAAATATTTTAATGTCTTTTTAAGCATTATTTTCTTTTTACCTGCGTTTCTTTTTCACTTCAGAACACGTAGGTATACTTTGTTAGATGTGTGTGGAAGGGAAGCAATTCAAGTAGCTCAGTACTAAATATAAATACCAGTTATTTCCCTTGGACTGTTAGTAATTCTAAATGTAATAAACACAGCCTACCAATTAATAAAATGCATTTCTGTATGGAGATATCCTGTAAATGCCAAGATCAATAAAGTTTTTACTTTTTAATACTGAAGAACATATTTTTTTGTTTGTTTTTTTTTTCTAAAGCAAACGCTAAAATCGCCTTCTTCCACAGAAGAGCTGTTTTAAATTGCTTAAAGGAGAAAACCCTCGACAGTTGCAACTTCTAAAGGTGAAAGGGAAGCAATCCATGGATATTACACTAATTGTAACTATACTATTTATTTCCCTAAGACTGCTAGTCAGTCTTTCACGGTATACACACAACGTACCAAACATTAAAATTACATTTCTGTATCGAGATCATTTTAATAGTGAAGGAATCATTTTTGTTTTGTTTTTGTTTTTTCTTGTTTGTTTTTACTAATGATACTCTATATTCGCAGCCTTCCATAGAAAAGCTGTTCAGAGCTGATCATCGGAGAAAACTGACAGGCACAACTCACATGATGGAAGGTAACGCAGAAAGCTGCGTCAGATCAAGGTCTACACTGTTTAAATTTCTTTAAAATATAGTAATAAAAAGTAACCAGACACCCTGCTGTTTGAATTAGTCCAGTCCGAAGAGATGAGGTACAAGAGTCCACTCGGCCTAAATGGGTTAAATTTTCGGACAAATTCTCACTGCCGAATAAAACCAATTTTTACAGGAAACGTTGTAAATGGCATCCAGAAAGCATATATGTTTTAATTTAAAGCATTTAAAGATAAAGCTTTATAACCTTGTGGCCTGTGCCTGGGCATTCGCTGGCTGCTCACATTTTGCATAAGGGTCTATGTGTTATGTTTCGCCTCAAATAATCATGGATAACATCAATCAGCTTGCATGTTAATTGGAAATAACAAATAAAACGGTACTGAATAGCAAATGTTATCAAACTCTGAAGTTTCCTTGTCATAATGCGGAATTACCTGTATACTTCTTACTCTTCTTTTACTGTTTCTTGATTGCCTTGCTAAATTCATTACCTTTCTCTCGTCTTTTCTTTGATTCCTTTTTCTTATAAAAAATCCCATTTAGGCAGACCTGTTTAGTCTGATATTTCTTCTATATATCTTGTACTCTCAAACATTCTGTTATCAGTTGTTTAATATTTGCAGCATTGTTCACTGATCGAATGTATTTACTCATGATCACGAATCTACGAAACGTTGAAATATGGGAGTTGAATTCCTATAAGCCGAATGTCTTGTTTACAAAATCATTTTGTATACAATATTTATACCCGTGTGTGACGTAATTTCTTGTTATTTTGTACATGTTATACAGTTTAAATCAAATACAATATGTGCATTTGAGTGAAACCATGAGTGAATTTTAGGTGAATGAACCCAACGGGCATATGACGTTTATAAAACGTCGATGCAACGTCATGACCGCATCGATGTTGATGCGAGGTTGTCTCAACTTTTTGCGACCGGTGGGAATACACTTTCAAGGCAAAATAGAATGTTTGTTTGTTTGTTTTTCCTCCTCCCTTCTGAAAAACGGGATCTACTCTAAGAGGAAGCTTTTGTTCCTTTTTTGAGCATTTGTGTTTTCCGTGTAAAGCAGACACCTTTTTCAGAAAAGAATTGATGTGCAGGACAAGAAACAGAAAATTTCATCCTTGTTAAACGTAGCGGAATATTTATCAAGCGTATATTCAGTCCCCTTAAATGGTCCTATTTGATGTGTGGCTTAGACTTCAAGAAGTTTGAGTATGAAACGAAAACATATATAAGTACCGTATTCGACCTTATTACCGCACATGCCTTTATAAGCGCACAGTCAAGCAATTTTTTAGTCTTCTGATTACAGTCAGTGTACTTTTATCTACCTCTTTCGAAAAGCATATGTTGTTGTACTCATTTGAATTGCCGGGACTTGTCGAGGCAATTCAAATGAGTACCAACAGCATTTGCTTTTAGAACTTAATTAGAAAAATACCGCATAAACGTCTTGAATAATCCTCTCATGAAATATTCCAGCTGTTTTTGTTTCTTTAACGCCTACCTTATTAGGTCGTAATTTTACTAAATGTCTTGTCATTAATTTTGAAAAAAAAAAAAAAATAGATAAAAAAAACTAAGCGCACAGTGCGGTAATTAGATTGAATACGGTATGTTTCTCCAAAACAAGAGGAATGATGTGCCTCCAAGATAAATAACTGGCAGGAAAATGCTTGCCTCCTTATTTTATGGGGTGTGGGAGGGTTGCTACTTTGAAAGGAAATAATTCGCTCCCTAGGATTAAAAAAAATAATTGATGAGTTTTCTCGTGTTTAAAAAAGTAGAGAGGCAACTAGAGAGACAACTTCCTGTCTGCAAAACTTGTTTCTTTGCAAACTATAGTGGTAAAATATTTCAAGTGTATACTTTCACCCATATATGTCCTGCATCCTATAAAAGGTGTGTTTTTTTTTTTTTTTTTTTTTTTTTTTGCAAATAGTGCAGACTTAGATCAGACGCGACCTCTGATCAGGGGTTATACTGCTTGCATTAAGTACAGAAAAATGGTAATAAATTGTATTGACAGAAAAAAAACAGACACACTTTCCATTAGACATTCAATTGTCTAAAGAAAGAGGTCCAAGAGTTCATTGGGCAGGACTGTGTTAACCCTTGTCATGCTGAATATATTACGATGCCATGTCCACTTTTCATTTCCATCCAATTTGGGGATTACTTGATCCGGGTTTTTGAATAGAAATTCACATATTTAATGACAAACAGTGCAGATCCAGATCAGTTGGCTTCTGAAGAAGCCAACTGATCTGGATCTACACTGTTTGCTAAGACAGAGCATGTCGTGTTTAGCAAGAGAATGGTTAAGATGTGAATAAATTAAAAAGTACGGCATGTAATAAATGGATAAAACCATCTTTAATGCTGATCATGTTGAAAGGTAAATACATGTAATAAGCCTGTTTAATCCGCTTATCTTGTAGATTTCTGGTTAACACAGCAAAACATGCGTAGTGCCTGCTAGATCATTTCAGTCGAGATTAATTGTACCTGAACAAAAAATACTAAATCTTCCTGGAAACAAATCTCACGAATCTGGCATCAGGAAATTCTTCATGTCTTAATGGTTATTGCCTTGAACATTACTGGGACAGGTGTCTGTAAAATATTTATTAGGACCGAGTGCCAGTAGGGAAGATACAGACTGTACTGAGTATCCTTGTAGCCTGTTCAGAATCTTCTCTACTGCAGCTGTCTTTACCAAGGAAGATCCAATTATTGAAAACTAACCTGTTTTACAGAATATTAAGAATGATGCAGTAAATGAGAAATGAAGACAACAGGAATGCATGGAAGCAGAGAAACAAAGAAGGAAATTCTTGTAACCATAACATGCAAACGTATATCATTAATTCTTCTTGTCTCTGTTATAAAACCAATCTTTTTGTTGTCATGGTATCTGAAAAGAAGAAACTGGAAGTGGTAATAGTAGTAGTTTGTTTGAAATTTTCTTCATTTATTGTTATAAACTCGAAGTTTAGCCATTTTAAATGTCAGATGAATGACGAAAAAACAATGCCAGTCTAAATGAAATAACATCTTACATAATGTATGTCTATGGAAGTTTTGAACTGCTTTCATTTTAGGGACTCAACATTATATTAAACCCTGGTAGATTTATTAACGTTTCAGATGCAGAAAAAATAGCAGAATAACTTATCTAACTCAAAGACAGAATAGTACACGGTATTCCAGGAATACAAGCGCGATTTCTTTTTCCTAATGTTTTCTTGCCGCACAGTTCTCAGCGTATATAAAGACAAGAAGGCGCAGATCCCTGTGCATATCTGCAGTCTTATTACGGTATCCATTTTCTGCTTACAGAACCATGGTTACTTTAGGGTATATCGACGAACAGAGAAAACACTGGTCAGACTATACTGCACGTCATTGAAATACCGCTGAAAAGACTGAAAAGTCCGCTCTGCTATATAAAAAAAGGAACCTGCATAGTCTTACAAAATGGTGAAAATATGAGTGAGGATATCCAGGAAACGCAGCAGTCACGAGGTACAGCCCTCCCTTGGTTCCAAACGAGGAAGACATGAGGAATAGAGAATGACAAAATAAACTTCGCATGTGAAACCACGCCACACACAAACAAGAACGGAGGAACCACCTTGGAATGGTCAGAATGAAAAAAAAAAAAAAAAAAAAATACCGAGGTGTTTGCACTTATCACGCTATGGGCAGATTCAGCAGACTACAAATTGGTGATATTTTGTCTTATTTTCCCTAGAAAATAGGATCTGACACTTCATGCAAATTGTCTCCTAAGGAGACAATTTGCATGAAGTGTCAGATCCTATTTTTTTAGGAAAAAATAATTAAAATATTTCAAAATGTCGTCTGCTGAAATTTTTACCCGGCATGCAAAGTGTTTAACTTAGTTTTACTTGCGCGAAACCACGCCCTAATTCTGATGCAGCTCCAAAACATATGTTCGGTCCGCATAGGTGTCCTCTACCTCATCAGTGAAACATTACAGTGAAACGTACAGAATCACAAACACTATGATTAAACAAAGCAAGGGTTTTTATGGTGATATGAAGCAAGAACACGAGAAAAACGCAAACAGGACCACGATGAACCCGACCACAGACAATGCTACTCCCAAGCAAACACAACGTCGCAGGAACGTCATTACAACGTCGCTGCAACGCCATGACGTTGCAGCGACGTTGTTGCGGCGTTGTGTGTTTGCTGGGTCAGGCATCAAACGTCTGAAATAGACCGAGGAGGGATCCGTCATTTAGTTTGAAGACAAACCCACCATTGTGCAATAAAATAGGGATCGAAGTCAAAGTATCGATCAGAACTGGGTTAACAATCATGCATGTAGTTAACCGCAAGTAACAACCTTTTTTAAATATTAAAAAAAAAAAAATTTTGCCAGATAAAAACTCGCCAGGCCTCTGAAAGGCCCATACTACGAGATTGTGGTCGAATTTCGAAAGTACCGTTATTGGTGGATACTTGGGGAAAAAAGAAACGCAAGTTCAAATTTTTAAATACTGAACGTTTGTTTGTGAACAAACTAATCTAGTTTTCTGTATTTGGTGACATTGTTGTACTTCCCCGTGTATGGATCACACAAAATCACTGAAGCGTGAACACAGGCTACACAATATCATTGTACCTAAATTTCGTTATATCCGTGCTGCACGGGTAGTGTCGCGTGGTAGAGACTTTAACACATTACCAAATCGAACTTTCGTTCCATTCGTATCGGTTGCACAAAACTTTTGTTGTTTGAGTTTGTTGAGAGAAATGGTACGCTTATCGCAACTGGATAGGGGTAGAGCTATTGCTCTAATTTTGCAGGGTCGGTCGCAACGTGACGTCGCGCAGCAATTTGGGGTGCACGAGTCAACGATATCGCGCTTAGTTCAGCGTCTTAGAGCTACCGGTAGGTGGAGCGGACGTCCGCGCATTACGACGCAACGTATACGTCTTGTACACCTTCGTAACAGGTTAAGGACGACGAGAGAGACCGCAAGAGAAGTTATCGGAACACATGGCCGTCGTGTGTGTCCAAGGACAATCAGAAATCGCTTGCGAGAGTTCGATTTACGTCCACGCCGTCCTTACGTGGGCCCGAACCTTACGCCCAGGCGACGTCAACGCCGCATGCAATGGCTGCGTGCCCATGCACCAAATCGGTTTCGACTGGCTGACTGGCGGCGTGTAATGTTCAGCGATGAGTCGCGATTTTCGCTTCAGCGGTCAGATAGGCGACAACGAGTGTATCGATGTCTTGGTGAGCGATATTCTGACGCTTGCGTACGAGAAGTCGACAGATTTGGGGGAGGGGGGTCCGTAATGGTTCGGGGTGGGATTTCTCATGGGGTGAAAACGCCCCTAGTGGTTATTCAGGGTAATCTTACAGCCTTACGCTATCGGGATCAGGTCCTTATGCCTCACGTCCTCCCGCTTGTCAATGCTCATAATCTCACGTTTCAGCATGACAACGCGAGACCGCATGTTGCCAGGGTTTGTCGCGACTTCCTCAACCAGAATAATGTCCAAGTGCTCGATTGGCCCCCATACAGTCCAGATTTAAACCCAATCGAGCACCTTTGGGATGCGTTGGACAGGAGGGTCAGGAAGCGCGTCAACGTACCGAACAACGTTGCACAGCTCCAGCTAGCTCTTATTCAAGAGTGGAATAATATCACTCAAAGGACCATTGACAACTTAGTCGGGTCTATGGTTAGAAGAGTGAGAGCCGCGACAGCAGCCCGTGGTGGACACGCGCGCTATTGATACCCATTATTCAATAACGTTGGGTGTCTGTGTTTAACGCTATTTATTGCTAACGTCGTCTGCTATACGACACTAAACCAATAGCATTTAACAAAAAATGAAATAAAGAATTAAAAAAATTAAACAATCAAATGAAATCCACAATTTTCTTTAAAAATACAACCCCAGAATTAATACTTGCGTTTCTTTTTTCCGCTAGTATATATAGGAATTCAGTGCGACACAGTGTGATATAAGGACGTAAATTGGGATTTAATAATTCTCAACAAGCGAAAAGATGTCATAAAAAGGAAGAGATACACATTTCTTAGAGAGTAAATCTCTTTTCAGAAGTTGGGTCCTTTCAGAAGTTGGGTCCTTTTCAGAAGTACATCCCTTTTCAGAAGTACATCCCTTTTCAGAAGGGATACAGTACAGTCAGAGCATTCTAACGTACAGCTTTCAATAAAACAAAACCGTTGATGCATTTTTTTTTCAATGGAACCGCATGAAAACACAGGCACCTGACGCAAGTAGGCCCTTACACAGATTTATGCTAAAATCTTCAATTTTAAACAACATATATAAAATGGCCCCGTCCACTAATGACTACATTTCGAAATGTAGTCATTAGTGGACGGGACCATTTTATATATTTTGTTTAAAATTGAAGATTTTAGCATAAATCTCTGTAAGGGCCTACTTGACAGCCCCAAACACATAAATAGACAATGAAAAACACTGTCCATGCGTCAGGTGCCTGTACATGAAAATCGAACATACTCGTAAATCACGAAAACATGCCTATATAATTTTTACCCCCTTAAACCTCACTTTTATGTAGTAAAACTGGGGTTTACAGGGGTATACATTATTTTTCTTATTTCTGCTCAAAACATAGATTGTGGTTACTCGTTAGAACCGCCTCGTCGAAGCGGTTCTAACGAGTACCACAATCTATGTTTTGAGCAGAAATATGAAAAATATTAGGATTTATTAACTGAAAATTTTCATTTTTTGGTGGTAAAATTTTCAGTATATTTGAATAGGCCTGTTTTCGTAATGAATATCAAAATTTTGAATGTACCGTATTTACCCCAATTATTCGGACACCCGAACCCCTAACCATATTTGTTCTAAAATTTGAACATATACAATTAACTACCCGATGTTGTGTCTAAAAATTGCTGGATGAGTGGCAAACTGTGGACCCTGATGAGACGCCGCGTTCTCCGGCGTCTCATCTGGGTCTATACTTTTTTGCTCAAGCCTGTCCGAATACATACGATAAATACGGTAATGGTTTTTAATGCAATGCTGTCTGACCATAAAGATTTGTAAATAATGATGAAATAATGCTTCATCATGTAAACAACGCCCCGTTTTCTCGAAGGTATTTGTTCCAGAAACATCAGTGTGATTAAAAAATCATGACTAGCCATCACTAACATTGATGAATCTAGAAAACAAAATACTTGTCTGATGACTTGGGGAATAAAAAATTAACGAATATCTTTGTTGTGAGGAACGCGATATTTTTGTTTTGTGATAATAGACGAAACGCAAAGCAAACATCGTACGCGTTGCTATTCCTTACCATGCTTACCCACTTTATCACTAACCAGATCAGACGAAAAAGGTACATCTTACATAGCTCCAGATAAGGCGCTTTTTTCAACCGAAAATTAATATTTTTCTTATATCTCCACGAAAACATGTGTTGTGGTACTCATTAGATGCGCCTCACCAAGGCGCTTCTAATGAGTGCCCACAATATATGTTTTCCCGATTACCCTTTTATCTGGATCTATGATCGTATGTGAGAAAATCAGGAGAGATGGCTCTTGGATTGTGAGTTATATGCGGGCAGCGAAGTCTGCATGATTGGTTCTTTCGCTGTTTGACGATATATTCCATTGGAATAATTCTATAAACTAACAGCGACTACCCGGATGAGACGCACAGGTTGATCTGGGCCTTCGATATCGCGCATGCTCCGAATACCACTATTCCTCATAACGCAGATTGTATATAAATTCACAAAGCAACACAGTAACGACTCGACTAAGTCTATGTACCCAAGCGATTTAGTAATTAATTAAGGTGAAATGATGTACCTGGAGATCTTGTCCCCATTTTCAAAGGGAGACGCCATTCGTTTACAGGAATTTTCTTCCTAATTATTTCTCAAATCCTTGCAAAATGGGGGCTACATTTACAGGAAAGAATTTATTCACTTTAAACTAGGGGCTACTCTTAAAGGGAAGACTTTGCCAAATGAGAAATTGGGGTTAATGTTTCCACATCAGAATGAGTTCTCCCAATGGCTATCAATTCGAATAAACAAAAAACCTTCCCAGAACATCCAAATGTTGTATATGCGATTAGCGAAGTTCCCCGACCGACCTGCGCAAACCCTCAGCCCACCACGGGTTTTCCTCTGTTCCTATAAGGTTATGGGATACGGATGCTTTCTCCCTTCCCTTTGGTAAGACATAGTAGACTCGTATGTTGCCATTTTGTAAAAGGAGAACTTTTATATCTTACTCTTCGCTTTCCTGTGCACAAAGGTCCTTCTGAAAAGGGTTCAACTCTAAAAGGAAAGAATTCGCTCCCACGGGGAGCAAATTCTTTCCTTTTAGAGTAGACCCCTTTTCAGAAGGGATACTCTTTCCTTTTAGAGTAGACCCCTTTTCAGAAGAGTAGACCCCTTCTCAGAAGGGAGACAGAACAATTTTTACAGGGTTGCCTTCCTTCAAAGAGCATTCTTTCCCCTTAAATTGATAGTTGGCAGCAAAATATTTTGTGAAAAAAAAAAAAGCAAAAATACTCACATCATCACATCATGATTGACTGAATGAGTGATCATACTTTGCATGTAGGGGATATGTTAAAGTGCCTTTTCTTTTGACAGTGTTCCTATTACTCGATCTGTCAAGAATTTGGCCGTTTTCCCGTAAATTCAGGGAAGTCTTTTTGCACAGGTATATAAACCAGCAGTTCCTAATTAGCGTTACAGCATATTGCAGCTGAAACTTGCCGTATTAAATACAAACAGTTTAGCATTCCAATTTAACGTTTTCAGCATGTCTTGGAGTTTAGTCCCCCTCGATATGAAGGATTTCGGTTTCTTCGACCGCCAGAGATCCTTGTTTTCGGACTGGGTCAAGGAATTCGATGATGAGTGGAAGTCTATGGACTTTGAAGCATCGAGGAGGAAGTTCGATGCAGAAGTTGAAAGAATTAAGAAGGACATGTTTAAAATTGATACCGGCTCACACATGTTGCAAGTAGAGAAACCGTTCATTACAGATCCGACGGGAAATAAGAAATTAGCGTTGCGTTTTGACGTCAGTGGTTTCAAACCGCAGGAAATCCAAGTGAAGACGATGGACAATAGACTGTGTGTACATGCCAAACATGAAGAGGAGTCACCTGGCAGAAAAGTATACAAGTTGGTATATTTTTTTCTTTTAGTTTTATTATGTGAGCACGTCTATGTAAAATATACATTTCTTAAAGCTCTACAATATAGATTAGCCATTTTAACCAAAAAAAAAAAAAAATATATATATATATTGTTGGCATTTTCCCTCATTTTCTCAAACTAACAAATGCTATGGACACTCATTAGAAGCGCCTCTATCCACAACATAAGTTCGAGGGTTGAGCGCAAGACTATGGTAACTCAAACATATTTTTGAAACCCTTGTTTAGGGGCAACTTGGACCCCTTTGTAAACAATGCAAATTTAGGTGCCATTGCTCATATGAGCAATGGCACCTAAATTTTCATTGTTTACAGAAAGAAATGTTGTAATCTTCATAACGCCTTCATGGGGAGGAGATTAGGTTTGGGAAAAAACAACCATCTGACTTACGCTAGTCTTGCGCTCAACCCTCGAGTTTTAGTGGAGAAACAAGAAAATCTGTTTGAGCCAGCTCATGACAAAACCGACAATAAGACCTGTGTGACCAGCAAAGACTCAGATCAACATGTACATCCATCCAGAATAGCAAGTGTTCTCGTTTATTCCTGTTTGAATAGTCTGGAGGCTGTAGAAGGCACATGCGATCAGCGAAGACTCTGATCAGACTACGCGGATGCGCAGGCTGATCTGAGTCTTGGCTTGTCGCACAAGGCTTATTGTAGGATTTCGAAGGTTGAGCGCAAGACTATAGTAACTCAAACATATTTTGAAACCTTTGTTTAGGGGCAACTTGGACCCCTTTGTAAACAATGCAAATTTAGGTGCCATTGCTCATACGAGCAATGGCACCTAAATTTTCATTGTTTACAGAAAGAAATGTTGTAATCTTCATAACGCCTTCATGGGGAGGAGATTAGGTTTGGGGAAAAACAACCATCTGACTTACGCTAGTCTTGCGCTCAACCCTCGAGTTTTAGTGGAGAAACAAGAAAATCTGTTTGAGCCAACGCATGACAAAACCGACAATAAGACCTGTGTGACCAGCAAAGACTCGGATCAGCATGTACATCCATCCAGAATAGCAAGTGCTCTCGTTTATTCCTGTTTGAATAGTCTGGAGGCTGTAGAAGGCAGATGCGATCAGCGAAGACTCTGATCAGACTGCGCGGATGCGCAGGCTGATCTGAGTCTTGCCTGGTCGCACAAGTCTTATTGTAGGATTTGTCGTGCGCTGGCTCATATATCTTGATATCCTCTTTTTCTGGAACCATGCAAGTCATGGCAATTTCTCTTTACAATACGAGAAATAAAGGTTTTGGTTTGTAAGCATATTAAAACATACTCCTGTAATAAAAGGGCTGCTAGAAGTAAAACACATTGAGGAGCTGGTTTAATCAAAGCACTGATAGCACTGGTTGGTCGATTGTCTCTTGGTGTAGACTAGGAAAATGGCCCTGAACGGGAATTTAAACTGTTTCAATTGACCCTTAACTTCATGTAATGTAAGCAAACAGTGCAGACCCGGATCATACGCCGCGTTCTGTCACGTCTGATCTGTCCCAGTCCAGGTTTTTCATATAATCCTCTGTCAACAGCACTCTGACGTCACAGCAGGAAAAATAGTGCGGCCAAAAATAACATTCACCTGGATTTCGTCTAACGCGCAGTTTGATTAGATTGGTCAATAAAAATCACTTGGACAGCTACCTGAAGAAATTTTGGCGTGAACAGTCGACCCAAAAACTTTAAGGTTGCTATCTGGGCTATTTGTATATAGTATTAAATGATTGGAAGGTCACTGACCAGCAACTCCGTACCCATGTCTTCACCATATCTGATAATTCTGTTCTCCGTAAAATTAATCAGAAAAGGTATTCTTAAGCTTCAAACATTCCATGAAAATATATGATCGCAATGAGATTCTGAAAAAAAAAAAAAAAACACTCTTTATGAAATAAATGCTATATTTTGCCATGAAACATATATAATATATAAACATACAACACTGCTTTCAAAACGTTTCATATTTTTAATTCTATTTGATTGCTAATATGCTTATCTCCCTTTACTTGACATGGCTACGTAGCCTAATTATCTATTATCTCAAATGATACAGAAAAAACGGGTTCTCCACATTTTTGTCAAGGTAGAAAAATCTACATATCATTTAGAAATAAGGGCCGAGTTGTTCAAAGCTAACGACGTCGTTAGTTAACGATTCGTTAAAATTTACATCGAGTGATACGCAAATATGCCGAAATGTTTTGCTGAAAAAATGTGAGTAGCTTTTGCAGTGCAAAAGCTACTCACATTTTTTCAGCAAAAAATATCAGAATACTGTGTATTGAATCCGCTAAAACAGTTAACGAAATGACCCTTAACGAGCTCGTTAAGCTAACGACGCTTTGCACAACCGGGCCAATATTTTCGGAAAGTGAAATATAAGCTGGCACACGAAAAGGGGACCTTATGGTTTTTCGGTTTGTCGTCCTTCAAATGCGCATGTACAGTCTCCTATTTGGGCTACAGACATGCGTTCTTTTGCCAGAAGCTTCTTCTACTACATGTCTGTGAACAGGAAAGGCTTTGACGAAACTGCGTTTATGCTCAGGCTCGCCTGGCCTTTGCTGGTCACCTGTATGATAAGTACCTTTTCTCATGTGCCGGTTCATACAAGGTTGTATCAAAATTAGCCTAGGTATTACCCTTTAAAATGTCCATGATGGACGGTTATTTGGTAACCAAAAATTTTTACACTGACATTTTTATCAGCGCATAGATAAAAGTAGTGTTCTCTGTCAAAAATAAAATAAAATAAATATCGATAATACTTTATCAGTCTATCGATATCGCTAGTTTTGATCTTTCTAGGAGACCATATTTCCTCTCCTATAGCTGGATATTATAGAACTATTAGTAAAACCTGACATCCCGGATTAGACTGCGTATCTTTAGTCTTCGTAGTTTGCTAAAAGGAAAGAATTTGCTAAGTGGAGCTAATAATCTTTTAATTTAGGCCCCTTTTCGGAAGGACTTGGTGAGCAGGAAAGCACACTGAAGGTCACAAAAGTTGTTTCCTTTGTAAATCAAAGCACTAACAGCACTGGTGGGTCGCTTGGCTCTGAGTGTAGGCTGGGAAAATGTTAATGAACGGGGACTTAAGAGTGTTTCATTTAACCATTAACTTCCTGTAATTTAGCAAGCAGAGCAGACCCTGCTCAGACTGTTTGTGTGGCGTCTGATCTGGGTCTACTGTTTGCCAATGTCCCAAATATCCTGGTTTTACAGATAACCCTCTATCAACAGCACCCTGACGTCACAGTGACAAGACCAGCGCTGCAATAAATAAACCGTTACCTGGATTTCGTCTAACGCGTGGTTTAATTACATTGGTCAATGCTAATCACGTGGCTAACTACCGTAAGGAAAATCTGGCGTTTGTATATTATGGCTCGATTGTAAACAATCGACCCAGAAATGGCGGAATATTTACAAGGTGTACCATGAAAAACAGTGCAAACCTTTACTGTTATACATTTCTTATAAGAATACATCTTAGTAATTTATGCACATGTTACACAATCTAATAGATGTAATTAGTAATGTCAATTTGATACACTGGTTTTTGAAATGGTTTCTTTGATTTCTCTTTTGTGTAGTTATTTTAATTGAAAATCGAGTCTGCTTTAACTTGTATCCTGATCGACATGACAAATCTTGTATTAGATCGAAGACCTTTTTTATTCTTGGCGCGCATATGTTCCGTTTTAAGAGATACAGAATGCGAAAAAAAATGTGTCTTCCAGTTGAGTAATACAGTCAACTCCCGTTATCTCGAATTCCAAGATACTCTCGGAAATACTTCGCGATATCCGTACCTCGACATATCAGATTTGCAGAATTGAGGAAAAAATAAATCGAACAACACATTTAAGAAATGTGTATGTAATTGGACTCTTGAAGTTCGAGATATATTGAAAATATTGTGGAAAAGAGGAGAAATTGAGCAATTTCTCCTCTTTTCCACAATATTTTGTTACCTGTTGTAAGATTTTCTTCTTTAGGCAGGGACCAGATTTTCACTTCGAGATAAGCGGTTATTCGAGATAAGCGAGGTCGAGATAACGAGAGTCAACTATGTGGATGGCGATAGCGCAATCTGATCAGGAAATTCACTGACAGTTTACAGAAAAGAATAGTTGAATGGATGAAGCTTCTGGTGAAACTGTGCCGAAGCACTGGGCGACCTCAGTCTGCGCATTTGAATAAACGAAGCCACAGTTTTATTGACGCGGTCCAAAATATGCATAATGCTGCAGCAAAACCAACAACATGACGTATGAAAAACGACTACTCGGACTCCGACTGTGCGGACAGCAAGTTGATTTGAGTTTTCAATGCTAGCTGAAAGAACTTTTTTCTCTAAACAAGTTTACCGAACATACTTGACTGTCCGTTCCTATTTGGGGGCTTTCACTATTTCCAAACGATCTTTGTAGTTGATTTTGGCGAATGCAGATGTCACGAATACTGCCCAAATGATATTTCTAGACTGAAGTCGACACTGAGACGACCAAATTAATTAATTATCTACATTGTTATTAGCAATATTATAAATTACTACATGTATCCTTAGTTTTCTATGTAAGATAATATATTCTGCGCAATCTGGCTCCGAGGTTATAAAACTTTTTTTCATTCTCAACTCAGCTGAACATGAAATTTTCTCTGCTAATAAATATGAAAATGCCAACAATAGTTGGCTTGGCATTTTCTTATTTATTAGCAGAGAAAATTTCATGCTCAGCTATGTTTAGCAAGAAAGAATTTGCAATGGTTAGTAATTTGAGATTTATTAGCAGGACAAACTTCATGCTTAGCTGAGTTGAGCATGAAAAAGTTTTATAACCTCGGGACCTGATCAATGCCTTGCTTTTCGCTTAAAGAATCTCTATACATTCTAGCCAGCACTCTAATCATTAAACTTCTTTTTTTTTCTCCATCCCCGTAAATGCCCCTTTTTGGGTCGATTGTTTACAACCAAGCCTAAGTGTTCATAAATTTCCTTAAGGCAGTTATCCACTTGATTATCATTGACCAATAAAATCAAACTGCACGTTTGTACGAAATTCAGGTAACGGTTATTTATAGCCGCCTATTCTTGTCGCTGTTACGTCATAGTGCAGTATAAAGAGCGTTATCTGTAAAACCTGGACTAGGATATTGACAAACAGTGCAGACCCAGATCAGACACCACATAACGCGGCGTCTAATGAGGGTCTTTACTGTTTGTTTAAATTACAGAAAATTAAAGGTTAAATGAAACAATCTTAAATCCTCGTTAACGAACATTTTGCGAGCCTACACTCAGAGAAACCGACCCACCAATACCGTCAGTGCTTTGATTACTACATAAAGGGATGAATTGGTTTTACCTCGGTAATGATTAATAACGTTTTTGGGGGTTTTTTTTTTGTTTTGTTTTTATTATTATTATTATTATTATTATTAGACCACCCACCATGTCTTCAGGTCCAGATAAGGCACAATTTACCAGATAATGGGCCAGATAAGCATTTTTTTTTTCTTATTTTTCACAGTAAAAATAAGGCTTTAAATTTTACTCAGATGGTCTGTCCACCTTTTTTGTGACAAATTAAAAAAAAATGACAATGTGCATGTACATTTTCACATCTTATGATAATTGTTATACTTACAGAGAATTCACACGTGAATACACACTTCCGAAGGACGTCGACCCCATACGTTTATCGTCAATGCTGTCCAAAGATGGCGTTCTTCAGATCGAGGCTCCAGCACCACCTACCGTCAATGCGCCGAGAGAATGGTTGATCCCCATTGAGAAGCTGTAAACCCGTCAGCTCCTTAGAAGATATCAGGTAATTATGTTTCGTTTCACCTGTCATGCGCATACAGTTTTCACTATTCATAAATGAGTCGCACTTAGGAAATGCCTTCGGACAGGTGCGAACAGAGAATGCCTTGATCAGACGCATATCTGCATTCTGATCAGGGCATTAAGTGTCTGCTTACAAGAAAACCACTACATATTGTAAAACATAGAGAAGTACACTAAAATGTATTAGGAGACGGTATGGACGTGCAATTTGATCATACCTTACTGTTCGCATATGTCATGGAGATATTTTTCATATCATTACGAAAACACGCCTATTCAAATATATTGAAAATTTTACAACCAAAAACATGAAAATTTTCCGATAAAAAATTCTGATATTTTTCATATTTCTGCTCAAAACATAGATTGTGGGTACTCTTTAGAACCGCCTCGGTGAGGCGGTTCTAACGAGTACCCACAATCTATGTTTTTTAGCAATATATGAAAAATAATGTATACCCCTGTAAACCCCAGTTTTACTATATAAAAGTGGGGTTTAAGGGGGTCAAACTTATATAGATATGTTTTCGTGATGTGACCTAGTTCAACTGTGGGACGTGGCAAGCAAAAGAACTTGTACAGTTTGAAAGTCATACACTGTTTATCACACGCTATCAATGTTACAACATGACATGCCTACAAATGCAGTTACGCGTTTTCCTGTAGGCAAGAAACGTTAAAAGGAGTTGCTGATACTTCGCAAGAATGATGGTATGTAAAAGGGCTGTTCTGAAAGTGCCTCTCAAACATTATTTGTAAATAAGTTTCTCCACACGCTTACATTTTAATCAGCTTCCCACTGAAGAGTGACCATGCCTGGCCCACCATGTCAAACGATTTGAACAAGCATGTATGTGTCTCTTGAACATTGCAATAATAAGGAATTATACTTTTATCATTATTTATCTATTTACAGCTTTACCATCGCCATTTTTCCAGAGGAGGCGAAGAAGAACGTATCTTCAGAAACAAATAAATATTGCAAGGACAGTACAGTTTTGCAGCTTGAACAATCAGCTTTTCAACAGAAACGAGAACCATTTTCAACAGAAACGAGAAACAGAAACAAGAGAGAGAGAAATCCTAAGAGACATTTATCTTTTTCTTACGGCGAATATTTGACTGGATTTCTTAAAACTTGCAAAACGTAAGAGCGACAAGTGTATAAATTCCAAAAACAAACAGAATGTGAGCCAAACTATGTTTCCTTCTATAAGTTATGATTAATTTTGCTGATTGCTGCGGAGTGCAATGTGCGTCATGAAAGTGCACGGCTTCTTCTATTACAGAAAATATTCAAAACAGATTCCAGAATGTGTATTTATGTTGAATCGATTCAACTTGTAATAAAATGCCCATAGCTCCAAATAAGGCTCCTTGTTGACAATTAAAACGTATTGATGTGTTTCCTACTCCTTAAAGAAAATATATGTTGTTGGTACTCATTAGAAGTGCTCACCGAGGCGCTTCTAACGAGTACCCACAGCTTTTCGTGGAGAAATAAGACAATTACTTATCTGGAGACTTCTCGTTTTGACAGCTATGTATGCCATGCAATATTGTTTAGAGTATTGTTATAAAAGTTCTGTGAATACATCGTGTAATGCGTTTTGCTGATGTGAACAGTTTATATCTCAGTAAAAGAGATATTTCTATTTTGTATTACATTATCTCTAAAATGAAGCTACTTCCATAGTTATACCTTATAAAGAAGTACAAGATATAGAAAGAGAAGTTTATTGCGAAGAACAAGATACTGAACAGACTACGTGTTAACTCTTCGACCAGATTGAGAACCATGGAAGCCTGGTGCGAATAGCGAGGTTTCTGATCAGATTAACTTCGGCCACTCAGCATGCCAATCAAATGCGAACAGCGAAGGCCTTGATCAGACACGTATGCTCAGGTTGAGCATACCTTTTTAGTAACCACATATGTCATTTCAGCTTGAATAGGTGTCCTTAACTTGGTCGTCTGACTGTGTGATGACAAATGCTGTCTTCTCAAGTGATAACAAAATTCCCTATTAAAATCTATCTACATGAAATAGTCAAAACAGATTGGAAAATAATGCTGGTCAGAAATTCGGGCCTTGTAAAAGACAAAATACCTCGTATTCATCCTCTTTTTTTTTCTCGCCAGTTTTCTAAAATGGCAGCGTTTGCTCTTTAATTTGAAAAACTCCGTTACAGCATGTCCTACTGATACGTTATACCATAATCAAAAGGTCGCAAAACATACGTCTACATACTCACTGATCAAAAGCTCGAAGTATAACAATCAAGCGAGATGAAGCACTGACCAATACAATTTTCTGTACACACACCATTGGCCTATCAAAATCTTTCCACACGAGAACACAACGAGAACAGGTAAGAAAACATTGCACTCGCCAATATTTTACGGACTATGCAATACAGTTCAGTATCCAGGAAATGTCACAGTCGTGAAGCACAGCCTTCCCGAGGTACTAAAAATGTATTGAAGAACATAAACGGATAAAATCAAACAGCAAAATTGCAAAAACCGATATACAATGTCAGAACACAGAAAATCAAAGCAACTGATAGCACTGACGGGTCGATTGTCTCTAAGGGTGGACTACGAAAATGGTCCTGAACGGGGACTTAAGACTGTTTCATTTAATCCTAAACTTCCTGTAGTTTAAGCAAACAGTGCAGACCCTAGTCATATGCTGCATTGTGCGGCGTCTGATCTGGGTCTGTACTGTTTGCCAATGTCCCAGTCCAGGTTTTACAGATGGCACTGTGACGTCACAGCAACAAGAATTGTGCGGCTATAAATAACCGTTACCTGTATTTCGTACAAAAGCGCGGTTAGATTACATTGGTCAATAATAATCACGTGGACAACTACCATGGCTCAATTGTAAACAATCGGTCCAAAACTGCTGCAGAAAAAATCATTTTGGAACGACCAGAAGGAATAACTGAAGGTATTAAGTAAGTCCAATTCAACGAAGCACGAATAGTAACTGGACTGCCATTCTGTACACACACCATTGGCCTATCAAAATCTTTCCACACGAGAACACAACGAGAACAGGTAAGAAAACATTGCACTCGCCAATATTTTACGGACTGTGCAATACAGTTCAGTATCCAGGAAATGTCACAGTCGTGAAGCACAGCCTTCCCGAGGTACTAAAAATGTATTGAAGAACATAAACGGATAAAATCAAACAGCAAAATTGCAAAAACCGATATACAATGTCAGAACACAGAAAATCAAAACAACTGATAGCACTGACGGGTCGATTGTCTCTAAGGGTGGACTACGAAAATGGTCCTGAACGGGGACTTAAGACTGTTTCATTTAATCCTAAACTTCCTGTAGTTTAAGCAAACAGTGCAGACCCTAGTCATATGCTGCATTGTGCGGCGTCTGATCTGGGTCTGTACTGTTTGCCAATGTCCCAGTCCAGGTTTTACAGATGGCACTGTGACGTCACAGCGACAAGAATTGTGCGGCTATAAATAACCGTTACCTGTATTTCGTACAAAAGCGCGGTTAGATTACATTGGTCAATAATAATCACGTGGACAACTACCATGGCTCAATTGTAAACAATCGGTCCAAAACTGCTGCAGAAAAAATCATTTTGGAACGACCAGAAGGAATAACTGAAGGTATTAAGTAAGTCCAATTCAACGAAGCACGAATAGTAACTGGACTGCCATTTTGCCTCTTTATATCTCTGCAATGAAAACGGTTGGGTGACGCTAGCAGAAAAATGTAACTGTACAGTCTGATCATCGTGTTTTTGTGTTTTTTTTTTTTTTTTGTTTTTTTTTGTTTTTTTTTTTTGTTTGTTTTTTATTTTTCCTAGCCATCAATATATTACACAGTAACCAATGACTCTGTAAGCGATGCGCTGTCTGATCAAAGCATGTTGTAAGGATCCTATTATCATGGTGCGGCTAATATCTTTTCAGGCTTTATAAGGTTGTTTCATATGCCAGCATGTAGATTCTACACTGAATTGCCTCCAGGTGCATTTACCTCAGCGTTTTACCTGGAAACTATTGGAAACGTCTGAGAGCCTTACGGTATTCTGAACACCGAGCGATTAATTATATTCTCGCGGTCTCATTATGGCTTGTGCCATATTGTAAAATCTATCGGTTTGCGCACTGTCTGATCTCAGTACTTGCTGACAGCAGATCGTAATAACTCATAAGACTTGGATATCTGATAACTCTTTGTCAAAAACTTATTCTAAAATGAATTATTCCATTTGTTTACTGTATTTACCTTCAATATGCGAACACCCCAGTAAGCATTCTTTATAAATCTATAGCGGGCCGTTATCGGCCCGTCAGGGTAGCTGACGGGCAGATAATGGCCCGCTATAGATTTATAAAGAATGCTAGCTGGGATCTTTACTCCTTACTAAACGCATACTTAAATTTTGACAAGTTCATTGACTATTATACTCACCCTAAATATTCGGACAGCTCATTTCTTTACCATACTTATCCATAAGTTTGAGCAATGACTCCATTTGACCATGTATTTACCCTATTTATGAGGTCGTAATAACCCAATTACCATACTAATTCTTAAATTTGAATAACTCCATTTGACTACCGTTTACCCAAAATGTTTGGGCACCTTAACTTCTCACCATAATTATCCTAAATTCGATCAAGTCAGTTTTATTAACAGTTGATTTATCTAAAAAGCTGGATGAGTGGCAAATAGTACGTATATCCCCGACGCCGCGTTCTGCAGTGTCTCATCTAGGGGTGCACTGTTTGTACTGTCTGTCCAAATTTTTAGTGTAAATCTGATACTGCAATTTTCGCCCAGTCTAATTCTACTTTCTTCTACAGTATGGGTAACCATTATGAAAACACGCCTATTCAAATATACTGAAAATTTTACCACCAAAACATGAATTTTTTCAGATAAAAAATTCTGATAATTTTCAAATTTCTGCCCAAAACATAGATTGTGGATACTAGTTAGAACCGCCTAGCCGAGGCGGTTCTAACGAGTATCCACAATCTATGTTTTTGAGCAGAAATAAGAAAAATAATGTATACCCCTGTAAACTCCAGTTTAACTATATAAAAGTGGGGTTTTAGGGGGTCAGAATTATGTAGGCATGTTTTCGTGATGGGCAAACCCACCCAATAACTTCAGGTGAATATATCACAGTAAATTATTCACCCTAAATGTTCGGTCAGTCATGATCAGCAAAAAGTGTAGACGATGATCAGACGACGCAGAATGCGGCGTCTGATCATGGTCTACAATGTTTGCCACTCATCCAGCAGCTGGTAAACACATTGAGAGGCAGTAAACTAGTTGCTCTTTCAGAGACAAGTATGGTAAGGAGTAAAGGTCTTCAAATATTTAGAGCAAATATTGTAACACCTGTTTTGTTGATATCAGCAATCTTTACAATATCTTATCTTAATGATATAGTTTCTTATGATGTTTCCATGTTTTTGAGAATAAGCAATTTATTCATTTTCACAAGTCTCGTATGCAGCCAAGAAATACATACTGCTGAAAACGGGGGCGGACATCTGAGCCGCAATGGCAGAAAACGTACCTTCGGACATGTGCGCCCATTGAAGATTCAGATCGCGCAGTCTGATCAGAATCTTCTCCGTGTGCATTTGGATACCAAAGAGCGCAAAGTTTCTTCTTGCGGAGAACGAAGACTCTGATCGGATTGCGTGGATGCGTAGGCTGAATTGAGTCTTCGTTGGGAGCTCATGTCACTTTCAGGCCCAAATATACCTGTACAATATATTATTCACAAGTCGAAATCTTCGATTGGTTTCCTAAACTTTGGACTTTTTATGGAATAAACTCTGAAATACAAAATTATGAAGTGGAAGTCTGGGCTTCTATGGCCCTCTCAGCAGCATCTCCGTTATATCGCGTCGACGATATGTGTTGTGATGCCTTTCCAGGGAGGAACGGGTGTTTTCCAGGGAGGAACGGGTGTTCAAAGACAACTTTGAAGAACATGAAACATGACAAATGAAGATTTTGAGTTTGAGGAACAGGGGAAGAAATTTATTTTAGGAGAACAAGGGAACAGGTGGAACCCTGGTGGACATTGCCACACAAACTACTTTCTTTTTCGACAGGCTTGTAATTTGATATTTCCATATCAGCTAATGTAATAGCTGCTACTTTGTAGCAGATTCTCTGGCATTATGTACTAGATTATTTCTGAACTACGAAACACAATTCTAAATTAATTGATAAATGTAATAATGCGAAAATACGAAATTAAATCAACTTACATATCAACACTCCGAAACTATTGAATTTTAATATCAAAATAAAATATAAAAACAATCGTCTTCAAATAATACATTACGCACGAAAATGGCCTTTGTCTTATGTGGACAACAATTTCCAGATCAGCCTACGCATTAGCACAATCTGATCAGGACCTTTGTTTCCCGATTACAGAATCAAAGAACATAGCAGTATCCATCATGACTCGTCAGACTACACTAATTTGCAGGTTGACATGGGAATCCGCTGTGCGCATATGGCAGAAGGGTCGTTTCCTCGTGATGTGCATAAATTTAATGAACATTTCTAAGGGTTCGATGCCTTGTGAAAGACCGTGCAGCTGGGATTCTGCAATTATTTTACTCGCCACTAATTGGGAAGCTCTTAGCTATTGAATAATCCATTTTGACAGAAACCTGTTTTTGCACAAGAAAATAACACTCACATGAAAACGTACCCAATATAATAGCTTGTGTGAACAGCACAGTAAATGCCTTCTCCAACATGCGCAAAAGCCGTCTGATCAAGGTCCTCATTTATTGTTTTCGAAAGCTCCATCATGAAAACATGGCTATGTACTTTTGACCCCCTTGAATCCCACTTTTATATAGTAAAACTGGGGTTTGCAGGGGTATTCATTATTTTTCTTATTTCTGCTCAAAAATATAGATTGTGGATACTCGTTAGAACCACCTCGTCGAGGCGGCTCTAACGAGTACCCACAATCTATGTTTTGAGCAGAAATATGAAAAAAATATCAAAATTTTCTGTCTGATTTGTTTCATTTTTGGTGGTAAACTTTTCAGTATATTTGAATAGGCATGTTTTCGTAATGCTAATTGCTTAAGCCAACAGCAAAAATGCTGTTCAGACCAAAATCAGAGTGGTCTGTTTTATTTTCTGTTTTCTTTCTTTTTTTTTCTTTTTTTTTAAGTCTGAAAGCATGCAAACCACTTTCGTTTGACACAGACCATACTGCCAGTGAATGTAAGAAATCATCAGTTCATGTCACATTCCAATGTCTTCCTTACAACTAGATGCTGGAGGATGTGGTATTTAACGCTTGGCGTGCTTGGTAAAAAATCAGCAGAGAACATTTTGAAATATTTTTATTTTTTCTAGAATATAGGATTTGACATTTCATGCACGGGAGACAATTTGCATGAAATGTCTAGTCCTATTACCTGGAAAAAATAAGTAAAATATCATCCAATCGGTCGTCTGCTGACTAAGCAAACGGAGTCGTAAAAGCTAAACATTCCACTGGTATATAACTTGAAGAGCATACCTGAACGCTCAATAAAAACAAGACAGCCAGATATGCTGAGTCGACATTATTTTTCTGTAAACAACCGGTAAACAGTCAAGAAAAAGTACTTTGAAAGTTGATACCTGGGCTACTTCAGATGTAACGAAAATCACTGGAGCTTCGCTTTTGTTTCCAACTGTTTTTCCCAGACTTTTGTTTTGATAATTACATTGTCCGTAAAATTAATTAGAATAAGTGTACCGATACTTTAAGTTTCACGAAAATAACTCACGCTCTACTGAGGTTCTGAAGAATCTGCACACTCATTGTGAAAGAAACATACATCTTTATCATAAAAATACATAAAATATACAAAAAAAAAAAAGCAATTAGATTATAATCACTATTTAAATGATAACATTATTACATCCCTTGACCTAACTTGGCTACGTAGCCTAGCTAGAAAACTACGGCACTACTACAATATTTTCTATTACAGTACTTTATTGCAGTCCTCAGAAGCATTTTATAGCTCACTAGGGGCAGCTTTATTTTATTTGGAAATTAGCTCCGGTACCATCAGCCTTTGATCTGTACCAGTTTCTAGGCAAATTCAGCCGGCGACAAATTGATGATCGTTTTTTTTTTTGTTTTTTTTTTTTCTTAGAACATATGATTTATATTTCATGCAAATTGTAAGGAGACAAGTTGTATGAAATGTCAAGCCCAATTTTCTGAGAAACATAAGAAAAAAAATCCAAATTGTCGTCTGCTGCATTTTTACCCAGAGTGTTAAGCGTTAAACAACCCGGAGGGGAAATAATATACTGAAAGGAAAAAGAAACGCACAACTAAATTCAGTTAAGTATATTTCATGAAGGATAGTGTTTAATTAAAACTGTTGGCAAATTCATTTTTGAAAAAATTCTTAAAATTTTAATATCACATTATTCGAAACCAATGCACGATGTCTGTTTAATTGTTCCAGAGTATTATGTGTCGAAATCAAAATCACAGTTCAAAGTCAGTATCGCGTATGCCCACCGTTTGCTTGGAGTTGACGAGGGAGTTGATCTTTCTAAGAGGCATATGGTTCTACTCCTACTGTAAAGCAGCCGTCAGTTCCTGGACCGTCATAGGGAACGCGACGTCGTGACCGAACCTGTCTGTCAAGTTCGTCTCATAGGTGTCCTATGGGGGAAAGGTCAGGGCTGTAAGGTGGCCAGTCAAGTGGAATCACGCTGTTCTTGGCTAAGAAGTCTCGGCAAACTCGAGCGACATGCGGCCTGGCATTACTTATGAAATGTCAGATTGTGCAGCTGCACAAACGGAACCACGCACTGACGGAGAATTCTGTCTCTGTACTGAATGGCGTTTAAGTATCCATTGACCACAATTAGACGCGTTTTGAGTCCATGGGCAATGCCGCCCACAGCATTACCGAGCCGCCACCAGATCTGTCAGTTTCCATGACGCAAGCGTCCGTGAATCGTTCACCCCGACGTCGATAAACGCGTTTTCGTCCGTCAGCACGGTAAAGGAGGAACCGCGAGTCGTCACTAAACAGAACTGATCTCCATCGGTGCATAGGAAACTGACAAAGACTGTGTTGTCGCAACCAGTTCATCCTGTTCTGACATTTTCCCTGCGTTAGATGATGTCCAAAGTAAGGTCGTCTGGCGTACAAGTCTACTTCCTTCAAACGGTTTCGTACAGGTTTGGGATATATTGTGTTTTGTCATCCTGGCGTGTTTGCTGCTGTTTCCACCGCCGTCCTGAACAGGTCACGCAGATGTACCAAACGTATCGCACGATCTTGACGTCTGGATGTCTCACGGGGACGTCCACTACGCGGCTTGTCCACTAACAAACGTTGCCAAAGTCGGCTGACGGTTGACTGGTCAACACCAAGCTACCTCGACCCGTGAATGTGAGAAACCTTACATTTACAAGTCATCTGCACGCCCTCTGTTTCTTTCGGGTAGCCGTGGCATTTCACAACGTTAAGTATCCTAACAAATTTTATGGAATGGAAACAAACGATGTAAAGGATCTGTCCAATATGATTATTCAATGTGAAAAGTCCGCTTGTGAATTGCACGTGCAGAGGGTGATAAGGGCTGATCAGTGGCTCACATGCGAAATTGTGACGCTTCAGTGAGTTCGATATGTTTTTATAATTTGTGTACACGATATTAGTCTAAGGGCAAATGTTAATTTGTTTGTTATTAGTAATTAACCCTTAAAGCGCCAAGAAAACCTGCATCTGAAAATGTCCTCTGTTTATGTCGTCTGCTGCATCTTTCTTGCAAACTTTTCAAACATATATAGGCTAGAGCAGTCTGATCTGGATCCACACTGTTTGCAACAATGACTTTTAAAGTATTCGGCAGAAGACAAAGCAGACGACAATTGTTATGTTTGGCGTCTTAAGGGCTAAACAATTATGCAAAATTAAAACCTATGTGTTTCTTTTTCCTTTCAGTATAGTTTGTGATGGTACAGATGATAGAAACAATATGCCTAGAAACTATACTATAATACATTTATAAGCACTGTTTGCAAACAATTTAACCTTTATTACCCTCTAGACTGATTCAGCAGATGACAAGTTGATGATATTTTTTCCAGAAAATAGAACTTGAAATTTCATTTATATAGGAGACAAATTGCATGAAATGTTAAACCCAATCTTCAGAGAAAATTTCCAACTTGTCTGTCGAATTTCTAACCAGCTTGTTAAGCGTTAAAGTGCATCTCAAGAACTATTCTGAAGGAAACATTTGCTCTCAAGAACTATTCTGAAGGAAACCACATTTTGTACGTGATTCCCCAGATTAATTGGCGCTGATATCTCAAAAAGGTTATACATCACAAAAACATGCCTATATAATTTTATATAGTAAAACTGGGGTTTACAGGGGGGTATACATTATTTTTCTTATTTCTGCTCAAAAACATAGATTGTGGGTACTCATTAGAACCACCTCGCTGAGGCTGTTCTAATGAGTACCCACAATTCATGTTTTGAGCAGAAATAAGAAAAATATCAAGTTTTTACCTGAACATTTTCCTTTTTTGGTTGTAAAATTTTCAGTATATTTGAATGGGCTTGTTTGCGTAATGATTGTCTACGCCCACAATCTTAATGTTTGCCATTGCTCTGCAAGCACTTTATGAAAGGTCATAAGACTGGTCCACTGCTATATTCCATAAATTGTTCAATGTAATTACAACCAAGCATTATCTTTCACAAAAAGCTTGGTCTATGCCACTTAGCACACTTTACGAGGGTGTCAATAAGTAACCAGCCTATCCCATTTCTGATAGACCGAGAAGGTCACGATTTTCATGCTTTGTTTCAATATATGTTTTATACATGGGTACAAAATTGCAAACGTATCGAGTCATTCTTTAATAAGATATTGAATGTCAAACATGGCTAGTGATGCAAAGGCATGCTTATCATCTAAAGTTGAATACTGTGCTGTAATTCGGTACTTGTATTTAAAAGGTAAAACAGGCAAGAAAATACACGGTGAGTTAGCAGATGTTTATGGGTTTTCTGCACCATCTTATGCTCAGGTTAAATTCTGGGTAGGGGAATTCAAATGCGGTAGAACATCTTTAGAAGATGAAGCGAGGTCTGGACGCCCACTGGATGTCACCGACAAAGAAATGTGTAAGAAAGTTCGGGATCTGGTATAATCTGATAGGCGAATTCAGGTGGAAGAAATAGGGCAGGCATTAGGCATTTCACATGGTAGCATTTCAACAATCTTATATGATCGTTCAGGTATGCGCAAGCTAATAGTCCACTGGGTCCCCAAATCCCTTAGCGATGAGCAAATGGCAACCAGAGCATCAGTATGCAGTGCCTTGTTGAAGAGTTTTAGGTCACAAGATGATTTTCTTTTGTGTCTGGTGACTGTAGATGAGAGACTTGGGTTCATTATTATGAGCCAGAGAATAAAGCTCAGAGTTGTCAGTGGGTAGGGCCTGGGTCCCCAAGGCCAAAGATATTCATGACGCAACCATCTGCTGGCAAGGTGATGGCCACAGTATTTTGGGAAGCAAATGGCTTTATTGGACGTTTTACCCAAGAGAAGTACAATAACTGGAGTGTACTATGCAAACTTGTTAGACTAGCTGAGAACCGCCATCAGTGAAAAACACTGAGGTAAACTCTCTAAAGGTATTTTGCTGCAACAGGACAATGCGAGAGTCCCCACTTGCAAAGTTGCAATGGATGTTGTAGAGCGAAACGGGTATGAATTAATACCACATCCTGCCTATTCGCCTGACCTAGCTCCTAGTGACTTCGTCCTATTCCCAAACTTGAAAAAGGATATCCGTAGACTTCATTTCCGGTCTGATGAAGAAGTCATGACAGCAGTTGAGGAGTGGGTCAATTGAAAGGACCCTGACTTTTTCAGTTCTGGTCTAATGGCACTTGAACACCGTTGGTCTAAGTGCATCACACTAAAGGGCAATTACATCGAAAAAGAAGAGGTGGATCTCAACTGGAAATAAGTTAGGCTGGTTACTTATTGACTCACCCTCGTACCAAGCTTTTTTTTTTTTTTTTGGTGAAAATTAGATGTATATGTTAGATGTACATGTATATGCACTGTTTGCAAACAAGTTTGGGAAAATGAAACAGAAAACGAATCACCAGTGAATATGTTTAACCTACACTAATAGTAATCCAGATAGATGGAGATTATGCCGAGCCTGGCATCTCAGCAAACTTGCATTCTCAAGTGGTGTCAGGGTTGTGCGTTATTGAAAGATCTGGCTGTCTCAGGTTGAAATCCCAAGTTCGAAGGGCGAGATTGTTTGTTAACACTAGATGATGCATATTAACCCTTAATGCGCCAAGAAACAATGCATCTGAAAATGTCGTCTGTTTATGTCATCTGCTGAATATTCTTGCAGGTTTTTCAAACCTATTTTTTTGCAAAAATGATTTTTAAATCACAAGCAGATGATGACAAAGCAGACGACAATAGTTGTGACTGCGCTTTAAGGGTTAATATAAATAAGTAAATATTGTATGACCAATTACTCTTAAAGCACATAGCAAAATTGAAGTAGACGCAATTCTATTTCTATTTTTTTTCCAAGAAAATAAGATGCCATTTCATGTGATTCGCCTGC
Source organism: Anodontia alba (assembly GCA_964016985.1). Classification (NCBI taxonomy): domain Eukaryota; kingdom Metazoa; phylum Mollusca; class Bivalvia; order Lucinida; family Lucinidae; genus Anodontia; species Anodontia alba. The sequence goes on from OZ024834.1 coordinate 39,390,330, forward strand.
TTTGCAGATGATTCACATGAAATGCCAAGCCTTTTCTCTAAAACAAACATACAAAATAAAAATGTTGTCTGTTGCAGTTGCGATAAGCATTTCAAGAGTTACCGTAACAATGTGTGGGTAAAATTAATAACAAATCCAAAATCTGATGCATTTCTTTTTTATTTTGTTTTATATGACCTGCAAGCCACAAGAGACCCACTATGAAAACCAACATATTCCATATCCACACATGGAAACCAGTTAGCCTGGAAAACCAAGGTCAGCCTGCTCATCCATGTGTCCACATTTTACACCATATCATAACAATATATGACAAAGTATTGAAGACCCAGACCAGATGTAAAGAATATAGATGCAGACTTTCACTCTTTAGGTAAAAAAAACACCAGTTTTTGCAGTATAATTTTCATTTCCTAGCTTTTAACCCTTAAAGCGCCAATCACACCTGTAGCAGACATTTTTATTTATTTATTTTTTTTTTTTCAAATTTTTCAGAGAAAGTAAGGCTTGGCATTCATGTGAATTCACATGAAATGTCAGTTTTATTTTCTTTGAAAAAGGACAAAAATCAAAATTCGTCTGCTGCAGTTCTGTTAGAACTTTAAGGTTCAATAATATGCTGAATGAAGATACAGGAACACTTTTGCTGTCATTTCCCTAATGAATATAACATCTGTAAGCAGAAAGTTGCTTCCCTAGTATCCATATCTTTTAAAAAAAATGAACCATTCTTCAAGAGAAAAAAACCTGCTCATCCCAGGAGAGCAAACTCTTTAGGAGAGGTACCCAATGAAGAAGGAGGTAATGATTTCCATGTCGAGTTGTTTCCCTTAGTCATGTAATTAATGGCAACAACTGAGTTTAACTTATATCTATTTACAAAATTAAATATATCTTTACACACATAACTTATGGAGTTAAATGTAAATTTTCCATCTATGCATATACAATGTAGTATAATAGTAATCGTGACGAGGGAAGAGAGTATTGCCATCAACAACCTCAAGTGAAAATTTCTTTTCCAAGTGTGATAAGATCTTATTTTTCTTACCAAAAATTTTGATATTTGTTTTATTTTTCCATGGCAACATGTGAGTACTCATTAGAATTGCCTAAGTTGGGTGTTTCTAAGAGTATCAATAGCATAGAAATAACTGCATTTACTCTAAGTATTCAGACAGACAGGTCTGTGCAAACAGTGTATACCCTGATCAGATGCCACCACATGTGGTGTCTGATCAGGGTCTAATTGTTTGTCTTCTTAGACACATCAACAGGTAGTAAAATAGACGTGTTCAAATTTTAAGACAAGTATGATAAGGAGATAAGGTGTCCAAATATATATGGTAAATATGGTAAGAAATTATTCATCAAGATATCCCTCTTATTTAGGATTATACTGAAAAGTATGGGTCTTTTATTTCTATGAAAACCTATTTAGTGAATAATCCCTTATTCTAATGAATATCTGCAACATACTTTTTCCTGGAGAAATGAAGAAACTATTTCTCAGTATACCCACTTATAGGCAACTATTCTGACAAGCCAGTTTGGTCTGGATCTTGGACAGTCATATTCAGGAGAATGCTGGGTTCTTTTCATGCCATATTACAATCATTAGATAGCACCAGATACGGTACTTTTTCAGCATGTGGATATTTTTCTTGTATCTCCCCCAAAAAACATATGTTATGGGAATTCATTAGAAGTGCCTCAGTGAGGCACTCCTAATGAGTACCCACAACATATGCATGCCATAAGCTGCGGACTAAAATCTGTGAGATAAGGCAAAATTTTAAGGGAGATTTGACAAAATTCTGTCAGATTTTCTTAAACATCACTTTGGAGCTCCCCCTAAATAGTCTTGTCTTTTTTTTTTCATGCAAGAAGCTTGTGAAAACCACATCAGTGTGTGATTTATGTTTATTTCTTCGTAAAATCTGTTATAAATTGATCTGAAAATTCTGTGAGATTTGAATTTTTTATGGGCATTGCCTTCCAGATGGGCCAAATTCTGTGAGATTTTATCTCACAGTGTGAGATATGGCATGTATGCGTATGTTTTCAGGGATAAAAAAGAAAAAAATATTAACTGGATACTCCTCTTATCTAGTGCTAAAAATTATTAATTTCATTCTTAGCATCACGCCTATGTAATTTTGACCCCCCTTAAACCCCATTTTTATATAGTAAAACTGGGGTTTACAGGGGTTTACATTATTTTTCTTATTTCTGCTCAAAAACATAGATTGTGGGTACTTGTTAGAACCGCCTTGATGAGGCGGTTCTAACGGGTACCCACAATCTATGTTTTGAGCAGAAATATGAAAAAATATTAGAGTTTTTTTATCTAAATATTTTCAGTTTTTGGAGGTGAAATTTTCTATATATTTGAATAGGCATGCTTTTGTAATGGCACAGTGGAATTGCATACATGTTAAACCACAACCTCACCAGTAAAACTTTTCTTTTTTTTTTTTTTTTTTTTAATTTAGAGTCGAATTCTGACATTATTTTTCCTATTAATGCCCAAGGAAAATGCTATTACAACAATCATACCTTTGTTGCCTACTAATAAAGAATGAAACTTATCTAATAAGTATCCATGACATGTTTTTGTAAAAAACAAACCCATTTTTTTTTTTTTTTTTTTGTTTTGTTTTCTTTCTTTGTGTGTGTGTGTGTGTGTGTGTGTGTTTCTTTCTTGCCAAGCAAAATAAAAAAATAATAAGCAAAAATTATCCTAAATTATCTTCAAGCTTATCATCTTATTTATTGTGCAGCTTTGCAAATACAAGCACATGTACTATATTTTTAACCCTAAATACTTGGATAGATAAGCCCGAGCAAAATGTGTAGATCCACATCAAACGTTTGCAGAACTCAGCATTCTGCTGCATCTGATCAAGGTCTACACAATTCATCACTGATCAGGGTCTACACAATTTGTCATTGATCAGGGTCTACACAATTCTTCACTGATCAGGGTCTACACCATTCGTCACTCATTCAGCAGTTTTTAGTCACATCAACAGGCAGTAAAATGGAGCAGTTCAATGTATTGACAAAAATATGGTAAGCCATTAAGGTGTCCCAATATTTAGGGTAAATACTATGTCTTTTAAATTTGGAAAAAAAATTATTAACCCACTGTAGTCTGAAGACCCATAAAAAGGGTAACTGGCAAACAGTGCAGACCCAGATCAGACGCTGCAGAATGCGGAGTCTGATCAGGGTCTTCACTGTTTGCAAATACATGTAGTTCAACCATTTTTCTTTAGGGATACTTAAATCACATAGCCTGATATACTTAAAATCAAAATTGGACTCTTCCAATATATTGTGTGGGGGAGTTCATTCAGTATACAATGGGTTAATTGATATGAAAATTTTATTCATTAATATTATATTAAGACCAAAATAATCTGGACAGGAAAAACTAGAATATCAATGTAGTACTCGAAAGTAATCATTTTACAAAGGTAATTTTATGTAATTACCTGCTTTCAATAAACTGGTCAGTTACTTCATTATTCTTACCAATGAAAGGGTCCATATGAAGCTATGGTATCCATAACAAGACACCAATGACAGTTTGATGAATGAAATGGACTATTTTCAGATGAAAGAATACTTCAAAAGAAAGCACTCTCAACTGAAAGTGTCTCCCCTCTATTTTCAAAGGGTGATCACTCCAGCAGAAAGAATTGCTTCCTTGGTGTATGAGTTTCTTCCCCATTAGGAAAACATGCCTATATAATTTTGACCCCTTTAAACCCCACTTTTACATAGTAAAACTGGGGTTTACAAGGGTATACATTATTTTTCTAATTTTGCTGAAAAAACATAGATTGTGGGTACTCATTAGAACTGCCTCACTGAGGCAGTTCTAACAACTACCCACAATCTATGTTTTGAGCAGGAATTGAAAATATCAGAATTTTTTATGATAATTTTCTTTTTGTGGTTGTAAAATTTTCAATACATTTGAACAGGCATGTTTTCATAATGCAATGAAGTCTCTTTAAGGAAAGACATTTGCTGCTAGGGGGAGCCAATTCTTTAAGAGTAGCCCCTTTTGAAAAGGGGGACAAATATTTTCTAGACAGAGTGATCTCCCTAAGGAGCAATTCTCTTTTCTACAATATTTTTCAGCTCTTGTTAGATTTCCATGTTAAAACAAGGACCAGATTTTCACTTCGAGATAAGCGGTTATTCGAGATAAGCAAAGTCGAGGTAACGAGAGTCGACTGCATAAGGTTTCTTAATATTCTTAACAAGAAGCAATAAGGTATTCCCAAATAAAGACAGCGATCAAGCAAACAAAGACAAATTCATACTGCATTATCATGTAATATTGTACACAAAAACCATTTTGCCCCACACTCATATTCTACTCACCTAGCTCAGATAAGGCATGTTTCTCAACCAAAATGTATTCATATTTTCTTATTTCTCCATGAAAATGAATGTTGTGATTACTCATTAGAAGTGCCTCTCCAAGGCACTTCAAATGAGTACTCACTACATATATTTTCATGGGGATATGAGAAAACTATTTATCATATGATGTCCCCAGGCATGAGGCTGGGGGACTGATAAAAAAATCTGAATTTTAGGTAAAAAATCTGAAAACCCCTGTCACCCTTTTCAAAAATATCATTTTTGCAACTTTCAGACAAAAACAAGTAATTCTGCAGAACATATTTTGAAACTAAAAAATCTGAAATCTGTCAAAAATCTGAAAAGTCTCATGCCTGAATCCCTATTATTTACTGTATAATGTCATAAAATATGACCACATATTACATAACACTTGGTTACTGGTGCGTAACTCTATCACACCATCCGTGACAAAGTTATAATATTTAAAAAAAAAAAAATGGTTTAACTTCTCAGTCCATAAAATACAGTTTGAAAGTCATATGAAAAACAGGTTCTTACATTCATGGCCATTTCATATGAAATTTATAAAACTCGCCGAAGTTTGTTTCATAAATTTCATATGAAATGACCACTCATGTAAGATCCTCTATTTATCGGACACGCTCTCTTATCTGGAGCTATGTATTCAAGTAAACGGTGACTGAGGACTTGTTAATAAGGAGTATTTGGTGATTATTCTGAGATAATTTTCTCAATGTCTCTATAAAAACATATGTTGTGGGTACTAATTAGAAGTGTTCTTTTATGGAGAAATAAGAAAACATATCCTAGAATTATCATCAAACAATACTCCTCCTTTACAAGTATTCTGCAGCAAAATAACTAGGCTAAATATATTGTGAAACCACTCTATATCATCTTTAGAAAATCTGTCTGTACAAATAATATTCCCTGTCAATGGAACTTAACCTTTGTGCTCTTGAGAAAGAAGTCCTGAATTTAAATAAAAAAGCAAAAATTTTAAACAGCTAATGAAAGAAGCAATGATGATAATGATTTGGTGTTTTACATCCCTTTCAACATTATATTCATATTTGAGATGGTGAAAGGGTTTTGTGCAATGAAGTTCCATACATTTATGAACATGTTAACCCTTGTCATGCTGAATAAATTAAGATGCCCTGCCCACTTCTATTTGTCAGCCAATCAGATTATTTGATCCCAGATTGTTGATATAAATTCACATACTTAATGGCAAACAGTGCAAATCCAGATCAGGTGGCTTCTGAAGAAGCCAACTGATCTGGATATGCACTGTTTGCAAAGGCAGGGTATATCCGGGTCCAGCAGGACAAGGGTCATGAATTATGGAGACCATCTTATGATCTTTGTTTACAATCTTTAGAACATTTGTAACTAAATTATCAGACAACAAAATCTAAGACAGTTTTTCTTTCTTTTTCCCATCAAAATAGGGCTTTACTATTTTTGTGAATCCTTTCCAATGGCACCCAGGAGGAAATTCATAAGAAATGTCAAGCTCCATTTGTGATGGCTAGAATATACATAACAACAGATGGGCATCTCTTTTCATCATACGTAAATTTGATCTATGCAGATTTAGCCTACTGAGGACTAGTTTAATGAATAAATTAACCCTTGCCATGCTGAATAAATTAAGATGCCACACCCACTTCTAATTTTCAGACAATCAGATTATTTGATCTAGGATGTTGATACAAATTCACATACTTAATCAACAGTGCAGATCTAGATCAGTTGGTTTCTGCCAACTGATCTGGATCTACACTGTTTGCAAAGGCAAGGCATATCCAGGTTCAGCAGGACCAGGGTTAATGTCATAATTTTGTTGATTTTGTTTTTTTAATGCAAAAACATTACCATGAGAAATGAAATACATAAGATATGAAGAAGAAAAAATATCATGTAGGACATATGGACATACACACATCATACAAATACATTTGCGAATAATTTACTTATAATTGATGATTTTGTGTTTTTACCCCCTTTCAACATTTTTGTTTTGTAGTCATACTAAGATGATGGACGGTTGATCATGAAAAGCTCAATGCGATGAAAAGAAGTAGTCATAAACTGAATTCTGCCTCCAGCAGGAGTCCAACCTAGGTCCTTGTGATCTGAAGTCAAAAGAACAAACCACTCGGCCACCCAAACACTTATATTTACAAGTTAAGTCTTCTGTTTAAAATATCAATACTAATACACAATACCCTGTAATTGAAATACCAACAAATTTACAACAACAACCATTTTGGAGAAAAATTATTAAATAGGAGACAATATTAACTACTAACAGGGATTTTAGCATCAACAGATGTCCCCCAACCATGCATTTTTCTACTGTGACCTAATCTAATCAGTTCTTTGTTATGTCCCAATTATATATCCATGAAAATTTGGTAAGAATGCAACCCCTGGTTCATAAAATATTATGCAGATAGGAAAGTGTGACAATTTTTCAGTTTTTCTACCATTGTGACCTTGAAAATTAGGTCAGTGTCACCAAAATCTAATCAGCTCTTTGTTATGTCCCAATTATATATCCATAAATATTTGGTAAGAATCCAACCACTATTGTTCAGACAAGAAAGTATGACACTGATGCTGATGCTGACGCCAATGCCAATGGGATCCAAAAGAAAATCAATATGTCCCCCTCACCTAAGGTGGGGGGGCATAATAAAAGGTCATCCCAATTTTGAAGAATAAGAAATATGTTTTAAAATGCCATAGGCTGGTGTGAATTGTGAGTAATAATGACAATTGCCCTTCTTCAATCAGCAGAAGGGGTAGAATGACTGTAGAAATGATTTCTTGAATAATCTCCACCAAGTTATGTGATTAGAGAAAACAAGACTTGGCAATTCATACGAATTGTCATCTAGGCTGATGGTTCATATGAAATGGCCATCTTTAATTCAGTCCAAAAGACCTGAAATTCTGGATTGAGATAACAGTCATTTCAGATAAAAGTGCGCTGACGACAGTTTTGGTTTAAAGCAGCTCATTCACCCATTTATGCCGTGCCGACTCTTCTACCATAACTCTTTGAACCAGTCCATTTCCAATAAAAGAATGTCTGCTTAGTTTTTATTATTCCCATGCTTTATAGAAATTCCTATATTTAATGTAGTGAAGACCCTGATCTGATGACTAGTCTAAGGTGTCTGATCTGGGTCAACTTTATTTGCCAATGTCCCTTTTATGGGAAGCTAGGCATTAACTCTTTTGGAGCCAAATTTCAGACGATATTTGTCGTCTGCTTTTTTATTTTAACAAACTATCTTTTGGAAAGACGTTTATTTGTACAGTTTAAAGACTGAATGTCAAACAGCGTAGATCCAGATGAGATGGCTCACTGAGCTGTCTCATCTGGATCTATGCTGTTTGCAAAAGCTATTATTATCACCTGTGGCAGTGAAAGAGTTCATGGGTTAACCCTTAAAGACCAAAGCAAGATTACAGCAGACGACAATATAATTTTTTTTTTTTTTCAGAGAAAATAAGACTTGAATATAAAATGCCATGTCTTATTTTCTCTGAAAAATACAATTAAATCAAAATGTTGTTGGCTGCAGTTGAAATTAGCACTTTAAGGGTTAATGATGGTATAATGGCCCCAATAAAAACAATGGTGGCTGTATGACAGAGACAGGTGCTTGGCACAGGAGAAGTTCAATTAAGAACTGCGCAATAAAATGAGACAAAAGTAAGTAAAATTCATTCCTACTTCACAATTTATTAACTCCCTTACCTAAAATTTATTAAAGAAGATACATGTAGCTGTATGAAGGTGACAGGTGATTGACACTAAACAAGGACGGATTTATCCTAACTGAGCTTATAACAGAGAGACAATAAATAGCAAATATATGTTATAAATGTTTCAAATATCTGGTCTTTTCATTATCTTATCTAAGGGAAATGACTGATTCCTTTTAATATATCTAATTATCTTATCTAAGGGAAATGACTGATTCTTTTAATATCTCTAATTATCTTATCTAAGGGAAATGACTGATTCCTTTTAATATCTCTGATTATCTTATCTAAGGGAAATGACTGATTCCTTTTAATATCTCTAATTATCTTATCTAAGGGAAATGACTGATTCCTTTTAATATCTCTAATTATCTTATCTAAGGGAAATGACTGATTCCTTTTAATATCTCTAATTATCTTATCTAAGGGAAATGACTGATTCCGTTTAATATCTCTAACTACCATATTAATCCAAAGTATTCAGACAGACAAGCCCGAACAAGCAGTGTAGTCAAAATGGGTTCAGCAGGACAAGGGTTAAGCACAAGCTACAGTCTAACGTAAGAAACCCTCTGCCATATTTTAGTGCTGGTAAAAGACTGAGACAAATACACCATGCATAGCTCTTGATAAGACGCTTTTTTCAACCAAAAAGTATCTATATTTTTCTTATTTCTCAACGAAAACATATGTTGTGGGTACTCATTAGAAATGCCTCTCCGAGGTGCTTCAAATGAGTACCCACAACATATATTTTCATCACGAAGTAAGAAAACTATTTGCCTGATACCCTCTCTTATCTATACCTATGATCATGTCAGACCAAGATTGAATTATACCTCATTATGTTATCATCTCTTTCAAACAAAAAAAAATTCTAAATAACTCCCTTTGTGACTTTGGAGATGTTGATGACACACAACACTAACCTTTAGCCTGTGAACAGTACAGAAACTTAACCCTTGTCCTGCTGAACCCGGATATACCCTACCTTTGCAAACAGTGTAGATCCAGATCAGTTGGCTTCTGAAGAAGCCAACTGATCTGGATCTGCACTTTTTGCAATCAAGTATGTGAATTTATAGCAAAAATTCGGATCAAGCAATCTGATTGGCTGAAAATTAGAAGTGGGTGTGGCATCTTAATTTATTCAGCAGGACAAGGGTTAAGACAGGACCTGATAAACATTGTCTCAACAATTTGCAAACTTTCCCTTATAGTACAGGTTCCAGTACTCAATTTTTGATAACCTAGAATCAGAAAGCTATACGAATTATTTCCCTATATAAAGAAAGCCTTGAAATGTCTATATAAAACAACTGTATGCAGATACTGCACTTTGCATAAACTTGCATGTTTCTACGGAGATCCACTTGATACTTAACAGAGTCAAAGTATACAAAGCCTTGTGTATTCAGGTTAAAATCATAAAAAAGAATGAAACAATGCTCAAAACAGAAAGCAGATTGTTTATTTTCTCTTGCAGATATGCAAACATTTCACATGCACACTGCATTTGAAATAAACCTTCTACCATTTTCTACTGCATTTATTAGAAGGTATATAAAACTGGATTAACATCAAAAATTATTCCATTTTCTGAATGACACATTTTAAATTTTACCAGACATCTTTCCGGCATTTGTGCTTATGGTTTTTCTATAAATAATATTTGTATTGAACAGTGTATTGTACTTAAGTAAGGCTTAAAATTGCATGTTGAGGGGAACTGCCATACATTTCTTCATGTCCATAATTTCAAACCTTTGTTGACAAACTTTACTTGGTAAGAATGTATAAAGACCAAACATAATGTGATGTTTTCCACATACAAAAAATGTTCATCAAAATTCCATAAAATATACAAGGTTTTACAAAACGTGACAATAATTTTAAACAATCACTGCTAATTCATAATCAAACATCAACTGTACAGATTAACTTATCATGAGATGGGTGTATTTTATCTGTTAGTGCCTGTGTACTATACGCTTAAAACTTACACTTGCCTGCCAAAACTCTAAACCAGTATCATGCAAAATGTATGCATTTTTCCAAAATGCAATTAGTTTCGAATTGCTATACAGCGGTTTTGTATGAACCAATATCCTAGCCTTTTATATACTAAAACTCAGTCGTATATCTTTCCAATTGTAGGTAACATTTTTTTTTGCAAGATAAAGGAATTGATTGATTGTGTTGGGGTTTAACAACATGTCAACCCTTGTGGGTCATTTTGTGTCATCTCCAAGAGAATGGGAGAAAAAAGATAGAAGAGATAGTAGAGGAGAATGAAAGTGAAGAAACAGAAGAAATAAAAACATTCCCCCTCTACCCTTACCTGCTACAAGGATAGAAGACCTTGCCCAACTGTAAGCCAATATCAGTTGGATGACCCAGTGGCGTAAGATATACGACACCTCCACCACACCCGCCCACCCCTAGATATAGGAATTGAGAAACCCGACTACAAACATTCTTCTACATGGCAGTCCCAATTTATCTAAGAATGACAACATACATATGTTTAAAGCAGTACATGATTTTATTCTTAAATCTACCCAATTTCGAGATTATACCTAAATGCTGAACTGGTACTCATCATACTTGAAAAATGTTAGAGAACTCTTTATAGCATGTTACATGAAAATTAGAAAAGGTAAAGAACATAGAGCAATTTACGCTAAAGAAAGGTAACTACAGCATCCATCACCAACCCTCCCATATCCACTGACCCACATCACTTGAAGAACTTCATTGAGTTTTAAGTGGTATTGTTTTCTTGAGACAGTCTAAAATTATAAGCTCATCAATTTTTTGTTAAGATCCGATCCTTACATGTGAAAATACAACAAGTTTACTACCTTAAAATTCATTCCCATTCAGCCATAGTTTCATGCTCCATTTCACTATCCTTTGTTCTTTCGTTCAATTCATAATCTTAATGAAATTGTATTTGCAATAGTTAGAGGATAATTTGCAAATTAAAAGTATATCTGACAATCACATTTATAATCAGCACAATGATATTGTAATCCAGGGCCCAGTTGTTCAAAGCTAACGACATCGTTAGTTAACGATTCGTTAAAATTTACACCAAGTGATACGCAAATATGCTGATATTTTTCGCTGAAAAAATGTAAGTAGCTTTTGCAGTGCAAAAGCTACTCACATTTTTTCAGCGAAAAATAAAAATATCAGAATATTGTATATTGAATCCGCTAAAACAGTTAACGAAATGACCCTTAATGAGCTCGTTAAGCTAACGACCCTTTGAACAACTGGGCCCATGGATACTCATTTAAAATAAGTCATTCGAATGTATGATACTTGTAGTTATGACATCAACATGTAAGTATTAGATGTTTGTGTTATACAAAAAAATAAAGTTAAAACCCAAAATAAACTAACTACATGTACCTGTATTTCCCCACAAAAATTACAGACGGCATAATACTTGAGTGACTGATATGAACACAATACATGTACATTTAATCAAACCATGAGGTAAAGCAATAGCTCTAGATAAGAGGGGGTACCAGGTAAATATTTCTTTTTATTTCTCCATGAAAACATATGTTGTGGATACTCATTAAATGCTTCTAATGATTATTTGATTGTGTTGGGGTTTAAAAACACGTCAACCCTTGTGGGTCATTTTGTGTCCACTCCCAGAGAAAGGGAGAAAAGAGATAGAAGAGAAAGTTAAGGAGATGAAAGAGAGGGACAGGGAATAGAGAGGAACAGGAATGAAAGTTAAGAAACTGAAGAAATAAAAACACACATTCCCCCTCTTTCCTAACCTGCTTCAAGGATAGCAGGCCTTGCCCAACTGTAAGCCAATATCAGTTGGACGCCCCGCTGACGTAAGATACATGACACATTTGCCACACCCGACCACCCCGACTTCTAATGAGTATCCACAATGTATGTTTTCATGGAAAATAGGAAAAATGCAACACTTTTTGATTGAAAAAAAAAAAAAATGCCTTATCTAGAGCTATGTAAGATGAAAGAGGTTTGTCAGCAAATGTAAACAGTAAATGCCAAGTTCCTACAGTGCAGTTGGATCAGTGCAATCATTCTTTACTTAAGAGGAATGGTACAGCTGAACATAAAATAACTTTGACATGAGAATACATGTCTCCTTTCTTATTGGGGGGGGGGCTATCCTTAAAGGAAAAAATCTGCTCCCTCTGAACAGATTCTTTCTTTAAAATGTAGCTCCTATTTCTGAAAGGTTTTTGATACAAGGGAGACAACTCTTCATCTGCAAAAGGTGTCTCTCTTTTAATAATGGCATCAGGTGTATAGTCACCTTCATCACTGGGCAAATAATAGCAGCAAAGACACTGAACAGACCTTTGTTGTTTACATGTCTGAAAATTCCTCTTCTCATGAAGAGACTGCTTCATAATATATAATTTTCACACAAATGTATAAACAAAAATACAGTTGACTCTCGTTATCTCGACCTCGCTTATCTCGAATAACCGCTTATCTCGAAGTGAAAATCTGGTCCCTGCCTATACATGAAAACCTAACAACAGATGGAAAATATTGTAGAAAAGAGGAGAAATTGCTCCTAAGGAGCAATTTCTCCTCTTTTCCACAATATTTTCAATATATCTCTAACTTCAAAAGTCCAATTACCTATCAGTTTGTTAAATGTGGTTAATCAAATTATTTTTTCCACAATTCTGCAAACCTGATATGTCGAACTACGGATATCTCGAAGTATTTCAGAGAGTCCCTTGGAATTCGAGATAACGAGAGTCGACTGTAAATATAAAATTTGTGACCTCAATTCCTTAATACTTCATAACATTAACTGTAACATCAAAGCAACAATATGAATTCTTAAACCTAGAAATAAAAGACAGAAATCCAATAAAATATAAATTTAAACACTGTGTGCAGTTAAAACCTTTAATATCGGTTTATAATTAAGTTAAAACCTTTAATGTTGGTTTATAATTACTGTAAATGTCCTAAAATTTTGTACATCAAAGTGTCTGATAAAATGGCAAATGCAAACAGTGCAGGAGCAGTCTAATCAGTGTCTACACTGTTTGCCATTTCACCAAGTATTTTAAGAAACTCAAAGAATTACATAAAAAGCAAATTTTAGGCCAAAAAAAAATATGAAATAAAGTGTTCGAAATTTAAGGACATTTACCATATACCGTTATTAATATAATTTTGACAAAAGTTGTCTCCTCTAAAAGAGTATTTATTCCCCTTTAAGAAAACATTTACAGTTTATAAGTCAACATTATCACAGCAAGAATAAACTCTAACAACAAACACTTGTTGGTCTGGGCCCGTTGTTCAAAGCATTGTTAGCTTAACGAGCTCGTTAAGGGTCATTTCGTTAACTGTTTTAGCGGATTCAGTACTCAATAGTCTGATATTTTTTGCTGAAAAAATGTGAGTAGCTTTTGCACTGCAAAAGCTACTCACATTTTTTCAGTAAAAAAATTCAGCATATTTGCGTATCACTGGATGTAAATTTTAAAGAATCGTTAACTAACAATGTCGTTAGCTTTGAACAACTGGGCCCTGGAGTTTAACGACGCATTCTGTGGTGTCTGATCTGGGTCTACACTGTTTGCTAAGGTCTGTCTGTGCAAATACATAGAATAAGTACAGTAATTGTACCCCACTCAGAAATCATTCTGGATCTGCCCCCGCACCTATAGTCCAACAGTCTAAATTATGCATGTTTCAGCAACCCAAATGTATTAATATATTTTTTATTTAGCCATAAACACTCATTTTGTGGGTACTCAATCTAAGAGCTTTGTGGATGCACATCATATGAATATCCACAAAAATAAGAAAAATATTTTTCTATATTGCAGGATGCACTATATGACCTTTACCTTGACTGTCCACATGTCATAAGACCATAGCTTTTGATAAGATGCTTTTTTCTATCCAAAAGTATTGATATAATTTTCTTATTTCTCCATGAAAACATATGTTGTGGGTACTCATTAGAAGCGCCTCAGTGAGGCATTTCTAATGGGTAACCACAAAATATGTTTTCATGGAGAAATAAGAAAATTATTTACCTGATACCCACTCTTATCTCGACCTGTGCACAAGACCCTTCTTTACATGGCTCAACCAACATTACTGTTTCAGGGGAATGGATACACTTTCAGGGGAGGCAACTGTCAAAATGGTTTTGCCTCCCTCCTGAAAGGGGTCTACCCTAAAAGGAAAGATTTTACTCCTAGGGGGTTCAAATTTCAAAGGGAGCAAATTCTTGCCCTTTAGGGTAGACCTCTTTAAGAGGTTTGGGCCCAGTTGTTCAAAGCATCGTTAGCTTAACAAGCTCTTTAGTGGTCAAAATGTTAACTGTTCTAATAAGCACAATATCTAATTCACAGGGATTTTGCTGAAAAAAATGGGAGTAGCTTTTGCAAATGCAAATGCTACTCACATTTTTTCAGCAAAAATATTAGTGCATATGCCATTTTTTATTGATTAAAGTTTTAATGATACATTAACCTAAAACTTATTGTTAGTTTTGAACTACTGGGCCTTGGTGTACAAGAAAGCAAACAGAAAGTCACAGAAGTTGTTTCTCTTGTCAAAAACAAAGGTAGAAAATCTATCATGCATATCAAGTTTCCTTTGTGTCCATTTAAGGCAGAAGGAAGATTTTTCTCATTAACCCTTGTCCTCCTGAACCTGGATATACACTGTCTTTGCAAACAGTGTAGCTCCAGATCAGTTGGCTTCTTTAGAAGCCAACTGATCTGAATCTCCACTATTTGCCATTTAGTATGTGAATTTATATCAACAATTTGGATCAATGAATCTGATTGCCTGACAAGTGGGTGTGACATCTTAATTTATTCAGCAGGACAAGGGTTAAGAAAACAAACATCAACACGAGGAAAAGTCTTTTAAGGCTTCATATTCCTCAACAAAAATAGACATTTTTTATTCAAGAAATGTTTAATAAATTGGTATATGGTAAAAATACAATCATAAGATGTGGCACTTGACAGCCTGTAAAATTTCAGTTAGTCTCTCATTCTTGAAATGATTTTTTATCATATCACTGTCTGCTGCATTCAGGAGACCAGATACTGTGGTGGCAGCTGCCACACAATCATCGCTGAATCACTTGAGGAATGTGTCAGGAGGCTCTTGACTTGGAAAGAAGCAATGGAGAAGAAAGGACTGAGAATAAATGCAGGAAAGACAAAGATCATGATCTGCGGTACGGGACTGGACCTCCTGCAGAGTTCAGGCGAGTTTCCATGCGCTGTCTGTCACACTGGAGTGGGCAGCAACAGCATCTTCTGCAATGGCTGCAAGCACTGGGTGCACAAGAAATGCAGTGGGCTAAAGCGCTTGAAAAAGGACCCTGACTATAGATGTACACGGTGCCAGGGAACTGCACGCCCCTTGGATGGCAGACCACAGAAGGAAGTCCAGGTCGGACCTGACAAGCTTGAGGTGGTAGCTTCCTTTTGCTACCTAGGAGACATGCTCTCAGCAGCAGGTGGCTGTGAACTTTCAACCACAACACGTGTGAAAACCGCCTGGAAGAAGTTCAAGGATCTGCTACCAGTCCTCTCTTCACGCCACTCTCTTTCAAAACACGTGGCCATGTGTACAGCACTTGTGTGCAGAGCGCAATGCTCCATGCCAGCGAGACTTGGCCATTGACAAAGCCGAACCTCCAGCATCTGCAGCGAAATGACAGGGCAATGATCAGACAGATCTGCAATGTCAGGCCGCAAGACATTGTCACCACCAGGTCCAATGATCTACTTGTGCGGCTTGGTATTGAGGATCTGGACCTCATTCTGAAGGAGAGAAGACTTCGATGGTATGGACATGTGGAACGCTCCAGTGGTGCAATCAAGACAGCCTTTGACATACAGGTTGATGGAAAGCGTGGGCCTGGGAGGCCCAAAATGACATGGAAGCAGCTGCCAGAGAGGGATTGCAGAGAGTGGAAGCTCTCGGCTATCAACCCTCATGATAGACATACCTGGAGATCTGGTGTGAGATCTGCCATGCATGCAGCAAGCCAGCTATCTGGAAGGGGGCCCACTGATGTGGATGTTGCCCCTGTACCTGCACATTAATCAAAAATCCGATTATGACATTATGATAATGTTGCCAACATTAATTCAGAGATACAATAAAAATCATTTCATTTTTGATCCAGTTCAGGAACAAGAGACTAACTGAAATTTTACAAGCTGTCAGGTGCCACATTTAATGATTGTATTAATACTGTATATCAATTTCTTAAACCTTTCTTGGATAATAAAAATGTCTATTTTTGAGGAATATGGAGCCTTTAAGGCAAATTCGTACACTTTAGAGGAAGATAATCCTTTGAAAATGGTTATGTCTTCCTTCTGAAAAAGGGTGTACTCTAAAAAGAAAGAATCGGCTCCCCAAGGGAGCAAATTCTTTCCTTTTAGAGTAGACCCCATATCAGACTTGTCTGTCTGGAAAGTAAACTGGAAGTCACAAAATTGTCTCCCTTGTCAAAAAAAAGTCTGAAAACTTGCACTTGCTTTTTCACTCTCCTTAAAAAAAAAGAAGTGTGACTGAAAGAGAGAAATATGACAGGAAATGCTCCTCATGAGAAAAATAGTAAGGACAATGGCCAACCTGTGTATCCACACTGTCCGAACAAGATCTTCACCATTCTCTTACGCATATCAGTACATTTAAACAGTGAAGACCCTGGCCAACATGTAAAAATGTTTATGTATCAGATACAGTAGACTCTTGTTATCTCGACTTCGCTTATCTCGAAGTGAAAATCTGGTCCCTGTTTTCAATCTAACAACAGGTAACAAAATACTGTGGAAAAGAGGAGAAATTGCTCCTAAGAAGCAATTTCTCCTCTTTTCCACAATATTTTCAAAATATTTATACATTCAAAAGTCAAATTACATATTCATTTGTGAAATCTGGTTGTTCCATTTACCTTTTCCCCAATTCTGCAACTCTGATATGTCGAAGTATGGATATCTCGAAATATTTCAGAGAGTCCCCTGGACTTCGAGATAACGAGAGTCAACTGTATGTGTCTTTTACTAATGCTGTTACTCAGAATTCTAGGATACTGTATCTACCCTAAATATTCAGACAGACAGGTCTGAGCAAACTGTGTCAATCTAGATCAGATGCTGCATGATGCACATATGATAAGGGTCTACACGGTTTGCTACCCATCCAGAATTTTTCAGACACAAGAAAATGGAATAAAATGGACGTTCAAATTTCAGGACATGTACAGTAAAGGGTTAAATTGTCAGAATACTTACAGTAAATATGGAATTCACCAAGTCTTTCAACATTACCATATTTACCTTAAATATTCTAACTGAAATGTCTAGGTAAACAGTGTAGACACAGATGAAACTGCTTCTAAAGGTAGCACTCTTATCATGGTCTGCACTGCTTGCTAACCAGAAAGCCCAAATCGCCAAACTGACCTATAAATTAAATGAACAATATAAGCTGTAAACTTCCATTCGGATCCAACTATATATGACTGTATATATAAAATGGCTTTGCTATCAAATAAATATCATTTAAGGGGCTGGACACCTCAGCAGATTTCTCACCATGTTTTACAAGGGAGACTACTACTGTGACATCCAGTTTGCTTTCCTGCACAAGTTCTTTCTAAAAAGGGGTCTATTCTAATAGGAAAGAATTTGCTCCCACAGGGAGCAAATTCTTTCCTTTTTAGAATAGACCCCTTTTTTAGAAGGGAGGCAAAAACAGTTTTGTCAGAGTTGCCTCCCTGTGTGCATTATCAATTCTTAACCCATTTAAGCCTGGCGTCCCATAAAAGGGACATTTGGCAAACAGTGTAGACCCAGATCAGATGCCACAGAATGCAGCATCTGATCAGTGTCTACAATGTTTGGATGAAATACAGGAACTTCTATAAAACATGATTACAATAAAAACCAGCCATCCCTTATATTGGAAATGGACCAGTCCAAAGATTGAAGGTAGAAGAGTCCACTTGGCATAAATGGGTTAAACTGAATGTTCAAGATTTAGGATATGTATGGAATGGAGATGTCTGAATAATAAGGGAAATTACAGCATTTAAAATTGCACTAAATACAAACTCATAGCTCCAGACAAGAGGGGTATCCAGAAATATTTTTCTTACGTCTCAATGAAAATTTATGTTGTGGGTACTCATTAGAAGTGCCTCGACAGGGCGCTTCTAATAAGTACCCTTAAGATATGTTTCTGTGAAGAATTAAGAAAAATATCCATACTTTTTGGCTGAAAAAAGCTGCTTACCTGAAGCTATGGGGAATTCAGATACAGTAAAATATTTTCCTCCATGTTGAGCATATTCCTTAGGGCTACCCTTCTATCAATAAATGTTTTAATGGCACAATAAGAATAAAAAATATCAATACTTCTTGGCTGATGATTATGGTTTGGTGTTTTACATCTCTTTCAACATTATTTAAGTCATATCGAGAGGATGGGTGATAACGAGAGGTTCTGTGCAATAAAGCATCATACAATCAGAAGCTGAATTCTGCCTCCAGCAGGATTCGAACCTGGGATCTCGTGATCATACAAGTCTGGAGTGCTAACCATCTGGCCACCCGGACAGCTCACTTCTTGGTCGAATAAAGGATCTTAACTAATACTAAGATTCAAGGTTGATATTTCCTCCATACACTGCCATCAAAAGCATGATCCCAAATCCTGTGAGTAGCCCCATATTCTGGAGAAAGAATATAAACTTCTCCCCTATCTGTTTCTTGTTTTCTTCTGACTCACCAGTGCTATTCATTTCTGGCATCTGCAAAATTATGTACTACTGATAAGAAATCATATCACATAGCTCAATATAAACACTGCCTCCCAAAATACAAGAATTCCGCAGAAGGCGTCATCGCACCTGCTGGGGCAAAAGTCACAGAGCCACAATCAGAATGTGGTTATTAAATAAGTTTATTTCATTCTTAGCAGTGCTTAGTTGGAAAACTGGGTTGAAAAAAATGTAGACAAAGTGCCTAGTGGGGCACATATATTCCAGGCCAGTGCCATACCCTCTAATGGCTATATCTTCAGCACTGACTTTGTATTATACAGCCCAATGATAATGGAATGTTGACGTAAAATGTGTAAAAGTCACTGGAGCGTGAAATATAGGTCAAGGTCACGGGTCAAGGTACCTGCTAATTCAGTACATCAAGGAGAAGCACTATGCAAAGTATGCTGGTTGTAGGCCTTATAGTTGAGGAGTTATCAAACATCAACGTAAAATGTGTCAAGGTACCTGCCAAGCCAGTGCAATGAGGTGAAGCATTATGCAAGTGTTTGTAGGTCTTATATTTGAGGAGATACCGAACATCGACGTAAAATGTGTCAAAGTCACTGGAGTGCAAAATATAGGTCAAGGTCACCAGGTCAAGGTACCTGCCGAGTCAGTACATTGAGAAAAAGCACTATATAAGGTTTGGTGGTTGAAGGCCTTACAGTTGAGGACATATGCAAGGGTGACATAAAAGGTGTAAAAGTCAATGGAGCGCGAAATATAGGCCATGGTCATCCAGTCAAGGTACCTGCCGATTCAGTAAATCTAGGAGAAGCACTATGTAAGGTTTGGTGGCTACAGGTCTTATACTTGAGGAGATCTGGAATGTTGACGTAAATTATGTCAAAGTCATTGCAGCCAAAATATAGGTCATGGTCACCAGGTCGAGGTATCTGCTGAGTCAGTACATTGAGAAGAAGCACTTTGCAAGGTTTGATGGTTGAAGGCCTTATAGTTGAGGAGATACCGAACATCGACGCAAAATGTGTCAAAGTCATTGGAGCGCAAAATATAGGTCAAGGTCACTGGGTCAAGGTACCTGCCAAGTCAGTACATCTAGGAGAAGCACTATGCAAGATATTTGGTAGTTGTACGCCTTATGGTTGAGAAGATCTGGAATGTCAACGTAAATTGTGTCGAAGTCAATGGAGTGCAAAATATAGGTCAAGGTCACTGGGTCAATGTACCTGCCAAGTCAGGAGGTCGGGGAGATGTGTCATGCAAGGTATGATGGTTGTTGTAGAATTGTAGTTGATTAGAATACTAACTTTGACATAAATGTCGAACTTCAACATAACAGAACTGTTAACAGATGGACAGACAGACGGACGGATGAACGGACAGACAAATGGAAAAGCGGGCACCTATGTCGCATAGTCAGGAGGTCAGGGAAATGTTTCATGCAAGGTTTGATGGTTGTTTAGTCTTGTAGTTGATTAGAGTACTAACTTTGACATAAACGTTGAACTTTGACATAACAGAACTGTTAACAGACGGACAGACAGACGAATGGAAAAGTGGGCCCCTATATCGCAAAGTTGGGAGGTCAGGGAGATGTTTCATGCAAGGTTTGATGGTTGTATAGTCTTGTAGTTGATTAGAATACTAACTTTGACATACATGTCGAACTTCGACATAAATGTTGACAGACTGATGGACAAAAGGACAGACGAATGGAAAAGCGGACGCCTATCTCGCAAAGTCAGGAGGTCAAGGAGATGTTTCATGCAAGGTTTAATGGTTGTTTAGTCTTGTAGTTGATTAGAATACTAACATTGACATAAATGTTGAACGTCGACATAAATGTTGACAGACGGACGGACGGAAAAGCGGACGCCTATATCGCACCCTGCTACAAGCAGGTGCGATAAAAATCATTCGGAGCCTCTCAGTCTTTAGAGAGTAGGTTCTAGCCTCATTCTGGTAGGATTGGCAGAATGTTGTTGTTTACATTTCATGGAAAGTGGAATGGCCAATGTTTTTGTTGTTGTTTTTTTCAGAAAAATAAAACAGCTTTCTTTTGTGTCAAAAGTTTATTTTCAGAAGAGATTCTCATTGACCGATCATTTAAATGTCATAACTACAAATATTGACTAATATTTTATCTATTAACTAGCTGAAACTAGGTGTTAAAATGGTCACCATAAAACCAATATTATGGTTGTGCGCATGCACGCTGATATCCGAAAAACATCATTGAAACAGTTGTATTTGAAACTGTTGTACTTAAGAAAAACAGTATAACTGCTTCTTAAAGCTGTATTTTTAAACACAAGATAAAATTGAAGAGTGAATATTAACCAAAAAATTTGTCCAGGTAAAATTTGGCCTGAATCAATTGATATCAATGACCCCAGAAATGGTTTGTGCATACCATAATTATTGGTCACTTGGCATAACATTGTAATCATGTGGTCAGTAGCCCAGATGAAAACAATAACATTGTAGTGGTCTGTTCTGCTTTCACCTTTCAGGAAGTTGTTTCTTGTCTGATGCTTCACTCTGAGAAAGTAAATTTTCCAAGTTTTGTTATGAGTTAATGCAAATGTTTCTGTCATAACAACTTATAAACCCACAGTTTATCTTATTTTTTTTTATTTTAAAGAATTAATATTTTAATTTCCGCAATCATAAAAAATAGCTAGAAATTATGCCAAAATCAATACAATGGGTACTTTGGTTGCAGGTTTTCAACAAGTTCAAAGTTTCTGAAATTTTCACAATGTTGTTATGAAACATCAATATTTAAAATGATGATGAGGGTGGTTTGGCATTTTCTTTCAATATTATTCAAATGGCATAGAGACAATAGATAGGGACAATAAAAGGCTCTGTGCAATAAAGGGCCATACAGTCATAGGCTGAATTCCACCTTCAGCTGGATTACAAACAAGAACCTCATGATCTGCAATCTGAAGGACTAAGCACTTGACCAGATGGACACCTATTCAATAATTACAAATCTGTAGAGAAAAGCAAAAAAAAAAAAAAAAAAAAAAAAAAATTGATCTAAGATCAGGGCTCTGGAAATTTTGAAATCTGAATCGGTCCAGCCGATGACGATGACGTCATCAATGAGCCTATTTCCAAAAAAAAAAAAAAAAAAAATATGTATACATCACCTGTCACGAAAACTAATGACAATTGGCAGTCCTATAACTCCTTTTAAATAATACACCTCAACTCCGTTATATGACGGAAGTCCGGGTAAAACGAGCATGATCAAAGCTGGCGTCATCAATAAATACAGTCAGGTATGTAAAAAGAAAGAAAGAAAAAAAAAAAACGGTTTGTTTTATTTCCACCTCCACAGGGCTTTCCTAAACTATTTATAAACAACTGATTCCCGTCTTGTATAAGCGCGAAGACGGCGGGAAACAGGAGAGATGGAACGAAACGACTTTCATGGACCTAATTAGGTCTAAGAAAAAAGGCCTGCGCCACGGGCGGTTTTGCAGTTTTCAATGTTTCAAGATTTGATCAGACTGCTTAAATTTAAAGCACTGACCAATCTTGTCTAGCGCAAGTGGTGCATTACTTATTTTTACCGTGAAATCTACCTTGAATTATACTCGCGTGTTATGGCAATCAACAACAAAAAAAGAAGCAATCAATAATACCCAGATCAGACGCCGTTGTATGCGACATCTGATCAGGACGTACACGGTTTGGGAATTCATTTATCGAATCTGGGACCGACAAACCGTGTTGATCGAAACAAAAAAGAAGAGGAAGAAAACAGGTGCGTTCAAGCGGTGCATTCTTTTATCACTCTCAGTAAAGCGACCTTTGATCTTTTTGGACACGCTGACTGCACCTGGATGTTTTGCAGTCTCAGTGTATTCACACGTGTCACACAAACGGATTAATTATCAGACTACCGTTATTGATGATTCGTGTTAATCGCTTGTTTACCGCACAAAGGTCAGTGAAGTGTTGAGTTTTTGACAATGTTTGGATAATGACGTAATTAATTTGTGCTGCGGCAGGTTGCCGTTATTCAGCTGTCTCTCCAATATACATGTCAAATGACCGTTTAGAGCCTTTCAACTACCATAATATCGCATTTAAAAGGTGCGCGGATGTTGTCAGTTTGGGAAGACTTGACCGTTTGTTGATTTTTTAGATATCATTGATTCGTAAAAATTGGTTGGTTGGGGAACAATGGGGTTCAAGGCACAAGCCTGTTGGACCGATTTATTAGCGTTTTGCTGTGTTTGAAATCGGTCCAGAATTCTTAATTTCGGTCCAGACCGGCTATTTTTCCGGTTTTCCCGAGCCCTGTCTAAGATACCTTTTCACATTGTATGACCCGTGATATTAAGTCCCTTTTTCTCAAGTTGTGCCTCAAATGGTATTTTATAGGTTCATATCAACTACATTTTGTAAAACTTACCATATCAACCAAGGAAATATACAAAAACATCCCTCCAGCAAAGGCAAACACCCAGTCATGAGCCGCAGTGTTTTCGCCCAGAAATATACCCACTGTCATTCCAACATAACACATACATGCAGACAGGAAGTTAAACATCACAGCTCGCTTTAATTTCATACCAGCATTCAGTAGCACAGCAAAATCACCTGAAAGACAACCCAATACCATATTGAAGACATAGCTAAAATTAGACTAAAAGTGATACGGATCTATGAGGTTAACATGTGCCCTCAAAATATACAACATTCAAAATAATTACATAACAAATTTTGTATAAGTATTTTCTTTCTCTTTTTTTACATGCTTGTCAAACATACAACATTTCAGAAAAGATTCTTCATCATTACTCCAGGTAATTGATCTTTTTCTTATTTCTTAATGGAAACACAAAGTATCAAATAACAAAGTATCAATACTTTTTGGTTGAAAATACTGCCTTATCTGGAGCTATGACTGTGATCATTGCATGATAAAAATGTGGCATGTGACATAAATAAATAAATAAATAAATAAATCTTGAAGTATGCCAGTCCCTGAGGGTATTTGCATAAATAATGCAGTTTACTTTATGGTTTCACATTCTAATGTAGCGTCAACAATTTTCAATTATTTCAAGATGATGATAGGGCAACATAAAATCTGCCCCACAATCATGAGAAGAGCTCTATCCCAAGCATAAGTGAAAACAGGAGACTGGACTGCAGAGGATGCTTAATCTCCTTACTGCCTATATTCTAAGCATAGCTCAGGTTAATGTCCTGGGCCCAGTTGTTCAATTCTAATGATGTCGTTAGTTAACAATTCATTAAAATTTACATCGAGTGATAGGTAAATATGCTGAAATTTTTTGCTGAAAAAATGAGTAGCTTTTGCAGTGCAAAA
The DNA here is from genome assembly GCA_964016985.1 of Anodontia alba. Classification (NCBI taxonomy): domain Eukaryota; kingdom Metazoa; phylum Mollusca; class Bivalvia; order Lucinida; family Lucinidae; genus Anodontia; species Anodontia alba. Next base: position 39,414,698 of record OZ024834.1, read on the forward strand.
AAAACAAAAATTATTAGTACTTTTTCTCATTGCTTCATGAAAACAAATGTGATGGTAGTCATTAGAAATGCCTCACTGGGTTGTTTCTAATGAGTACCAGAATATATGTTTTCATGGTGAAATGAGAAAAATATTAATCTGGGCCAAGCTATTCAAAGCATGGTTAGTTTTACGAGCTCGTTAGTGGTCAAAATGTTAACTGTTCTAGCAAGTACAATATCAAATTCACAGGTATTTTTGCTGAAAAAAATGTGAGTAGCTTTTGCAAATGCAAAAGCTACTCACATTTTTTTAAGCAAAAATATTAGTGCCATATTTAGTGATCAAAGTTTTAACAATACGTTAACTGGCGACATTGTTAGTTTGAACAACTGGGCCCTGGATACTCTACTTATCTGGAGCTATAACACTGGCAACCGATTAAAGGACCAGTTTTGTGGGAGTTTCTTTTTCCCCGTGAAAACTCTAAACTGAGCCAATGCACGACAAAACCTACAAAAATACCTGTGTGACCAGCAAAGACTTTTTTTTTTTTTTTTTTTTTTTTTTATTCTCCCCGTCACATGATGCACAGAGGGTCGGGGAGGGCCATCCCTCCATGCATCTTACAATATATTGTTTACATACATACACTATACAGAACTCTGCTTAATGACATTATAAACAATCTACTATATATATTTCTAATCATCACCCCAAATACTACAATATCTCAAACACACTCATTCCTCAACAAACTGTCCTCCTCACCACTCACTGATGTACCCGAAATATGTAGGATGAGTGGCTAACATTGGAGCCAAAAAAAGATCTTGCATTCTGATGTTGGTCCATATGTCTGCCCAGGTTTGACTTTCCCAATACACTGGGGGTGATCACAGCAGTTACTAGCTCTTCAGTTTCAAAGCTGGCCTGTTAGCATATACAAAAATAAATTCTAGGAATGACGGGGAATTAATTTGTTTTCTAAAAAAGAAAAAAGACAGAAAAAAACAATAAGAAATTAAGATTTATGATATTGGAAAAAAAAAAAAGGAAAAAATTCTGTTCTGGACATCTCCCCAACAAGACCAGATAAAGCGACCAGCAAAGACTTAGATCAACATGTATATTCACTCAGTATGTGTTGAGGTTTTACGGCCCAGTCAACCCAATGGGGTCAGGTCAAGCATTGTCAGTTTACCTAACTACACGTTTACTGGGCAGGCTTAGTCCTCTAAGCGGTTAACCAGTAATTTGCACATTCTTTCACCAGAAACTGACAACTGCCCTTCTTGAATCAGCGGAAGGGAGAGAATGACCATAGAAAATATTTCATGATCAAATCTCTACTAAAGAATGTTGCCGACCTGGCGGGGGTAGGGTCCCCAAACTTCCTGATCACCAGTCGGACGCGCATCCAACAGAGCCACCGGCTATATCCACCCAGTATGGCAACAGTTCTTGCTTATTCCTCTTTGGATAACCCAGAGGCTGTACAAGGAACATGCAATCAGCGAGGACTCTGATCAGACTGCAAGGATGTACAGGCTGATCAGAGACTATGCTGGTCGCACAAGTCTTATTGTAGGTTTTGTCATGTGCTGGCTCAATTGTTACATACATGGCTTAGAAAAAATGATCAAAGAGATCATCATGGAAGTAGAGGTGAGACAGACAGACAGACAGACAAATAGAATGTGTGTGGCCAATCCTACCATATATTTGAGATACGGTAAATCTTTTACCAAGCTCTTACCAAGTTCATGTGGCAGCTCCTCACAAAATATAGCTAAGGACACAGATATTCCAGCCAATATACTTTCTGTAAAAGCAGCACCTATAGATACACCATCTATAAAATTGTGGAGACCATCTCCAAATATGATCATCCAAGCCACAGGAGCCACAGGCTTGTCTTTGTGGTACTGAACATGATGGTGATGATGTTTCGAATGTTTTTCATGTCCTTTTTTTATTATGAGTCCATTTTGTGAAAGTACATTTTGTGTAAGTCCATTCTGTAGAAGCCCATTTGTTAATTCCTGCAAAATTTACAAATCAAAATAGCTATTAAACAATAAAAATTCATGTGAAAATACTACATTTGATGGAACGTATAGTATTCTAACTTAAACTGTACAAATAATTATTTTTCTGTCTAACTTATATGAATCAAAAATAAACTGTTGGAAAAAAACAACAACTTTAAATTGTGTATGAATTTATATTTGAATTAAAAAAAAATGAACCAAATAATCCTGTTTGATAATCCACTAAAATAAAACCAAAAAAATATTATGACTACAAAGGCTGGTTACTCTAGAGACCAGCTTTTATAGTCATGACATTACTTTGGTTTTATTTTGGTCAATTATTAAACAGATTTTAAGAAAAAAATATTTAGTCACTGGGGACTGGAGCCAGTCTAGAGATACCAATACCTCTGCAGACAAGAAATTAATGACATTTGCTTTTTTGTAATTATTTTTTCCCAGAAAAGACGATTTGACACTTCATGCAAATTGTCTCCTAAGGCAACAATTTGCATGAAATGTCAAATCATTTTTTCCGGGGAAAACATGAAAAATATTTCAAAATGTCATCTGTTGAAAATATTATCCAGCACACTAAGCATTAAAAGATAATAATTACATTCTGTTGTAATTTTTCTGCTTCATTGTCATGTAAATCTGCAGATGACAAGCTAAGAGAACTACTTGTCGCGGAGTCCTTCTGGTTATTATCACCACATGGCGTTGTGTATGGAAGTTTATTGACATCTTTATACTCAGCATTAGGTACTGGTGGAACATCATGGAATGTAGAAAAATCAGCCGCGGGGTCTTCAGACTTGTGTTTATCAACCTTTCCATATCGCTTCTGTAATATAAAACAAGAGTAACTGTCATATTCAGCCTAAATATTCAGACGCCTTAACCCTTTAAGCGCCAATCACAACTATTGTCGTCTGCTTTGTCTTCTGCTAGTTACTTTAAAAGTCACTTCTGCAAACAGTGTGGACCCAGATCAGACTGCTCCTTTAGGAGCAGTCTGATCTGGGTCCACACTGTTTGCCTGTATGCAAAAATAGGTTTGAAAAGTTTGCAAGAATATTCAGCAGACGACATAAACAGACAACATTTTCAGATGCAGGTTTTCTTGGCGCTTTAAGGGTTAACTCCATAACTCTAGATAAGAAGGGGTATCTACTAGATATTTTTCTCATTTCAGCATGAAAATGAATGTTGAGGTAACATATTAGAAGTGTCTGGAGAAATCAGAAAAATAACAATACTTTAACCTAAAATTTGAGCAGATCTTTTTTACTACTTTCAGATTTGTCTAAAACTACTGGATAAGTGGCAAACAGTGTAGAGCCTGATCAGATGCTAGTCTGAAGCATGTGATCGAGGTCTACACACTCTGCATAGACCTGCCTGTCACAATACAGTGGAACCTCGATAATTCAAAGTCCAAGGGATCAACCATTTTGTTTGAATTATTGAGACTTTGAATCATTGAGGGTTAAAATGCATACATATATTTAAGTTGGGACTTCAAAGTTATTTTGAATTATTGAGAATTTTGAATTATTGGAGTTTGAATTATTGAGGTTCTACTGTACTAAAGGTAAATGTGATACAGTACAGAATATCACACTGAAAGGGCTGTAAAACCCCAGAAAACCAGCATCACACCATCTGGTAAAAGTGAAGGAAATGCTTTTCCAAAAGCTTGATTCCTTGTTGGCATTTTCATACTATTGGAAGAATTTACTTCCAATCTTGTGCATAGTGTCCTTACACTTGGGACATTATTTGATTGGGATTTCAGTAACCTTGAACTCAAGGTCATGAGTCAAATTGACAAATACATGAGAAAATGGTTAAAGTGTTTTTATCTTACTGGTGGAATTTACTTCAAACCTTGTGCCCAGTGTTTTTCATTCTGTTTGTTGTGTTAAGGTTTTACGGCCCAGTCAATCCAATGGGTTTATACGGCCCAGTCAATCCAATGGGGTTATGTCAAGCGCATCAGTTTACCTAACCACACTTTTACTGAGTAGGCTTAGCCCTCTAAGTGGTTAACCAGTATTGTGAACATTCTTTCGCCAGAGGCTGACAACTACCCTTCTTGAATCAGTGGAAGGGAGAGAATGACCGTAGTAAATATTTCATGATCAATCTGAGCCAATAAGGCCAACTCCTGGGCCCAGTTGTTCAAAGTGTCATTAGCTTAACGAGCTCGTTAAGGGTCATTTCGTTAACTGTTTTAGTGGATTCAATATACAATATTCTGATATTTTTTACTGATTTTTTCAGCAAGAAATTTCAGCGTATTTGCGTATGACTCGATGTAAATTGTAACGAATTGTTAACTAACGACATCGTTAGTTTTGAAAAACTGGGCCCAGTATTCTTATACATGTGACATTACTTGATAATCATGGTTTCAGTACCCTTAACCTCTAAGTCAAAGTCACATATCAAATTCAACAAGTATATGATAAAAAGTGTAATTGTTTTTCCTAGCCATAACTCTGAAGCCACTTGAGGAATTTATTGCAAACCTTGTGCATGATATCCCTATACTTTGGACAATATTTGGTAAGGATTTTAGTATCCTCAACCTCAAGGTTAAGGTCACTGAAGGTTAATTAAGATCATAGTTTGTCAAATACATGAGAAAAAGTTTTTTCCTAGCTGGCTTTAAAGGAAGTTGACTTCAAACCTTTGTGTAACATACCTATAGTAGAGATACAGTCGACTCTCGTTATCTCGAATTCCAAGGGACTCACTGAAACACTTCGAGATATCCGTACCTCGACATATCAGAGTTGAGAGAGTGAGGAAAACAATAAATTGAACAACACATTTAACAAATGAATATGTAATTTGACTCCTGAAGTTAGAAATATATATATATATAATAATGTGGAAAAGAGGAGAAATTGCTCCTTAGGAGCAATTTCTCCTCTTTTCCACATTATTTTATTACCTGTTGTCATAGTTTCATGTTAAAACAGGGACCAGATTTTCACTTCGAGATAAGCGGTAATTCGAAATAAGCGGGTTCGAGATAACGAGGTTCGACTGTATTAATTGATAAGAGTTTCAGAGCCAATGACCTCAGGCCAAGTTTGACAATTACAAGAGAAAATGACTAAATGTTTTTCCCACAAGCATTTTGAAGCTACTGGGGGAATTTACTTGTAACCTTGTGAATAGTGTTCCTACACTTTGGATAATACTTGTTAATGATTCCAGTATCCTAGACCTAAGGATAAAGCTAAAGATTTTATCTACTGAAGAGATTTACTTCAAAATTTGTTCATGCATGTAGCTTGCTTATTATTGGAACTTTAAAGCCAAATTTTAAAAATAATAATAAAAAGATGGTTATTGCTAAGGAGTTTTCAGTTTAATTTGAACAGGAACTGATGTAATTATTATCCCAGCAATTTTTGGGGAAAAAGAAGGCTAATATAATCCCACCCATCTGTCTGTGAGTCTGTCCTTATGTCCATGCAAGTGCAGTCTATCCCATCTCTCCTAGACCATGTATACCATCATGCTACAATCTTGAAATTAGAATATATTTTTTGGGTATACATGTAGATATCAATAGCTTGACCTACGGGGTAGGGGTTAGACCAGATGAGGTACAGATGGGGTTCCAAAAATTACACCTTTTCAGATTTTGCTCGACAGTTTAGTGTGAAATCTAACAATTACTACTTAGGTAAATATGGTAGCTAACTGTCTACTGCTATACAAATTTTGCTTAATCCAACTGACGTAGCCGACTGAGAGAGTGTAACACAAGTTTTCAACAGCTGGATTCATTGTATGGGTATGAAAATCTTCTTTCATTAATACTACTTTGTAGTATAGCAAAATCAGCCATAGCTCCAGATAAGATACTTTTTTCAGTGGAAAGGTACCGATGTTTTTCTGTTTTCTCCAAGAAAACACATGTTGTGGGTACTCATTAGAAGCGCCTCACCAAGGCACTTCTAATGAGGACCCACAACATGTGTTTTGTGGAAAAATAAGAAGAATATTATGTGGATACCCCCTCTCATGGAGAGCTATGATTTACAGCTAACAGTCTGTCTCTTTGTTTAACCTTTGTCCTGCTGAATCCTGATATACCCTGCCTTTGCAAACAGTGTAGATGCAGACCAGTTGGCTTCTGATCTTGATCTGCACTGTTTGCCATTAAGTACGTGAATTTATATCATTAAGTACGTGAATTTATATCAACAATCTGGATCAAGTAATCTGATTGGCTGAAAAATAGAAGTGGGCATGGCATCTTTATTTATTCAGCAGGACAAGGGTTAACAACAACCAGTCAAGGACAGGAAAGAGAGAAACAAAGGAGGGTGATGGAAAAAGTGAATGACAGTCCAGAAATGGAAGAAATACTAACATGCCACTTTCCCCCATCTGCTACAAATACAGCAGTTCCTTACCACCTCCCTTCTGCCCACTTATCTATTTGTATTTGCTTATTGAACTTAGAAGGTAGCTTGCGTAGTTTCTTGAGAAAGAATGACACAAGTCTTCAACAGCTGGATTCATAGTAGGAGTGTAAAATCTGCCTTTATTGCTATTACATTGTTGAAAAGTAAAACATCTAACAACTTAATGCAATTGCATGCTGGGTAAAAATTTAAACCGACAATATTTTGAAATATTTTTCTTATTTTTCCCAGAAAATAGGCTTTGATATATCATGCAAATTGTCTCCTTAGGAGACAAAGTGCATGAAAAGTCAAAGCCTATTTTCTGGGGAAAATAAGAAAATATAAATTTGTCTTTTGCTGCATTAGCCCCAAGAGTGGTAATGGTTAAGCGTGCTACAATTATAGTTGTTCATGCAAGAAACCACAAGATATTTAAATCTAACTGTCAGCATTCTATATTTCAACATTAGCAGATGATTTAGACACCTTAATGCTTAGCACTCTGGTAAAATTTTGAAATATCTTTTTCTTATTTTTTCCAGGAAACAGAATTTGACATTTCATGGAGACAAAAAGATTTGCATGAAATGTCAAACCCTGTTTTCTGGGATAAACAGCATTCATTTGCTATCTGCTGAATTAGCCCAGCAAGTGGTAAAGGTTAACACCTTATCTGTTGTTTCTAAAATTTGAACAAATCAGATCTACAGTACTATCTGGTAATATGCATGCCCAGAAAGTGATGTTAAAAAAGTGCTTGCTGAGTGGTCAACAGTGTATAACCTGCATCTAATTGCTCATTTTAGCAGCAGTTTGATCCAGGTGTTCACTGTCTGCTGAGAAATATTTGTCTAAACACACCACAACCTCTTTATAACACTACTGTTGGGGTCCATAGCATAAACTGTGTTAGTTAAGCAACCTTGTTATATCCAAACAAAATGTATAGATTATATTGAAAAATGACCATTTATGGTCATTTTTCAATATAATCTATACATTTTTGGGATCCATCTTTGAACCGTGTTATATCCAAAACTGTGTTATAATGAGCCATGTTATAAAGAGGTTGTAGTGTATGCTAGTTGAGCATTTAGAGCATTTCATTGTGGTGCTTACGATTACTGGGTTGAACCAACACTTGAAAAACTTTCTTTTTTCACTGGCAGTAAAAGGGTACTCTTTAAAGATAAATGCCTTACGACTACTGGGTTGAACCAACACTTGAAAAACTTTCTTTTTTCACTGGCAGTAAAAGGGTACTCTTTAAAGATAAATGCCTTACGACTACTGGGTTGAACCAACACTTGAAAAACTTTCTTTTATCACTGGCAGTAAAAGGGTACTCTTTAAAGATAAATGCCTTACGACTACTGGGTTGAACCAACACTTGAAAAACTTTCTTTTATCAGTGGCAGTAAAAGGGTACTCTTTAAAGATAAATGCCTTACGACTACTGGGTTGAACCAACACTTGAAAAACTTTCTTTTATCACTGGCAGTAAAAGGGTACTCTTTAAAGATAAATGCCTTACGACTACTGGGTTGAACCAACACTTGAAAAACTTTCTTTTATCAGTGGCAGTAAAAGGGTACTCTTTAAAGATAAATGCCTTACGACTACTGGGTTGAATCAACACTTGAAAAACTTTCTTTTATCACTGGCAGTAAAAGGGTACTCTTAAAAGATAAATGCCACAAAAAAGAGAGGAATAAGCCCTATCTATTATATTCTGTGCCCAAGACATGGTGGATTTTAACCCTTGTCCTGCTAAACCCTGATATGTTCTGCCTTTGCAAACAATGTAGATCCAGATCAGTTGGCTTCTGAAGAACCCAACTGATCTGGATCTGCAGTGTTTGCCATTCAGTGTGTGAATTTGTATTAACAATTTGGATTGGTTGCAATTTGAAATGGGTGTGGCATCTTCATTTATTTAGCATGATAATGGTTAACTACTACTGCCCCACAAGGGATTGAGACGGCACTGCCTCTATGTGACTCAGTTGCCTGGTAGCGTTAAAAATCTGAAAACTGAAAACTGAACTGAGATTGAGAAAAAGACTGATAATTATTCCCATGCTTTTTGGAGGATAACTGGGGATACAGACTAGTGGGGGGTACTGAATGAATTCCATCCAAATATGCCATACGCCTTTTTCATGTGTTGTAGTCACATAACACTACATCAATGTTTTAACCTGACCCCTGCAGCCTGGGGTGGTAGGATGGGGATCTGAGGTCAGAATCATTGATGTGGGGTAATTATTTTACTAGCACCTTATTATTTCTTCCTAGAAAATTGAATTTGACATTTTTTTTTTTGAATTAGTCCTTTTTTTTTTTAAATAAGTGTTTTAACCCTTCCACCCCGATCTTAATGAACATAGTGGAGCCATTTTATCTTGACCTACACAGTTTGCATAATTATCTACTTTGCTCTGTAGAGTTAAATGGGCTAAAATCCATATATACAATAGAGGCAAGATCAATCAATATGTGCAATAATGATAAACTCAGTTATAAACTACCAAATTTATCCTAAATATTGTGACACCTTAAGCCCTTACCATATTTGTCCTATAATTTGAACAAGTGAACTTTATTACCAGTCCTGCTGATGTGTCTAATAATTGCTGGATGAGTGGCAAACAGTGTAGGCTCTGATCAGACACTTTATTTCTACACAGTTTGCTCAGGCCTGTCTGTCCCAAACCTTCCCAGCGGGCACATGGCGTAAATATAACTCCGCTTCAATGTCGATGCAACGTCATGATGTTGCATCGACGTTGAGGCGACGTTGTAATTACGTCATGTGCCTGCCGGGTTAGGGTTATTAGGGTAAACAATGATACTTAAGAGTATAATTTCAAGGTAGTTTTTCACTTACTAGTACCAAAAAGTCATTTATTATACTATCCACCAAGTAAATACAATATATATAAAGTTTATAAGTAAATAAATATTAAGTGAGTATAGTGTTGGAATCTGCCAGAATTTCACAGAGTATCATCGGTTCAGTGTAACCAACTGATCATCAACTTGTAGAAAAAATTTTCATTATTTTAGCCCTTCCAGGTATTTATTACATTGGTTCAAATTACAGGGGTATCAACATAATGTTTTTCTTATTCCTGCAAGAAATTATATGTTGTGGGTACTCATTAGTAGCACCTTGCCGAGGCACTTCTAATGAGAACCACACCATATATTTTCATGCAGAAATAAGAAAAATATCATTTTTTTTTTTATTTGTAGATAAAAGAGCTATGCAATTTATTTCAGGCTATTTTTATCAAATTTCTTCTTTCATTCACCACAAATCTAAAGTGACTCAAGTAGATGTGTAGCTTAATATCTCATTTCTTACATTGATTGATTGAGTTGAGGTTTAATGACATGTCAACCCTTGTGGGTCATTTTGTGTCATCTCCCAGAAAAAGGGAGAAAAGAGATAGAAGAGACAGTAGAGGAGATGAAAGAGAAGGACAGGAAAGAAAGATGAACAGGAATGAAAGTGAAGAAACAGAAGAAATAAAAATATTCCCCCTCTACCCTTACCTGCTACAAGGATAGCAGGCCTTGCCCAACTGTAAGCCAATATCAGTTGGACGCCATGGTGACATAAGATATACGACACCTTTGCCACACCTGACCATCCCCAACATTTCTTACAGCTTGCCTATTTAAACAAGAGGCCCACGGGCCATGGTTCGCTCACCTGAGTGACATAACCACTGCAGACATGCAGATGTTATGCAACATTTTTCCAATCCTATCATCGCAACTAATGAAAATATCATTATTTGAGCAGTTCTTAGTTTTGAAGAAGAATATATGGGCCTGACAGTCAATGGAGCATGATCATTTGAATAAACTATCAATCACATTTCAACAGAAGGATCAATGTGAAATTTGGTGGAAATTGGCTAAGTGGGTTCTGAAGAATCATGATTTTATACATGTAAACAGCACAGTGGCAGGGAAATATTATAAATATAAACCAGATGATGGCCATCTTAGATTTCCAATCAGAACAATTTTAACTACTGCTGATCTACAAGTCACTTCGATACTTTCAATATAAATGTATATGGCCCATACAAATGGGGAAGCAAATTTGACCTTGGAGGTAAAAAGGTCAAATGTCAACAAAGAACCATCATTTTAGCAATTTTGGTAGATCTCCTGTCCCCCATAATTTGTGCAAAGATTAGGACCCAGGGCTTATTTGGTTATGGAGAAGAAGATTTTTAAAGGTTTTTACCATATATGGGCATGGCAGCCATTTTGATCAATGGACCATACCCATTTTAGCAATCTTTCATTCTCCTGCCCACGGAGGCTCCGCATGAAATTTGAGTAACACTGGCCCGGAGGCTTCAGAGGAAAAGCCATTTGAAATAATCAACATTTTTTCCATACAAATGTATGGGACCCATACAAATGCATACAGAAGCAAACTTGACCTCGTCGTAAAAAGGTTAAATGTCAATGTATGACAATTATTTTAGCAACTTTGGTAGACCGCCCATTCAAGATGATATATGCAAAGATTCAGCCACAAGCCATCCTCAGTTTTGGAGAATAAGAGTTTTAAATGTTTTTTCCCATACAAATGCATAAGGAAGCAAACTTGACCTTGCCGTAAAAAGGTCAAATGTCAATGTATGACCATTATTTTAGCAACTTTGGTAGACCCCCTGACCCCGATGATTTATGCAAAGATTCAGCCCCAAAGCATCCTCGGTTCTAGAGAAGACGATTTTTAAAGGTTTTTACCATATATGGGCATGGCGGCCATCTTGGTCAACGAACCCTGACCATTTTAGCAATCTTTTGTTCCCCCTATCTAAGGAGGCTCCATATGAAATTTGAGCAAAATTGGCCCAGAGGCTCCAGAGGAGAAGTTGTTTGAAATTCTGAACATTTTTCCCATACAAATGCATAAGGAAGCAAAATTGACCTTACCGTAAAAAGGTCAAATGTCAATGTACGACCATTATTTTAGCAATTCTGGTAGCCCTATTGTTCCCGATGATATATGCAAAGATTCAGCCATAAGGCATGCTCGGTTTTGGAGAAGAAGATTTTTAAAGGTTTTTCCCATACAAAAGCATAGGGAAGCAAACTTGACCTTACCGTAAAAAGGTCAAACGTCAACTTACAACAATTCTTTTAGCAATTTTGGTAGACCTCCCATCCCCGATAATTCCTGCAAAGATTCAGCCCCAAGGCATTCTGGGTTCTGGAGAAGAAAATTTTTAAAGGTTTTTACCATATATGGGCCTGGCGGCCATCTTGGTCAACGGACCGCAACCATTTTAGCACCCTAAGGAGGCTCCATATGAAATTTGAGCAAAATTGGCTCAGCGGCTTCAGAGGAGAAGTCGTTTGAAAATTTTAACGGACGGACGCATGGACGGACGACAGACGAAAAGTGATCACAATAGCTCATCCTGAGCAGAGCTCAGGTGAGCTAATAAAAGGTGAGAAAAACATGTGTTCCTAAAAAAAGAATTTTCTGATTAGTAGATTATAAAAATTCTTTCCAATCATCAATCACAAGAAGCAAAAGTCAATCATGATGGTTTATATTTCATCATCAGGACAACACTAAGTGTGTATACATTTAATTCAGCATGCTAGTTGAATGGCTGACATCATTTCACAATTTCTCGTTTCAAATATCTGTTCATCCTTTTAACTTTTATCACTACTACGAAGAGGAGATTAATCAATGATTATGTGTTAACCCTTAAAGCGCTGAGCAAAATTGCAGATAACATTCTTAATTTATTATGTACTATTTTTCAGAGAAAATAAGACTTTGCATTTCATGTGAATCATCCCATGAAATGTCAAGCCTTGTTTTCTCTGAAAACAATACAAAAGAAAAATTAAAAAATGTTGTCTGCTGCAGCTGCGATAAGCAAATGGTAAGAAAGCAAACAAACCTACTTAACAAAAAGATAACTTCTTAAAAGTTATTAACCCTTAAAGCACTAATCACAACTACAGCAGACGACACTTTGAAATGCTTTTTTTGATTTTTCAAAGAAAATAGGATTGGATATTTTATGTGAATCATCTGTCTAGTGGATAATTCACATAAAATGTAGTTTTATTTTCTCTGAAAAATTACAAAATCAATTTCAGAATGTCGTCTGCTGCAAATCTGCTTTGCATATTAAGAGCTAACATTAAAACAAGTGACAGTCAGTCAATGTCCTTATTGATAATGTAGTGTATCTGAGGTCAATCTAGTGAAATGAAATGTTCAATGTTTGTTTTCATTCTTTAAAATAAATTGTGTGGACAAATATCTACAAATCTACAAGATACTGATGTAGTCTGGATAGAATCTTTGATATTATATTTACCATAAATATTCAGACATGCCTGATTTGTTTGTGTTGAGGTTTTACGGCCCAGTCAACCCAATGGGGTCATGTCGAGCATGGTCAGTTTACCTAACCACACGTTTACTGAGCAGGCTTAGTCCTCTAAGTGGTTAACCAGTATTGTGCACATTCTTTTGCCAGCAACAGACAACTGCAGACATTCCTGAGCAAACAGTGTAGACCCAGATCAAAATGTTCCTAAAGGAGCAGTCTGACAAAGGTCTGCACTGTTTACCATTCAACCAACTTTGTTTGAACCCATCACCAGGTGCAGTCTAACTTGTTTTAAAGGCCACGCCCATTTCTAATTTTCAGCCAATTAGATTACTTGAACCAGATTGTTGATATAAATTCACATACTTAATGGCAGACAGTGCAGATCCAGATCAGTTGGCTTCTGAAGAAGCCAACTGATCTGGATCTACACTGTTTGCAAAGGCAGGGTATATCCGGGTTCAGCAGGACTAGAGTTAAGCAATCACCCCTGTCAAGAGGCCACATGTTTGGTTCACTTAAAGACAACATGTGTGTAAAATACTTGTAATAAGCACACACTTGTCTTAAGCAACCACTTTTTGGCTTTCCCTTAGCTGTTTGCTTAACACAAGTTTGACTGTAGTTAAATGGATTTTCGAAAACTATAAAAGCCACATAGCAGATAAATATGTGGTGTTGGTTAGCCTAAATTACTGATAGTACATTTTGAAGCATTGGCCACAACTGAAAAATACTTGACTAATCCTTGAAATAGGATGTACACATGTATGTATATGAGTGTATGTATATGAGGGCTGACTGAAAGATTGTGAGCCTCACATGTAAACATTTGACATTTGGGAGACATGTTGTGTTATTTTTCAACATTATCCCCCTAAGTGTCTATACACTTTTGCCAGTGATGTTGAAGGGCCTCAATGTAAATTTTGAAGAAGTCCTTTTCTTAACTGTCCAGAAAGTTCTCCACTGCATATCTGACATCATCATCTGACTGAAAATGGGTACCAGAAATGACCTTTTTCAACTTTGGGAACAAAAACACGTCTGATGGAGTGAGATCATTTGAGTAAGGGAAATGCTGAATCAATTCAAAGCCACAATCATTGATGGCAGCCACAGCAATGACTATGGCTTCCATGTGAGCTGGAGCATTGTCTTGGTGAAACAACATATCTTTACTGAGTTTCCAATGGGGCTTGACCATAACATTTTCTCTTAACTGCCTAAGAAGTGAAGCAGGCCATGACCTTCCCAGCTGACAGAACAGTATTTGCTTTCTTTGGCGGGGGTGAGCAAGGGTGCTTTCATTGTTAGACTGTTGTTTGGATTCTGGGGTGAAATGATGGACCCATGTTTCATCAATAGTCACAAACTTCAGCAGAAATGGATCTGTCTAAAAAAAGGTTCAGATTAGAATGCGACATACTCTGTCTTGTGTGCTTCTGATCAACTGTCAGCAGTCTGGGTACCCAATGGGCTGAGATTTTTTTCTCATAACCAGATCTTCCGTAAGAATGGAGTGACTCTTTCATGAGAAATCCTAACAGTATTAGCTAAGTATCTCACTGTAACTCGTCTGTCACCAATAAGCATATCATGGATTTTAGTGACTATTTTGGGAGTTGCCAAAGTAACAGGCCTTCTTGAACGGGGGTTATCCTGAAGGCTCTCCCTGCCATTCTTAAATTCTTTCACCCATCTTTTTATTGTAGCATATGAAGGGGCATTCTTGACCAGTGTTGCAACCATATCATTATGAATAGCTTTAGTTGTTAGACCATTTTTATGCAAATATTCAATTACCACTCATTCAGTGATTTGTCCGTTTTGCAAAAGTCAAGTCCCCTTTTTAAATTTAATGTGAAACCACTTCGACATGAACTGATCAAATAACACAGACTGTTGGTTACATAACTGTAAACAGTCAAGGAATAATACTGCTGAAAAAAGGCAGCTATATTTTATTGAATAAAGAGATAAAACATCTAATTATCACCAAACTACCCACCTTATCTGTTTCTCTGTCTTCAACGTAAACTTTGCTGTCATTAAATCTAATTTCCCCTCATCAGGCCTCTACCTGTAAGGAGGCCTAAGTCACCAAGGATTTCTTATCTTAATCTGCTAAGAGTCATTGAATTTGAATCCTTCAATACAAACTCAAAATTTATCAATCATCCCTTGTACAGCGAAAATGTGGTGAGACTACAGAGACATGAGGCCTCTGTTCAGATACTATGGGAAAATGTTGGTTTTATTACAGGATATGTCATGCTGATTTTATTTTCTAAATGCAAATTGTAAAATGAATTTGTAGAAGTGGAGTAATTGATGATACGGGGTGAAAATTTATTAAATTAGTAATAATCATGAAAAACAAAACAAAACAAACAAAAACATAAAACTGCTGCAAAAGACCATTATGAGGTCTCAGAACCAAGCTCAAAACAATCATAGAAAATACTAAAAGCAAAATACAGGAATGTCACAGAGACTGACAGTGTCAGTTAACCCTTGTCCTGCTGAACCCGGATTTACCCTGCCTTTGCAAACAGAGTAGATCCAGATCATTTGGCTTCTGAAGAGCCAACTGATCTGGATCTGCACTGTTTGCAATTAAGTATGTGAATTTGTATCAATATCCTGGATCAAGTAATCTGATTGGCTGAAAATTAGAAGTGCGCATGGCATCCTAATTTATTCAGCATGGCAAGGGTTAAAAATATCACTTGAAGCACAAGAAAAGTAGCTAAACACTACAATACAAACATGAAGCAAGATGGTATTAAACATTACTCAAGATAAAGCAATTTTTCAACCAAAAAGTACTGATATACCGGTATTTCTGCATGAGAACTGTGGGGACTGATTAGAGGTGCCTAGCTGAGGCACTTCTAATAAGTAGCAACAACCTATGTTTTAGTGGAGAAATAAATATCATGGGGATATCCCCTCTTATCTGCAACTATGGTTATAAGTAGTGCACATTAAGTGATTATTATTTGTGCTGATTAAAAAGGGTCTATAGCCTTCATACAGAAACAGATCTATAAATTTCAGATGATAATTAACCCTTGTCCTGCTGAACCCGGATATACCCCGTCTTTGCAAACAATGCAGATCCAGATCAGTTGGCTTCTTCAGAAGCCAACTGATCTGGATCTGCACTGTTTGCCATCAAGTATGTGAATTTGTATCAACACTGGATCAAGTAATCTGACTGGCTGAAAATTGGAAGTGGGTATGGCATCTAAATTTATTCAGCATGACAAGGGTTAAGTGAGCAACATTATATGAAAATGTGTCTTTGGGCATGTGGTTACCCTGAAAGCCCATATTAGCTTGTACAGTCTAATGAGAGCCCAGTTTTATAATCATTACTTTAAGATACAGTCACGCTTAACTTTAAGGACAGATTGGAAAGTCATTTTTTTGTTTTTATATAAAAGTTGATTTTTCAATGAGCCAGATAAACATAGCTGGATATCATCTACTGGACTAATAAAAAACTATTCATTTAGATGGCATTAAATTTATTATTTAATATGTAGAAATTTTGTATCATAAGTTAAGTATTAACTCTAATGACTGATTGTGAAGCTAGGTGCAGTACTAGAATTGCACTGATTACAGAATTATTAGACACTGTCAGCTGTACAGGTCCTGAAGAGATCTGAGAATGCACAGGAGGAAATGAACCTGCACATCATACATATGCTCAAAGATGCCTTTTTACTTGAATAGCATAAAAAATATTTAAAACTGTGCCAGATACATTGTTACGGAGGATTATTTGATGATAATTTTATAGGGATAACTTTCTCCAGTTCTCCATAAAAATGTATGATGTGCATACTCAATAGAAGCACCTTGGTGAGGTGATTCAAATGAGTGCCCACAACATATGTTTTGATGGAGAAATGAGAAAAAATATCCAGACTTATCACCAAATACTCCTCCTTAAAAACTCCTCTGGCTTACCAAGAAAACAGAGCTGTGCATTTCAATTAAACTGTCTCCAAAGGAAGGAAATAATTTGAATGAAAGGGTGAGGTTTGCTGGGACAAAAAAGAAATAGAGTGGACTCTCCCTATCTCAAACACTGATTACACAGGCTACTGCTTAAGTCAAACAAAATGAAGAGTAATATGTTTGGTTTGCTATACATTTCTTACATTTCTACTATTTTTGTCTCAAACTACTGTTACCTCAAAACAAAAATTCTAGTCTGGAGATAGTGAGAGTCAACTGTAAATCACTTATTTCTCATACATAAATTTCACCTGTAGAGTGCAAACAATTAAGGATGTAAAGCAGAAAGCAGTACAATTGTTACTTGTCCCTGTGACAAGTTGGCCTGTCTAGCAAAATATGATTTTATAGCATACAGATAAATAAGCTGATAAGCATCTGGTCTTGGTCTTCAATAATTGTTTAGCAGGAAAATAATGAATTCCTATAGCTGGACTCATATATTATTTTAATACCATATTTACCCTAATGGAGACATTAAGGGGAAATTATACACTTTCAGGGGAGGCCAACTCTGTAAAATCATGTTTGCCTACATCTGAAAAGGGTCTACTCTACAAGGAAAGAATTTGCTCCCCCTGGGAGCAAATTCTTTCCTTGAAGAGCAGACCTCATTTAAGCAGGGACTTGCAGGAAAGGAAACTGGAAGTCACAAAATTTGTCTCCCTTGTAAAAATTGGCTGAAAACTTGGAAACGTAGCCAGTCCCCCTAAAAATCAGGATAAAAGCCCTTGGAGAGTATACTCGTACCAAGATAAACATTTTCTTAACTGTCTATGAAACAAACTTATTAAGAGTACTTGATCATTAATTACCCAGCCAATACAATTCTAATATGCTCATCAAGAGCTGCCAGAGGACAGCGTAGATCACCTGAATCATGCTTTCCCTCTACAAACTTGAATCAAAAACTATAAGAATTTTTTTCTATGTCTGTGACCTTGACATCCCCATGTGGGTTGGAATGGTACAGCATAGACTTTCAGATCAGTACTATTATTATGGTAAGAATGGACTACTTCCATCCAGCAGTTCCAGCAGTTTTTTTAAAAACTTTAACCAAAAACTTTTACCGATGCCAACACCGAGCCATGGTGACTGCTATAGCTACATGTATAACTTTACTTTTGTACAGGCAAGCTTAATGTTAACTAGAGTTTTGACAGCAGCAACAGCACAAAGGTAGTACATGTGTATATGCTAGACAGTGTCTTACCTCATGTATTATATCATCTTTCTGAAATAATTCAGGTTTGTTAGAAACTTTTAAGTAATATAGCAATTATCCTATATAAATGGATACTGTAAAATCTGCTAAATTTTAAACCAGTCCACCCATCAGATTAAGCTACTTAGCAATACACTACAACTGCTTTATAACACTACTGCTGGGATACAAAACAAAAATCATGTTAACTAAATAACCTTGTTGTAGCCAAACAAAAATATAGATTATATAGAAAAATGACCATAAATGGTCATTTTTCTATATAATCTGTACCTTTTTGTTTCAATATTTAAATTCATCTTATAAAGAGGATCCAGTGTATAACACAAAAGTGATTATTGGCAGGAAGTGAAGACCCTTAGCGGATTGGGCCCAGTTGTTCAAAACATTGTTAGCTTAACAAGCTTGGTAGTGGTCAAAATGTTAACTGTTCTAGCAAGTACTATATCTAATTCACAAGTATTTTGCTGAAAAAATGTGAGTAGCTTTTGCAAATGCAAAAGCTACTCACATTTCTTCAGCAAAGAAAATTAGCGTATATGCCATATTTAATGATCAAAGTTTTAATGATACGTTAATTAACGACATTGTTAGCTTTGAACAACTGGGCCCTGATCTATTCGCAGTCTGGTCTTATACTCTCTTTTTTCCAAGGCATATCTGTCCAAATACACTGGAATCTATTTACAATACATTATAAGACGGTTTGGATATAAAACAATTTAAATGAGATCCCATAAGTGTTGTATCCAAACAAAAAAATTAAATGTATAGATTATATAGAAAAATGACCATATATAAACTATATATTTTTGTTTGGATACAACACAGTTGTTCAGCTAACATGGTTTTCACTTTGCATCCCAGCAATCATGTTATAAAGAGGTCATGGTGTGTTTAGGGTAAATATGGTAGGTACAAATATTTAAAACCTCCTTACCATATGGGCAATGCCAAGCGAAAATGTGTCTTCGAAAATGTGCAAAATGATCAGATTCAGATTCATCCCACGCATGCGCAAAATCTCATACAGGCATTTGCTTTCCATTGATACATTCTAAAGTGTCAAATGATTCTGTTAGCTGACAGCAAAGGCCTTGATCAGGGCCCAGTTGTTCAAAGCGTTGTTAGCTTAACAAGCTCGTTAAGGGTCATTTCGTTAACTGTTTTAGTGGATTCAATATATAAAATTCTGATACTTTTTGCTGAAAAGATGTGAGTAGCTTTTGCAAAAGCTACTCACATTTTTTCAGCAAAAAATTTCAGCAGATTTGCGTATCACTCAATATAAATTTTAACGAATCGTTAACTAACGAAGTCGTTAGCTTTGAACAACTGGGCCCAGATTATATGGATGCTGAGGCTGTTCTGGGTCTTCAATGTCCACATATGCCCAAAGACATGTTTTTGCATGGCCCAGTCCATATAACTCTAGAAAGCACCAATTTTTTTTCAGTCACTGTTTTCTACACAAAAACATGTATTGTAGGTATGGTAAATGTCCTAAAATTTCGAACACTTTACTCCATACATTTTTGCCTACATTTTGCTTTTCATGCAGTTATTTCTTGAATTGCTTAGTGGAAAGGCAAAAAGTGTAGACCCTGATCTGACTGCTCCTTCAGGAGCAGTCTGATCTGGGTCTGCACTGTTTGCATATGCCATTTTGTTGGCAACTTTGGTGTACGAAATTTTAGGACATTTAGCGTACTTGTTTAGAAGAGTCTTGAGAAGGTGCTTCTAACAGTAACTACAACGTATGAGCCAAAACTAGAGAAAATATACCATCTGACATGTGCACCCAGTGCAGTCTGATCAGAGTCTTCATTGTCCAAATAAAGAAACTTTGCATCCTTGGGTATACGAAATGTACATGGTGAAGAGTCTGGTCGGACTGTGTGAATGTGCAGGCTGATCTGAATATTTGTTGTCTGCACATGTCCTTGAAGGTATGTTTTCTGACATTATGCTTCGTGTTTTTGTGCGCTGCGCAATAAAAGCACCACAGTCATGAGCTGAATTCCGCGTCAAGTTGGATCTGAATCCAGGACCCTATGATCTTGTCCATAGGACTAACCATCCAGCCATCTGGACAATTCTATCTAGATGTATTCATTCTTCCTGCATTAAGAGAGCACCTACTTTAATAACTGAGCCGGCCTCGGTGGCTCAGTTGGATGCGCCGTCTGACTGGAGACCAGGAGGTCGCGGGTTCAACCCCCGCCGAGGTCGGCAACATTCTTTCGTGGAGATTGATCATGAAATATTTTCTACGGTCATTCTCTCCCTTCCGCTGATTCAAGAAGGGCAGTTGTCAGTTTCTGGCAAAAGAATGTGCACAATACTGGTTAACCGCTTAGAGGACTAAGCCTGCCCAGTAAACGTGTGGTTAGGTAAACTGACCGCGCTCGACATGACCCCACTGGGTTGACTGGGCAGTAAAACCTCAACACAAACAAACTTTAATAATTAGACTATATTTTTTTGCACTCCTTTTAGCTAACTGATCTTTTTACATAGATTTGATTGTATTTTCTGGGAAATATTTTTGAAGGACAGTTCATTCTGCTTTAATTCAACATGCTAAGCATTAACTCTTTGCATGCTGGGTAATTTTGCATGCTTTTTTGTTGTCTGTGGATTTTTTTTTTCAAATTTACTTTTTCAAAAATGACCTTTCACGAATAACATCAGAGTGTCAGATAGTTTTGATCCAGATCAGGCTCAACATTTTGTCGAGACTGATCTGAGTCCAAACTGTTTGCAGAGATTATCGGCAGACGACAAATGTTGTCACTAGCGGGGAAAGAGTTAAGACAATAATAAAAATATAGCTACGCATTCAGATAATAATAAAAAGACTCAGCTGATGATGATGATGGTTTCTAATTTTACGTCCCTTTCAACATTATTTAAGTCCTATGAGATGATGAAAGGGTGATAATGAAAGGCTCTGTGCAATCAAGTGCCATACAGACATGAGCTGAATTCCGTCTCCAGCAGGATTCAAACTCAAGACCAAGTGATCCAAAGAAGGGAGAACTAGCCACTCGGCCACCTGATACTTACTTAAGGACTCAGCTAAGCCTGCACATTCATGCAGTCTGATCCTCAGGGCCCGGTTGTTCAAAGCTAACGACGTCGTTAGTTAACGATTCGTTAAAATTTACATCATTTGATGCGCAAAATATGCTGTAATTTTTTGCTGAAAAAATGTGAGTAGCTTTTGCAGTGCATAAGCTACTCACATTTTTTCAGCAAAAAATATAAGAATATTGTATATTGAATCCGCTAAAATAGGTAACAAAATGACCCTTAACGAGCTCGTTAAGCTAACGACGCTTTGAACAACTGGGCCCAGATATTCTTAGCTGATTCAAAGGCTGATCTGAGTTTCAATGGGTGTGCATTATCAGGTACATTTTCTCACTCATACATTACCTGTCTATAATCCATGATCATTTTTAGAATTCTTTCAATGTTGAAAAATGTATAGATGCCCACGATTATTGTCATAGATTTCCAAATAAAACTTTCAGCATTTATTTCATCTCCAGCCAATTCCAGGGCCTATAATGAAATACAGTAGACAGCAATGGCATGAGAAAATACACTACAAAATGTCTGAACACAGAGTGCCAAATAAGAGGGGGTACCAGGTAAATATTTTTCTTGATTCTCCACGAAAACATATGCTGTGGGTACTCATATGCTGTGCGGCCTCAAGGTGCTTCCAAATGAAAACCTGTAACATATGTAGGTACTGTACTTCAAAATTAATGGAACACATGTTCTCATGGAGAAAGAAGAGAATATATTTATCTAGATACTATAAATGGTCATTTTTTCCATATAATCTATACATTTTTTTGTTGAATACAACACTTGTGGGGTCCATCTTTAAATTGTTTTACAGTCGACTCTCATTATCTCGACCTCGCTTATCTTGAATAACCTCTTATCTCAAAGTGAAAATCTTGTCCCTGTTTTAACATGGAAATCTAACAACAGTTAACAAAGTATTGTGGAAAAGAGAAGAAATTGCTCCTCAGGAGTAATTTCTCCTCTTTTCCACGATATTTTCAATACATCTCTAACTTAATGAGTCAAATTACATATTCATTTGTTTAATGTGGTTGTCCAATTTATCGTTTTCCTCAATTTAGCAAATCTGATATGTCGAGGTACGGATATTTCGAAGTGTTTCAGAGAGTCCCTTGGAATTCGAGATAACGAGAGTCGACTGTATATCTGAAACAGGCTTATAATGAACTGCCTTATAAAGAGGTTTCAATGAACCACTCTTATCTGGAAATACACAAATTTTCTCAGTTAGCTGCTTAACCCATTGTAGACTGAATGAACTTACCCACACTATATATTGGAAGAGTCCAATTTAAAGTTTAGGTACATTGTAGGTCAGGCCATGAGATTTAGATATTCCTAGAGAAAAATGGCTAAACTGTTTGCAAACAGTGAAGACCCTGATCAGACGCTGCATTCTGCGGTGTCTGATCTGGGTCTGCACTGTTTGCCATTTACCATTTTAGGGGTCTCCCTACTACAATGGGTTAAAGACTAATATAATTCTCTACAAAAGATTTCATAGCTCCAGATAAGAGTGGTAAATGGACAAATATTTCTCCACAATAACAGATGCTATTGGCTCTTGGACAGACAGGAAAAATGTCTAAACTTGTGATAATGGAATATTAGCACACTTGTTTGGTTATTGTTCACTGAATACTGGATAAGGCACGTTTTCAATTTAAACGTATTCATAACATTTTTTCTGATTTCTCCTTAAAAACACACGTTATATAGTGTTAAGTAAAGGGGAAGTTGTGATTTCTAAGATGGACATCTGGCGGCCATTTACATGTAAATAGACAGTCTGGAACTGTTTTCAAGGAGACACATCAAGGGGTTTAGAAGAATCCATATGGTAAGTTTCAACAAAATTCTTCCACCGGTTATGGAGGAGATGCGATAGCGGAAAAAATCCAAGATGGCCAAAGAGGGCCATATCTGTCTATGGACCTGAACCAAATTCCAGCAGGGACAATGAGACCACTTGGAGAACATCCCAGACAAATTTTGAAAAAATCTGAACAGTGGTCTTGGAGGAGATGCGATAACAAGATTGTTACGGTTTAAGTAAAAGGGAAGTCGCAGTTTCTAGGATGGGCATCTGGCAGCCATATTAGTTGATGGACCAGAATTGTTTTCTCGGTGACCAGCTAGGGGTTGACAGGAATCCATATGCAAAGTTATGATGAAATTCCTCCTCTGATTACGGAAGCGATGCGATAACAAGAAAATTCCAAGATGGCTGTAGGCCATATTTGTTGGTAGACAGGAACCAATTTTGGGCATGCCCAATGAGGTCACTAGGGGAACATCCCATACAAGTTTCGAAAAGAATTTGGCCAGAGGTCTCGGAGGAGATACGATAACGAGATAGTTATAGTGTTAAGTAAAAGGGAAGTTGCAAATTCTAAGATACATGTAGCTGTCTGGTGATATATAAGTTGATGGATTGGACTCTTTTTCAAGGAGACACAGCAAGGGGTTGAGAGGAATCCCTATGCAAACTTTTGGTTGAATTCCTCTACTATCGGTAATTACAGTGGAGCTGCAATAATGAGAAAAATCACAGATGGCAGACGGCAGCAATATTTGTTGATGAACCGGAATCAAATTTGGGCGAGCATTAATAGACCATCAGGGGAACATAGCTGACAAGTTTTGAAAAAAATCTGACCAGTGGCCTTGCAGGAGATGTGATAACGAGTTTGTAACAGTGTTAAGTTAAGTAAAGAGGAAGTCACAATTTCTAAGATGGCCATCTCATGGCCATATTAGTTGATGGACAAGAATTATTTTCACCAAGACACATCAAGGGGCTCAGAGGAATCCATATGCAAAATTTTGATTAAATTCCTCCACTGTTTATGGAGGAGATGTGATAACTAGAAATATCCAAGATGGCTAAAGGCCTTATTTGTTGACGGACCAGACCCAAATTTGGGCTTGCACTATTAGACCACCAAGGCAACATCCCAGACAAGTTTTGAAAAAATCTGATCAGTGGCCTCGGAAGAGCTGCAATAATGAGCCTTCGAGGAGATACAATAATGAGATTGTAAACAGTGTTAAGTAAACAAGAAGTTGCAATTTCTAAGACGGTAGCCATATTTGTTGACAGACCAAATTTGGACCACCAGGGGAACACCCCCGACAAATTTTGAAAAATCTGACCAGTGGTCTTGGAGGATATGAGATAACAAGAAATTGTTTACAGACTGACATATGGACTGACGCTGGCCATTGCCCATGTGGGATAAGCTCTACCTCTGGTAGAGCTACTTCTGGTAGAACGAAAAAAGGACTTGTAATGCATTACATTTGCCGAAACAGCAGTGTACTGTAACATTATATTTCAATGTAATCAACTCCATGTCTGCCTATTTGGGTAAATATAGGCGACATCAAAACATTACCCTTGTAACCTATTCCCTCTAAGCATTCAGACTGACAGTGTAGATCCAGATTAGATAATACAGACTGCAGCATCTGATCATGGTCTACACATTTTGCCACTCATTCAGCAGTTTTAAGACATGTTAGCATGTAGCAAACCGAAGTTCAACTTTTAGGACAAGTGAGGTAAAAAGATAAGTACAAATATTACATGAACTGTATGCATCCTAATTATTGGGATATCTCAACTCCTTACCATACTTCTCCTCTAATATGAAAATGGCCTGTTCCACTACCAACTGATGTGTTTAAAATATTGCTGGACAAGGGGCACATAGACTAGACCCTGATCAGTTGCTGTCTTATACGGAATCTGATCTGGGTCTACACTGTTTGCCCAGGCCTGTCTGTCCCAACACTTGGGGTAATTACGGTAAATACAGCAAATTAAGTAATGCAACTGTATGCCAAGTTTTAATATTTACAGATGATATTTTAAAATATTTTTTGTCATATTTCCCAGAAAACAGGGTTTGATAATTCACATGAATCATCCTAAAGGATATGATCTGCTTGGAATGTCAAGGCCTATTTTCTGGGAAAAACAGGAAAACATCACTCCAGTCATCTGATGACTTTATCATGAGGGTAAACTCATAGGTCCAGATTAGACACTTTTTTCAACTGAAAAGTAGATACTGTATTTGGCCTAATTACCGCACTCTGCACTTAGATTTTTCAAAATTACTGAACAAACTTGTAGTAAAATATCAACCTAATAAGGGCACTCTTTAAAGAAAGATCAGCAGAGGACTTAAGTAGCGTATTTAATGATGCTAATGCAATATTACTTTCTGATTTTCATTATAAAAACATATGTTGTGTGTACTTATTTGAATTGCCTCTTGTTGAGGCAATTCAAATGAGTTCTCACAACATGTTTTTAAAAAGAAGTAGATAAAAGTACACTGACTCAGACTGTAATCTAAAGGCTACTTATTTGCTTTACTGTGCGTTTATAGAAGCATGTGCGGTAATCAGGTCAACTACAGTAGTTTTCTTATTGCGCCACATAAATATACATGTATGTTGTAGGCACTAATTAAAAGTGCCTCAATGAGGCACTTCTAATTAGTACTCACAACATATATTTCTGTGGATTTTTTACTTCTCTAGGAAAAAAAAACATGTATGTTCTTGATGTCTTTCCAAGGTGCTGCTAATGAGTACCCACAAACTATGTTTTCAAGGAGAAATAAGAAAAAATACCATGTGGATACCCCCTCTTAACTGTACATAGGTCTAGATAAGAGTGGGTATCAGGTAAATAGTTTTCTTATTTCTCGATGAAAACATATGTTGTGGGTACTCATTAGAAGTGCCTTGATGAGGCACTTCTAATGAGTACCCACAACATATGGTGAGGCACTTCTAATGAGTACCCACAACATGTTTTCGTCGAGAAATAAGAAAAATATACCGGTAGTTACTTTTGGGTTGAAAAAAGCACCTTATCAACATCTATGACTGGAGCTATGTTAACGATAATAAAACTTTTGTACCTCTGGTATAAGAAAGAGTAAACTACTGCCACAGAGTGTGCCAACCGCTAAAGCAATCATATAAATAAGTATTTTCTTGTAGATAGAATGATGTATGAATGGTAGAACCACTAGACCTCCTAGTGAACACAGGTTGATGGCAGTAACAAACAAAATACCATAGCCCCATGCTGAAAATAAAACAACATATATATACACAATAAATTAATAAATCGGGCAAAGACAGAAACTTGCAGAGGAAGGCATGTGCTGAACAATCAGTAGAATGTACTTCAGACAGCACATGTATACAGATGTAGGTTTTATGAAAAACAGTAAATCTTCAAAGACTTGAACACCGATGGTTTGTTTACCATGGCTGACTCGTTTTTAGTCCCTAGGAAATTCTTCATATATTTGAAGAAAACAAATATTCATGGATATTTTTTTTTTATTTTATCATAATTTCATTGAGGTGTTTCTAATGAGTACATTCAACATGCCGTTTTTTTTAAATACAGGATCGAAAAAGACATCGCCATATTATCCCCATTTGCCTCATGACAGAAAACAACAGAAAATGTAGCTTCCAGTATGTGCACCCACAGCAAAGATTGGGATCACCCTGCAGGCTTGCACAGTCATGATCAGTCTTTTGATGGCTAAGGCTCCAAGTTTTTTTCAGGCAGAGGTTTACCCTGAGTCTTTGCAGGATATACAGGTCTGAGGATACAATCTCGCATGGCAGCTCAAATGTTTTCACCTCAAAAGCATGCCAATTATCCAGTATCTCACCTAAAAATTCATTTTGTCCTAAGTATTCTGACACCTTATCTACTTACCATACTTGCACTGGTCTAGATAAGAGTGGGTATCAGGTAAATATTTTTCTTATTTCTCCATGAAAATATACAACAGAAGTGCCTCGGTGAGGCGCTTCTAATATGTTTTCTTGGAGAAATAAGAAAATTATTAACCTAATACCCACTCTTATCTAAACCAATGGCATGATGGGTTTACACGGTTTGCTCAGGTCCCCCTGTCCAACTACTTGGGGTAAATATGCATAGCTCCAGATACGGCACTTTTTTACAGAAAGGTATTGCTATTTCCTTATTTCTCCATGAAAACATATGGTGGAGGTAATCATTAGAAGCACCACTCCCAGGCACTTCTAATGAGTACCCACAAAATATGGTTTTGTGCAGAAATAATAAAAATAACATGCAGACACCACCTCTTATCTGAAACTATCTGACATGTGATTTTCACCATAAAATACTGACTGTTTGTACTCTCTGAGTATTACTATTAGAAATGTACCTAATGACCCAGTGAAGGCTCATATCAGCCTCTTTATATGTATCTCCATGTCTG
Source organism: Anodontia alba (assembly GCA_964016985.1). Taxonomy (NCBI): domain Eukaryota; kingdom Metazoa; phylum Mollusca; class Bivalvia; order Lucinida; family Lucinidae; genus Anodontia; species Anodontia alba. The sequence continues at coordinate 39,442,214 of OZ024834.1, forward strand.
TTGTCTGCCTGAAGAACCCTTAACCCTTAAAACGCCAAGAAAACCTGCATCTGAAAATGTCGTCTGTTTATGTCGTCTGCTGAATATTCTTTCGAACTTTTCAAACCTACATGTATTTTTGCATACAGGCAAACAGTGTGGACCCAGATCAGACTGCTCCTAAAGGAGCAGTCTGATCTGGGTCTACACTGTTTGCAGAAATGACTTTTAAAGTAACTGGCAGAAGACAAAGCAGATGACAATAGTTGTGATTGGCGCTTTAAGGGTTAATACACCAGCTGACCTATATATACATGTACATACATAGCTCCAGATAAGAAGGGAGCATTCACAAAATATTTTTCTTATTTCTCCATGAAAATAAAATGATGTGGGTACTCATTAGAAGCTCCTTGCTGAGGCTTCTAATGAGCACCACTACATATGTTTTCATGAAGAAATAAAATAAAATATCATTACTTATCGGCTAAAAAAAAAGCTCCATATTTGGAGCTATGTATACAGAGGAGCTGCATCACGGAGCTGCATCACTAGCTCTCTCCCACTGACCTTGTTTTCCTTGACTAGAAATTTGGCAGTTTGTACCTAAAAACCTTGTTCTGGAATCTGGACCCTCAAAAGTTAGGGGCAAAGGTCCTAAGTGATGCATACATGTACATTGTCAACCCAAAATTAATTTTATTTATCAACGGCTCTGTATTTTAATCTATTCTTGGTCTAAAGGGCAAGAATTATCAATATTTGGGCAATAGTGAACCCTTAAAGCACTAAGAACATTGTAGCAGACAGCATTCCAAAATAGATTTTAGTTTTCAGAGAAAATAAGACTTGACATTTCATGTAAATTGTCAGCTTAGCAGACAATTTACATAAAATGTCAAGCCTTATTTACTCTGAAAAAAGAAAAAAGTTTTTCAAAGTGTTTTCAGCTATAGATGCGATTAGCGCTTTTAGAGTTATCCATCTCTTTAAAACAACAAACCTCTAAATTTTATTGAAGGACTGGGACCCTCAATTGAGGGAAAACCCTGCAACGTTCCTGTGCCCTTCTGGCCTAGTTTCATTCCTTATTACAACAACTAACATTCTGGAGTTATCCTCTTTAAAAACATCAAACATCTAAATTTTATTAAAGGACCCCATAACTCCATTAGTGAGTCACTGGGACCCTCAATTTAAAACCTTGAGTGAAACCTTGCAATGTCCGTGTGCCCTTCTGGCCTAGTTTCATTCCTTATTACAACAACTAACATTCTTGTGAACACTTCATGAAAATCAATCAAAAATAAAAACATAAGTGATGTTTATCCTATGTGCCTTCAGGGCAAGGGTTATTAATCTGACATACCTCTTCATTTATTGATACATGTACTTGATACTCAAAATGTTGCCCTCATTTTGGTTGTCAATACAAAATTGTCCAGCACCTCTCTGAGTCTGCCCCCCAATCTTTTTGTGGAACCGGTATTTGATGCACAAAATTACATTTACATGGTGCAAAAATAACAAAAACCTCTTCCTGAATATCATATTTACTAAAGCTGTCACAATTAATCGGATCATCGATTAACTGGTCGATAAATTTCGCAAAAATGATTATTATTACAGATTTGCTAATAATCAATTATTATTATAATCAGTTACTTTATGGTATTTACCCTTAGTATTCAGACACCTCAACTCCTTACCATACTTTATCTGAAATTTGAACAAGTACAATTTACTACCCAATGCTGTGTCTAAAAATAACTGGATGAGTGGCAAACAGTGTAGACCCTTATAAGATGCTCCATTTTGCGGGCATCTCATCTGGGTCTACACTGTTTGCTCATGCCTGTCTGACAAATACATGTACATACAATAAAGTATAACATATGGTAAGAGTCATGCTCAGACAGACAGGTAAAATTATGACCAAATCTTCAGTGATTACTAATCAATTATCGATCACAATGGCAGGACTGATAATCAATTACCTTTTCAGCTCTGATTAGCCAGCCTTAATACATGTAGTTACCCTAAGTATTGGGACTGGCAAGCCTGAGCAAGCAGATTTGATGCCACAGAACATGTAGCGTCAACAGCATATAGCTTAAATGGAAAAATATTGAATACATCCCGAAAACATGCCTATATAATTTTGACCCCCATAAACCCCACTTTTATATGGTAAAACTGGGGTTTACAGGGGTATACCTTATATTTCTTATTTCTGCTCAAAACATAGATTGTGGGTACTCGTTAGAATTGCCTCGTCGAGGCGGTTCTAACAAGTACCCACAATCTATGTTTTGAGCAGAAACATGAAAAATATCAAAAATTTTTATCTGATTTTTTTCATTTTTTGGTGGTAAAATTTCCAATATATTTGAATAGGCCAGTTTTCGTAATGTCTAATGAGTACTTACAACATATGTTTTCATGGAGAAAGAAGAAAAATATCATTTGGATACCCACTCATATCTGGTGCTATGATAAGCATCTACAATGTTTGCAACTCACATAGCAGTTTTAGATACAACATCAAGTAAACTGGGCCCAGTTGTTCAAAGCTAACGACATTGTTAGTTAACGATTCGTTAAAATTTACATCGAGTGATATGCAAATATGCTGAAATTTTTTGCTGAAAAAATGTCAGTAGCTTTTGCAGTGCAAAAGCTACTCACATTTTTTCAGCAAAAAATATCAGAATATTGTATACTGAATCCGCTAAAATAGTTAACGAAATGACCCTTAACGAGCTCGTTAAGCTAATGACGCTTTGAACAACCGGGCCCTGGACATGTGCTAACTTTAGGACAAATACGGAAAAGAATTAGCAAGTCCCAATATCCAGGGCATAGCACTTGAAAAGATGCTTTTTTTTTGCTACCCAAAGGTATTAATTTTTTTCCTACACAAAAATGTTTGTCTTAGGTACTCATTAGAAGCACCTCGGTGTGGCACTTCTGATGAATACCCACAACATGTGTTTTCATGAAGAAATATTTACCTGATACACCTCTTATCTCGACCTATGTACATGATGTAAAGTAAATAATGATGATGATGTTTGGTGTTATAACGCTTGCCTTGCTGAATAAATTAAGATGCCGCGCCCACTTCTAACTTCCAGCCAATCAGATTACTTGATCTGGATTTTTGATAGAAACACATATTTAAGACAAACAGTGCAGATCCAGATCAGTTGGCAACTGATCAGTCAGGATCATAACTTCTACAAGTTATTTTTTTAACTCAAAAGAGTTACAAATTTTGCTACAATTTGTGAATTGAACTCGTTTCAGTTACTTTTTTTATTTGTGCCATTTTTTCACCTTCTGATTGTAGACTTACAGCAATTTTCATGGGCAAGTGGTTAATTTTGTATGAAAGATCTGTTACATAACTTTATTATCAAGTAATAAAATTTGAAGTTAATGAAAAAATATATTTTTTAACTTACATGTACTTGGGTTATTTTCAAAATATTTACAAATTTCAGAAATAACCTAAATAAGTTAAAACCTTCTGCCAAAGTTAACTCTTACACTTTGGAAGGGAGGTTCTTTAGTAGAATTTTAATTTAACAAAGTTATAAATCTTCTCAAAGTTTAACCTTTAGAAGTTATGCTCCTGACTGCTGATCTGGATCTACACTGTTTGCTAAGACAGAGCATGTCCTGTTCAGCAAGAGAAAGGTTAAGTCCCTTTCAACATTAAGTTTGTTTGTGATGAGGTTTGCGGCCCAGTCAACCCAGTGGGGTCATGTCGAGCGTGTTGAACATTATTTTAAGTAATACTGAGATGATGGAAGGGTGATAATGGAAGGCTCTGGGCAATGAACCACTATACATGTACATCATGAGCTGAATTCTGCTTCCTGTGGGCTTCACTCGAGACCTTGTGACACCTGGACACTTTTTTAGGGTAAACAAAGTACTCCTTTTATCTGGACCTACATTGTACATGTATGTGTCTACCAGGGTTGTGGAATTATCAAACTTTATTACTTGTTAACAAACAAGTAAATGCTCAAAGCCCACTTGTCCAAAAAAGATTTACTTACTGGAAAAGAATTATAGACTTTTTTCTTATTTCTCATAGAAAACATATGTTGTGGGTACTCATTAGAAGTGCCTCAGTGAGCCGCTTCTAATGAATACCCACAAGCCACAATAAATGTTAATTATCTTCAAGAAATAAGAAAATTTACTGAAGCACTTCCAACGAGAACCCACAACATAAAAATGTATGTTTCCTTCAAGAAATAGGAAAATTTACTGAAGCACTTTCAACGAGAACCCACAACATACAAATGTATGTTTCCTTCAAGAAATAGGAAAATTTACTTAGACACTTCCAACAAGTACCCACAACAGATGTTTTCTTCAAGAAATAAGAAAATTATACATGTATATCTCATAATCTGGATACTCTTTTTAGCTAGAGCTATGAAGTCCTTTACCCAGGATATATAAAGTGAAACTTCTTACTTGTTCTCAGGGAAATGGGACAAGCTGGACAAATCTAATAGCCCTGGCCCAGTTGTTCAAAACTAACGATGTCGTTAGTTAACGTATCGTTAAAACTTTGATCATTAAATATGGCATATACACTAATATTTTTGCTGAAAAAAATGTCAAATTTTTCAGCAAAAATAACCGTAAATTAGATATTGCACTTACCAGAAAAGTGAACATTTTGACCACTAACGAGCTTGTTAAGCTAACGATGCTTTGAACAACCGGGGCCTGGTGTATACACTAACCTTCTGCAGATGACACGGCACGATGAGTATGATGCTGTGTCTTGGTTTCTTCCACATGTTCCATGCAAGAACTGTTCTCATACTGGTGAATAAGTAAAGCTGACAAGGTGGATAACTCCGTGGCAGAAACGGTCTGAGAATCAACCAGTCCAGACAGCTCCAGAACATCAGCAGGTGAAAGACACTGGAAAATAATAGAGAAATACATCACAAAAACATACCTATACAATTTTGACCCCCTTAAACCCCACTTTATATAGTAAAACTGGGGTTTACAGGGGTATACATTATTTTTCTTATTTCTGCTCAAAACCATAGATTGTGGGTACTCGTTAGAACCTCCTCGCCGAGGTGGTTCTAACGAGTACCAACAATCTATGTTTTGAGCAGAAATATGGAAAATATCAGAAATTTTATCTGAAAACTTTCAGTTTTTAGTGGTGAAATTTTCAATGTATTTTGAATAGGCGTGTTTTCGTAATGTAACCCTTTCAACCCTGAGTTTCTTACATGGACTCTTCCATCTCTTAATTTGAACACATTCATTTTTACAAATAGAGGTTTCATTCAAAAATCAATAACAGAATGGCAAACAGTGTAGATCCTGATGACATGAGCCATCTCATCTGGATTTGCAAGTTGTTTGCAAAGGTACAACGTATCTGTATTGGTCTGTAGGAATGAATGGGTTAAAATATGATCTATACACTCTAATAGTGCACTCGAGTTGGGAACTGGCCAGTTTCATAGTCTATCATCAGTTTTGTAAAATCAACTGATCATACATGTAGACTAATAGTTGACTAGTAGATTAGAAAAATCTATTCTTATTTTAGCCCTCTTCCAGGTATTTACTCAGAGCTCCAGAAAGGTGGATATCCACATACATTGGCCTCTCATTATCTTGAAGTCCAACACCAAATGACAAACAATTTATTTTTCAAGGATGGCCACAGTGCTAGCAACATCTTAAGAGAAAGAAGTAAATACAAGTTGAAGTATGAAAGCAATAAATTAGTAAACAAACCAAAACCATGTGAAAATACATGTAAATATGATGCGCAATGATCCATAACCAAAATCCTGCCCCTAACATCAAAAGGGAAAGAAGTAAAGGTATCCAGACATACATTATTCATAGAACAACAAGATTCCTATTTGTTGTCTGACCAGCTTAGCCAGATCCAGAATCTGCCTAGCCAAATAGGAATTCTTATTTGGACTAAAATCTGGCTAAACTAAATATTAACTTAGCCGGATCCGGAATCTGCCTAGGCCAAATAAGAATTCCAATTTGGCCTAGTCAGATTCCGGATCTGGCCAAATTCCTACATGTATTTGGACTATGACATATGCATTGTCTTTAAGACCTTCCCAATTATTTAGATTATCACGGCTCCTGATTACATGTAGGTGTTTTGTTTTTTTTAACTGAAAAGTATTGATATTTGGCTTGTATTGCCACAAAAATATATGTAGTGGGTATTCATTAAAGTGCCTCGGTGAGGCACTTCTAATGAGTACTAATAACATGAAGTTTCAATTGAGAATAAGATATTTATCAGGATACCCCTCTTATCTGGAGCTACAAAGTCTGGAATTATTGTGAAATCTCTTAACCCTTGCCATGCTGAATAAATTAAGAATAAGATGTCACACCTATTTCTAATTTTTAGCATCAGATTACTTGATCCAGGTTATTGATACAAATTCAAATACTAAACAACAAACAGTGCAGATCCAGATCAGTTCAAAAGCTAACTGATATGCATCTACACCGTTTGCAAAGACAGGGCATATCTTGTTTCAGCAGAGCCAGAGTTAAAGTACATATGTAAAGGAATCAATAAGGCAGATACACATGTTGTGCCAGTACTTTTCTGTGAGACACTGCAGATAGGTTAAGATAAGAGTGGGTATCAGGTAAATATCTTCCTTATTTCTCCATGAAAACATATGCTGTGGGTACTCATTAGAAGCACCTCTAAGGTGCTTCTTATGAGTACCTACAACATACATTTTTGTGGAGAAATACGAAAAATATCAATTCTTTTGGGTTGAAAAAAGGATCTTATCAAGAGCTATGAGGCTGTATCTTTAAAATCTTTACTACTTGTGTAATTATGGCAAAAGACAGGCTTTCCACATTACACAGCTTACCACATTTACCCTAAATATTCAGACACCTTACAAAGATCCATCACGAAAACACACCTATATTGTTTTGACCCCCTTAAACCCAACTTTTATATAGTAAAACTGGGGTTTACATTACTTTTCTTATTTCTGCTTAAAAACATAGATTGTGGGTACTCGTTAGAACCGCCTTGCTGAGGCAGTTCTAACGAGTACCCATAATCTATGTTTAGAGCAGAAATATGAAAAAATATCAGCATTTTTTATCTGAAAATGTTCAGTGTTTGGAGGTGAAATTGTCTATATATTTGAATAGGCATGTTTTCGTAATGTCAGGATTCTGCATCCAAGAAACCTATTTGGGGACGAGGACTCCTATTTTTCTTCAAAATCTATTAAAGGACTATGTGCATAAAGGCCCATTTTTGGCCCCTTCCGAACAGATCCATCTCTGCATACTATGAACCTTTATCCATGGCTGCTATCATATATGAATGAAAAAAACATGACAGAAGTTCCTATGAGAAGATATGGCAAGTCAAAGTTCAGACTTTGTTATATACAAATGTAGTCTATACATTTGGTTTTCCATTAATTTACACTGCAAATGCATGAAAAAAAATGTCACAATGAAAGCTGTTCCAGAAGAATGACTTAAATTACAAGAATAGGTGTTTGTTTGGGTTTATTAAGACCGAAAATGGATTTATAAGGACCAAACTAGGCTAATTTCAAATGGCAACTTTCAAGACTTGGCTAGCATAGAGCACACCTGAATACCAAAAAGATACTGATATATGATGTAGATCTTATCAAAGGCTATAACATGTATAACATATTTCAATATTTTTTTTGGTATTCAGGTGTGCTCTATACATGTACATGTACTAGCCAAGAGTCGGAAGTCATCAAAAATGCAGAAAATGGCATATTTCCAGCTGTTTCTCAAAGTTTAATGTCTATTTTTAGTTTGTAAAAGGGTCATTTTGAAAAATAAGTGCCCAAACCAAAAACTACAACCATTTAACTAATTTTTTTGCAGGAAAAGCCTCGTGATTAAAATACATTAATATTTCATCAAAATTTAAGCATCTTTGATGCACATTGTCCTTTACATAATGGGACTCCTAATTTTCTAAATCAGGCCTCCAGGAGTCCTTTAGGAATGGCTAGTTGGATTCCTGACCTTAACATCTTACCATACCGTATTTACCATATGTATTCGGACAGACAGGCCTGAGCAAACAGTATAGACCCAGATGAGACGCCGCAGAACGTGGCGTCTTATCTGGGTCTACACTGTTTGCCACTCATCCAGCAATTTTAGACACAACATCGGGTAGTGAATTGTACTGGTTCAAATTTTAGAACATATATGGTAAGGAGTTGAGGTGTCCGAATACTTAGGGTAAATACGGTACTTATTTTTAAGTTACTTGAAGATGTGTCTAAAAACTACTGGATGAGTACAAACAGGGTAGACCCTTACAAACTGGGTAGACCCTGTTCTGTGCTTGGTCTACACTATTTGCTTACGTCTGTTTTTATGAATATTTACATGTTGGGTAAATATGTTAACAGAGTTCTCATTAACTCCAGATTTGGAGTAAGTTACTCCAACTTTTCATTTCTGACTCCAACTTTTTTGAAAGTCTCAACAGAAAAGTATGGTAAAACTCCGACTTTTTCTGGACGACAGCATTTTACTCCAATTTTCAAAATCCTAGTGAGAACCCTGTGTTAAGTATTAATTAAACTGTCAAGATGACACTACACCACAACCTCTTTATAACACTATTGTTGGGGTCCATAGCATAAACCATGTTAGTTAAACAACCGTGTTATATCCAAACCAAAAATGTATAGATTATATTGAAAAATGACCATTTATGGTCATTTTTCAATATTAATCTATATATTTTTGGGATCCACCTTTGAACCGTGTTATATCTACATGTAAAACCATGTTAAAATGAACCGTGTTATAAAGAGGTTGAAGTGTATTTAATTAATGTAATGTTTCTGACCTGGGAGACTTGGTCAACTTCTCTTTTAACCTCCTACTACCAAACTCCAGATAAGGTGGTTTTTTTTCTCAACAAAAATGTATTGATATTTTTTTTACTTCTCTGTGAAAATATACATGTATGTTGTGTGTCATCTATTGCATCTGTAATTAGGGCTGACTAATCATAGGTAAAATGATAATCAATCATCAGTCATTGTAACTGAATGATAATCGATTAGTAATTACTAAAAATTTGGTCATCACCTTCTTTCTGGCTTACTGTCTGAACATGAATCTTAGTAAAGTTTATGCCTTAACCCTTCTCATGCTGAATAAATTAAGATGCCACACCCACTTCTAATTTCCAGCCAATCAGATTACTTGATCTGGGTTTTTGATAGAAATTTACATATTTAATGACAAATAGTGCAGATCCAGATCAGTTGGCTTCTTCAGAAGCCAACTGACCTGAATCTACATTGTTTGCTAAGACAGGACATGTCGTGTTCAGCAAGAGAAGGGGTAATAAAACTGCAAATCAAAATGCACAAGACAGAAAAAAAAATATATCAATTGTTATGAAAATGGTGCAATAAAAACAAAAAACAATTGATTAATAGGTAAGCATTATTGGTAATAATTTTTCTGCTGCTACATGAAATTGACTGATTAATTGGTGCCAGGCCTATCTGTAATGAAGTGACTTCATTAAACTTAAGATTATGAACTTTAGTCCACCTAAGAAAACTGACAGTCACATACATTTGCATTAATTATAATTTAGTATTAAAACTTTTAAGAGGACTTGTCAAGGAGTATTTGGTGACAATTCTGGGATAACTTTCTCCAGTTCTACATAAAAATATATGTTGTGTGAACTCATTAGAAGCATCACACTAAGGCAATTCTAATTACCCACATGTTTTCAGAGAAATAAGAACACATATTTATCTAGATACCTGTCTTATCTGGAGCTACATTTCCTATGTTCAATGCTTCTGTTCATGCATCTTAAATGTGTTGCAGAGTCATGAAATAGAGATATGAGACAAAATGCAAATTCTAGACATGCGAAATTAACATTTTATCTACACTTGAACCATGTGGACATTTATTTATAAGCAAAAATAAAATTTCAAACATCAACCTGTTGTTGTGTCATTAATAAGTACATTCAGTAGCCTAAGTGTTGATCAAAGCCAGCATTCTTATTCATAAATAAAAATAACAGGTGAAAAGATTCTTAATGCCACGACCGGGGATCATTCCCAGTCAACTGGACTCATACCTACACTCTACCATGTTGCTATAAAAGCCGGCTTGTACCACAAGGCAGTACAAGTGTATCATATACCTATATCCGGTGACATTTCCCCCTTCAACTTGAAATTCATCCCTGATTTTCTAGGAGTCTGAGAATCACGTAAAATGAGACTCAAGGAGTTTTATGCACACATGTGGGTTATTTACAGTAGGCACTAAATGTAACATGTGAAAAAAATCTTAATGCCACATTGGGGATCAAACCCGGTCCGATGGACTCCAAGTCATACCCACTACAACGCCGCTATAAAAGCCGGCAAGGACAGCAAGGAAGTACAAGTGTATCATATACCTACACACGGTGACAATAATATATTGATAATATATCAACATTTCATCAGTGTCACTCAGAAATATCAGTTTCCTAGGTATGTTAGTTAATCACAAGATTCGCATACAGATATCATAACTCCAGATAAGACTCTTTCTTTCATCCAAATTTGACTGAAAAATATTAATATTTTTCTTAATTCTCTGTGAGAATGTCTATTGTGGGTAAGCAACAGAAGTACCCCACCAAGGCATCCATGAAACTGTATGTTGTGAGTACACACAGAAGCCCTGCCAAGATACTTGTAATGAATACCCACTGATGTTGGTTTAAACATTAGTATAATTACAGCTCCAGATAAGGCACATTTTTTTTCAATCAAACATAGGGATCTAATTTTATGCTACTTAACAAATGATACAATCATCACTTTCAAGGACATAATCTTCTGGTACAAGAATATATAGGTTGAACTTAAAGGCAGTGGCTATTCGTACGGCCCCGTACGAATAGCCTATATAGGCTAATCGTACGGCCCCGTACGATTAGCCTATATTGGCTAATCGTACGGTCCCGTACGATTAGCCTGTATAGCCTATATTGGTTAATCGTACGGCTGTTTTAGTTTGGTACCAATGAATATATATCATATTTTGCGAATATTAAGTGTGTATTGGGCAGTATGGAACAGAATTATATTATCTCATCTATTTGTATAAAAAACATTTTCTTCCTATAAAAAGTTATTTATATAACATTCAAAATATAGCCCAGCAGATGAGGTTATAGAAATTATCACAAATGCGACCGGTGAAGGATCAATCTAGCCTGCGTATACGCGCATTTTTGAAATTATTGAATGAGAAAAATAATTATTGGTGGTTTGGGGACTAAGTCAAGGGGATTTAGGTTAATTTTCATTTTTTTCATCTCATTCCCCGCATAGCATCGCATTAGACTTAATGATGGAATTTTCTTGTCTCAATCTCAACATCATCAAAGATTCTATTTATACAGACAACTACGAATTTCACAAGCATTACGAAGACATAACTATTCAAATATATTGAAAAAAAAAATAAAAAAATAAATAATACCACCAAAAAATGAAAAATTTCCGATAAAAATTCTGATATTGTTTATTATTATTATTTCTGCCCAAAACACAGATTGTCGGCAAGGCGGTTCTATCGAGTACCGCAATATATTTGAGCAGAAATAAGAAAAGTAATGTGTACCCTGTGTACCCATTACTACTATATAAAATTTGGGGTTTAAGGGGGTCAAAATTATATGGGCTTGTTTTCGTGATGTTATGCGGATGCGCAGGCTGATCTGCGCCACAATTGCTTTTATATGGATGGAGCGGTTCAAATTATAATATCATTATAAAAGTATGCATTTAGCCTGTATCAATACAAAACTGTCTTCATAGTGAACAACAAATATATTGATAAGACTGGGTGGATGCACAGGCTGATCTGTGCCATCAGTGTTTCCACATGGTATGAACATATCAAAATTCTTGATTTAGTCTGTATAAATGCTAAACTAGCCAATATAGCTGAAGTACTTGCTTGTTGCTCTTTGGATAGAAGGCTCAGACGAGCAGGGAAGGTTCTGATCAGAAATAAAAAAAAATCAGATTTTTTATAGGAATTTTTTTCATTTTTTTTATAGTAAATTTCTTTTAATATATTTGAATAGTTATGTCTTCGTAATGCTTGTCAAATTCGTAGTTGGCCATATAAATGGAATGTTTGATGGAGTTGAGACCGAGACAAGAAAAATCCATTATAAAGTCTAACTCGAGGCTATCCGTAGAATGAGCTGTAAAAATATGAAAATTAGCCTGAAATTCCCTCGACCCAGTCTCCAAACCACCAATGATTATTTTTCTCACTCAATAATATCAAAAATGCGCATATGCGCAGGCTATATTGATCCTTCACCGGTCGCATATGTGATAAGTTCTGTAACCTCATCTGCTGGATCATATTTTGAATGTTTTATAAATAACATTTATGGGAAGAAAATGTTTTTATATAAAAAGCTGAGATAATATAATTCTGTTCCATACTGCCCAATTCACATATAATATTCGCAAAATTTAGTTTAATATATATATTCATTGGTACCAAAGTAAAATAGCCGTACGATTAGCCAGTATAGGCTTTATAGACTAATCGTACGGGCCCGTACGATTAGCCAAAACAGGCTAATCGTACGGGGCCGTATGATTAGCCTATATAGGCTAATCATACGGGCCCGTACGAATAGCCACTGCCGAACTTAAAACAATTTTGGTTTGTCCTTTATATAAATGATGTCATGGAATTCATTTTCCACATCATTTTGCCAGATTATGAGATAGGAAAAGCAAATATGGTTGCACTGTTTGTCATTCCTACTTTGGCCTTTGTGTCTAAATTTAGAATGTAACAATTGAAAAAAAAAATGGGTGGGTACTAATAGTGTATGGATTCCAAACTAGAGTTGTGTACTCCAGGTTAGAAAGCACAAAAATTTTGAACTCATAAACTACATCTGAGCTTTCAAAGTCTAAGATCCAAAAATATTTTCCCATTTTCCCATGTCCAAGTCCAATAAAGCAGGTTCTGTAATTTCATGATACTTACACTATTCAGTAAACAGTCCTCTTCCAATTTCACTGAACCATTTTCATGCTGCACAATACATCTAGTAATGTTAGTATTTTCATTTTTATATATTGAATGTTTAACAAAATACTGCTCCAATTTTTCTTCTGTAAGCGATGTACCATTCGTAATTTTATCAAGTAATTTGTTCAAGAAGACATTTCGGATATTATCTGAATCAAATGATAAATTTTGTGCGGCAACACGCAAAACTATAGGTGTAATTGTCATCAACAAAAGCATGTATCTATCCATGTTGAATAAAAACACACTACTAAAGATTTTACACTTGGTTTACTACGGATGACTGACAAACCGACAGTAACCTGAGACCAGGTTAGGTAAGAAAATTCTAGTACTCTGTGAAACAGGTCAGTAACACGAAAAGGTAAGGCGAATAGAAGCTAAGCCGATAAAGAAATATATCTGCAACAACTTCAGCTGAATAATGTTTCTGATTTAATCCTTTTTTGAATTTCTTACTTAAAATTACATGTAAACATCCACGTACTTTGGTCTCGAGAAGGACGAATCGATTAAATTTTGTGTGATTGCAAGGTCGTAACTCGGATATAGCACCGGTTATTGACTGACTGTGCATATTTTTAACGCTATCAGGCAATTGTTACTGTTGCCAATAGATTCTGCCAGTGAAGGCACACCTCTGTTGCCAGAGTAATCTTCTTGACTAATTTGAGGGATCACTTCTCACGGTGGATTTAGCTAAATGTCTACCTTCACTCTATGTACAATTGATTTACAGGTTATTTACAGGTTCCTGATGTTTGTGCTGGAGCCTATTTTTTTGCCTTAACCCTTTCTTTTAGTTATCATTTGCGGAAGTCTTTTGAATCTTTCAGTGTGAAGTACATGGTATAATCGCCTGGACTGTCTCTCCAACCGATCAAGGTCTGTACTGTTTAAATCTGAGTTTTTGCTGGATACTGATGTACAGTCAAGTATTAATTCAAGTAGATGTTCACAGTCCCCGAAGTTGATTTCTATACCAAGGTTGATGCATAAAAAAAAAAAGTTAAGAGAAAAGTCCAGGGAGTGCCACAATCACAAACCGCAGCCCTTCCCAGACCCCAAGACGAAGAGGAAACCGACAAATCCAAACAAGCACAAACAAGCACAAATCGAGTACGAAAAGCACTAAGATTAGCTCTCTCTTCCCCAAGCGAGGTAATCACTATACTAAAAGGACTGAAAGCATGTCTGTTTTATGTCTTCCAGGACAGGCTGTCTGACATGATTTAGTGCCGAACAGTGTAATATGAAGTGTTCTGTGGTCTTGTCATCCTCTTTACAAAGGAGGCAGGTTGGGTTAACCTGATTCTGGTTAAAGGCTGATCTGTTGACTTGAAGAACATATATGAGGGATGTTCGAAATGAATTGCTTATTTCTATCTGGAGACTTCAAATTTCAAGTTAGCCCAAAAGTACTCATTTCATGCCCTCGAAGTACTCCCCATGGCTAGAAATGCAAAGTTTCAGCCGATGTATCCACTTCTTGAAGGCGTCACGGTACGCTGATTTGGGCACAGTAATAAGGTACTGATGAGTGGCAGATCTAAGTGCCTGTCGGGACTGGTATTTCCGCCCAGCAAGGAATGCTTTCAATTTCGGAAACAAAAAGAAATCACATGGGGCAAGGTCTGGGGAATACGGGGGATGAGGCAAAACAGTTACTTTTTCTTTCTTCAAAAACGCCGTAACTATTGCGGAGGTATGAGCTGGGGCATTGTCATGTAGAAGACGGACATGTTTGAAACCAGTGGCAGGGCGTCGTTTCTGATAATACTTTTTTCAGTTTCTTCAGTACTACGTCTTTGTAGTACTTTCCGGTGATGCTTAAAATTGCCCTTTTTCACTGGCACTTTTATTGCGACTCCTTCAGCAGAGAAGAAGATTGCATACAAAACCTTATTTGTACTCAAAGAATTATTTGGCAATTATTGGGCGTTTGCTGTGTTTAGTGACCCAGATCTTATTGCTAACCTTTCTGACGGGCTCAAAATAATGGACCCAGGTTTCATCACCTGTGACGACATTGGCAAACTGCTTTTTGTCATATTTTGGAAACATTTGAAGCAGCTTTTTGGCCACTTTAACCCGTTGCCTCTTTTGCTCGTCAGTCAGCAGATGTGGCACCCATCTAGCAGAAATCTTTCTGACTTTCAAATGCTTCTTCAAAATAAGGTGAACCGTTGATAGTGATATGCCTACCTTTCGTGCAATATCACGAACTGTAAATCTGGCATCTCCTTCAATGATTTCCTTTATTTTGGAAACGATTTCTTTACGAGATGCAGATTTTGGCCTACCTGATTTCGGTGCATTTTTGATGGACTCTACACCAGACTCAAATTTCTTTTTCCAGCGCCGAACTGTGTCATAAGACACACAAGAAGGTTCAAAAGCAGTAGAAATTTCAGTCATCAGCTTCTTCAAAGAACAACCAAGTTTTGAGCGAGCTTTGATATAAGCCCGTATTTCATCTTTTTTGTCGACGCTTCTACCAACCATTTTTACTGCAGTGGTCAATGACTGCGTGTATTCAAATGTCAAATTTTATGTCTTACACTTAGTCTAACATGTACATTTATATACCATTGTGTAGATATTGAATAGCCATATACAGGTATGTATTGGTTTTTATCGTGCCCCACGTGGATATCGAGCTAGAGGACAATAAGCAATTCATTTCGAACATCCTCGTACGTCTGTCAAGACTCTGAGTTTCGTGTGTATACGGGTAATGTCTTTCACACCGTGGGCCTCCTGAATAACTGGATGCTTCTTGCCTGGGACATAGCTATCTGTCTTTAGATATTTTAGACTTGGGTTGAGGGCTGCTCTTGAACGTGCATCTTTCCAGTAGGCGTCTACCTGATTCTTGACTTGCATTTTCCAAGAAAATTTCGTCGGTGGAGAGTCCACAAATGCCCAAGGAGATGGCAAGCCATACTTAATGAGAATTCACATCTATAAACCAGCTATGTGAGTTCTCTCCCTTGACAGACAGTTGCCGTAGTGCCAACTTTCTCTCCACAGAATCCTCTGGAAGACGACTGATATTCCCAATCAGGGTGAGGGCCTTTTTTGTAAATAACTCCTTCGATTGGAATTGTGCCTGAGAGTATGTATGTGGCTGAGTCTGCTGTAGAACTGGGCAGTGAAAGGATCTGCTTCAAGAACGTCTTATATGTGCGCTCCAGCTTGTCAAGCAGGGTTTTTCTTAGCAGTAGCACTTCCAGGCCGTATACTAATAATGGAAGCACATAAGTCTGTAAGATGTGGATCGACGAATCAGGATCCAGGCCGTTGTCGCCGTGAAGACCAGTTCCCATTAGGCAGTAAATGGTGCCTTTTCAATATTTTGGTTAACTGTGGACTCTTGGCTGTCTGCTGATCTGACTATGCCCATGTGTGCTGCCTCCTGAACCACCGGCATGCGCACTCCATTCATGCGTATATCAATGTTAATCGGCTTTGCTGTTTCTTGCCCTGGTTTAGCAGGGCCACAATCACACTCTTAATGGGCTGAAGATGATAATTCTCCATCAGACTGTAGTCTACAGAGGTATTGACCAGGCGCTGCAATACTATCAGTTCTGAAGCTGCTTTTGTCATATTATCTGCTGTGGTTGGTGCCACACCAGAGGTCCCTCCTATGTGTGCTCCTATAGCAAGGTCGGTAAGTCTGATCAGTAAGTTGTTCCCGTAGAGCTTATATAAATCCGTGCTCAGTATACCTCCTTGTCTAACCCCCTGTTGCACTTGAAACGGACCAGATGTTATTCCCTCCCATTTCACTACTGATTCAACTCCAGCATGCATAGAGTGAATGAGTGACCATTCGGAACCGTCACTGCCTATGTGGAACAGCTTTCGCAAGAGGCTAGCATGCGAGATAACATCGAAAGCGGCCTTGACATCCAAGAATGCTATGTATAGAGGTTCTTTCAGGTCCTTAGCCTCTCTGATAACCTCCTCCAGTATGAGGGAGAAGTTCATTGGTGAGGAGTTTTGTGTAAAGCCTCGTTGTAGGTTATTCTGATGGCTTTCGACTGCTGGCCTTACTGTTTCTTTTAAGACTGTCTCCAGTATCTTTGTGAGTGTAGGAAGTAATGTTATTCCTCGGTAGTTTCTTTGCATCATTAGCTGATCCTTTCTTTTTTAATACAGGGGTCAGGACTCCAGTCTTCATGCTGTCTGTCAGTTGGCCGAGCCTGAATAAGCTATTCAATATGTCCGTTGTGACACGTAGTAGCTCCTCTCCGCCATATATGAAGTGCTCTGCTGTGACTCCGTAGAAATCTGCGGCCCTTCCCCTATTCAGTGATGAAATTGCTTTCTTCACCTGATCTGTAGTCAGAGGGTTATGCCGGTTACACTGGGAACTACTGCACAATTCCATGACTGACTTCCACAAAGTCACATAGAGGCAGCGCCAGAAAAATCTGGATTAGTTTTACCCTGACCTTGGCTTAAACGGGATGCACGCATAATTCATGTGTGTACTACTTCGCCTGATGCACCGATTATTCTCAAAAATAGAATTACGTCACACAATAAAAATCATCCGGAACCTCTCGGTCTTTAACGCAGAGAACGTTCAAGGCTCGTTTACGTTTATCGGACAGTAAAATTGCCGATGCCTTTTCAGAAAAATAAAGCATTTTCATTCGTCAAAAATTTCTTTTCAGAAGAGATTCTCATTGAGTGGTCATTCAAATATCATATCCACACAATATTAACACATATTTTGACTATATACTAGGTAAAACAAGGTGTTAAAATGGTCATTATAAAGCAAAATTACAGTTGCGCGCGTGCCTGGTGACATCGGAAAAATATCGTTGAAACAGTTGTATTTGTCTAAGGAAAAGCAATCAAATTGCTTCTTAAAGCTGCATTTTTATGCGCTAGATAAAATTTACGAGTGAATATTGACCAAAAGAAATGTATTATCCAATTAAAGTTTGGCTTGAATCAATTAATATCAATGGAACCGGAAATGTTTTTTCCATCTACGATAATTGGTCACGTGACATAATATTGTAATCACGTGGTCAGTAGCCCGGATGAAAACAATAACATTAAAAAGTAGTAGAACATCAACAGAGGGAAGATTATTCCACTATGGAATAGTCCTGAGAAAAAAAAATCAGGGCATCCGTTTATGCGGGGTATCCGCTTAGCAACGGTCTTGGCAACCATAACTGGGTGACAACAAACGGCTAACGTAGCCGTTAATCCGATGAAGTAGTGAGAATTGGCATACATAATCCAGAGCAACTGATTGTGCAATCTGTTAGTTAGCATTCATATTTTGTCATTTGTGTGTTAAGTTGTCCTATGATTATTATGACCATCTTCCAGGCGTGGATTAAGATCGAAAGCTGGAATTAATTAATAAAAATGAATGTCCGTGCAATTCCCAGCTGGATGTTGGGGAAAAATATCCTACAAAGTGGACAGAAGTATAAATGTGAGAGCTAGGGTGAGCTGTCGACAACTACTTATTAGAAACGCTATATTATATTATATTATATTATATTATATTATATTATATTATATTATATTATATTATATTATATTATATTATATTTGTGCTTTAACAACAAAATAAAGCAAAAGCGATATCAGTTTCAGAACTTCTTGCAAAGATTTTCCAGTCTACTGCTTGTTGTTGTTGTTGTGTGGATTTTTAACGCTACCAGGCACCCGAGGCACATAGAGGCAGCGGCGAATGTTATGTACATGTATTTGTACAGCCTTGCTTCCATGGATCACCCATGCAGACTTGGTGCCGCTGTGTGTCACCAAGCGCCACCCTGTCCACTTTATACTCAACCCAGGACACGTCGGGTATGAGCTAGGCGTACTAATGGTCTGAAAATTTCTCCACCCTAGCGGGATTCGAACCCACGATATTCCGCTTAAAAGTCGAGTGCACTAACCGCTAAGCCACCCAGTCCACCAGTCTACTGCGAGTGTATATGTTAAGTATATACGATCAGATTTTGAAGTAAATTGAACCACAGGTTTTACATATTATCTATTTATTTAAGAACTTCTTGCAAAGATTTTCCACTCTACCCAGAGTATATATTAATATTAGAATTTGAATTTAACTGAACCACAGGTATTCTTAGACAATATTTATTTATCTGTTATAATATTTATTTGTTTTGTTTATTTACTTATATCGAAGTCAATATTTTTATCACTATAATTTTAATCAAGCAGCATTAGTTGGTGATAGTCATGCATACATCATGGCTACTGAGTGTCACAAATAAGATGTCAATTGAAACTCAAAAATACCACATGTGCACATGTGGATATATCCCTTTAACATTTTTTATTTCCTTTCTTTCATTTTTTCCCTGACGATGATAATTTTATTGTGCTACTAAAATAGCCCAATTAATTTTATTTTCAAAAGCAGCGGAATTGCAATTGATAAGTGCTGGCCGGCAATACACCGACTCCCAGTCTCCCTTGTTATGGAGAAGTTAACCATAGGCCATCGATTAATGAGCTAATCACATTGTTTTGAAAAAGAGTGCAGAAGTATGCGTCTCCCGGTTTTAATCTTTAATCGTTAATCCTTTGCCTCTGCAGGCAATTAGCACGGTAAGCGAAGAGACACGTGTGAATTCGCGAATTTGGCATACCGTAATACAAGAAAAGAACTTATCTATCGTTTCTTTCTTTTATTTGAAAATGGTCGTTTTTCGACGTATGCTAATTCTTATAATCCGGAGCAGCGTTCGCCGCCCCTGTTCCGAAGCACATACATATTTTGTAGTTTGCATTTCCAAGGAGTATGCTTTTAGAATGATTGGTTTCATATTTCAGGATAATTATAACTATTTTTTCTGTTATACAAACTCTTCTTGAGATTACTATGGCGCATAGTAATGATTCTAAGTTTTCCGACAAATCTATACATCTGAGCAAACAGTGTAGACTAAGATCAAACAAGCAGTCAGAACCGTCTTTATTCACTCTTGCAAGCATTCATCCAACAATCGAATCTTTCCTAATTTTCCAATGGAAACACGTGGAAAGTTAATGTAAGAGGGTTCGTCATGTTGTAATTATTACATTATAAAGCACAACAACTTTCAGGTATTCTTAATCAATTGTTTTCAAAAAAAGGTAAGAGAAAAGTCCAGGGAGTGCCACAATCACAAACCGCAGCCCTTCCCAGGCACCAACTCGTTTTAAATAAACTAAAAGACAGATATTTTCACAATGCACTGAAAAAACGTAACGTGTTTACACAATGCGTTACGTAAAGCAGAAGTAGATTGTTGTCACTTAGTTGTGGCTGTCCAATTAAATAAAGCCAGATCTTCCGATACCGAGGCACCTTTTTTTGGGTTTGAATCTATGTATATCTAATGGTACAGTTTCCACCAAAATTTATGATAAACGGGATGATTTTGACTTTGATATAGCCAAATTCCCTTTTCTGGGTGGCGATGTCCCCTGGCGTACCTCGTATGGGGTATACTTATCTCAATTTTTTTAGATTCGCCAGAGCTTCTTCAAATCTTAGTGACTTTAACTGCCGTAATGAAGTCCTTACTGCCAAATTTCTTAGGCAGGGCTATCGTTATTTTAAACTTCGCAAGGCGTTTTCGAAATTTTATAGCAGACACAGTGCCTTTGTAGAAAAATATAACGTCAGTCTGAAAACATTTTTCCAACAAGGTATATCGGAACCAGACTTTTACGGTGACAGTATACAGATTTAGAAAAATTGTGGGAAAATATTACTTTTCGGGAGCAATTCAGAAAACTAATTAACCGTTATAAAAGAATTGGCTATAGACCTTTTAAATGTTATTGTTTTTATCCGGGCTACTGACTACGTGATTACAATGTTATTCCATGTGACCAAAAATTGTGGATGGCAAAAACACGTCCGGTTCCATTGATAGCAATTGATTCAAGCCAACTTTTACTTGGAAAATAAACCACTTTTGGTTAATATGTAATCGTAAATTTTATCTAGTGTTTTAAAATACAGCTTTAAGGCGCAGTCTGACTGCTTTTCCTAAGAGAAATACAACTTTTTCAATGATATTTTTCCGATATCAGCAGGCACGCGCGCAACCGAAACATTGCTTTATGGGGACCATTTTTACGCCTAGTTTTAGCTACGATATATAATCAAAATATATGTTAATATTTTAGGTTATGACATTTAAATGATCACTCGATGAGAATCTATTCTGAAAAGAAACTTTTGACGAATGACACTGCTTTATTTTTCTGAATAAACATCGGCAATTATACTGTCTGGTAAACGTAAACAACAACTTTCTGCCATCCAATAGGAACGAGGCTAGAACGTACACTGCGTTAAAGACTGAGAGATATTGAATGATGTTTATTGTGTGACGTAGTGTTTAAAAAGGTCTATAGCCTGGATATTATGTGGCAGATTGCATGAAAAAGGTAAAAGAAAAGTCCATAGAGTGCCACAATCATAAACCGCAGCCCTTCTCAGACACCAAGAGGAAGAGGAAACCAACAAATCCAAACAAGCACAAATCGAACAAACGTACGAAAAGCACTAAGATTAGCTCTCTCTCTTCCCCAAGCGAGGTAATCGCAATGCTAAAAGGATTGAAAAACACAAGAACAAAATGTCTAATTATGTGTCTTATGTGTTAAAAAAATCAACTATAATTAAATTTGTATTTGTATCTGTATTACTATGGAAAGGAAATGCCAAATTAAATGTTCCAAAACAGGAGTTACAACCGCAGTAAAAATATCTTATAAACTTTTGCACGCGGCTGCTCAGATTAGATTGATCTGATTTTTACAAACTCCGAGTGAGCGATAAAAAAAAACAATTTTGGTCACTTCAAACATTTTAGACTAAAAAGTAGGGATCATAAGGCATTTCCAGAAAAAAAAGTAGGGAAAAGTAGGGAGCACACAAAAAAAGTAGGAAAAAGTAGGGCCCGCTTGAAAGCCTGCAATCAGCTACCTGTACAGAGTTTTAACTGGGGACGTGGGGGCATTTTATCTGTTTTATCGGGCAGTGCAGTTTTACGCAGAGCAACCAACAATCTGAGAGGATTACTACCCTTACAGTGGAAGGAGGAGAAGAAGAAGGGGTGATTTAATACTACTAAGTAGTAGAAGCTTGAACTGCACGTGGGGTGTATCTCCCGACACAAAGGCCATCCAGTGAACATCCGATCTGAAGGGTGGTGAAAGACATGTCCATCCGAAGGAATTCTGTCGTGCCGATAACGATCTGATATAGATTTAAGTAGAATACCAGTCGGCTGGGGCCTCTGGCGCCAGAAGCCAATGCAGAGGCAAATGTCTCAACGCAGACGGTAGCTCTGGAGAGAGAAAATCTGACACTCTTCCAGTTGCCTCATGCGTACCACAAGGCCTGGCCTGGGCCCATTTGTTTAATTTATATCAACGCATTCCTCATTTCCTACCTCATTCTACACTATGGTTATTTGCAGATGACAGTATTATCTAAAAGGAAACTGCTTCATGAATGATGCTAGACAACTCAAATAGGACCTTAAACCAGCAGCAAGATTGAAACAAGACTGGTTTATGTTTTTATTTTTTTAAGTTAAAAGACTTTTACTAAAAAGATTACAGACTTAAGTATGTTTGTTTGTTTGTGTTGAGGTTTAATGGCCAAGTCAACCCAGTTTGGTCATGTCGAGAACGGCCAGTTTACCTAGCAACATTTTTACTGGGCAGACTTAGTCCTCTAAGCTAGATTAAGCAGTATTATGCCCATTCTTTCTCCAGAAACTGACAGCTGCCCTTCTTGAATCAGCGAAATGGAGAGAATGACCGTAGAAAATATTTCATGATCAAATCTCCCCGAAAGACTGTTGCCGACCTGGCGGGGGTCGAACCCGCAACCTCCTGATCACCCCCATCCAACTAAGCCACGGAAGTATGGTGTTCCTCATTAGAGGTTTATACTCTTTGTAGCTTTTTGGTTTATTCTACGAGGCGATTTGTTGTATGTCTTTCCGTGTGTCATTTTGTTCTTGTGTTTTTCAGTCCTTTTAGTATTGCGATTACCTCGCTTGGGGAAGAGAGAGCTAATCTTAGTGCTTTTTGTACGTTTGTTCGGTTTGTGCTTGTTTAGACTTGTCGGTTTCCTCTTCCTCTTTGGGTCTGGGAAGGGCTGCGGTTTGTGATTGTGGCACTCCCTGGACTTTTCTCTTACCTTTTTTATACATACAAGAAGAAAAAGTTTTCGGGCCTCAGACTCAATGACGGCCTCTTCGTAAAACTTTAACCAGTGGGTTGGGGCTTGACGATATGTCTTTGACTGAGTTTGGAGCCTTTATGCGAACCGAATTTTTTATGTATTTCTGTATTAAGAGTAGCATCGGGACCCAGGGTGAAGTTAGCTAGCTGTAAAAGTGCTTTAAACCCCCCGGTGGTTTGCTCTACCGACCATTCTAAGGCGATGGTCCCGGTGTTAGTCTTACTCTTTGTTGCTTTGTGGTTTATTCTACGAGGCGATTTGTTGTATGTTTTTCCATGTGTCATTTTGTTCTTGTGTTTTTCAGTCCTTTTAGTATTGCGATTACCTCGCTTGGGGAAGAGAGAGCTAATCTCAGTGCTTTTCGTACGTTTGTTCGGTTTGTGCTTGTTTAGATTTGTCGGTTTCCTCTTCCTCTTGGGGTCTGGGAAGGGCTGCGGTTTGTGATTGTGGCACTCCCTGGGCTTTTCTCTTACCTTTTTTGGCTTGGTCCGCCGTGGTTCAACTATTGGTTTTCATTTACTCTGGCATACAGTAGAATTAGCCATGAGTGCTCGTCTTTGTATATTATAGTGATTAATTTGATTTTTATGTTTTCGCTTTGATGCATTGACTGAGTTGGGAGCCTTTATGCGAACCGAATTTTTATGTATTTATGTATTAAGAGTAGCATCGGGACCCAGGGTGAAGTTAGCCAGCTGTAAAAGTGCTTTAAACCCCCCGGTGGTTTGCTCTACCAACCGTTCTAAGGCGGTGGCCCCGGTGTTAGTCTTGCTCCTTGTTGCTTTGTGGTTTATTCTACGAGGCGATTTGTTGTGTGTCTTTCCGTGTGTCATTTTGTTCTTGTGTTTTTCGGTCCTTTTAGTGTTGCGGTTACCTCGCTTGGGGAAGAGAGAGCTAATCCTGGTGCTTTTTGGTACGTTTGTTCGGTTTGTGCTTGTTTAAATTTGTCGGTTTTCTCTTCCTCTTGGGGTCTGGGGAGGGCTGCGGTTTGTGATTGTGGCACTCCCTGGACTTTTCTCTTACCTTTTTTTTTCATCCTGATAAATGCAATGTCTTAAGTGTAACCTAGAAACAAAAGGCACACAACTGTACTTATTATTAATTCCATGCCCACTGTCTTGAGAAAACTGATTCTACCAAATATTTTGGTACAACACTACAATCCAGACTTAAATGGGATAAGCATAATAATACCTATATATTTGTTCATATAGCTTTGTCAAATTATGCTTTTACTTGAAAACTGCACCGTTTTCTGCAGAAAGAAGTTTTCATTTAATAATTTGAAATATTTAGAACCACATTTTAAATTAAAAGGGCTCAAAATGTTTAGAACCTCATTTTAAATCAAAAGGCCGCCACTGACAATAATGTTGAACGTTGTAAACGTTATTTACTTTCTTAGCGTTTGTTCTACTTTGGCAAATATTGGATCAAACTGTATATTGCTGTCAAAGAACAATTATTATTATTATTAGCTCACCTGAGCCGACGGCAAGGTCAAATATGAGTCTCTATACACCTATATGGCGAAAATGTTGGAAAGTCGTTTTCTCAAAATGTATTAAAAACTAATGGCTGAAACTTAGAATGTGGGATTAAAGTAGTGAACTTTTTAGTTACAATCAAAATTTGTCCCCTGGAGGTTATCTGCCCTTGCCCCTGGGCTATATACATATATAAAAATTGTGTGATTTTTAAATGCCCTCTTCTCTGAAACCGCGTGAGCAATTCTCACCAGATTTCATATGGAACCTTTTGTCAAAAGGGTATTAACAATTTGTTTGAATGTTTCCGCGCCAATAAACAAGATGGCTGCTATGCCGATATATGGTTAAAAATCTTCTCCAGAACCAAGAAAGCTTTGAGGCTGAATCTTGGTATATGGTATCGGGGACTCAATGTCTACCAAGTTTATTCAAATGATGTTCGTTGGTTGAAATTTGACCTTTTTTACGGCAATGTCAAATTTACGCCTTCATACATTTGTATGGGGAAAATGTTGAAAAATCATTTTCCCTGTATGTATTAAAGACTAATGGCTGAAACTTACAATGTATTATTAAAAAAGTAAAACTGTTTTGGGGGATATCTGCCCTTGCCCATGGGCTATATACATTTATAAAATCGTAAAATCTTTAAACGTCTTCTCCTCTTTAACCTCTTGAACATTTTTTATTTGATTTCACATTGGGCCTTCTGTCGAAAGGATCTTGACAATTTGGTCAAATGTTTTCCCGCCATTAATCAAGATGTCTGCCATGACCAAATATTGTAAAAAAAAAGGTAAGAGAAAAGTCCAGGGAGTGCCACAATCACAAACCGCAGCCCTTCCCAGACACCAAAAGGAAGAGGAAACGAGCAAAACCAAACAAGCGCAAATCGAACAAATGTACAAAAAGCACTAAGATTAGCTCTCTCTTCCCCAAGCGAGGTAATCGCAATGCTAAAAGGACTGAAAAACACGAGAACAAAATAACACAAGGTAAGAAATAAAACATATCGCCTTGTAGAATAAACCACAAAGAAACAAAGAGTAAGATTAACACAGGGACCACCGCCTTAGAACGGTGAGTAGAATAAACCACCCGGGGTGGGGTTAAAGCACTTTTACAGCTAGGCAACTTCACCCTGGGTAAACACTTCTTTTGCATAAATAAGAAAGCTTTGATGCTGAATCTTGGTATATAGCACTGGGGACCCAAAGTCTACTAAGTTTGATCAAATGCTGATACTAGGATGACCACTGAACTTTTTACAGTATGATCAAATTAATGTCCTAGTTGCTGTGGCAATACTGGGAGAAGTTGCATGGTACGTATTTGCAGATATGCAATAGCTGTTTTTATCAGGTGAGCGAATTCTGGCCCATGGGCCTCTTGTTATTCTTCTTCTTATTATTATTATATGAAATAAACGTAAAAAAGATTGCCTTTGGAAACAAAGAAAACACTACGGATAAGAAAATGTGAGTCTCGGTTTTATTGAGACTCTTCTTAAGCAGAAATGAAGTTTGCAACACTGCTACCGTTTTATAGTGTTTAGGTATCGTCTATATATGACCTCCGAAAGTACACGATGAACACCAACTGTAGGGAATCAAAGTGATTTGGTTTTACTTTGAAAAATAGTTAAGAAGCTGCCTAGCTAGGAAGAGCTGCAATCAAAGACTACCAATGCTACCAATTAAGAGAGAGAGTAAGCAAAACATGCTCCCTCTTCCCCAAGAGGAGATCATAATGCCTGACAAGACATAATAACAACAATACACAACAAATAGGACATAGTTCGACATACCCTACCAACAATCGGCAAAACTCGTATGTTTCCGTAATATCCGATCCGGACATACGAAGTGAGCCGAATGTCCCAACCAGATTTGTATAGAATAATTGAGCACGCTTTTAGCAAAAATTGCCTGAACGACAACGAGTGCGTATTAAAACAGTACTGAACACACACAATAATTCCAGGGCTGTGGAAGTATGGCTCCGTATGGCGTTTGTATCACCTTGCTGTCTTTTATTTTTGTTGATTTCGGAACGCTAAGTCGTAAAAATATAGAATTACCGCCAACGAGTCTGCTTAGATTAGTAAACAATATGGCGTCCGCAAGCACTGACAGCAGCAAGAAGTCGGATAAAGAAAGTAATTATGATGGTCAAGAGTATTTTAAAACAAATTTTCTGGTCCAAATCAGATACTTATTGCTATTTTTATTTTTCTCGGTCTTTAATAAAATGATCTCTCTCTGTTAGAAATGAAAAAAGTACACGAGCTTGTCATGTTTCTTACTCTTAGGCTCTTAGGGGGTTTCTTATTGTTGTATGTTGACCGTGTATATGAGTTGCTAATGAACAGAGAAGCGCTTATGAGTAACAAGAATCCGGGTTGTTTCAGCCAGTTTTTGGGGTAGTTTCGGACTCAGCATGAGGGTCTGTGCAGCCTTTAGGCCTAATTTCAATCATGTCAATAGGGTACGGTATAGACATAGGTTTATAATGGATGGACAAATGATGGCAGGATAGATAGATCTCTTGCCCATCATCAAATAAATTGTTTGGAGATATAGTAAATGGGTTTTTAAAGGCAGACAGATTGATGGATGGATTGTTTGGTTTATAAAGACACACCGATGTGTGGGTAAATGGAACATGGTATGAGTATTTTCCAGGCCAGCGGTATATTTAATGGTAAATACTGGCAAATACTGGTCGACTGAATTGACCACTCAGGAGTTTATACAATAACCTACACTCAACATTCTTACGGGTAATTTCAGTTATACTTGTCAATTGATTAATATTTATACTAAAGTTTAACACAAGTATAAACTTATTTAATATTTAATAGCTTACATTAAATAAACTATTAGATACATGTACATGTATTAATACCAGCAATACTGGAAAATACTGGCAAATATTAGTTAACTGAATTGACAACCCTGGAATTTATTCAATAACTTGTATGATAATTTCAATTATACTTGCCATGCAATTGATTAATAAATATACTAAAGTTTAACACAAGTATCAACATATTTACAGCCAAGTAGGCTAATTCTGCGCATCGGCTAATCCTGCTCCTTCAAATAGTTTTGAACGAACATCAAAACCATTACAGTTTGGTACATCATTTTCAATATATTGATGGAATAGAAGTATAAAAAGCATTTTCAAAAGGCAAATTCAAAATATTTGTAAAATGATTACAATAACACATGTTTATGTGAAAAATAACACAGGACTGTGTGAAAATTGCAATTTTCAATAAGACTGTCGCAAGAAAATATGAACTTTATTATTCACATTTCATCAACTGCCCTGGCCTACTCAGATGTGCACAGACAATTTGGCCAGCGGACGATTTGGCCAGGACAATTTGGCCTAGGATGATTTGGCCACAGAAAAATAATGGGTAGGACAATTTGGCCAGATGAATTTGATGTTAATATCATTTATCATTATTATTTTTTATTTTATTCCAATGAACTTTTTTTCTTAAAATGATGATGGAAAAAGAAGCACTCAATCAATTTCTTTAAAACTGGTTCATTAATTACCTTGAAAACAGATTAATGATGATTGGCCGTTTGTTGTGTGGTCATTCTTTCTAATTATATATATCCAGATGAATTTGATGTTAATATCATTTATCATTATTATGTTTTATTTTATTCCAATGAACTTTTTTTCCTAAAATGATGATGGAAAAAGAAGCACTCAATCAATTTCTTTAAAACTGGTTCATTAATTACTTTGAAAACAGATTAATGATGATTGGCCGTTTGTTGTGTGGTCATTCTTTCTAATCATCTCTCATTACGCCTTTAACTGTTTAATTCATCATTAACACAATTTAATTGCTATTACAGTTTTCAAAGATCAAAAAGTTGGTCTTTATGATGTTTGTCATACCACAAACTTTTTCATTAATTATTTTATTATAATATTTTAATGGCTTAATTGCAATAGTTTTTGAATGATCCTAAAAAATCAAAAGGTTTGTTTTAATTTCAGTTTTGCAAACAAAATACTTATCATAGGAGCAATATATAAAGCATAATTTTTCAAAGTTCGGCCTCACTGTTTTCATACTTTTTCAATAATGGAGATCACTACTACTGAGAGAGGAGGCAAAAAGTTATGTTTGAATGGCTTTATGTACACAGTAAAAAATGAAGCAAAAGTCAAGAATGAAATTACATGGCGCTGTGTCAAACGAACAAACTACTCCTGCAAGGCTATTCTCCAAACTACTAAAGCCTTTGAAGAACCAACCCTCAAACATGAACACAACCACATCGCAGATACTGTAGGTGAAGAAGTAGAAAAATGCAGACAAAAAATGAAGAAAACTGCCAGCACTACAAATGACAAACCCAACCAGATTGTAACTTTCACATCAGCAGCCCTTCCAGATGAAGTCAAAGTGAGACTACCTGAAGCAGATACCATGAAGTGAGTTCTTCATCGTGTTAGAGCAGCACACAGACCAAAAGATCCAAGAACACTTAGAGAGCTAACCATTCAGGACCAATACTCCCAGACTGTCGGTGAAAATCCTTCCAATTTTCTTCACTTTGACAACGGTCCAGATGCAGATGAACGAGTTATTGTGTTCTCCCCGCAAACTCACATTCGCCGTCTAGCATCCTGTGATACTTGGTGCATGGATGGCACCTTTTCTGTGGCACCTCTGTTATTCACACAGCTCTATGTTATACAAGGACAAGTTAGTGGTGTCTTTTTGCCATTAGTGTATGCCCTGTTACAGAGAAAAACTCAGACAACATACGAAACCCTGATGCGTGTATTAGTGGACGCTGGATGTGATCCTTCTGTGATTATAATCGATTTTGAACGCAGTGTTGAATTAGGGATAAATTCAGTTTTTGGGGAACATGTGAACATAAAGTTTTGTTTCTACCATCTTACACAATCAATATGGCGTAAAATACAATCTCTTGGACTATCAAATCATTATGAAAGAGACAATGACTTTCGCCTCTACTGTGGACAAATTGATGCCTTAGTCTTTCTTCCCCTCGATGAAATTCAACAAGGGATGGTATATCTGAAAGAAACAGTTCTAGAAGAGGCAGAACCACTTCTTGAGTACTTTGACAGTACTTATGTTACGGGACAGCTACGCCCAAGACGGAACAATGACGGCCTGGTGTTAAACTTCCGCAGGATTCCTCCAATTTTTGCCCCTCACAGATGGAATGTTCACATAAGTACAGTGACCAATGAACCAAGGACAAACAATGCTGCTGAAGGATGGAACAACAAATTTCACTCCCTAATTGGCCAAGACCATCCAACAATATGGAAGTTAATTGAAGTTTTGCAAACTGACTGTTCTCGTGTACATTCCATTTTGATGCAAGACGAACGTGGAATTCGACCTAAGAAAAGAACAAAGAAAGTCTACACTGAACTTCAGAAACGTCTATTCAACCTCTGCCAAGACAGAATAAATGGACATAAGACAATTCCAGAGTTTCTTTTGGGTGTTTCCCATAATCTTAGAGCTGGTGAACCTAACATATAAGTTTGAATAGTGACATTCTTAGGAAAGTGAGTTAGATGGATTTATTGTGCAGTGCACTGC
The DNA here is from genome assembly GCA_964016985.1 of Anodontia alba. NCBI lineage: Eukaryota > Metazoa > Mollusca > Bivalvia > Lucinida > Lucinidae > Anodontia > Anodontia alba. The sequence continues at coordinate 39,472,779 of OZ024834.1, forward strand.
AAATAGTTTGTAGTACATAAAATAAAATTGACAAATCTTAATTTTCACTCTAATATCTAAAAATTGTCTGTTATAGTCAGAAGCAGTTTGATTTTGATCAACATAGAATGCAACAATGATTCAGATGAAATATCAAAACTTATTTAACCCATTACCACACAACAAATTTTAGACTCTCCCAATTTGAAAGAATCTGCAGGTGACAAAATCAAAATTCATTCATGTGAGTTGAAATACTTCTATAGGGTAGAAAACATTGTGGAAAAAAGAGTATGTGCTCATTATGAGCAATTTCTCCTTTTCCCACAGTGTTTTCCAAAGATTCTTACCACAGATACGTAAAAATACAGGACTGAGTGGTAATGGGTTAACTAAAAGGAATAACAGGTTGTTTTCAAGAAGATATCTGCTAAAATTGTCTTTGATATAAAGGGTTCAAAATATTCAACGTAAAACAATTCATATGACATGTAAATGTTCTTCTTCCTGAACGATAATTTAAAAAAATAAAATAAAATGAATAATCCTTGTGAATCAAATTCTACTTTTAGTCTATTTCCCCCCAAAAAGTCATTAAAAAATCAAATCCCATAACATTATATTCATCTGGCCCAGTTGTCCTATCCAGTATTTTTTGGTGGCTAAATTGTCCTAGGCCGAATTGTCCTAGGCCAAATTGTCCTGGCCAAATCGTCCACTGGCCAAATTGTCCTACATTCGTTTTTGAAGAACCAGATCATAGTAGTATTATAAAATAAGGAAGCGATTTACTCCAGGTGCGCAGAATTAGCAGAAAATTTTAATGTCTCAAAACCACAACGGTAGCGACGTTTGATGGCCTACACTGACAACAAATTAAAACTAGGGATGAAAAAAATGATAGCCAATTGGCTCTACATTGGCAAGGCTCTGAAGTGTGGCTAAAATGCATTTTATTTTTTTCTCTGTATTGAAATTATGACCTGCACAGTAGCTTAAGTGCGCAGGATTGGCCGACAGCACTATAATAGCTTAAATTTAATAAACTATTACATGTACAAAGAACTGGCAAATATAAGTCAACTGAATTGACCACCCTGGAATTTATACAATTCATGTAACCTACAGTCAACATCATAGGTGTAATTTCACTTGTACTGGTCAATTGACTTAATATTTATTCTTAAGTATAACACTAGTCAACTTATTTAATAGCCTTTTTATTTATATAAAACAGGAAATCATTTATGACATTTTATCATTTTCTATCCTTGCCCCTTGCTATCTTATGCCCCCTTGAATAAACACTTTCTTGACACTCATTGTTTTTAACAATTTAGACTGTGAATACTATGGTCTTGCTATTAGATGTCAAAGGCCAGTTGCATACATGTACAATGTAGGTGAATTTTTACCTTTTTCTACCTGTATTTTTATGCTATTGAGTTCAAATAATAAAGATGATTTTTTTTTTAATTCAAAGATACCATACATTTTTTTTTTTTTTTGGTGTGTGTTTTTTGAAAAAAAAAAAAATCAAATTTTGGCCATTAATTCACTTTGTTTCAACATATATTATGTACTTAAATTGTGAAATATTTATTCTTTATGGTGATAACCTTATATAAAAATTAGCTAAACATCTTTAAGTCATTTAATTTGGTTTTATATTATTTTTGGTCAACTTGGTTAAGATTTCTGTAGTTATTTAGGTGAGAAAGTTCAGTTGACCAGTATTTGCCACTTTAGGAGTATTTTCCAGACCGGTAAATACAGGGGTGGAATTTACCGTCCAACCTTGGGATGGAAGGAGTAAAGGATGGATTGTTTGGAGTGAAATGGATGGGTTAAGATGGATGGTAACTAGTATAAGGCTGTAATATCACTCCTTCACTTTCCTTTATTTTTGTGTAAACATGCTTTGTTGTTTGTGATATTATTTCCTTATTTTATTCAGTTTTAGTGTGTATTCATGGATTAAATTGTGATTCAGAGTTAAATCTTTCAATGCTCAGGATATTCAAGTCAGAATTTCTACAGCATACATTTTCTTCTGTATTGTTCTTTTCTTCACAACTACCAAAATCACACCATTCCTAGAGAGAAATCGATCTTCAAGTCCTGTTACAGCCATGATTTCTTCCAGCTCATGGGTACTACTATATTTCGGCTCGAAATTATACTTACTTAAAGTATGCTCATTTGACATTTTGAGACCTCTTCGAAAGTACAGGGATCAATTTTAGCACTTGCTAACTTGCTAAATGCTAGTTAATTTCCTCAAAACGCAAGCTGCAATTTCCATCACTTGCTAATTCTAGCAAGTTGGAAAGATTCTGTTTAATTGTGGAACCTGAGGCATTGTTGCTGAAGTTTTGCAATTTCTTTTCCAAAAGCAGTGATGATATTTTTTTTTATTTTTCCCAGAAAACAGGTTTTGACATTACATGCAAATTGTCTCCATAGGAGACAATTTGCATGTAATGTCAAAACCTGTTTTATGGGAAAAATAAGACAAGTATTTTAAAATGTCTGCTGAAATTTTTACCCAGAGTGCTAAGGTTTAAGGCCACATTTAACCGTATTTATAAGTGTAAAAAAGCAAGTGGCTGAAAGGTTTAGCAAGTAAAAAATAATGCTACTTGCTAATTTTAGCAAGCTGTCAAAAAAGTTAAATTTGAACCCTGAAGTAATGCTTAAATTGTGGCTTGGAAATAACTTTTAGTGCTCGTTCAACTGCCAAATTAGCTAAGGGCTTCCGACCAGTAGTTTTTGTTGTGAGTGAGTAACGTCACAGGTAAATAAAAATGGCAATCTCCATCATGACTACGGACATACTTTAGTGCAAAATTTGATAGAATCTTGAGTAAATCGTGAGTAAGAATAAGGAACTACATAGGTACAATTTTTTTTTGGTCATTATGTATGTTGGCCATTTATTAAATAGGTAGAGTTCTAAATAACCATTTCTGATCTCATTCCTTAAAATGGAAGTTGTATGTGTGGTAGCTCAGTGGTGAGTGCACTGGCATGTAGAGCTAGGGGTACCGGCAGCTATCTCAGGCATAGGCAAGGAAATTTCGTTATCTGAACATGCTTGCAGGAGTGACATGAAAATAGTGTGCTGCCCTTCTTACTGGGATGTTAACTGGAGGATCCCTTATGCTGGGAAAGTCTCGGCCTGTGCAGGTTAAAGACCCCTAAGGTAATTCAAAATTGTTACTTGTAGGCCTTCATCCTGCAACCTGGAGTGTACAATGTACACCATCTGTGAGTCTTTTACATGTAGGTGGTTAAGATGTAATATGGAAGAAAGAAATGTCCACACTATTACCCTGCCAGGATTACAAATGTCTAGTGCTTTCACAGAAGAAAGAAATATAATGGAAATGATAGTAGAAGAAACATTATATTGGGTAGGGAGGGAGGAATCATTTGATAAGTGCACTACTGGAGTACATTAAGTAGAATCGTGAACATTTCAGATAAACGCGATTTTGGATGCTGCATATATGCTCACATATACATGTAGTTTAACAATTCTTTAGTGCAAATGAAAAAAAAAAAATCACATAAGAGCTATATAAGTATGTCTATAAAGAAGCAAAAATGTGCTATAACCAGGGAACATCATTTAAGTTGTTATATTATGCACCTGTCAATGTTTTCCCCTAGAGCAGGATGAAAGGATACCCCAGGAATTAGACAATTTTGAAAATTTCATATCTAATTCCTTATCCATGAGTTATAATTTTGTGTCAAAAGATCCGCGTGTGGGCTTCAGATTTTTCAATTATTTCCAGCTTGGGTATCTATAATACCCAGGTAAAATGTGTGACAAATTCTAGAGGGCAGGGATTTTTGCTGGCGTATCCCTACCCCAAGGGAAGACATTCATAGATGCATTATGCCTATAAAGGTCAAACAAGAACTACTTATAAGCAACTGAATTTCCTTGTTTCAGAATTAAAAGTTGAACTCGGAGAAGCAAGTGAGAAAGGAGATATTGAGAAAGTGAAAAGAATATTAGAAAAAGTAACTAATACTGATGTGAAAATAAAAAGAGAGGGGCTGGGAAAGAGTCCACTGTTAATAGCCTGTACATATGGACAGACACCGGTTGTTGATGAACTGCTACAGGTACTTCTGTAAATTAACATATTTACCCAAGTATTGGGACAGACAAGCAAACAGTGTAGATCCAGATCAGATACTGCAAAATGCAGCATCTGATCAGGGCCTGCACTGTTTGCCATTCATTCAGCAGTTTTAAGACATGTAAACAGGTAGCAAAATGGACCGTTTGGAAATTTTAGGACAGTCATGAAAATGACTCAAGGTGTCCCAGTATTTAATGTAAATATGGGACATGTACATTAGAATGTTGGAATCATTTGATTCACATGGTCATGATTCATGTTCAAGCTTAGTTAGCTTAGGCCAAATAAAATTATATGTGTGTTTCAGTTTATGTGAAATTTTAAAATAGGGACGGTAAGTTTGATTTTTTTTTTTTTATTTTGTTAAAAGTTTTTATCTGGGATTAATAGGAAAACAATATGGCAGAACAAGGAAATCCCCCAAAATTCCTTAAAAACTTTAGGGTGAAAAATTAGGCACGGTTGGGTAGCCTGAAAAACACACTTTTTTATTTTAGGCCTAGCTGATCATATTTTCCCTAAGTATTCAGACACCTCAACTCATTACTAATACTATACTTGTCCTAAAATTTGAGCACATCTATTTTACTACTGTTCATCTAAAGATGTTTTATTTCAAAGTTTGCATAAACATGTAACAAATAACATTTCAGCAGAACCAGAATGAAAGCTGTTGATATGAAGCTTATTACCCTAGTCCTGCTGAACCGGGATATGTCCTGCGTTTGCAAACAGTGCAGATCCAGATCAGCTGGCTTCTGAAGAAGCCAACTGATCTGGATCTCCACTGTTTGCCGTTAAGTACATGTATGTGAATTTATATCAACAATCTGGATCAAGTAATCTGATTGGCTGAAAATTAGAAGTAGGCATGGCATCTTAATTTATTCAGCATGACGAGGGTTAAAGCTGCTGGATGAGTGGCAATCAATATATAGATCCTGAAAGTTGCATTCTGTGGCATCTGATCAAGGTCTACATTGTTTCCTCATGCAGGCCTGTCTGTCCCAGTCCTTAGGGATTCACAAAGAATGCAACCAAAATGACTAAATTAGATTTCTCTTGCATTTTGTAAGAAAAAACATATCGAAAGTGATATAATTGTGTCTTTTGTGGAAAAGATTTTTATATAAAAAATAATACTCTAAATTATCACCTTGATATGGGCTATCAGAGTTCTATAAATGCATGCACATACTCTGAAGAAGTGGGTGGGTGGGGCTCATCTATCTCCATATCACTTGGACAAGTTCTTTATATGTGCATATACCGGGATGTCTGAAAAGTAGGGCTTTTGATATACCAATCAAGAAAAATTTGGTCTATCATATACTTTTTGTTGCAAAAAGGGGGCTAATCATATACCTGGCAGTGCTGGAATGGTTGACCCTTCACTTCGGTGACACACATCCATACTTTGCCATATATAGAGAGTTACCCCCACCCCGAGATTAAGAAAAATATTTTCTCGCAGCTCAAGATAAGAGTGGTATCCAGATATTTTTCTTATTTCTCCATGAAAATATAATCTTGTAGATGATTATTAAAAACTGCCTGAGATGTACTTCTGTTGAGTACCCACAATATATATTCTCTTTGAAAAGTACATGTACATTTAAGGATATCTTTTGGTTAACCCATTGTAGACTGAATAGACTCACCCACACTGTTTATTGGAAGAGTCCAGTTTCAATTTTAGGTACATCCAGCTATGAGATTTACATATTCCTAGAGAAAAATGGATAAACTATTTGCAAACAGTGAAGACTCTGATCAGATGCCGCATTCTGTGGCATCTAATCTGTGTCTGCACTGTTTGCCAATTACTCTTTTAGGGGTCTCCTGACTACAATGGGTTAGACAAAAGTGCATTACCTAGAGCTATAATTAGTGTTATTTTTTCTAGGCTGGATCAGATCCCCTGTCAAAGATGTCCAATGGCAGAACCACACTACATGAGGTCTGTGTAGGAGGGCATATTGATTGCCTAAAGTTGCTGCTACAACACACAGATCAGGTGAACCTAAAAGACAGAGATGGTCAAACTCCAGCTCACCTGGCAGCTTTCAATGGAGAAACTCGCTGTATCAAATTACTCGCAGAACATGGTAATAATTTTAGAGTTGTAGATAAGAGGGTTATTCAATCCATATGTAACGGAATAGTATATATATCACTTCTACAGCCTCGCTGTAGAAGCCGGCTTTTATGGCGATACTGGTAGAGTGATTGGCTTTTTTACGAAGTTAAGCAACGGGGATCGCGGCTAGTACCTGGATGGGTGACCTGGGTGCTTGACTTCATAGAAGACACGGTTTCACGCTACATTGGTGGCAGCGGTGGGATGGAAGACAGAGTCCTTAGTGTGTTGCATAGGCTCCGCCCTCGGATTTGCCTTGTGAGGCGTGTGTGACTTCGGGACGAAGTCAAGAGAAGAGGGGGAGAAATGTAACGGAATAGTATATATATCACTTCTACAGCCTCGCTGTGGAAGCCGGCTTTTATGGCGACACTGGTAGAGTGATTGGCTTTTTTACGAAGTTAAGCAACGTAATCTCGGTTAGTACCTGGATGGGTGACCGGGGTGCTTGACTTCGTAGAAGACCCGGTTTCATGCTACACATATACCAGTAATTGTTTTATTTCTCTACAAAAACAAATGTTGTGGGTTCTCATTAGAAGCACATCTCAGTGAGGTGTTTCTAATGAATATCACCTCACTGATCATTAGGTGCGTCAGATGAGTACCATAATATATGCTTTGATAAAGAAATAAGTTAAAATACCAATTAATTTACTTTTGGGATGGACAAAGTGCGTTTACTATCTTGAGGTTATTGACCTGGAATGTTTGAATTTGTAGGGTTAATTCTTTAACCCTGCAGAATGACTGTTACAGATACCTACGCAAACAGTGTAGATCCAGATGAGATGGCTCATAATGAGCCATCTCATCAGGATCCACACTGTTTGCAATTCTATTTTGATTTTGGACTGAAACCCCTATTTGGAATAATGGTTCTGACCAAAATCAAAGACGGAAGAGTCCACTTCAGAAACTCAGGGATGAATGGTTAAACTTTACTTTACATGATCTCTGTAAAATTGGCAGATGACAAATGAGAGAATTTTTTCTTGTTTATTTATTTATTTTTTTTTTTTCTTCTAAAAATTGAGCTTGGATATGATTCAGATCTAGGCCAGCCTAAAGTATATTGTCTCCTGTTACATGATTCCTCACAGAATTTCAATGTAGATCTGTAGGCGATTTCTTTCTAATAGTACATGACCATAAATTAAATGATAAAATAAACACGCAGCATGCTTGTAAAAAAAAAAATATAAGCAAGCAGTAGATCTAATTTGAAGTATTTTCCCTTGAAAATAGGGTCAAATTGTCTCCTCAGGGCAGATTCTTGACACAGCCATTTTGCCCAGCAGATGGTTAAAATCCTTATCATAATTAAATAAGCTTCTGTGTGACTCAGATGATGATTTGTTTACCATCTTTTCAGATAAAATTGAGGAATTGCTCTTTTTTTGTTTACAATATATGGTCTAAGGGAAGCAACTCAAACTGAGAGTAGTAGTTCTCACTACTGCAAGGGAAACCACTGTCACTGATTATCTCAACTTTTAGTTTGAGTTGCTTCCCTTAGACCATAAATTGTAGGAAAACAGTAGTTTCTCAGTGTGAATATATCATGTTTTGTCTTTATTTCACTTGTGCAAATACCACTTTTTGGGAAGTATGTAATATTTTTCTATATTTCATAAATTTGTAAATAGTAAATTCTTGAATAGAAGTGCCTGCTTTCAGAATGTGCATGTGGTGAACATGCTTTATTAGGGAGAATGGATACATCTTTAGGGGAAGTGACTCTATCAGAATTGTTTTGCCTCTGAAAAAGGGCGCTTAAAGAAAAGAATTTGCTCCTCTTGGGTGCAAATTCTTTTCTTTTAGAATAGACCACTTTTCAGAAGGGGACATGTACAGGAAAGAAAGTGGGATGTACACAAATGTAAGTGTAATCTCCTTTGTACAATGGCCAAAAATCCGTCAAGTGCATCCAGTCCCCTTGCCCATTTTTAAAATCAAGATAACTTTTGTGACTTCTGGTCTGATTTCCTGCACTCCCAAATCCCTTTTGAAAGCGGTCTGTCTGAAAGGAAATAATTTGCTCCCACTTGGAGCATTTGTTTTTCTTTTATATTTAAAGACCCCTTTAGATGGGGCCAAAGATAATTTTTGATAGTTGTCTCCTTTGAAAGTGTATTTCTTTCCCTTAACTTGCACGTTTTAGTCTGGAGATCCCCCAAAGGGTAACTTAATTGCAATCAGCAATCAGATAATGCACCTCAGAATGTGGCAGTTGAGTCCTCCGTGAAATCACCTGACCAGTAAATGACACCAAAATCTGACCAACCAAACTAGCTTACCAGTTAACGGTTAATGTTATTGCCTAGACAAACAATATTACCTATGTACTTTTTCATTGATAAATACAGGTATGAATGCAGTTTTCATTGACAAATACAGGTATCATGATATTGTTTGTCTAAGGATTTACGCATGGGCGTGGTTATAGCCTTCTGACGGAGGAGTCAATTAATCAGGGACTACACTGTTTGCATTGACTACAGAAATTGCTATAAAACATAGTAATGATAAAACAGACATGTGCACCCTGCTATTGTAAATAGACCAGTCCAAAGATTTTTAGTAGAAGAGTGCACTCGATGTAAATAGGTTAAAATGCATTTTCTCACTATGGCTCATAACTGTCACCACTGCTCTGGTAAAATAGTCAGTTTATTGTGAGTTTTACCACGTATGTATGCATTGTGTTTAACCCTTGTCATGCTGAATAAATTAAGATGCCAACCCCACTTCTAATTGCCAGCCAATCAGATTACTTGATCTGGGGTTTTGATAGAAATTAACATGATATTTAATGACAGACAGTGCAGATCCAGATCAGTTCAGAAGCCAACTGATCTGGATCTACACTGTTTGCTAAGATAAGGCATGTCGTGTTTAGCAAGAGAAGGGTTAAATATGTTTGCCATTACATTCACTGGGAATGTGTTTAGTGTGAATAAATCATTGTCAATCAGTTATAATTTTGCAGGTGCCAATTTAGTATTAGAAGATTCTAAAGGGCGGCAGTGTGCTCACCTGGCTGCTATGAGGAACAAGAAGAAGATTCTACAGCTGTTGTTTGATCATGGCATTGATCTTGACTGTCGATGTGAGACAGGGAAAACTCCAGTACACTATGCAGCACAGTATGGAGGTATGTACATGTTTGTTTAAGTTAGGCCAAACAAAAAAATGTATGTGTTTTGGGTAACCCAACCCTACCTAATTCTCCTGGGCAGCGTTCAGTTAACCAAAACGTTCGCGGTTGCTTACAAAAAAAAAAAGCAAACTTTCTGGTCAGTTGTGACAGTTTTTGGTGGAGGTTTAGGTGAACATCCCAAAACTATTCTCAAGCTGTCTTTTGGCACAACCAAGAATAATCGGGGCCTATGCCAATAAAATTTATGTATGTTTGTTTGTAATTTGATTCTTTGTAAAATTGATAATTATTGATATAGTTTACCTGATATACATTTGTAACATCTACTCTACTAGAATGACAGGCACTCTCTAATTGGAGGTCACATGAGATGGATTTACAATAATCGTTCAGAAGATGCATAATAGTTTTTGAAAGCTCTCGTCAGTGTTTTGCTTTTTCATATATACATATATATATCCTGAACATTGCCCTGGTGAATCCTAGAAAATTTTTTTTACATGTTTTCACAAAAAAATAAAAGGGTGTTTGTTTTAGAAATTGCCTAAATTGGTTCTGTGATTGTAAATTGCTACTGTATTGGCAAACAGTGTAGACCTTTTGCCTTGGTCCCTTTTTTGGATGCTAGACATTCATTATTTATAGTGCATGGATTCACCTGAAGATTTTAGTACCATCATTGAAAGGGAGATGAACTTTGCGACATGTATTTAGTTCCGTATGAAATGAATCCTTTCAGAAATGGGGGCTAATCTTATAAAAGGAAAGAATTTGCTCCCAAAAAACTGTTTGCCAGTGGCTGGATTTCAATTTTGTCAGTATGTATTTTCATATCTTGGAAAATATGTATTTTCATATTTTGGAAAACATATTCTCTTTGGAAAAAAAAAAAAACATCTACAAGACATACTTTACCTACAAAAGATATACAGTAGATGTTACAGCAAGTAAAAACTTTGAGCAGTGACAGGAGAAAAAAGGCCTTGTATCAAATGCAAACAGCCAAAGGCCCAGATCAGCCTGCACATCTGTGTAGTGAAATCAGGACGACCTTTGCTGTTCTTCAGTACATTCTGCAGTATTGAATTATTCTGTAAATGGACCACAAAGACCCTGATCTGACTGTGCAAATACTGATCTCAGCCTTAGTTGTGCACATTACAATAAAGATCTTTGACTAATTGTTTCTTTCCAGCAAAATGTTTACTGGTCCCAGGCTTGAGATGTCAGAATTTATGCCATATTAAAATTAGCTCAGCGATATATACTTACCTGTGGATGTAAAAATCTAGATAAGAAAATCAAAGCCAGGGCCCAGTTGTTCAAAGCGCCGTTAGCTTAACAAGCTCGTTAAGGGTCATTTCGTTAACTGTTTTAGTGGATTAAATACACAATATTCTGAAATTTTTTGCTGAAAAAATGTGAGTAGCTTTTGCACTGCAAAAGCTACTCACATTTTTTCAGCAAAAAATTTCAGCATATTTGCGTATCACTCGATTTAAATTTTAACGAATCGTTAACTAACGACATCGTTAGCTTTGAACAACTGGGCCCTGATTTTTGTTTCGGAGAGAAATTAGCTGTTGGTCTTTATCCAGACAAATATTTTTTTCTCATTTCTTCATGAAAATATATGATGTTTGTACATGTACTTATTAGAAGTATATCACCGCACCACTTCTGGGAAAATAAAAAAAATATCAGTATTTTTTGGCTGAAAAAGTGCCTTATCAAGAGCTCTGTGTTGTGGCTCATGGAGTCTTAACTGGAAAATAAGGCATGACTATGAGATGAATAAAATTTCAAGCCTTATTTGCTGGGAGAAATAAGGATATTTTTAACCCTGGTCCTACTGAACCCAGATATGCCCTGCCTTTGCAAACAGTACAGATCCAGATCAGTTGGCTTATGAAGAAGAGGGCATGGCATTTTAATTTATTCAGCATGACAAGGGATAAAATATCAATTTTCACCTACTAGAAGAGTTAATGTTAACCCTTACCATTCAGAATTGTAGCAGACAACATTCTAATTTTTTTCAGACAACATGGCGTGATAATTGATGATAATTGTCTGCCTAGTAGACATTTCATATAAAATCTCTGACAATTCATATAAAATCTCTAAGCCTTATTTTTTTTCAGAAAAACTTAAAAAAAAAAAAAAAAATAGAATGATGTGTCTGCTGCTGTCAACAGAAGAGTTGTAATATCATCAATGCGTCAATATATCATGATATTTTTTTGTGATGATACTATAATTGATACCGATGGTTAGTATTCATACTCAATGGTACTTGCATAATGCACTTTTTTATGTATAAAGAGGCTTTTGTCCATACCATACTGTGGACTTATTCAGCAGCTGACAGATTTATGATATTTTTTTAAATTTTTTCCCAGAAAATAGGCTGTGATATTTCATGCAAATTGTCTCCTGAGGAGATAATTTGCATGAAATGTCAAAGCCTGTTTTCTGGGAAAAATAAGAAAATAATTCAAATTGTCTTCTGCTGAAATTTTTTACCAATACTTTTGTACTTTGTGACATACATGTATATAGAAAAACCAGGGTAAATTAAAGTATCATGGTACAGTATTGTATCAGACACTTGATATATCATGATAATATCATACTTTTTTTTTGTGAAACCTAGCTCTGGTTAACATTGACTTGAGCTTCAAAGGTTAACTCTGCTTATTTTGTTCCACAGCTCTAGATTGTTTGATAGTACTAGTGCAGCGAGATTGTGACATCACCCTTGGGGACAATAATGGCAACTTAGCGGCACACCACGCAGCCAAAAATAACAAATTAGACTGCCTACGATTTCTTATAAAACAAGGGACATCACTAGAAGCAACACAAGCTGACAGGAAGACACCTGCTCATGTGGTATGTACCATATTTCACGCTTAGCATTCTGGGTAAAAATTTCAACAGATGACGATTTGAAATTTAAACAGGTTTTGATATTTCATGCAAATTGTCTCCAACGGAGAAAATTTGCATGAAATGTCAAATCCTGTTTTCTGGGAAAAATAAGAAAAATATAATAAATTTGTCATCTGCTGAATTAGCCTTTATCACTGTAAGTGTTAACTTAGATATTGGCAATAGGACAAAACCTGCCAATGGGAATTTGCCTCCCTAATATCTGAAACCTTTCAGAGATGGTGTGGGGGTGGGTAGCTACTGTTAAAAGGATCAGGCAGCAAATTATTTCCTGTATGATTAGATCCCCACTGAGAAGGGAAGCAAATATTTCTATGTCAAGAGTTATTTCCCTTGGAGCTGTATCTGTTCCTCTTAATAAGTGAAATTAAGATGGCTTTGGATATAAGGTGGAGTCCAAAAATGTTGTATCCAAACAAAAATATACAGATTATATAGAAAAATTACCATGAATGGTTAGTTTTCAATATAATCTGTACATTTTTGTTTGGACACAGCATGGCTGTTTAGCTAACAGTTTTTTTTTTTGCTTTGGATCCCAGCAATAGTGTTATTAACCCTTCTCATGCTCAATAAATTAAGATGCCATGCCCACTTCTAATTTCCAGCCAATCAGATTACTTGATCCGAGTTTTTTATAGAAATTCACATTTTTAATGACAAACAGTGCAGATCCAGATCAGTTGGCTTCTTCAGAACCAACTGATCTGGATCTACACTGTTTGCTAAGACAGGGCATGTCATGTTTAGCAAGAGAAGGGTTAAGAGAGTGGTGTTTTTTGAAATGTAAGTCACATAGCCAGGGGTGTTATAATACAACTATGACTGACATCATAGTTTGTTATTTATCATTCTCTGCTTCCCAGAAAATTAGTCTGTGTTGCTTTGGAGTTGTCCATATTCCATGTTTATCCCCAAAGTGGATATTGTCCCATGAATCAGTGTGTCAAATGTGAGAGTTGAAAATGAACTTTCTGTACATGGCCAATTCTTCATCTGACCCATTTGCATTGAGTGGATCTTCTCGCACAACTCTTTGAGGCACTGGTCAGTTTTCAATAGTGTCTGGTTAGTTCCTGCTATTGCTATGGTTTATAGAAGTCCCTGTATTTAATGCAATCAACATAGACCCTGATCAGATGCCACATTCTGCGGCCTCTGATCTTAGTCTGCACTGTTTGCCAGTTACCCTTTAGGTGGTTTCCAGACAAAAATGGGATAATGCAGCAATGTTCCAATAAAAAATTGTTTATGTTCAACATGATGGGCATTACATGTATATGTCTTAATTCATTTTAAAAATAAATAGCCACTAAATAATTTGAGATTTTAATTTTTATGAAGTTTTAAATAAAAAACCAGAAAAAAATTTGAGGATGCGGTATCAGAATATAAATTGATTAGTAAGCTGTTTAAGACATTTGCATTTGGGTTTTTACTGTCATTTCAGGCTGCCTTAAATGGAAGTGTAGAAGTGTTACATTGGTTGTTAGACAAAGGAGCAGATCCAAACAGTCAAGACTGTAAGATGAATACATTACCACACTTTTTTAATTGATTTTTTAAAAATATTTTCAGAATGTTTAAAATGTGAGCTTTTAGACACACTCTAGAAATAAAGCTCTACAGACAAAAAATACTGGTTATAAATTACCTTCTGAATTATAAGAATGTAAATTTTGAAACAAAAATAATCTTGCAGTTTGAATTTAATTTTTTAAATTGTTGATTTTGCATTTTAAAATAAAATTATTGCCAGTTTATATCTGCTTATAAATGGAAAACCATGAAAATTTTAAACATTTTTAAAATTGTTGATAAGAATCAATGACATCATTGGTGCCTCGTAAATATTAAGGTGTAAATGAGCAAAAACTTTAGACTCTAAAGCTGTAATTACATTTCACTTGGGTTTCTACCATTGGACTCAGGAGGTATGTGCTATTCATTGCAATTACATCTACAATTCAAAACCAAAAGTGAAATAAACAGATTTGGTACATTTAACTCATTAATATCTATACAAACATTGTAGACCCAGATGTATGCAGTAGAACATGTTGTCTGATCATGATCTATGCCATTTGCTATGATGTATGCTGTTCATATAACAGAATGTAATTAACTTGGTTTCTAATTAATATCACATTATGTTGATAATGGATAATTTCAACTTGAAGAATTGAAAAGTCCACTGAAGATATTAACATTTGCAACTCTGTCAACCAAAACAGATGCAAACAGAGTACTGTAATAACCTAAGATTTTGGACAGACAGGTGAGCAAACAGTGTAGACCCAGATTAGATGCTGCAGAATGCAGCATCTGATCAGGGCCTACACTATTTGCTACTCATCCAACAATATTTTGAACACATCAACAGGTAAGAAAATGGATTTTTCCAAATTTTAGGTCAAGTATGGTAAGGAATTGAGGTGTCCCAATACTTAGGGTAAATACGGTAGATCCAGATGATGGCTCATATTGAGTCATTTTGTCTGGATCTAAACTGGTTGCTATTCTGCTTTTGAGCATTGACTAAATCAACTTTTTAACCCTTGTCATGCTGAATAAATTAAGATGCAATGCCCACTTCTAATTTTTAGCCAGTTAATTACTTGGTCCAAGTTGTTCATACAAATTAAAATATTTAATGACAAACAGTGCAGATCCAGATCAGTTGGCTTCTTCAGAAGCCAACTGATTTGGATCCACACTGATTGCAACGGCAGGGTATATCTGGGTTCAGTAGGACAAGGGTTAAAACATTTGACATTTCTAAATTCAGAGATGGAAGAATACCATTAACATACTCTGGAGCAAAATATTTAAGTTGAATAGAAACACCATTTTTGACACGGGAGACAACTTTTTTGACTTCCTGTTTGCTTTCCTATACACCAATTCCTTTCTGAAATGGGGTCTACTCTTAAAGGAAAGAATTTTCTACCCAAGCGGAGCAGTTCTTTCCTTTTAGAGTAGATACCTTTCTAGGAAGAGAGAAAGTCATTTTTGACAGAGTTATCTCCCTTGAAAATGTGTTGATTCCCCTTAAGGCAGTAATTAATCCTGTGATTTTAAGCATTGTTTTCTTTGTGCAGATTTTGGCAATACACCTGGTCATTATGCTGCAGAAGGAGGAAAACCTGAGTGTTTAAATTGCTTTCTACAACATGACGGTGAAATAGATGTACAGAATATCAAAGGAGACACACCACTGGATACAGCACGTAAATTTGGGCATCCATTACTTATGGAAAAGGGAGGTAAATCTTCACCATTATCAGTATGAAGTCATATATGCACTAAGGGTTTAATTGTCTTCAAGTGAGAAACCTTTATAGTTTGTATTGGTCATGATGTAAGATGTCTGGTATGCAGATTCATAATCTGATGTTTAGTACATATTACATCTAGACAGCGCACATGTACTTTCTTTTGAACATTAACAACAACAACAAAAAAAACGAATCTAAAGTGGGATTCTTGATAACAAAAATTGTAAGTTTAACCAACCTAGGAAGCAAGAAACATGTCAAATAAATGATAATATTATTACGTTTCTTTATGATCAGAGCCCAGTTGTTCAAAGCATTGTTAGCTTAACGAGCTTGTTAGTGGTCAAAATGCTAATCATTCTAGAAAGTACAATATCTAATTCACAGTTATTTTTGCTGAAAAAATGTGAGTACATGTAGCTTTTGCATTTGCAAAAGCTACTCACATTTTTTCAGCAAAAATATTAGTGTATATGCCATATTTAATGATCAAAGTTTTTTAACAATACGTTAATTAACGACATCATTAGTTTTGAACAACTGGACCCAGTAATGTAATGGGCAGCCCTGCATATGCCTTATAGTCCATGATTGAGTGATATACTATTTTCAAATCAAATGGGCTGTGTGATCCCAAAGGACCAGAAAACATAAACTACACTAAAGTGATGTTCTTAACCCTAGTCCTGCTGAACCCGGGTATACCCTGCTTTTGCAAACAGTGTAGATCCAGATCAGTTGGCTTCTTCGGAAGCCAACTGATCATGATCTGCACTGTTTGCCAATAAGTATGTGAATTTGTATCAACAACCTAGATCAAGCAATCTGATTAGCAGACAGTTAGAAGTGGGCGTGGCATCTTAATTTATTCAGCATGACAAGGGTTAAAGCACAGTACTTAAAACCAGCTGTAGTCAAGATAAATAATTTCTGAAACAAGGAATTTGCAAGCAAGAAACTCATCAAATGGGGAAAAAATAATCATAAAAGGCTTGTCAAAAAATCATAGGGATTTTATAAGGTATATTTAGTCATTTACATATTGTTTTGTGTGTTTGTGTGTGTGTGTGTGTGTGTGTGTGTGTGTGTGTGTGTGTTTCTAAATAAATTAACCATCATAGATGTGAGTATATTGGTTTGTTGTCCCACAGATGAGCTGATTGTTCTTATTTTTGTGTACTTCAGTATAAATCTTTTCTCATCCAAAACATACATGTACACAGATCAGAGTTCTTTTATTTTTTCAGTAACAAATGAGCAGCCTTGTCCTCAGTGTTGGGAAAAATACAAGAAAGTACAGTGGGACACACTCCACCCACCAGCCCCTGTAGAAAGAAATATTGGTCTTGCCGGTAGTACTGCTTACAAAAACCCTGTTCCTCCTCATCCGTAAGTATAAGTATACAAATTGACTGTCAGCTGTTGTTAACCAGTTCATCCCTGCAGAGCAATACAGATACCTTTGGAAACAGTGTAGATCCAGATTAGATTGCTCATCAGGATTTACACCATTTGTCATTCTGTAATTGACTTTTGACTAAACTCCTATTTACAACAGTGGATGTGTCCAAATTCAGAGATGGAAGAGTTCACTTCAGAAACTCAGGGATAAAAGGGTTAAAGGGAGTGGATACACTGGGTAGAATTACCACCATCATTTTTATAGCGCTGCTTTGAAAAAGTCAGGCCATACTGGATTTGCCATGTTCTTTCATGATTCTGTCATTCCGTGACTACAATATTAAAATGTATTTTGCTTAATAACTGTTATGTTTGTGTTCCTACTTCAATGAAATTTATAATACACTTGGACTTTAAGTTAAGTAAGGTGTATTCGCAGAATAGGGGCCAAGGGTCCACAACTCTTGGAGCTGTGTCCCTTGGTAGGTTTTCAAAATTCAAAATGCCTTTTGCTCAGTGACTTTTATGTTTGTGGTCCTACTTCGATGAAACTTAAACCACACTTGGTCTCTAAGGTAAGGAGGAAAATGTACTGGCAGAATGGTGGCCAAGGGTCCATAGCTCTTGGAATGTCCCTTGATAGGTTTTCAAATTTTGCCATTCTTGAAAATTTTCGTACAAGATTTCTCAAGAACCATGGAAGCTAGAAATCTGAAACTTCGTACAAAATGTATAAACACGGACAATGACTGGATGTATCTTGTATACCAGAATAGGGGCCGAGGGTCTTAGAGTAATGTCCCTAGGTAAGTTTTCAAAAAATGAAAATGCATTTTGCTCAATAACTTTTATGTTTGTGGTCCTAAGATGAAACGTATACGACATTTTGGGGGCTTTGAAAAAGAGGTAAACACATGGACAGTGGGTTGATGTTTTGTGTATTCAGGAATCAGGGCCAAGGGCCTGTAACTCATGGATTGAAATCCCTTGATAGGTTTTACAATGCCATGTTACCATGTCCTACAGTGATGTTATCTGGTAAGAATGAAGTCAAAATATTTCAACACTATATGTATCTCCCCTGATAGAGCTGCAGTAGGGCTATAGTCAGATCCTCTGACAGCTCTAGTTTGCAAGGGAGAACTTGTATGACTTCTTGTTTGCTATCCTTTTGAAAAAGGGTCTACTCTAAAAGGTAAGAATTTGCTCCTACTGGGACTAAATTCTTTTCTTTAAGAGTAGACCCCATTCCAGAAGAGAGACAAAACATGTTTGACACAAGTTACCTCCCTCTGAACGGGTATCCATTCCACTTGTTGCTTTAATTTTCCTTTTTTTTTTTTTTTTTTTTCACAGTATGGGCAGAAAGTAAACTTTCAAAATGCTATGAAAGAATGTGTGCCATCTTATCGCAAAATAAATCATTGTCTTATGATCTGTTGTAAATGTTTTAAAATTCTAATCATGTAATATAAAGGATTTATATTTTTATAACCAATGACAGTGATATACTGACACAGTGTGAGATGTCTCAGTATGAGATATGTTTTTATCCAAACACTGTCACTTATAATGTCTCAGGATCAGTTGCCACTGGAGAAATCTTGAATAGCCAAGTATGCAAAGTTTCTTCATGCTGATAACCAAGACTCTGATCAGACTGCGCATACACACATTGTCGTCTGCTTTGTCTTCTGCCGGTTACTTTAAAAGTCATTTTTGCAAACATTGTGGACCCAGATCAGACTGCTCCTTTAGGAGCAGTCTGATCCGGGTCCACACTGTTTGCCTGTATGCTAAAATAGGTTTGAAAAGTTTGCAAGAATATTCAGCTGACGACAAAAACAGATGACATTTTCAGATACAGATTTTCTTGGCGTTTTAAGGTGTTACGGCCTAGCACTCCTACCTTCGATTATCTGCCTTGGCAGATTACGCATAGCTTCTAGGTATACGTAACAAAGGAATGAAGCATAGCTGAAAAAATATTCCGTCTTTCCTGGGAATCGAACCCGGTCCTCCCGGTTAAAAATCCAATGCTCTAACCACTGAGCCAAAGAGTCGACTCGCTGACGCAGTTGTCAGAGATTGAATATATACCTAGAAGCTATGCGTAATCTGCCAAGGCAGATAATGGAAGGTAGGAGTGCTAGGCCGTAACACTCCCCCGTTTCAAGGAAGTCATCATTTATGATGATGTGAAGCCATTTTCGGCGTATAAAGTCCAATCCCGGACGAGCCCCCATCTTACGACATGATAGCCGTAACAAAGGAATGAAGCATAGCTGAAAAAATATTCCGTCTTTCCTGGGAATCGAACCCGGGTCCTCCCGGATAAAAATCCAATGCTCTAACCACTGAGCCAAAGAGTCGACTCTATGACGCAGTTGTCAGAGATTGAATATATACCTAGAAGCTATGCGTAATCTGCCAAGGCAGATAATCGAAGGTAGGAGTGCTAGGCCGTAACAAAGGGTTAACCCAGAATGATCTTATTCTACTTTTCTTGTAGCTGGATGAAAACAAGTTATATCTGGTAACCAAAATGTACTGTCAGATATGATATGTTGTATGTGAAATCAGTTACAGCCTCGAAAATCACTGCTGCCTTTTATAAATGTTGATTGTGCTCCCGGAATTATTCGAGAAAAAAATGAATCAGAAAATTGTGAAATATGATGCATAGGTCCTGCATGTTTTGGAAGAGAATGGAGGACAAATTGAGCCAGCACATGTGAAAAGGGTACTTATCACATAGGCAACCAGCAAAGGTCTAGGCAAGCCTGTGCATAAATGCAGTCTCCCCATTGCTATTGTTGTTCGCAGACATGTAGTAGGGACCTTGAAGCAGCTTCAGGTAAAAACGCATGTCTGTAGCCCAAATAGGGACCTGCGCACATATGTTTGAAGAACCATCCGAAAAACCGTTCCTTCTGTTGTGTGCTGGCTCAATTCTGGCTGCATCTCTGTAGGAAGGTGTCTTCATGGTATAAGAAATGTTTCAAAGTAGGGGCTGCTTTCAAAAGAAAAATCTTAAAAGGAAATTCTTTACTTTAAGAGTGGCCATCAGTGAGAAAGGATGAAATATATAATAAATGTCCTAACATTTTGAATTCTTTATTCCATAACATTTTAGGCCTAAAGTTTGCTTTTTATGCAGTTGTTTCTTAAAATATTTTTTGGAATGGCAAACAGTGTAGTCCCTGATCAGACTGCTCCTTCAGGAGCAGTCTGATCTGGGTCTGCATTGTTTGCATATGCCATTTTGTTAAACACTTCGGTGTATGAAATTCTAAGACATTTACCAGTCCTACTTCCTGTGGAAGTGTATTCATTCATGTTAATGTATTGTATTATATTCCATTTTATGCCCAGTCACCTATTGTATTGTATTTCATACACTTAAAGGGAGGAGTAAGTATACTTCTTGAATTTTTATCGAGCCTTAAAAGTGCAGTTTATAGAATCCTTGCCACATTGCTATACCTTAACTGAGTGGAATGCATCCTGTATTTCATACTTTTCTCCAATGTCCAACTTCAAATTCAGAAAGGTTGTCCATTTTTTGTTGTGCCACTAAAATATATGCAGAAAGATGCTGTAGCTAGAAGATTGTTGCATGCTAAAAAAATTGGACTGCAGTCCATTGCAGTAGTCATAGTTGCAGATGGATTAGTAGAAGTTCAGCTTTAGGCCAGAGTTTTTTATCTTAAGGTTTACGAGGAATGTCTTAAAAAGTTGCTATCAGGAGGGAGGAATAAAAATCAAAATATGAAAATTAAGCTTTACTCAATCAAATGACGTGATTTTCTGACAAAAACACATGCAAAAATGCAACTTTTCAGCCCCAGAATTGAAGGGTAGGGACATAAAATAAAAATAAAATTTGAAATACAAGTTTTATTTTTCTTGTGGATAGGGTAGGCGCATAGAGTAGGCTCTCCAGTAAACCCAAAAATAATAATAATTAAAAAAAAACTCTGGCCTTAACATCATAATAATAATTGGAGTGTAGATCACAAGAGCAGTTCTTTCAAAAAAGAAAAAAAATGGTTTAGCCAATATAGTAGCTTTGCCATGGTTGGAATTCTAAAAAATTACCAAGTGTTAGCCAGTGTGAACATTGACTCAGTCCTTCCAAAAGCATAATTAGGCAATGTAGTAGCTTTTCCTGCAACAGAATGCCAAATGTAAAATTAGTCAACCATATCAGAGGAGCATTTGACTTCACCAGTCCCAGATGTATAAAGATTGATAACAAAATGCAAACCCAAATTTCCTTATGTATAAAGACTGCAAGAAACTGGTTTTCCTCACAATTAGAAATATGTAGTCCTACAAAAAGAAAGGAAAATGTTGCATTTCCTGTTTATTTATTTTGTAAATTCTAAAAGCAGTGACCATTGAGTGCAATGAACACACACACACACACAAAGAAAAAAAAAAAAGCATCTTATCAAGAGCTATGTGTTTAACTCCATTTTTCACAAACTATGTGAATGGAGACAAACTTTGTTTATGTACCAAAAACTGCAGTAGATTTGGTGGACATTGTTATCTAAGTATCATGTTTGTTTATTTGCCTTTACTTATTCCAACAAGCCCAGCATTTAGCTCCATTTTTGACAAACTGTAAGGCTGTAGATCCTGACAATTTTTTTTTTCAATGGACTGTAACATAGTAGAATGATTTTATAATATGCCCAGTTGGGGGATTTTATTTAATGAAAAACAATGCATGCTTTTACAGTTGTTTTTGTGTATTTAAATGGTAAAAATGTTAACTATAAGTATTTTGTTCATTAATTTTTGGGCACTTCAAATAGTCAATTTTAGTCTCTGAATACAGTGGTCATTCCTATGCAATCTAGAAAGTATTTAAACCTTTCTGACAACATTAGTGTCAATCTTTCAGTAACTTTGGTACTATGATTTCCATTGTGGAATGAATTAGTTTCATGAAAAAGTAGCTTTTTTTTTTTTTAATATGACCTCTAATGCAATCAATAAAAATTATACATCTATATGAAATCAATGAAAAACTTACAAACTAAAGGTATGTAACTAAACTACCTTAAATATTTACATAAATTTTATTTGTGTCAAAATTTGAACAAGTCTGTCTGACTACCTGGTAATGCTGGTTATATGGCAAACAGTGCAGGCCCTGATCAGACTGCTTAGGAGAAGTTTGTTCTGGTTCAAAACTGTTTGTACATGCATGTTTGTCCCAAAGTTAGGATATATATGGTACTAACTTTGATCTCTGAATGTATAATTGTATATTTTTTCCAGTAAACTCTTACCAGTATTTTATAACAAGAACCCTCAGCTGTGGTAAATTCAGAGTGAATGATTTTAACTTCCTGGATTTCCTAACACCTTGTTCATTGTCACATCCCAGTGTTACCTACCGTTTGAAATCATTTGTACCAAAAGTCAGAGACTGTCTGTAAATATTGATGATAATCATTGATACATATAAAACATATAAAGTGTTTCAGTGAAGTAAAACTGAATATGGATTCATAATTAATTATATCTTTAGGATGCATTTAAAAATTTGGATTTAACTGACCCTCAGCATGAGCAAAATGTACCTTATAACATATGCAACTAGCAAAGACTCGGTTAAGCCTGTGCATCTGCTTCTGGGTAGTCTGATCACATTACGAAAACAAACCTATTCAAATATATAGAAAATTTCACCACCAAAAACTGAAAATTTTCAGATAAAAAAAAACTTGGATATTTTTCAAATTTCTGCTCAAAAACATAGATTGTGGGTACTCATTAGAACTGCCTCATTGAGGCAGTTCTAACGAGTACCCACAATCCATGTTTTTGAGCAGAAATAAGAAAAATAATGTACACCCTGTAAACCCCAGTTTTACTATATAAAAGTAGGGTTTAATGGATCAAAATTATATAGGCATGTCTTCATGATGAGATTTTTGCTACTCTTCAAAACAACTTGGATCCTTGGCTATCTACAGAGCACACTGGGAAGACTGGTCAGGCTGCATGGGCTGATTTGGGGATTATTCTTGCACATCAAAGAGGTACAGTTTCTCATGTTGCAGCTCAGTTTTATTATGGAACACACCCACAGATTTTCACTGGACTGTTTAACCCATTTTTGTCTGGAGATCCCCAAAAGGGTAATTGGCAAACAGTGTAGACCCAAATCACACACTGCATAATGTGGCATCTGATCAGGGTCTCCACTGTTTGCAAATGGTTTTAACCATTTTTCTTTAGGAATATCTAAATAACATGGCCTTACATTCCTAAAATTGAAATCTGACTCCTCCAATATATTGTGTGGGGGAGTCTATTCAGTCTATAATTAGTTAATGCTGAAATGACAATCTGTCATGCCTTTTAGGACAGTCATCACTTTGCAGATAAATTGTACAAGTGTAAAGAGTTTTTATTGAGAAGGACTCAACCAATGCATTATATCACAAAATGTTACAATTTTAGCATTTTGTTTATTACTTTTATTGCTCAAACTTACTGTATTTTAATACATGTACTTTCTTTTGTTTTCACAGTTTTTAATGCTCTTATTTTGTAGAATGTTTTGCTTCACATTATTATAACAGTCACTTTAGGCACATTTTCTTACTTTTGATTGATAAATTTAGGAAGCTTTTTACTGTTGACATCACTTTCACTGATTGCTGCACAAAAATTACCAGTATAAATTTTTGTGTACAGTAAATGTCCTAAAATTTTGTTTATCTACTTTTCTGACAAAGTGGCAAACAGTACAGCCCTTGATCTGGGCCCAGTTGTTCAAAGCTAACGATGTCCTTAGGTAACGATTTGTTAAAATTTACATCGAGTGATACGCAAATATGCTGAAATTTTTTGCTGAAAAAATGTGAGTAGCTTTTGCAGTGCAAAAGCTACTCACATTTTTTCAGCAAAAAATATCAGAATATTGTATATTGAATCTGCTAAAACAGTTAACGAAATGACCCTTAACAAACTCGTTCAGCTAACGACGCTTTGAACAACTGGGCCCAGATTGCTGATGAGAAGACTTACCAGGGTTTACACAGTTTGCAACACAAACATAAAAAGAATTAAAGCAAAATAAAGTACGAAATGTTAATATTTTAGGACATTTACCGTTTTGTTATGTTAGATGTTCTAATTTCTCTATGAAAACACAGGTTGTAAGTACTTAAATAATTCTAATCAAAATCCACAACCCATGTTTTCTTACAGAAATAGAGTAACATTTTAGAGGTTTGACAAGGCTTGTTATCAAGAGTCCTCCAGTATAGGATTATTAAAACTTCTTTTTGCAACAGATTTTACAGCTAAAGATTTTCTGTCACTTAATGTCAGAACCATTGCTTTGATTATGCTACACATAAACAGAGAGACTATAGACCAATCTGTGTATCTCACAAGTCTGTGGGTGCACATGCCAGTCTGGGTCATCACTGTTGTTATATCATAGCTCAGATAAGAAGGGTGTCCACATAAGTATACTTTATTTCTCCACAAAAGCATATGTTGTGTATAATTGAAAAATGAAGACCATAATTGAGGCGAGCTAGCACATGACAAAACCTACAAAATGGCTTGTGCACCCAGCAAAGACTCAGATCAACCTGGGCTCAATGGGTAGCTAAGGACCCAAGCGGATGCCCAGGCAGATCTGAATCTTTGCTGGGCACACTTGCCATTTTGTAGGTTTTGTCATGCGCTGGCTCACATAATATTACTTTTAGATTTAAATTGAAAAAGTGCCTTATCTGGAGCTATGGTTACAGTTTCCTGTACCCCATCTCATGTGACCTTAACCCATTTATACCAAGTGGACTCTTCAACCTTAACTCTTTGGACAGGTCCATTGTCTATATAAGGGGTGTCTGGTTAGTATTTAACCTCATCATGTTTTGTGCAAATTTCTTAATGCAAACAGTGTAGATCCTGATCAGATGCCACCTTCTGCAGCATCTGATTTGGGTCTACACTGTTTGCCGATGTCCCTTTTATGGGATGCTTGGCTTAAATGAGTAAATGACGAGAAAGTGGAATTTACATGCCAGAAGACTAACATTTATGTATATGTTGATTAGTCAGGAACCTGTTCCACTTAAAGAACAATTGGATACGGTACAATTCAATGATCAGCAGAATATTTTTCATGCTCAGTAAACACCCCGCTCCACTTCAAGATAAGATTGTCAACATAGTAATTTTTTTTTTAAACCATCAATAGACGTTTATAGACAACCCTCTTTATACCGACACTAGACACAACGACAAAATTTGTTATAATGATAATTTAACTGTCATGAAACCTTCACTTAAAAGGTAACAACTAGTCACAAATTATGCAAGAATATTGTATTAAATACTTTGAAGAAACTTATGTTTTGGATATTTGTTGGAATTGCCTCAGTGAGGCAGTTCTAACAAATATCCAAAACATATATTCTATGAGGAAATAAGGAACAAAACAAGACCTTTCTTACATATCAGTCTGCTCATTCAGTATTCTGTACAACAGCACAATCATTTTAATGGCAACGTCTTTAGGAAAAAATGTTGTCGTTGTAACGAGGGTTCACTGTATAAATTTTATCAGGAGTCCTGTCTGGACTTTGGCTGTTTGCTTATGGCATAAGGCATACTACCGTAAGGCCACTCACAAGGCTTCAGGCAAGAGGGGACAGCCACATAATGTTTTTCTTACTTCTCCATGAAAATTTATATTGTGGCTACTTACTCTACAACCTTGTTATAACATGGTTCATTATAACACAATTTTGGATATAACACAGTTCAAAGATGGATCCCACAATGTATAGATTATATTGAAAAATGACCATATATGGTCATTTTTCAATATAATCTATACATTTTTGTTTGGATATAACATGGCTGTTTAACTAACATGGTTTATGCTATGGACCCCAACAATAGTGTTATAAAGAGGTTGTGGTGTATTAGGAGTTTTTTGGGGGTTGAAAAAGTCTTATCTGGAGCTATGCCACACAGAACTGTTTTGTTTCAGTGTTGTTTTTCTACGTTTCTGTTTCAGGCGTATTCCAACACAGCTCCAACAGAACCTAGCTAGACATGAGGCTCGACGACTGAAGGAACAGCCTAGAAAGGTGAAGCCAGACAGAGACATGGCATCAAAGTTTTACGGGGACCATGTGGATCCTAATGAACTGTTTAAGTTTAAAGTAACAGAAGGTGGACCACAATTACAACTTTAAGCACATATAAATGTTATCTTGTATTTTAATATGAGTCATATGAGAGTAAAAAATTGTGCTACACATATATATTAAGAGCGATGAGACAAACTCATTTACAGTCAGAGGACTTGCTTAGGAGGAGTATTTGTTAATAATTCATAGGTAATGTACCTTTTTTTCTCCATAAAAACATGTTGTGGGTATTTCTTACAAACAATCACTATATTTTATTACTGAAAACTGGAGAAAATTATCAGAAAATTATCATCAGAATAAGATATCCATAATAACCCTAAGTATTAGGACAGATAGACCTTTGCAAACAGTGTAGACCCAGATCAGACACCACAGAATGTGGTGTCTGATCTGGATCTACACTGTTTGCCATACATACAGGAATATTCTAGATGCATCAACAGGTAGAAGAATGGACTATTTCGAATGTTAGGAAAAGTATGGTAAGTAGATAAGATGTCCCAATACTTAGAGTAAATAAGGTATTCTTGTTCAGAGATGATATTTCTTGTCCTCCATAAAAACAGACATTGTGGATACCCCTTAGAATTGCCTGTACAAGGTATTAAGGAATTGACTAAGGAAACAGGCAATTTAAATGACTACCAACATGTTTATGGAGAAGTTGAGAAAATTATCCCAAAATAATTAATAAAATAATGAATACCGTATTTACCCTAAGTATTGGGACACCCTATCAGCTTACCATACTTGACTTAAAAATGAAACAGTCCATTCTCCTACCTCTTGACATGTCTAAAATATTACTGTATGTATGGCAAACAAAACAGTGTAGACCCTGATCAGGCCCCTTGATTCTGAGGCATCTGATCTTGGCCTATACTGTTTGCAAAGGCCTATCTGCCCCAATACTTAGGAATATTATGGTATTAGGTGAATTCAGGGGTTTTCTTGAAATCATATGTTGTGGGTACTTGCTAGAATTTCCTTGGTGAAGTGATTCTAAGAAATACCCTCAGTGTACATTTTCTAATGCCAAATAGAGAAAATTATCCCAGAATTATCACCAGATACTCCTCCTTAACACTTTGATAGCATGCTGGGTAAAAAAATTCAAATGACATTTTGAAATATTTTTCTTATTTTCTCCCAGAAAGGAGGGTTTGACACTTCTTGCAAATTGTTTCACAAATTGGAAACAATTAATAGGGACTGTCAAACCATTTATTCTGAAAAAAAAAATAAATAAAAAAAAAAAAAAATAGAAAAGCACATGCAACGCCATTGTGCCATGTACTGAATTCTCCCATAGGATCTAAAATTCAGCAGTTTTGTTGCAATGCTTTCAGAAAAAAAAACTTTACATATCTTCTGATTCTGCCCAAGCAATCTAAAAGTTAAACTGTGTTACTGTAATTACCCTAATCAGCCACTGTATCTCCTGACCAGCCTTTCCAAAGTTTTGAATGTCTGTTTCACTATCTGGTCATATATGAAGAAAAAGTGCTGGCTGCATGAAACAGTGTACAGACCCTAATCAGACTTCTCCTTCAGGTGAAGTTTGATCTAAGTCTACCCTTCTTGTCAAGGAATATCTAAGTATTTTGGGCTAACTAAAAAAATGCTTTCGATCTAGACACATTTTTCATGATATCAAATATTTCCATGATTTCATGTACCAGGGTTCTCGGCCCCTGCACTTTGGGAATGACCAAGAGTAGAAACTGTGCCATTATTTTTCAATATAATCTCCTTTTGCCTCAGTGCAATTTCTCCAATGCAGTTCCAAATTGCTCATCCCTTCAAAATAAAAGCCTTCTTCCTGGTCCCCAAGTACTCATCAACAGCATCTATGATGCCTTCATTGCTTCTAAGTCCTATCATTTATCGTGCTACCCTGTATCGTGTGACCTTCCTCAAGATAATCCACTATGGTTATGCCCTGACTATTAAAAAAGGTAGAGGCCATCACCTCCCCTGCTGTAGAAATGCTAATTATAAGGAGGGGTGAGAGGGTGCTTCCATTGCATACTCTGCTTTTTGGCCTCAGGATCAAAACGATAGACCAAAGTCTCATCTTTGGTCACAACTCGATGCATAAATTCCTCAGGGTCCTTCATAGAGACAGGCTACTTACAAATATTAAGTTTGCTCTTCTTCTGATCTTTAGTCAACCTTCTTGGGACCAATCTAGCTGAAACCTTGGACATCGCTAAGATATTGGTCAAGATAGATTGAACTGCCTCAAAACTAGATAAAATGAACAGCTCCAAAACTTACGCCTATTTGTCTAGCTATATCATGCAGGCTTCTCCTGTCACACATGATCAGTCTGTGCACAAGCTCAAGGTTTTTGTCTGTACTATCCTCTTTAGGGTGCCCAGACCATTCGTAAACCTCCAGGCTCTCCTTCCCACCTAAATTCAGCAATCCATACCTTCATTGTGCTGTAAGAAGGAGACTTATCCTCAAAGGTTTCAATGAAGTCATCATTTCTTACAGTACTTTATGACTGCTCCAACATTAAGTTTGTCCATTTAACACACCCTCTGTTTGCAGTGAATTTCTTCTGAAATTAGTAGCTTTGAAGTTTTATTCTTTCTACCATAGATGTTAAATAAGATAAAATTATTAAATGATTGGGGTAACTGAAATTAGTAGCTTTGAAGTTTTATTCTTTCTACCATAGATGTTAAATAAGATAAAATTATTAACTGATTGGGGTTTCTTTTCAGTTTTATTTGTACCTTGTACATATGGGCTGAATATGACATCTTCCAAAATAGAACATCTTGATCATACATCATACATGTAGGCTTTACATGACATCTTCCAAAACAGAAAAGGTTTTCAAATGTAAAGTATATTTTCATCAGAAACCTTCAGAATATAAGAGTTTATAAATATTTGCAGTGTTCAAAATTTAAGACAACAGTATTTGACCAAGGTATTGTGTCAAATGGTGTAGACCTAGACAAGACATCACAGAATGTGACAGCTAATAAGGATACATGTATATACTGTTTCTCATTCATCCAGCAGGTGGACATATCCACAGGTAGTGTATTTGATTTATTCAAAATTTTGGCAAGTATAGTCAGGTTTTAAGTGTCCCAATATTTAGGGTAAATTACACTTTTTGTGTTGGTAACCAGTATGAAAATACAGGATAAATATCATATGTATATTTTGTCAACTTGTGCTATTGTCTGGTTATAAAGAACTGGTCAGTTTGTGTACCAGTCATGCCACAATGTGATATTTTTAGTTCACAGTCAGTGACCCAGAATGAGTTTTGTGATCATTTTGTTGTTTGTGGCCATGTTACAGTTAACCTTTCTCAGAAAACAGGATTTGGCATTTCATGCAAATTGTCTCCACTGGAGACAATTTGAATGAAATGCCAAATCCTGTTTTCTGGGATAAATAAGAAATATTTCACAATGTCATCTGCTAAAGATTTTACCCAGCATGCTAAGCTTTTAAGTGAAGACCTGGTTCAGCCTGCAGATCAGGACTCAGTTGTTCAAAGCGTCGTTAGCTTAACGAGCTCGTTACGAGTCATTTCGTTAACTGTTTTAGCAGATTCAATATACAATATTCTGAACTTTTTTGCTGAAAAAATGTGAGTAGCTTTTGCACTGCAAAAGCTACTCACATTTTTTCAGCAAAAAATTTCAACATGTTTGCTTATCACTCGATGTAAATTTTAACAAATCGTTAACTAACGACGTCGTTAGCTTTGAACAACTGGGCCCAGGCCTTTGCTACTAATCGGTGTATTCTTTAGCATTGTTTACTTGTAGATGGACAGCAAAGACCCTGATCGGACTTGATGTACAGGCTGATGTGGGCCTATACTGCCTATATTTGCTTTATCCCATAGTGTGGCCCTTACTTTTATCTTTAGCTAACTGAATCTTAATGATAGAGAGGGTGAGTTTGTAGTATTACAGTCCTTTTAGCTATGTTTCCCTTGTATCAGGATGGCATTATGTATGTTTGCATACATTTGTAAAGCTTTGTTTTACATGGATCTTCCATGCACACACAAAGCATCTGTCCATTTCTAAATGCCACCCTGTATACTTTATACTAAACCCAGAGAAGACTGAGTATTGTTTTGTGTAATAATGAAAAAAAAAAAAAACAAAAAAGACAAAAAACAACTCCTCGGTGGAGTGGGGCATTTGAATCTTGCAATGTCAGAGAATGTTTTGAAATGCTCTCCTTATAATGACCAGAAAGACAGGTCTTGACATTAAATTTTATGCAGATGGTCTCCTATAGGAATTTGAATAATTCAGGTTTGGAGACTCAGCTATTTTGAATTTTAAACTTTTTAACAGTACACCCCAATAGGCCCAAAAGGACACGTCAGCTGCTTTCAAGCCTGTTCTTTGTATAATTATATATTAAATTGTTCTCAATCTGTGCTATCAGTTTAATTATTTGTATCATAACTATTTTGTCTTCTTGTTTCTCCATGAAAACATATTTTCTGAAAATATAGGCAGATTTGAGTTTGAACATTTAAATTTATTTTTTTTAAATAATAGCTCAAAATGCTTAATATTTGACATTTCAAATGTGTGTCTTGAGATGAGAAGATTTGTAATACTCAGCATAAACCAGTGACATTTTACTGTATCTACAGGTTCTATTCAGATGCCTTATCCTAGATCCAGATAATTTTGTTCATCTGAAAAGTATTGATATTTTTCCTATTTCTCCATGAAAACATATCTTGTGTGTACTCATTAGAAGCACCTGGCTTTTTTTTTTGTTCATTGAGTTGAGGTTTCATGGCCTAGTCAACCCAGGGCCTCACACCCTTGGGTATGATGTTATCGAATAGAAGGATATGCCATTATATATTTATATTCCAAATATGGAAGGGTTCTGTCCAGTGGTTCCTGTGATATGAATGATCAAAAAAACTGTCGTAAACCTTTAAAATGTGTGACCTAATTTTTGACCCCTAAGCCCCACCCCAGGGTCTGACCCTGAGGTATGATGTTGTAGAATACGAGGGTATGCTATACTATTATTTTGCCAAATATGAAAGGGTTCTAGGTAGTGGTTGCTGAAATATGAATGTTTGAAAAACTTTGTTGAAAAACTTAAAAGTGAATTGACTTAATTTTTTACCCCTTAGCCCCACCCTGGGGTATGATATTATGGAACAGAAGGATATGCTATTATATGATCATATTCCAAATATGGAAGGGTTCTGTCAAGTGGTCACTGAGATTTGAAGGTTCTAAAAAACTTTGTTGTAAAACTTTAAAGTGTGACGCTAATGCCGATGTTAGGGTGACAACAATAATTCCCTGTACTTTTGTACAGGTGAGCTATTATTGCTCTTTTCAAAATAGAATTTGCTCAGTATTTACATGTATGTTTCTGTTATTGTACACTTTTGCTCATTTTGTACATAAGAAACTTGTTGTTTTCACTGTGATATTTTGTTTATGAAGTAATATTTTGTCAATAAAAAAACGAGAATGGACTTGTATCAGGTACTCTTTTAACTCTAACCCATTTCAACAGGTGACAATTTGATATTTTTCTTGGTTTTCCCAGAAAACAGGCATTGACCTTTCATGCAAATTGACTCCCAAGGGAGACAATTTGCATGGTCAAAGCCCATTTTCTGGAGTAAATAAGAAAATATTACGATGCTGTCTTATGATCTGGCACACTTCAGCATTTTTTCAGTATTTTTAAACTATACATAAATGCAAAATATACAATATGTTGCACAGAATATTACACTGATAATAGCAGAAACACATGCAAAATCTTGAGGTTTCTATGAGAAAATCACTTACTACCATGCTTCTCCAAGTGGTCTTGTGCACTTGATACAGGTGACTTCACTGTTGAGCCCATTCAAACAACACCTTGCAATATCTTTTTTTTCCTGTTTGCAATAAAGTTTGAAGGGAAACAAAAGATTTTAATCAAATGAGTTTCTTGTTTGGAAAAGTGGATCAATGGCATGGCCTCATAAATAATTAACTAGGATGAGGAAATATGTCAACATACATAATAAACACATATGGTTTGCTTATTCTTTATCTGTGAAACTTTGTTCAAATGCTTTCCAACAGGCAGGATCTAATAATGTCAAGTTTGCTGTCAACTTTTCTCAACCAGCTGAAGAGTTTTCCAAATACAAAACTATGAGTTGCCCAAGATCATAAGATGCGCATAATGGTAAGACCTGACAGTACAAAATGTCTGCAGAAATTTTTACCCAGCATGCTAAGCATTAACACATTGTAGACTATTTTAAATAGAATCCCCCACACCATATATTGGAAGAGTCCAATTTCATTTTTAGGTACGTCTGGCTATGAGATTTAGTTATTCCCAGATAAAATAGCTAAACTATTTGCAAACAGTGGAGGCCCTGATCAGACGCCGCACATGGATCCTAGCTTCCTAGCACACAGATCATCAGGATTGTCTTTAAATGAAGATGCATCAAGCCTCTTCCAACGAAAAATAATCTTACAACATATGGGACCAGAATAGCATTAAAGATAAATTTCTTTGACCTGGAGGTACTGATATTTTCATATTTCTCCAGGGTTCAGTTGTTCAAAGGGTCGTTAGCTTAACAAGCTCATTAGTGGTCAAAATGTTAATTTTTTAACTGTTCTAGTAAGTACAATATCTAATTCACAGCTTCTGATTCACAGCTATTTTTGCTGAAAAAATGAGAGTACATTGTAAACAATGCTAAAGAATAGAGACAAAATAGAAAAAGAAAACAGTGTAGATCCTAATGAGACTGCCGTCTCAGCTGGATCTACGAGGGTCGTGCAAAAAGTTCTGTCACTAATAGGCTTCCTTGGTTTTATCCCTGGTATATTTTAAAATGCTTCACTGCACTTGAATGGTGTGTTGAATTGCTAACGATACCGTTTATTTCGTGCAAATTCCTTTCCAACTGACCGAGTTATTTCAAATGAAATAGATGCAGTCATATACACTGACCAATTTACTTGTTACAATAAGAAACGACCAAGCAAAGGATGGTCAGGAGTCCACCATTTACATGAAAATGCCTCCTCTCATAAGTGTGAGGTTGTTAAGTCTTTTTTGGCTTCTGAAAAGGTGAAAGTTTTAAACCATCCACCTTATTCACCTGACCTGAGTCCCTGTGACTTCTTTTTATTTCCAAGGCTTAAGAAAATGCTTTCTGAAAATACGTATATGTCTAGAAGTTCTCTTGGCAGCGCTATTTATCAGTGTCTCCAACAGATACCAAAAGAAGACTATTTATCTGCTTTTCGTGACTGGATAAAAAGGTTACGAAAGTGTGTTTCAGTAAAGGGGGAATACTTTGAAGGTTTGAAATAAAAATATGTCTGATAAAACGTAGTACTCCGAAGTAATCCGAGCCCAGTGACAAAACTTTTTGCAGGACCCACGTAGCTTTTGCAAATGCAAAAGCTACTCACATTTTTTCAGCGAAAATATTAATAGCGTATATGCCATATTTAATGATCAAAGTTTTAATGATACATTAACTAACAATGACGTTAGTTTTGAACAACTGGGCCCAGGAAAATATATGAAGCAGTTACTCACTCGAAGCACTTCTAATGAGTTCCCACATTTTTCGCAAAGAAATAAGAAATTTACATATCTGAATACCTATCCTTTCTGGAGCTGTGGGACCAAAGAAAACCCTGATCAGTCTCAGCAAAATTTCAGTATTTTTTTATTATTAGGGTCAAACTGCTTCATCGATTGTGGAGAGCTTTAAAAGTGTTAATTGATCCACAGAATAGTTTGTTGATATTTTACGTCCCAGTAACCATTAGGGTCATGTAGAGCATGGCACATTAACCTACTTACACTGTTCCTGGGCAGGTTTAGTCCTCTAAGAGGTTAACCAGTACTTGTGAATATTCTTTCGTCAGTGCCTGACAACTGTCCTTCTTGAATCAGTGGAAGGAGTAGAATGGCAGTAGAAATGATTTCATGACTGGTTCCCACTATGTAGCCAAGCTTAGGTTCAAAATCAGGACCCCTGAATCTGCAGTAAGATGTGCTACAGACTGCACTATGTAGTCCTATTCAGATGAAAAAGATAATAACAGCTCATCTTGAACAAAGATCTGGGCCCAGTTGTTCACAGCTAACGATGTCATTAGTTAACGATTCATTAAAATTTACATCACGTTATACGCAAATATGCAGAAATTTTTTGCTGAAAAAATGTGAGTAGCTTTTGCAGTGCAAAGGCTACTCACATTTTTTCAGCAAAAAATATCAGAATACTGTATATTGAATCCATTAAAACAGTTAACGAAATGACCCTTAACAAGCTCGTTAAGCTAACGACGATTTGAACAACTGAGCCCAGCGCAGCTAAAAATAACAAAATCATAAAAATCTACAGAACATTTATTTGCATTTTGCCATTTGCTTATAGCACATATTGTGAGTTGAGGTTTAATGTCATTGTGAACAATTAACCCTTAAACTGCCAATCACAGCAATTGTCGTCTGCTTTGTCATCTGCTTGTGATTTTAAAAGTCATTTCTGCAAACAGTGTGGACCCAGATCAGACTGCTCCTTTAGGAGCAGTCTGATCTGGGTCCACACTGTTTGCCTGTTTGCAAAAAGTATGTTTGAAAAGTTTGCAAGAAGATGCAGCAGACGACATAAACAGACGACATTTTCAGATACAGGTTTTCTTGGCGCTTTAAGGGTTAATCATGACATAAGAGTGTCTGGATGTGATGGTGGAAATTAATGCCCTTTTATAGTGCTCACTGCACTGTAAAGCCTGAGATATACCGACAGGATACTACCATACTGAGTCTGACATCAAACATAAATTCAGATAAAGCGCTTTTTCAACTTTAATGTACCAACTCAGCCACTTGGACCAATTATGGCACACAGTAACCCTTAAAGCACTAAGCAAAATTGTAGCAGACATTCTAATATTTTTTTTCAGTGAAAATAAGACAGGGCATTCCATGTGAATTGTCTTATTCTGTGAGAACCATCCCACCAAGATGATTCTAACCATATTATTGATTTTGTCACCCTCAAAATGTGTTTTCAAAATTTAAGGAATAATTTTCAGGTCAAAAATGTCGGCTTCTCTGAGGTCCAGTATTGAACTCCAGTGCCAGTCTAATCTGAAACCTATGCTGTTAGCTCATGTAGGCCACAGGGATACTTCATCTAAGAATAAGACGTGGTCTTGCTTAGCGACCAGGGCCCAGTTGTTCAAAACTAACGAATTCATTAGTTAACGTATCGTTAAAACTTCAATCATTAAATATGGCATATACGCTAATATTTTTGCTGAAAAAATGTTTTTTCAGCAAAAATACCTGTGAATTAGATATTGTACTTACTAGAACAGTTAACATTTTGACCACTAATGAGTTTGTTAAGCTAACGATGCTTTGAAAAACTGGGCCCTGGCAAATGCACTAACGATTGATTCAATGGAAATCTAAGATCTCTTTTCCTCACAGCTCATATTATTCATTACTTTAAATATAACCTGTCAAGCCAAGTATACAAAAGGCTTATTTCCATATGGGCCCTGCCAAGCGAAAAAGTGTGAGTATGCGCAAAATGTGCAGATTCACATCAACCTGTGTTTGCACAAGGTCTCATCTGGACTTTCTCTCTCCATTGATACATTCTATAGTACCCAATGAGTCTGACAGCGGACAGCAAAGGCCCTGGTCAGAATGCATGAATGCACAGGCTGATACTGGCCTTCGCTGTCTTCATATGCTCAGACACGTTTTCGCATGGCGCGACCCATAAGATTTCTATATATTTTCACAGCTCTGTATAAATGGGATGTTCAAATATGTATTTTTTCTCCATAAACATAGGTCTAGATAAGGGAGGGTATCCAGTAAATATTTTTCTTATTTCTCCACAAAAACATATGTTGTGGGTACTCAATAGAAGCGACTCGGCGAGGCGCTTCTATTGAGTACCCACAACATGTTTTTGTGGAGAAATAAGAAAAACATCAATACTTTTGGACAAAAAAGCACCTTAACTAGTGCTATGAATTAAAAAAAAACGAATTGCAACATGAGAAGATGTACCTTCAGACACCTGTGCAAAACAAAGATGCAAATCAGCCTGCATATCTGTGCAGTCTACTCAGTCTTCGTTGTCCACATGATGAAGCTTTGCATCCATGGCTCTCTAAAATACACAAAGATTTTGATCAGACTGCAAAATTGCATGCTGATCTGAATCTTCTCTGAGTGCACGTTTCACTGTATGTTTTCTGATGTTAAGACTCAAATGGTGTGGATGCTCATTAGAAATGCCCTGCAGAGACACATATAAGGAATACCTAAAAGATACATTTTTACAGAGAAACTTGAAAACTGAAAGGACCCTACCTAGCACTCTACAATTATTGCCCTTGCACGAGGGTAATATGATGATTTGTTCACCCCAGGCAGATATAAATGTTACCTGAGGGCTTGTGTTTACAACTGCAACTGCACTGACTGGAATGACATTACCAGAGGGTAATATTACCTGTGAGGGTAATATTGCAGGGAAACCTGATAGAATATTACCCTGCACAAGAAATGTGCTTACCGAAGTGACGTCATAGGGTAATATTACTTGCTAGGGTAATATTACAGGATAACATTGCAGAATATTGCCCTGCATATGATATGCTCTTAACCTATGAGATTTCTAATATAGCTTAAGAATATTAGGGATAATAATATGGAAAGTTTGAATATAGTAACTTTCCTTTAAACTATTCACCATCAATATCTGATCACCATCAATAATTTGACCTCACTAACCATGGTTAAAGTAAAGAAGGTTAATCACATGGTTAACCACATATCCTTTCTACAAAACATTTTTGGTTCAAATAAGGAATTGTCTAGAGTTATACCCCAAATCACTCACGGATTCACACTACTACAGTGAATCCTTCTTACAATGATTGCATTTGTTCCCAAAGATGTTGCCATTAAAATAAATTTGCTGTTGTAAAGAATCCTGACTGTACAGAATGATATGTAAGAAAGGCCTTCGTTTATTCTTTTTTCCTTGTAGAAAATAGTTTAGATATTTGATAAAATCGCCTCAGAGAGTCAGTTCTAACAATCATCCAAAACAAGTTTCTTAAAGTATAAAATACAATGTTCTTGCATAATTTCTAGTACCAAGGTTATAAAATTTTCTCTTCTAATAAATACAAAAATACCAGTTGGCATTTTCATATTTATTAGCAGAGATAATTTCATGCTCAATTATGTTTAGCAAGAAAGAATTTACAAGTTTTAGTAATCTGAGATATATTAAGCAATACAAATTTTATGCTCAGCCAACTTGAGCATGAAAAAAAGTTTTAGAACTTTGGAAACAGATTAATGGTCATCTCTTAAGCGTAGGTTTTGTGCCAGTCAACATCATTATAACAAATTTTCTCATTGTATCAAGTGTCAGTATAAGGAGGGGTGACTATATCAGATTTACCATCACTACCTGGACTGTCAATCCAATGGGGTCATGTCGAGCGCGGTCAGTTTACCTAACCACACATTTATTGGGCAGGCTTAGTCCTCTAAGCGGTTAACCAGTACTGTGCACATTCTTTTGCCAGAAACTGACAACTGCCTTTCTTGAATCAGCGGAAGGCAGAGAATGGCCGTAGAAAGTGTTTCATGATCAATCTCCACGGAAGAATGTTGAGACCTCGGCGGGGATCCAACCCGCGACCTCCTGGTCTCCAGTTGGACGTGCATCCAACTGTGCAACTGAGGCCGGCATCTGGGCTGTGTAACACAAACCCTGGCTTTAACACATATATGAACAGTAAAGGCCAAGATTAGCCTGTCCATCAAGACCCAATTGTTCAAAGCATTGACAGCTTTATGAAATTGTTAACTTGTTAAATAAATGAAGTACAAAAAATTTAAACTAGATTGCATAGTCAGTGGCATGCCAGCAAAATTCTACCCTGTGGTTTAGGAGATTGTGTGATGGACAGACAGATGGACAGAAAAACTAATGTTTGGTTAAATTCCACCCAGTGTTTTAGGAGGAAACAGTGTGGTGGACAAATGAACAGATGCATTCACAGTCCCCCTCGCTTTTTTAAAAAGTGTGTGGATAATAAACTGACCTGATATAGTTTCAAGAAAAACAATTGTCAGAGAAACTTTTGCAGTGCAACAGCTTCTCACCCAGCTTTTTTCTTAAAAAAAATATTGTATGTAGAGTTTTTTTACTGAATAACACTTTCAAAGAAGTTAATGATGCTTTGAATGACTGGGCCCTGTACCTGTACAATTCCATTTTGGCCTTCACTTTTACCCAGTAGATTCAGTTAGTACCAGTTTTCAGCCAGGCACTACGGAAGGAAATAAACACAATATACAGATGCACAGGCTGATCTTGCCCATTATTATTTGCACATGCATTAGGGTACAGCTCTTGTTTGTTTGAGGTTTTACGGCCCAGTCAACCCAATGGGGTCATGTTGAGTGTGGTCAGTTTACCTAACTACATGTTTACTGGGCAGGCTTAGTCCTCTAAGCGGTTAACCAGTACTGTGCACATTCTTTCGCCAGAAACTGACAACTGCCCTTCTTGAATCAGCAGAAGGGAGAGAATGACCGTAGAAAATATTTCATGATCAATCTCCATGAAAGAATGTTGCCGACCTCAGCGGGGGTGAACCCGCAACCTGCTGGTCTCCAGTCGGACGGGTACTGCTCTAGCTGAAGATGATATTTCAGGATAATTTTCATTTTTGCATGAAATATCTAGCAGGTACTCATGAGAATCACCTCACTGAGACAATTCCAACTAGTACCCACAAGGTATGTTTTGGTGCAAAAATAATATGATTTAGCCCTACTGGCCTCATAACAAAAACAAGCCTAATAGTTTTGACCCCCTTAAACCCCATGTTTATACAGTAAAACAGAGGTTTACAGGGGTATACATTAATTTTCTTATTTCTGCTCAAAACATAGATTTTAGATACTCGTTAGAACCGTCTCACCAAGGCGGTTCTGACAAGTACCCACAATCAATGTTTCGAGCAGAAATATGAAAACTACCAGAATTTTTCACCTGAAAGTTTTCATTTTTTGGTGGTAAAATTCTCAATATATTTGAATAGGAGTGTTTTCGTAATGTAATGTTATTTCCACATGCATCATGGCATTAGACAATTGATGCATTCTATTGAAGTTAACATTAGGATTTCTCAACACGAGAAAGTGATGTTCACAGAGGCCAAGCTGAGGTTTTCATCACTTTCGAGTGTTGACTAATCCTTAACCCCAATAAAATGCAGCAACTGTTTTAGTACATGACGATTTTTTAGCTGTCTGTCAGCAGTAACAAAAAGGATGTTGACCGGTCCTTGACCTTAACCAGGCTTTTTTAAAGCTGTCTGGCTGCGGTGACAAAAGTAATGCTGAGCGGTCCTTGACCTTAGCCAGGCTATTTTTAACAAGCTGCAGCTAATTTCAGCAAACATCAGGGCCCAGTTGTTCAAAGCTAACAACATCGTTAGTTAATGATTCATTAAAATTTACAGCGAATGATAGGCAAATATGCTGAAATTTTTTGCTGAAAAATGTGAGTAGCTTTTGCAGTGCAAAAGCTACTCACATTTTCTCAGCAAAAAATATCAGAATATTGTATATTGAATCTGCTAAAACAGTTGACGAAATGACCCTTTACGAGCTCGTTAAGCTAATGACGCTTTGAACAACCGGGCCCAGGATTTGAAAAACCTGTTACAGTTTCAATCCGTCAGAGAAGGCCTTTGCTGGCAGTCATACAACAAAGCTCTTTTTAACCCTTTCACCCCTGGAGACCTAAACAGATACCTATGCAAACAGCAGAGATCTAGATGAGACAGCTCATAACAAACTGTCTCATCAGGATCTACACTGTTTGCCATTCAGTTTTTTATTTTAAACTGAAACCCCGATTTGCATCAGTGGACATTTCCAAATTCACAGATAGAAGAGTCTATATGAAAGGGTTACAGTTATTACTATGTTGATGGTTTTCACAGATATGAATCCTGTGGGTACTCACTGGAACTGCATTAGTGCAATTAGTACTCTCAAGATGTGCTTCAATGCAAAAATTACCATTCTCTTTTGCCTCAAAATGTATCATATGGGTACTCACTAGAAGTGTCTCCACAAAGTTACTTCAGTGAATGCCCATAACAATATGTACAGGTAAAAATATAATAACTTCTTACTCCCTTAACACACTACACATTACTATGCCTTCGACATCTTCCAGAAAGTTGTTTTTTGCTTGGGGCTTTACATAGAAGAAGTAAATTTGCAAACTTTTGTCATGATTTAATGCAAAACCTTTTGTCGTAACTACCTTTGCACAAAAAGTTTTATTCTAGTCAACCAAATCTTTTCACTTTTTTCCATAGCAAAAATGAATTCAAATTATGCAGAAACTTAGGTAACTTAAAGGCGATTTTCAACAATGTGGGTTTGTTCAATTTTTCCGAAATTTTTACAATATTGTTGTGAAACATCAATAAATCAAGTTCAGCAAAGAAAAGTAAAAAAATGTTTTCTTGGACAAAAATTATAAAAAAAACCCAAAAAAGTCATTTTACTATAGAAATTGCATCGATCAGACCAATTATTGTCTGTAAATTAAATATTAGGCTACATATTTGAGAAGGAACACAGAAAAGATGAATGGTTTCTGATAAGATATGGTCAATCAGAACAAAATTTAAAAATTTAAAATAAAACACCAAGCAAAAAACGTCTTTCTGAGTGCTGTCTAAAGGACAGAAGGTCAGTTTTACATATATGGTAGCTCATATATATACAAAATTGTTTTTGGTAATTCATCTGTTCAACCTGCTGCTACGTTTTAAGAATTCTGATCACAGTAAATGTCGTCAAATTTCGTACACCATTTCTAATATAATGCCATATGCAAAAATTGCAGACCCAGATTAAACTGCTCATTCAGTAGCAATCCGAGGGAGCTGTCTGATCAGGTTCTACACTGTTTGCCACTCCACTAAGTATTCTAAGAAACAACTTCGTAGAAAGCA
This sequence comes from Anodontia alba, assembly GCA_964016985.1. Lineage (NCBI taxonomy): Eukaryota > Metazoa > Mollusca > Bivalvia > Lucinida > Lucinidae > Anodontia > Anodontia alba. The sequence goes on from OZ024834.1 coordinate 39,514,180, forward strand.
AAATTTAGGCCAAAAAGGTATGAAGGAAGTGTTTGAAATTTTAAGACATTTACCATATATACAATCTGGCCCTGAGGTTATAAAACTGTTTTCACGCTCAACTCAGCTGAGCATGAAATTTTTCATACTTATAAATCTCAAATTACCAACAATACCAAATTCTTTCTCGCTAAACATAGCGGAGCATGAAAATTTCTCTGGCAATAAATATGAAAATGCCAACTATTGTTGGCATTTTCATATTTATTAGCAGAGAAATTTTCATGCTCAGCTGAATTGAGCACTAAAAATGTTTTATAACCTCGGGGCCTGGTCTCAACCATCAAGTTCCTTCAAGGCTTTTTCACAGGTTTGTAACTTTGCCATAACTTGTTCAATTTTAGCCTTCTCTGCTTGAACCTCTGCTTGAAGTTCTTGCTCTCGAGATTTGTTTTGTAGAAGTCTTGCTTTTAACTGACTGATCTGCTCCATGTATTTATTAATCTCTTCTTCCATTTCATTATTCTGTCTCTCAAGCTTCTTCTGCTCTGCATCCAGACCTGCAATGTACAGAGCATAGCTCCATATAATGATGCTGTATTTACCAGAGGACTTAAGGAGGAGTGTTTGGAGATAATTCTAGGATATTTTTTCATACTCCTCCAAAAAAACCTATATTGTGGGTATTCATTATAAGCACCTAAGTACATGTATTGGGACAGAAAGGCTTGAGAAAACAGTGCAGGATATACTAAAGTTCAGAAAGTGTCAAATGAAATTGCCATTGGCTCTTGTTTTTATACATGTAGTAGGAATCTTTCAATTTGGACCAAGTGAGTCCACAGAACTCCTCAATGCCAGACAGTAATAAATCAGGGGCCCAATTGTTCAAAGCTTCGTTAGCTTAATGAGCTTGTTAAGGGTCATTTCGTTTACTGTTTTAGCAGATTCAATACACAATATTCTGATATTTTTTGCTGAAAAAATGTGAGTAGCTTTTGCACTGCAAAAGCTACTCACATTTTTTCAGCAAAAAATTTCAGCATATTGCGTATCACTTGATGTAAATTTTAACAAATCGTTAACTAACAATATCGTTAGCTTTGAACAACTGGACCCAGGTCAAAAATAATTAACCATCATAGTACTAGATAAGTGGGTTATCCAGATAAATAAATATTTTATTTCTCAAAAAAATTGTATGTTGTGGGTAGTCATCTGAAGCACCAACATTTTTTGGGTGAACTTTACCATTCAATATGTCTTGCTTTTTCTTCCATATCCTGTGACATTCTTCTTTATCTCTGAACAGACTATCCCTCAGCAGAGTTCTTGTGGAAGTGCTGTAGTTCAGATAGGCAACAAGACCATCACCACAAGATTCCCGTCTTTTGCTAGGAGTGGTTTCTTTTGAACATCTACAATGGAAATTTATACAATTATTACTGGGATAAGATAAACAGGGGATTTCTTATTTTTTTTTTTTTTTTTTTGATTTTGGTTTTACGGCCCTTTCAAGAATATTTCACTTATATCGAGCCGATCGTTCATCGAAGGTGGGCGAAAACCGGAAAACCCGGAGAAAAACCACCTGACCATCCGTAAGCAGAACTTGGCTTTCCCACATATGACCCGAGCCAGGCTCGAGGGGATTTCTTATAAAGCTGTATTTGGTGATAATTCTGGGATATTTTTTATTTCTCTATAAAAACATAATTACATTGTGGGCACTCATTGGAAGTGCCTCATCTCATATTTTGTTTGTGTTGAGGTTTTATGACCCAGTCAACCCAATAGGGTCATGTCGAGCGCCGTCAGTTTACTAAACCAATCTTTTACGAGGCAGGCTTAGTCTTCTACGCTTTTAACCAGCATTGAGTACATTCTTTCATCAGAAACTGACAACTGTCCTTCTTGAATCAGCAGAAGGGAGAGAATGACCGTAGAAAAAAATTCATAATCAATCTCCACGAAAGAATGTTTGCTGACCAGGCGGGGGTCGAACCCACAACTCCTGATCATCAGTCGGATGCCCATCCACCAAAGCCGGTCTCACCTCATATTCATACTTTATTTTACTAAGACCTTCATAAAAAAAAAAACAAAAGACATTGCAATATGCTCCTTTATATGAATATTTATTTTTTTTCCTCTGTTATAGTAATGGATTTGGCACCATTACATTATAAATGTTTAGCGTTGACATCGTTTTCATACTATGTTTACTAAGTCCTCATTGCTCCAGATAAGAGGGGGATTCTGCACAATATTTTTCTTATTTCTCTCAAAAACATAGGTTGTGGTACTCATTAGAAGTGCCTCACCGAGGCACTTCTAATGAGTACCCCAACCTATGTTTATGTGGAGAAATAAGAAAAATATCAATATTTTTATGCTGAAAAAAAAAAAGCGCCTTGTCTGGTTCTTGGTAAAGCTGTGTTAAGGTGATACTATTGGATGGAATAAATGAAATAAAGTTACCGTATTTGACCTAATTACCACACATACCCCTATAAGCGCACAGTCAATAAATTCCATAGTCTTCAGATTACAGCCAGTGTATTTTATTTTACTTCTTCATAACGGCATATGTTGTGGGTACCCATTTGAATTGCATCGCCTTGTCGATGCAATTCAAACGAGTACCCACAACATATGCTTTTATAAAGATAATCAGAGAAAAAAAAACCTACAAAAACATCGCATTAGCATCATTTGATAAGTCCTTCGCTGTTTTTTTTTTTTTTTTTTTTCTTAGGTGTACCTTTAGTATAGATAGGTACATGTTTTAACACAAGTTTTCCCAACATTTTTTAAAAATCTAAGCACACTGTGCAGTAATAAGGTTGAATAAGGTAGTTTGTGTTGCTGTGTCTATAATACAAAAATTAGCTATGTCATACAAGGGTCATCAAATAAATAATGCAAATTATCATATTCCATAACACCGAACGGCATGATCATGAAATTTGGAAAGAAGATAAAACAACATGCATGCTTCAAGGCGACATCTTATGACGTCATTATTACTGACCTCATCAGTGCAAGACATTGCATGACACTAGTGAAGATGGCAGTCGTGTTTTCATCTGAAGAACAATGCATCTATATTAAGTTTTAATCTAATCTTAAGAAGAAAGCACTGGAAATTCGCGTTGCCTTGCAGTAAGTTTGTGTCAATAGTGCCCTTTCTTATTCACAAGTTGCCAGATGGGCTAACCAGCTTAACAGTGGTTGGGAGAGTGTTAAAGACAGTGAGGGAGAGGTTAGAAAATTTCATATTTTGTAGAAAAAAATAGAGAATTTCTGGAAACTGATCGACAATATAAATGTGAAGACCTAGATAAGGAACTGGATTTAAGCCACAGTACTGTTCATTCAATTCCATGTATTCAAAATCATCTTGGAATGTGAAAGGTGTCAGCATGTTGAGTTCCACATCATTTGACATCTGACCAAGTGCAACAGCTTTTAACTGTCACCATCAACTAACTTTCGTGCTTTGAAACAGAAGAAAATAACTTTGTTTCTAGAATTGTTTCTATTGAAGAGACTTGGGTTAGATCATATGAACCTGAAATGAAGAGACAGGCCACTTAATGGCATATGTTGAATTCTCCATGGCCTGCAAAGTTTCTGTGCAAGCAAGGGAAATTTAAGATATTCATGATATTTGCCTATGATATTTGCAATGTTCTCATCAGCTATACGGTAGACACTGGCCAAACTGTGAATAGCATGTACTATAAGGGCTAAATTCAAAAGGTATTGCCACCTGCTATCGGTAGGAAGCATCCAGAACTTTTGGCAGCAGATCCAATCATCCTGCATGATAAGGATGCGCTACATCTTTTAGAGGGGATGACATCACTACTTGCGCACTACAAATGAGAAATGTTGCCCCAACCTCCTTATTCTCCAGACCTCAGTCCACATGACTTTTTCCCTAGATGGTGAGAAAACATGCAAGGGGTAGATTTGACAACTCAGATCTAGAAGATGCCATGGCTGAGCAGAGTTGGAAGTAGCAGCATGGTTGCCTAGCAACGGGAATTCAGAAGCTGCCAAGTCAGTGGAGATTGGTGATTGAACACAAGGGACATTACTTTGAAGGATTTTAGTAAGGTTACTTTTATATTTCAAATAAGAGTACCAGTAGTTTATTTACAGAGTAGTTGGCATTTATAACCCTCATATGAAAAAGTCCTGACCTTAGTGCATCTGCAGACAGTGACTGTCCAAATTAATCTGCACACAACATATGTTTTCAATGGAGAAATAAGAAAAATATCAGCACTTTTCAGCACCCCCAAAAATGCTTTATCTGTAGCTGTATTATTCAAATTTTAATTTAACCCTTCTCATGCTGAATAAATTAAGATGCCATGCCCACTTCTAATTTCCAGCCAATCAGATTACTTGATCCAGGTTTTTTGATACAAATTCATATATTTAATGACAAACAATGCAGATCCAGATCAGTTGGCTTCTGGTTCTACACTGTTTGCTAAGACAGGGCATGTCATGTTCAGGAAGAGAAGGGTTAAGTACAGTAAGGGGTTACATTATCAAAATATTTAGAATAAATATGGTATAAGAGAACTGAAATTGTTTTGTTATCAACATACCTCTGTATTTCCCCTTTCATTTGTAGATCTTCTTCAGGATTCACTGCTGAAATGTTTGGTGCTACATTTTCACTCTCTGTTTTACAATTTTCCACAATATTTTCATTTTCTACCTCAGTGACTGTATCTTCATCTTCATCCTCAATGTCAGTGAATGAATCAGTATTTGCAGTATTTACTACAGTGACTTCACTGTTTTGTGCATCTAAAACTTTCGAATTATCACCAGGCTCTAAACCACAACAATCTTCAGTTCGTAACCTTTGATTTGCACCATTTATCCCTTCTTGCAGAGTATAATTATGATCAGACTTAAGATTATGAGAATCTCTCCCTTCCTCAAAAGTGTCAGGGTCAAAACCACTTAGGATCGCTGCATTAGCCTCTGACTCATCATCAAAGGCTTCCTCCCCTATTCTTCCATCAAAAGTCACAGCACTAGACTCTGTTTCAAAAATTTCACTGGAAACATTATTTTCTTTCAAAGACGTTACAGTAGTTTCTTTATCAATAAGATTACTATTTATGTTGCATTCTTCATCTTCCAACTCTGTAATTTTGGCACATATTTTGTTCACAATAATAACTGCTTCTGAAGAAATATTAACACCTGAAACTTTGGATTTTGCCACTGTGTCAATCACATCACCACTGAGAATTTTCTCAGGTTCAACTGGTGAAATTAACTCAGTATCACTTGGGCTTTTCATTCTATCTTCAAAGGAAACCAATTCTAGCACATCTTTCTTCACTCTAATTTCTCTCTTTTCATTTTCCTTCACTTCCTCAGCAATAAGATCTTTCAGTTTTTCTTCAACAGGATCTGTAGCAATAAGTTCTTGTACTGGAACTGGTATCTTTGCTCTCTAAAATCAGACAGAGGACTTGTTAAGGAGGTGTATTTGGTGATAATTCTGGGATGATTTTTTTCTCATTTCTCCATAATATATCTCATTCTTTTGCCATTGCACAGAAACTAGGCATTTTATTGACGGATGGTGAGTAAGGAGAGTGGTTGCGAGTAAATGGATAGGTGATGATTGAGAAGACCAAGGTTTTTCAGCCTCATATTTCATACTACTAGTCGCATTTTACGTTATGTTTCTGATCCAGTTATGTCAAATGTGTTCCTGAAATCTATTTTTCAACGGAATTCATACGTAAAACACAACCGGTAGTATGAAATACAATGAAAAACCATTGGCTTCTCAATCACCACCTATCCCTTTGCTCGCTACCACTCCCCTTACGCACCATCTGTCAATTAGATGTCTAGTTTCTGTGTAATGGTAAAAGAAATCAGTATTTATTTTTAACTACACAATAACATGTTAAACCTTCACTGAAAAGGGGATGTTTTTAACCAGAGATTTGTAATCTCTCTTAGAACTGTAGTTGTACATGCCTGTCTGTCACCAAAATCTGACCACTCTTGCATTGGGAGAAAAATGATTTTTGTTCCATACTTGCGTAAAGAACTACAATGCCCGTCTGATTATATGTGAGACTAAATAAGAGGTTGAATTACATCTCTCTATTTTGGATATGAGTGCCAAAATGTCAGCCTTATTTCAACTAACAGACATCTTCAACGCCACCTAAACCATCTCTCCGCAATCACCATCAGAAGATCTCCTTATGATTTTCTTTTCACAATATGGTGTTGCGCATGTGGAGATAGGCATCCATGTTAGGAAGAAACTATATGCAATGTTAGACGACTGGCAATATGGTCTATTGGAGCTAAATGCTAGGGTTGAGCCAAAAAATGACAAAGTCATTAGACCATAATTATTTGTTTGTGTTGAGGTTTACTGCCCAGTCAACCCAATGGGGTCATTTTAAGCATGATCAGTTTACCTAACCACACTTTTACTGGGCAGGCTGAGTCCTCTAAGCCGTTAACCAGTATTGAGCACATTCTTTTGCCCGAAACTGACAACTGCCCTTCAGAGAGAGAATGACTGTAGAAAATATTTCATGATCAAATCTCCAAGAAAGAATGTTGCCGACCCGGCAGGGGTTATACCCACAACCTCCTGATCACCAGTCGGACGCATATCCAGCTGAGCCACTGAGGCCGGCATTAGACCATAAAATATGTCAGCGTCATAAAATGATACACTAGTGTTTGAATCCTTCTTAGGTAGGAAGAGTATGTCAAATCTGACGACTGTTGGTTGTACACTAATTAAGAAATGGAGTCAGGGTTGACAAAATATATGACCACAAAAGATAGGTCAGGGTCATAAAATAGGGAGAAAGCACATGACATGTTAAGATGATTGTAGGTGTTAGAAGTGGAGTTGGTTTTATGACCCAGTGAACTGTTAAGGCCATGTCAAGCCAGTCAGTTAACCTACTCACTCTTTCCTGGACAGGCTTAGTCCTCTAAGCACAACCAGTATAGTGCACATACTTTCATCAGTACTTGTTGACAACTACCCTAAGGCCACCCAGTGGGCTCTCTTAAAATAACTCCACAATGCAGCCTCAAGCAAAATAGTGAGAAAAACTGCAGAGGAAATCTGATTTTTATCTTTAACCCTTTGTGGTCTGGAAACCCCTAAAAGGGTAATTGGCAAACATTTGCAGACCCTGATCAGATGCTGCAGAATGCGGCATCTGATCAGGATCTCTACTGTTTGCAAATAGTTCAACCATTTTTCTTTAGGAATATCTTAATCACATAGCCTGGCATACCTAAAATCGAAATTTGAATCTTCTGATATGTAGTGTGGGGGAGTTAATTCAGTATACAATGGGTTAAATAATAATAACAATATTAACTTGCATTTCTGTTCAGGAATATAATTATGGATCTAAGTCACAGAACTATAATTTGCTGTTATGAAATGCTACATATTTATTCCGACCTTCTCTTGCATTTACAAATTGCCAAATACATGTATAAAGTTTTTCTAGTCAAAATACAGGTTTTTACAATTTTATTTTTTTCTGCCAAATTAAAGATTTTAAAGGTTCCCCTAGGGATCCTGTAACATTCTTGAAATAGCAGAAGGAGTGAATGACTGCAGAAATGATTTCAAGATCAATCTACATATAAGTTATGTATCCAAGCTGGGATTCGAACTTGCCACAGCTGGATCTGCACACAGTCAAATGCGCTTCTGGCATCTGCAGTCCAGCATCTGGTGATAAGATATGAATAAGTATTTCTACATAGCTCCAGTTCATAGGGATTATATTTGGAGGCATTTTTTTTATATTTCTCTATGAAAACATGTTATGGGTATGGTAAATGTCCTAAACTTTCGAACACTTCATTCCTTACTTTTTTTGCCTAAATATTGCTTTTTATGCAGTTGTTTCTTAAAATAGTGGAATGGCAAACAGAGCAGACCCTGATCAGATTGAAGGAGCAGTCTAATCTAGGTCTACAGTTCACATATGCCATTTTGTCAGACCAGTTGGTGTTCAAAATTTTAGGAAATTTATCATACTCATCAGAAGTGCTTCAGAACATAACATGCTTTTGAGGAGAACTTAGAAAAATATCTGTGCTTTTTGGCTGAAGAAAAGTGGATAGGTAAATGGTATAGGTAAATACAAACCTCTTCAAGACTAAGTGTTTCTACATGATCGCCAAGTTTCTCTCGTAACTCTGGACAAAGTGAAAAGACATCTTGTAATTGATCAACTGACAATGACAGAAGTACTGGTAAAGACTGGGGCTGTTTCTTCTCACAAACTTGTATGTATCTTCTCCATACACTTTTACCTTTAACTGCCTGCTGAAACGGAACAAAACGGCAAACCTCTGATAAGAGAGAAAGCTAAGCCAGCCCTGCAGGGTATCCATGGTCCAAATATGAATGTTGCTGAGATATGAACTTTACAAGACCTGAACATACCAGACATGTGTCCCAAGTACACTAATTAGTCTGTCTTTTAGACCCCTAGCACGCCTGGGCATGACCCGGGAGCAGCTCTAGCACAGAGATGAACGTTTAGGTCCGAATTTCAACTGCTTAGCATAAAAGGTACCCAAGTTATGACCTCCAAGGGAAACATGGATGTAATTGTCAATGTAAAATTGGACCTGTTATACATTGTTACCCCTAGCCCTACCCCAGGGCATGACCCAAGGGCAACTCTAGCACAGAGTTTAAGGATAGACCTGGGTGTAAGTACTTAAGTTCCACCTGTTATACATTTTGACCCTTAGCCCCATCCCAGGGCATGACCCTGATTCAACTTAGCACAGAGGAAGGTTTACGTCCGGGTAAGTAGCATACCAAATTTCAACTTGGTAGCATAAAAGGTACCCAAGTTATGACCTAAGTAGAATACCAAAGTCCACTTCTTTGCATACAAGGTACCCATTTGACCTGAACTAGACATGTGTTCAAAGTCCATAAAGGCCCTCAATCTTTGGACCCCTAGCCCCACTCAAAGGCATGTCCACAGGCAACACAGAGTTGAAGGTTTAGATATTGGAAAATAGCATACCAAATTTCAACTTTAACTAGTGTAAAAGGTACCCAAGTTATGACCTCCAAGAGAAACGCAGACATAAATATCAATATAAACTAAAGTGTAGACTGAAACATTGACCCCTAGGCCTACCCCAGGAAATGAGCCAGGGGCAACTCTAGCACAGATGATAGTTTAGGTCTGGGTAAGTAGCATATCCAATTTCAATTTCCTAGAATAAAAGGTACCCTAGTTACTCTGGTTATGAGTGTGACACATGCCAGTGCTCCAGCTAGCCCAAAACAGAGGGATGGACCGCCCCTCTTGCCCATTTCTACCACCCCTCTGCCCTTTTATAGCTGCCTACTGGTTTATTTCAACTCCAGACATCAAACCCTACGGTTTGGTGAATATTTCAAAATGGGACCAACATTAAAAAAGTTATCAATATTTAACTTAAACCACTCTCTGGGCTAATTCAGCAGATGACAAATTGATGATATTTTTCTTATTTTTCCCAGAAAACAGGAGACAATTTGCATAAAATGTCAAATCCTGTTTTCTGGGAAAAATAAGAAAAATATTTCAGTATGTCCTCTGCTGAAAATTTTACCCAAAGTTGATACTGAGCACATCACATGACACATGGTGCCCTCATTCTTGTATGATTGCACAAAAAGTGCCCAATCTGGCACCCCTCTGCCCTGAAATCCTAGCTGGAGCACTGCATACATGTACAGATGTAACATCATGGACAAAATGCTATATGCCCCACTCCTGCATTCGGCAGGCGGGGCCATAAAAATAAGATAAGTGGAGCTAATTCAGAAGCTAGGTAAAAAGGATTGTTGTTGATCCACACCAAAAATAGCATAAAAGAATAATCATCCCTCTCCCACCTCATCAGGTGTGTTGGGTTGGGATGCTGAGGGAGGGGACATAACTGTTCTGCAGAAGCAATACTAGTGGATACCTATAAAGCATGTTTTCCTGGAGATATGAATACTAGTATTTGGTAAAATGGTTTTGCTATGTTCCCCTGAAAGTTGGTTTTGGTATTTTGATGCAATCCGTCTCTTTTGGAGGCATTTTGCATGAGATGTCAGAAAATTTTCTGGGAAAAATAAGATAAACATCAATTTTTCATCTGCTGAATCTGCCCAAAGAGTAGTAAAGGTTAGGGAGAAGTATTTGATGATAATTGTGGGATAATTTTCTCCCTAAAAACATGTGGATATGTATCAGAAGCACCTTGCTGAGGTTCTTCTAATGAGTACCCTCAACATATGTTTTTATGGAGAAATAAGAAAATTATCACCAAATACTCCTCTTTAACTCCTCTACTGGCTGGGCCTAAATCAAACATATAAGATATTACCTGAGGAGACAGGTGTTTGTCCATCACTTTGGCTAAAAGCTTGGCCTCTTCAAAGATATTTTGACACTTAGGAGACAATATAGGCATACAAGTATCACCATTACTATCAGATTCCTCTTTCTCATCATTTGTTTCAGGAGAAAGAATGGGGCAGGAATTAACTGAAACTTTTACTTGTTTCACGCGTCGTCTTGAACTTGAAGGACTATTTCTTCTTAACTGTTTTTCACCGTCTACTCTTTTAAGATCCTCAGAAACAACTGTTTTCACAGTTTGATCTCTATTATTACTCAATTTATCTAATCCTGTAACTGCATTACAGATCCCTTTATTGTCTACTATATTATCAACAACAGTATTTTCTTTATCAAAGTCAGATTTACGTTTTTTCCTTATACTCCTGGTACGACAAAGAGGCCTTTCCAACTTGCAGATCTTCTTCGGAACAGGACTTATTTCTGTTTCCTCAACTGTTGCTTGTGCATCATCTTCAAACTTCCTCTTCAGCCCTTTTCTAGGTGACTTTCTCATAGTTTCTGAATCAGGTTTATCCAAGGACTGTCTGTCAGAGTCAACTGTATCTATATACATTTCCCAAGTCTTGCTATCTATAGACTTTATACCTTCATCAGACTTATCACCATTTGATTGGTCCCCTGTCTCATTGTCATGGACATCTGTTTTTTCAGTTAAGTACCGGGTCAGCAATTTACTGATTCTCATTTGCCCAAAACTTATTGCCACGCCTAATGATGTCACTCCCTAAACAAAGAGATAAGAATTACATGACTCATACACAGGAATTCATAGCTATAGATAAGGCACTTTTTTCAACCAAAAATCGTTGATATTTTATTCACAAAAACATGACCATTTTGTGGTATTCATTAGAAGTGCCACAACATATGTTTACGTGGAGATATAAGAAAAATGTCCATGATACTCCCTCTTATCTGGAGCTATGAAAATTGTAAAGGAGTAGCATTTTGTGATAATTCAAGATTTTTTTTAGTTCTGCATAAAACCATTTGTTGTGGGTATTCATTAGTACCCACAACAAATGTTTTTATGGAGAACTAAAGAAACTTATCCCAGAAGTATCATCAAATACTCCTCCTTAACCATTTCTCTGCTCATAGCTGGAGATAAGCCAATTTTTTTTCATTCAAAACTTATCATTGGACAGCTTATATTTTATTTCCTTTGGGATCATTGAACCCATCCTGGTTATTTTAAAAATCGAATACCACTTAAGCCAGCACTAGGGGGCATATGCAGCCTCACAAACTATAGTGTTGCATATTAAGAGATTCAATGAAACCGAGCCTCCGATTTTCGTGATTTTGTGAGTTCTTTACTTCCAAAGGCAATCCTTTTTGACTTTTATTTTACTAAGCTGGATTCCTGACAGGGGCCACGAGCCATATACCCTGAGAGTTATTTTCACCAAAGCCAATAAGCAGCATTAAAAAAGAGAGTATGAGCGCATGCCCTGGTCAAGTATCCAAATACCAAATTTGTTGTATTGCAAAGCTTTTATATTAAGCAGTTTGGCACAACATTAACAATCACTGATCAAACAAATCAAAGCACTGATAGCACTGATGGGTCAATTGTCTTAGTGTGTAGGCTGGGAAAACAGTCCTGCATGGGGATTTAAGTCTGTTTTATTCAACCATTAACTTCCTTTGATTAAGCAAACAGTGCAGATATTGATGAGACACCATGTTCTGTGGCATCTGATCTGGGTCTTCACTGTTTGCCAATGTCCTACTCAAGGTTGTACAGATAAACATCTTCATACTGCCCTCTGATGCCACATCGAGAGGAATAGGGCAGTATAAATGAATCTTACCTGGATTTTCGTTTAACTCATGGTTTGATTACATTGGTCAATAATGATCAAGTGTACAACTCACTTAATCCATTTAAGCCTAGCATCCCATAAAGGGACACTGGCAAACAGTGTAGACCCTAATCAGACGCCGAAAAATGCGGCGTCTGATCAGGGTCTACACTGTTTGCACTAAATACAAGAAGTTATATAAAATGTGGTATCAATAAAACTAATCAGACACCTCTTCTACTTTAAATGGACCTGTCCAAAGAGTTCAGGTTGAAGAGTCCACTCGGTAATAATGGGTTAATGAAATTTTGATATTTGTTTACTATGGCTTGATTGTAAACAACTGACCTATCAACAGCATCAAGCTATAGCTCCAGATAAGAGGAATATTCAAATAGTATGTTTCTCATCTCTCCACAAAAGCATATGTTGTAAGTACTCAGTAGAAGCACCTCGAGGAGCTTCTAATGACTTCCAACAACATACGCTTTCATGGATAAATAAGAAAAATATCGGTACTTTTCGGCTGAAAATAGCGCCTTATCTGGAACAATGTCAAACAGCTTGCAGCATTACTAAAAAGCTTCACCAAACAATAATAAATTAAGTCAAATTTCCCAGGATTGTATATAGCAGTTACTGTGGAAGACACTGGCTGTACAAACTAAAATTACTTTGAGGAGGATTTGGAAAGATTTTCAAGCTTTCTTTTTGAACACACCCAAACAGACATATAACATAAACCCATTTTAGACTGAATAAACTCCTCCCACACACCGACCTGAGGTCAATACTCTGAAATGTAACTCATTACTTAAATACAGTTACTTTCAAAGTAAGTGCATTACAATACAATTACAGTTACTCAGTTTTTGAGGATGTAACTCATTACATCACAGTTACTTCACCAATGTAATGCATTACAGTTACAGTTATTTAAAAGTATATTTTATTCATAAAAAATTTAATGACATATCATGACAGGCATAAAACAGATTAAAATGATAAAATGAGCTTCATTTGATTTATAAAAACAGAGGGTAAAACTATATGCACTCTTCCACTTTGTGGTGGGGGAATCAAAACATTAGCTTTTGCTTTTGTTATTCATTCATTTGGTGAAAACTAAAAAAATGGCGACCATCAAATTTTTAGAGAAGAGACATGTACATAGGCTATGTCTGTGGGTTATTATCCAAACAAACGCCTGGAAATTTCTATGAAACATACATTATTTTTCCCAGAAAATAGGCTTTGCGACATTTCATGCAAACTGTCTCTAGGAAGACAACTTGCATGAAATGTCCAAACCTATTTTCTGGGAAATATAAGAAAAATATTTTAAAACGTCTGCTAAAACTTTTACCCAACACTCTAAGCCTTTAAAAGTATGTGATGTTATGCTGACATTTCAGTTAAAAACTAGACGTGTCCACAGATGCCCCTGCCCTATGGCCTTTGCCCATATGGCAATTTCCTTTGGCCCCCACCCCACAGCCCCACCCCTAGCATGATCCAGTTTCCAAACCCTGGTCTCTGTATAAACTATTTCATCTGTGATCATTATACTTGATTTCTAACTTTCCAGGGCAAAGTAATGGTACCAGACTTATGATGATTATATTGCCATTTTGCATGTGTTCATATGACCTGTTATACATTCTGACCCCTGGCCCTGCCCATGGGCAAGCCCGAGGGGCAACTACTACAGGAATAGGAATCTAGGAATAACATTTTCTAGCAATGGTCAGTGGCATACACACATTGAGACAATTCAAAAGGGGGCTTATAAGATACTTGGCATTATGCGGAAGCTTAAATATAGTTTCAACAGACAAGCATTAAATCAGATGTATGTATCTTATGTAAGACCTCTGCTGGAATATTCGTCGATTGTATGGGACGGATGTACGGAGCAAGATAAAACTGCATTAGAAAGACTTCAAAATGAGGCTGCAAGAATAGTCACTGGTCTCACATGATCTTCTTCTATTGTTAACTTATATAAAGAATGTGGTTGGGACTCACTTGCAGACTGAAGATATTTTCAGAAAATGTGCGACATGTATAAGCGTTCAAATAATCTTGTACCAGACTATATATCTGATATTATTCCACCACATGTTGCTGACGTTTCAAATTATCCATTACGCAATCGAGACAATTTTTCAAATACAAAAAGTATATACAACCGCACAGAAACTGCCCGCAGATCTTGCATTCCGTCTTCTGTAACTCACTGGAATAGCCTTTGCGATAATATTAGAGAAGCAGACACCTACTTATCTTTTCGTAAAATACTCAAAGACAAAGTTTTATACAATGCGAATGTCCCTTCATACTTTTTGAAAGGTCAAAGAAAGCTGTCAGTGCTACACGCAAGAATTCGCAACAGTTGTAGTGATTTAAAGTCTGACTTGTTTCAAAATCATCTAATAGATGACAAGAAGTGCACTTGTGGCCATGACAATGAAAATGCCCTTCATTACTTTTTTGAATGTGAATAATTACACTCATCAAAGAATAATTATGTTTCAGCAAACCAGACACTTTCATCCACTCAATTTAAATGCAGTTTTGTTTGGGAAAACTACTCTCTCAGACGAGGATAACTTTGTTCTTTTTCAGGCAATACAACAATATATTAAAGATTCCATGCGATTCAAGTAATTCCGCAGAAGATAGTCCAAACTCATGCACTGTTCAAATTCTGGAGGATGGCTGAAACTGAATCTGTCTGTCTGTCTGTCTATCTATCTATCTAGCTATCTATCTATCTATCACGTTAGAAAATAATTATGTATTCTAATAGCTATATCTATATGTTTGCCATGTTGTAATTGTTTATATGTTGTAGGGGGCGGGCTGTAACTAATGTTGTCAGAACTTGTAGCCCAACCCCATTGCTATTTGAGGCAATAAAATGTGTTTAAACTAAATAAGGGGCAACTACTATGAAGTCTAAGGTGTTTTGTTTGTGTTGAGGTTTTACAGCCCAGTCAACCCAATGGGGTCATGTCAAGCACGGTCAATTTACCTAACCACACGTTTACTGGGCAGGCTTAGTCCTCTAAGGGGTTAACTAGTACTGTGCACATTCTTTCGCCAGAAACTGACAACTGCCCTTCTTAAATCAGCGGAAGGGAGAGAATGACCGCAGAAAATATTTCATGATCAATCTGCACGAAAGAATGTTGCCGACCTTGGCGGGGGTCGAACCGGGACCTCCTGGTCTCCAGTCGGACGCACATCCAACTGAGCCATCGAGGCTGGTGTTGGTAAGGGTAAAAATCATACCAAATTTCAACTTTGTAATATAAAATGTATCAAAGTTATGAGCAACTTGGACGTAAATGTGAATGTAAATATGCAGGTAAACTGGCATGTAAACTTGAAAGTAAACTGTAACATTAGTTAGACTCTGGATATGCACATTAAGACATAACATCATCTTTGGCAGGTGGGGGCATAAAAAATCTAACAAACACAAATGAGGACTTTTATCAATAATACAATGTACATTGCTGTAATAGTAGGTAAGATAATTCATAAAAGACGAAATTCTTCAGCTTTCTTGTAAAGAAACAGCAAATATTCAAAATGATGATAATGACCAGGGCCCAGTTGTTCAAAGCGTCGTTAGCTTAACGAGCTCGTTAAGGGTCATTTCGTTAACTGTTTTAGCGGATTCTATATACAATATTCTGATATTTTTTGCTGAAAAAATGTGAGTAGCTTTTGCACTGCAAAAGCTACTCACATTTTTTCAGCAAAAAAGTTCAGCATATTTGCGTATCACTCGATGTAAGTTTTAACGAATCGTTAACTAACGACATCATTAGCTTTGAACAACTGGGCCCTGGTGTTTTACGTCTCTTTCAACATTATTTAAGTCATATAAAGATGATGGATGAATGATAATGAAAGGCTCTATGCATGCTGAGCCTCATACAGTCATAAGCTGGAGTAGATTCTGCCGCCACTGCAATTAAAACTCCAGCTCTCATGATACAAAGACCAAAGTGCTAAACAATCCGTCACCCAGACAATTCAAGCAAATGCTGAATCAATCTGCATAGATGCACAGGTTGACCAGGCTTTAAGTTTTAATGCCCACCAAGGCTCACAATTACCTGTTTATCTTTGAGGAATAAATCTGGTTTGCCTTGGGAAAGAATTGTCTTTAAGATCTTGCAAGCATCTTCATTTCTGGCCAGAATATGTATGGCTGTCTGCCCACTCTCTGTCTGACTGTTCAATAACTTGCTTACAAATTCTGTAGGAGAAAAAATTCAAAATGAGTCAAGAAGATTGATTGTGTTGGGGTTTAACGACACGTCAACCCTTGTGGGTCATTTTGTGTCATCTCCCAGAGAAAGGGAGAAAAGAGAAGAGATAGTAGAGAAGATGAAAGAGAGGGACAGGGAAGAAAAAGAACAAGAACGAAAGTGAAGAAACAGAAGAAATAAAAACATCCCCCCTTTACCCTTACCTGCCCAACTGTAAGCCAATATCAATTGAACGCCCTAGTGACGTAAGATACACGACACCTTTGCCACACCCAACCACCCTGAGAAATAAGCTACATCAAACACCCCTGCAGCATACTCAGGGAATATACTTTCATCTATGCAGTAAGTGTAAGGCCTCTATTTCACATCTAATCTCCCAATGCATTTCCTTCCCCTAATGCCTAATTGAGAAACATTTTTGCACAGATGTCAAAACTGACACTAGTTAAGGCGCTTTTTTCAATCCAAAAATATTGATATTTTTCTTATTTCTCCACAAAAAACATATGTTGTTGGTACTCATTAGAGCACCTCACAGAGGCACTTCTAATGAGTACCCACAACATATGTTTTCGTATAGAAATAAGAAAAATATTTACCGGATACCCTCCCTTATCTAGACATACGGACCGTCTTAAAAGTAGAAGCTTACTGTATTTGTGCTACCATTATTATGCTAAATATTCTGATGAGTATAAGTTAAGTATAGACCCACATCAATAGGAGCAGTTTGATCAGGGTCTACACTCCTTGTAACTCTATCAATACTTTTTAGACACATCAAAGGGTAGTCAAACAGACTTGGTAAAATGTCAAAATGTAAACCTCGACTTGATGCTATTTAAATGTTGTTTGGTGTTTTAATTGCTCTGTCACACAGACTATTCTATCTAAAGTCCAGAAGACAATACTCTTGAACCTCAATAGCTCAGACATCAATGGCTCATTTACCATGGCTAATTTCAAGAAGAGCAGTTGTCATTTCTGGCTAAAGAATATGCATAATACTGGTTAACCGCTTAGAGGACTAAGCCTGCCAAGTAAATGTGTGGTCAGGTAAACTGACCGTGCTTGACATGACCCCATTGGGTTGACTGGGCAGTAAAACCTCAACACAAACAAAAACCATGGCTAATTTGAACTCCTTTTTGAGTCCCTATGAAAATTCTTCCGACAGCTCAAAAAAAAAAATATTCAGAGAAATTTCCATATTTTATCATGAAATTATATGTTGTGTGTACTCATTAGAATCACCTCATTGAGGCTATTCTAATGAGTACCCTTAACATACCATCATTGTCCAGAAGATCAAAAAGAAAAAACCCTAACTTATCGCCATTTTCTTAAACAAATTTCCATGGTCCTAAAGAGGTTCGAGTTTTTGTGGTTCGACTGCAGTAACAACTTTAATGGGAGCTGCATCATGCAAAATATGCGGACAGCAAAGGCCCAGGTCAGCCTCAGATTATGCAGTCTGATCACAGACTTCAATGTCTGCTTACAGAATCATTATGTATTCTATCATGTAGGATTATAAGAATCTATCGTGTGTGAGGGATAGATAGAAAATTCTGTCACCAGTGATGTCAGACTGCGATTCAGAGGAACGGATTTTTCAATCTGTCCCTCACACCCATGATAGATTCTTATTCTTGCATATCTTTCATTTCTGAAATCGGATTTTTGATATTGTCTGCCATATTGTGATGACAATACATGTAATATGATGTTTAGTGACATTATTACGTTCAGTGATGTCAACCTTAAGGATTGCATACCGTGACATCCTATACAACCAGTGTACATCAAACACGCGAAAATTCTTGATTTTTAGCTTTTCCAAGGGATGGATAAAGGTGTGTAAGATAAGGTTTACTAGCACCAGTGTAATTTGCAATAATCCTTATCCGGTATGCAAGAAATAACTATACACTGCAAATGCCCTTATCAGATAGTACATCTTGACTTGCTGATCTGGACTTTTTATTCTTTTGCCTCTTTTCTTATTTCATTTTATTTCTAATGGGGTGGCTCATCTGTCTACAGCATTTAACTCTTGTCATGCTGAACCCAGATACATCCTGCCTTGGCAAACAGTGTAGATCCAAATCAGTTGGCTTCTCCATAAGCCAACTGATCTGGGTCTGCACTATCTGCCATTAAGTATGTGAATTTACAGCAGCAATCTGGATCAGGCAATCTGATTGGCTGAAAATTAAAAGTGGGTGTGGCATCTTGATTATTCAGCATGACAAGGGTTAATAGTTGCTTAGATTAACAAAAATATCATTTTCATTATGATAAGGTTGAGAAATGAAATTCAATCTGTTTTCCTGCATATGCCAAAACCCAGGTCTGCAGGAAATTTCAATTGTTCTTAAATAACTGAGTATCAACCCTAGGCATTGAGAAAGACAGGCTTGTGCAAACAGGGTAGTGCAAGATCAGACTGCATCAGTCAACAGTCTTGCCACTCGTTCAACAGTTTTGAGACACAACTAGCTTTACTACATTTATTCTTAAGTACAGTATATTGTATTAGGATAGAAATGCCTGAGGAAACAGCAAAGATCCAGATCAGGTAACGTAAAACAGCATCTACTCCTCCAGCAGTTTTTAGACAAACTAACAGAACCCAAAAGTAAAAATGGAATTGTTCAAAGTTCAGGTCAAGCAAAGGAGGCAGTTATAGTGTCCCAATATCTAGGATAAATACAGTAATCTTTGTTTTTTCTTTTTTCTTTTTTATTTTTTAAACTTTATCTTTCATCAAACCTGTACTTCATTATGGCTTAGTCTATATTTTCTGGGCCCAGTTGTTCAAAGCTAACGATGTCGTTAGTTAACGATTCGTTAAAATTTACATCGAGTGATACGCAAATGTGCTGAAATGTTTTGCTGAAAAAATGTGAGTAGCTTTTGCAGTGCAAAAGCTACTCACATTGTTGCAGCAAAAAATATCAGAATATTGTATATTGAATCCGCTAAAACAGTTAACCAAATGACCCTTAACGAGCTCGTTAAGCTAACGACGCTTTGAACAACTGGGCCCTGATTTTTTATGATCATTGATCCCATTCTGAGATTTTTTAGGGTCACTGATAAGGCTTCCTTGGCTGAAACTAACTACTCTGGCTCAGAAAATTTTGACACCTTGGCTATTTACAGTTTTGTGTATGATTTCATCGCCCTCAAGGTCATTCCTTGTAGAATCAATTTGCGGACCATCAAGATGAAACTGTACTTATGGGTATCAAAATTGTGTAAGTTTGAACAGCTGAAGATACAAAAATTAAGTCTGTATTACTGTGTAGCAAATTCTATATACAGGTCAGTCCCGTTAGTACTCGCGTCGTTAGTGCGCGAATACGGATATAACGCGGGGACGTCATGCCTCCCAAATTTTTTTCCAAGGGTCCCAGTTTCCCCATCCTCTAGGTCAATATAACAAAATGTGTTTTTTATTTTTCAGAGCTTCGATCTGCAGAAAAAGAAATTATTTACTGCTGTTGTACATGTCATAATAGCAAATAAAAAAAATGATTTTGAAAGAATAAAGCTAATCAATGTATTGTCTCTGTTGTATTTTTGTTTGTGTACGTGCGTAATGACCGTAATTGACCTTTTGATGTTTATTTTAAGAACACAAACTTGTGCCAATTAAAACTTCATTTAACTTTTAAACGATACAAACATACATTGTATCTATCAAGTAATGTCTTATCCCGCGTCTAAAGAATGGGAAAATAATCCATAATTAATTTGTAAATACTTGAAAGACACCGAATTTTCCAGTTTGATATGGCCGCCTTGCCGACCTAATTAGATATTCATCCAATCAGCGACGCGGATCACTGGACAGCGATTACTGCGCACGCGGTCAGGTAGTAGAGCGTGTAACTGTGAAATTTGTCCGGCACTCATTGTTGTCTTGAAAATGTTCATTCTGCTATCAGATTAACACTGATTAAAATGGAAAACCAAAGAAGAAAACGAAAAGCCTTCACGGTTAAAAAAAATAAAAACGAGGCCATTGAACATGGCACTTTGTTGGAATCAAATGCTTTGGTTTAGTCATTTTTTTTTCTTTGAGCTTTCATTCTATTCTATACAAGCAGAAAGATTAAAAACTTAACGATTTCTGCTGTTTTATTAATAAGATTTCTTTTACTGGACTAAAATAATTCACTATGCTCGCGGGGACCGGTATTGATACCGGACTTTTTATGTGACTTACACCGCACTTCAATACGTCTGTATTACAACACCGGCAAATATGGCGGATCGAGCCACAAAATGGAAACGTAAATAAAGTTTTTAGCGTATATATTGCGGAAAAAGTACATCAGAGGGTGTAAAAAAGACAAAACATACAACGTTAGTACTCATTCATTTATTGATATAAATAACACATGAAATATCATTGTTTTCATTCATAAATCCCTCCAAACATGTATATACGTATGCCCCATAAAAATGTCATCATTTATAAAGCCTGATCAGTCGGCTCCGAACTTACTACGCGCCTCGCCTATATCGCGGTTTGGATTTGTGCATCCCGACCAGCGCATAACGGGACTGATCTGTATTATTATTGTAATTTAAAAAAAAAAAAAAAAAAAAAAGAAATGCAAAACCTCATTTACATAAAACTGCATGTGCAAATAATATCAATTTTTTGTTTTTAAAATTAGAATATTCATAAGGTGTAGATTTATATTCCCCGAGCTTTTCAAAAATATGATAAAATTGGTAGAGATATTGTCAAAATATTAGGGGTGTGCAAGAATACTGGTACACCAGTATACCGCAGTATTTCTTTGGTGTGGTATGTACTGCAGTACACTTGCCTGTACTGCAGTATTCTGATGATTCTACTTTTATTTTCTATTACAATACATATATAATGTAAATCAATATTTCATTGAAAATAAAATTCAGCATAGATTATTGGTGGTTTAAACTTATAGACCATCAGATGTTGGCATATCAACCAAATGGCAACTACTGCTGGCAATTTTACAATGACCTCTGCAAAATTTAATACTATTGCGGTATGCCGTGGTACATACCAGGGTACTTTGCTAAATACTGCGGTATACCGTGGTACTTTATTTTTCACGGTACCCAGCCCTACAAAGTATTACATTATAAAAATACAATACTTTACATAAAGTAGCAAAAATTATGCAAATTAAACTAAATTAAAAATGCAATAACTCTACTTTGAATTGGTCATTCTTTATAACCAAGTTATTTTTGAAAAGCTCTGTCTATTTTCTTTTTGTTTGTGTTATGGTTTTACGGCCCAGTCAACAATATGGGATCATGTCGAGCACGGTCAGTTTACCTAACCAGACGTTTACTGGGTAGGTTTAGTCCTCCAGGCGGTTAACCAGTATTGTGCACATTCTTTTGCCAGAAACTGACAACTGCCCTTCTTGAATCAGCGTAAGGGAGAGAATGACCGTAGAAAGTCTATTTTCTTTTACATAATGTTATAATGAAAAATATGAATCCGATAATCAGTATTTCGAATTCTGGCACATACCCTGCTATGAGAATGCATTTCTTTGGCAATGATGGTATTTGAAATGCAGTAAGAATACTGATTTCTGCTACAATGTGTTAGTTTATAGTTACTTTCATTCTTTGAAAAGTTGGCCTATTTTGACACTCAAAAAGAATGTTACATTTAAGGGGACTGGATACACTTGATGGATTTTCAGCCCTTTTAACAAAGTAGATCGTTTTTATAACTTCCTGTTTGCTTTCCTGCATTGATAAAGGGTGTACTCTTTTGGGAGCAAATTCTTTCCTTTTAGAGTACACCCCTTTTTGGAAGGGAGGTTACAGAGTTTCCTCATTACGAAAACACGCCTATTCAAATATATTGAAAATTTCACCTCCAAAAAACTGAAAAATTTCAGATAAAAAACTATGATATTTTTGTAATTCTGCTCAAAACATAGATTGTGGGTACTCGTTAGAACTGCCTCAGCGAGGCGGTTCCAACGAGTACCCACAATCTATGTTTTGTGCAGAAATAAGAAAATTAATGTATACCCCCGTAAACCCCAGTTTTACTATATAAAAGTGGGGTTTAAGGGGGTCAAAATTATATAGGCCTGTTTTCGTGATGTTCCCTGAAATTTAATCTATACACTTTAAGAAGTACAGTAGAATTCTGCTATTAAGATCACTAGAAATTAAGACCACTCAGCTATTATTAGCTTTTGCTAATGCCAAAATGGTTTCTTTCTTATTCAATATAAAGACTGTCCCACTAAGTGGACTACTTTTAGGTAGTCCCAAAGGTGATTTTAATAGCAGAATTTAACTATTTGTACAAGCTACCTTGTCCTTTGGTCAAGGCATACTGGAAGATGAATAAAACAATTTCTTTATGGAGTTCTATGCTGGGCACCTTCTTCATAAACAGCTCACATGCCATATGGAATGGGGTACAGCCTGCAGAATTCTTCATCAGAATACATTCTTCCATCAGAGGTAGCACTTTTTTAAACTGACAGAAGGACTCCTTCCAGGTTTTTACTTGTGACTTCTGAAATAACAACATAGGCCAAATAAATAAAATATGTGTGTTTAGGGTAACCCTACCTTATCTAATTCTCCTGGTGAAACCTAGTAATTTTTTTTTCAAGTTTTCTCAATAGTAATAAAATAAAAAAAATGGTGTTACTAGTAGAACAATGTAGTAAAATTCTGCTATTAGGACCACCTTTGGGACTGCCTAAATGTGGCCTTATAAGTGGTTGGTTCTGATACTGAATATCGAGCAATAAGAATGCATTTGGAAAAAGCAAAAGCTGCTCTTAATAGCAAAGTGGTCTTAATTTAGAGTGGTCTCATAGTACTAGTTAAGGCGCTTTTTTCAATCCAAAAATATTGATATTTTTCTTATTTCTCCACAAAAACATATGTTATGGGTACTCATTAGAAGTGTCTCACAGAGGCACTTCCAATGAGTACCCACAACATATGTTTTCGTATAGAAATAAGAAAAATATTTACCGGATACCCTCCCTTATCTAGACATATGGACCGTCTTAATAGTAGAAGCTTACTGTATTTGTGCTACCATTATTATGCTAAATATTCTGACGAGTAGGTTTAAGTTAAGTATAGACCCACATCAATAGGAGCAGTTTGATCAGGGTCTACACTCCTTGTCACTCTATCAATACTTTTTAGACACATCAAAGGGTAGTCAAACAGACTTGGTAAAATTTAATGTGAAATATGGTGAAAGTAGAAATGAATCTGGTATTTATTTGGCTTAATTCTATTTAAAAAAAAAACAAACAATTAGATGATCAGTAAAAGGGATGGATGCCCCAGCTACTGCCTGTTTGGCTTTGTAGATTTATTATTCTGAACAATTGCCATGTGTATAAGGCAAGGTTTCTAAGGAACTTCAGGGTATGTAAATTGACTAGAGTTCTGTGACTTTAATGCACATGCCTATATTCTTACTCTACTGCAAGTTTCAAATAATTATCTTAAAAACTGTAGAAGTTGAAGAGACACAAACCCTACTATGCCATGTGTAAAAGGCCATATTTCCATTTAAAGTAAATCCAGGGTATGTAACTCTAGCAATAAAAAGTTACCAAGTTGTGTGACCTATATGCACATAGCCAGACTATATTCTTACTTTGCTGCAATTTTCAAATCATCATCATGACTGTAGAAGTTAGGAAGACACAAACCTACTATGTCATGTGTATAAGACAAATTTTCTAAATATACCAAGGGTAAGTTACTCTACCAATAATAATCCCTAAATATTTGTTTTCTTGAGCTATAGGAAGAATTTCCTAAGGACTTAAAAATGAGTTTGCATTAGCCACGGTAAATGAGCCATAGGTGTTCAAGTCATTGAAGTTTTACTGTACCTGGTTCTCTAATCATGAGTGGAAATGTACCATCATGATCACTACTAATTAGTACCCACACATTATGTTTTTATGCAGAAATAAGAAAGATTATCCCTGATTATCACATAATTACTCTTTCTTAGCTCTCTGGTTTCCATATCATTAGGAAAACACGCCTATTCAAACATACTGAAAATTTTACCACCAAAAAATTAAAATTTTCAGATAAAATAATTCTGAAAATCGTCACATTTCTGCTCAAAACATAGATTGTGGGTACTCATTAGAACTGCCTCGCCAAGGCGGTTCTAATCAGTACCCACAATCTATGTTTTTGAGCAGAAGTAAGAAAAATAATGTATACCCCTATAAACCCCAGCTTTACTGTATAAAAGTGGGGTTTAACAGGGTCAGCATTATATAGGTATGTTTTCATGATGTGCTGGTTACAGACCTGACAGGAAACTACTGCTAACTCAAGATTCTTCTGCTGTACTATTTACAGTAAAATTTCAAACACTTTATTCCATAATTTTTTAGCCTAAGTTTTGCTCTTTATGCAGTTGTTTCTTAACGCTTAGCACTCTGGGTAAAATTTTCAGCAGACGACATTTTGAAATATTTTTCTTATTTTTCCCAGAAAACAGGATTTGACATTTCATGCAAATTGTCTCCTAAGGAGACAATTTGCATGAAATGTCAAATCCTGTTTTCTGGGAAAAATAAGAAAAATAACATCATTTTGTCGTCTGCTGAAAATGCCCAGAGAGTGGTAAAGGTTAAAATACTTAGTGGAATGGCAAACAGTGTTGAACCTGATCAGACTACTCTTTCAAGAGCAGTCTGATCTGGGTCTGCACTGTTTGCATATGCCATATTGTCAGCCACATTTGTGTACAAAATTTTAGGACATTTACCGTTTACTTACCTGAAAGCATAGTATACTTCTGTGTAAGCCATTGTCTTTGGTATCATGATCTTGTGTTGTTTCTTGAAACCCATTGCTTAACAACCATTTAACAAGTACTGGCTTGCCTAAAAGTGAAAATGCAAAACATTGGATGAGCACAAAATAAATAGGTCATAAGGCTCCAGACAAGAGATATTTCAATATTATTTTTCTAATTTCTCCATCAAAACATAACTATGTTGTTGGTACAGTCGACTCTCGTTATCTTGAATTTCAAGGGACTCACAGAAACACTTCGAGATATCCGTACCTCGACATATCAGAGTTGAGAGAGTGAGTAAAATAATAAATTGAACAACCACATTTAACAAATGAATATGTAATTTGACTCCTGAAGTTAGAAATATATATATAAAATAATGTGGAAAAGAGGAGAAATTGCTTCTGAGGAGCAATTTCTCCTCTTTTCCACATTATTTTGTTACCTGTTGTCATAGTTTCATGTTAAAACAGGGACCAGATTTTCATTTCGAGATAAGCAGTAATTCGAAATAAGCAAATTCGAGATAATGAGGTTCGACTGTACATGTATTCACCAGAATTGCTTCAAAAATCAATGGAGAAAACAGACTACTGTGTCCACACTACATGGATGCCCCAGTCTTGGGGATTACCATTAAACTGTGCAAAGGCATTGCAGCATGAATCAATAACATGTTAAAATGTACTTCTTACAGAAATCCTAACCTTGCGAAATTAGCCTCAGTCAAAAGTCACTGAACCATGAAATTTTGGTTGACTTGACTTGATTCTTGTATATATGTTTTGGACTTAAAGATTGATTCTTGTATATTTGTTTTGGACTTAAAGACACAAGTCCTCATACAAAATTTCAAGTTGCTCCAGTAATAGGAACCCTGAACTCTACTTCTTACAAAATCCTTAACTTGGCAAAATTAGCCTAAGCCAGAAGTCACTCAACCGTGATGTATGGGCTGTTGTGACCTGATTCTTGTATATTCCTGTTGTACTCACAGACATAAATCCTCATACCAAATTTCAAGTTGCTACAATAATAGAAACCCTGAAATCTGCCTCTTTCAAAATTCTTAACCTTGCAAAATTAGCTAAAGTCAAGGCAGGGGCATCTGTGTACTTTGAACATATTTCTGGTATACTCCTGTTGTACTCATAGACATAAATCTTCATACCAAATTTCAAGATACTACAATAAAAGGAACCCTGAAATCTACCTCTTACAAAAATCTTAACCTTGCAAAATTAGCCTCAGTCAATACAAAAGTATATGTGTACTTTGGACACATTTCTAGTATATTCCTGTTGTACACAATCCTCTTACCAAATTTCAAGTTGTTACAATGATAGGAACCCTCATATCTACCTCTTACAAAAATCTTAACCTGAGCCTAACAGGATCACGTAGGTATTGAATAAAAGATGAATGTATGCAGGCATGTACATACATTTGCACATCCTAAATATCATATGCCTGCGGCATCATGCCGATAGCGAGGGCATAAAAATATAGAAAATTTTACCCCAATATTTTGGTTAAGGAGATTTTGTAAAACAGAATGTTCTATCTATGCAAAATGAACAAGCAACGAATTACTATAGTGATTTACCCAAAATGTTTAGACAGGCTGGCCAGAGCAAACAGTGCTGACCCAGAGAAGATGCCATGGCATAGAATGTGGCATCTGATCAGGGTTTACACTGTTTGTCAGTCACCCAGTGGTTTTTAGATGCATAAACAGGTTATTCAATAGGATGAATATGGTAAGGACTTAGGCGTTTCAATACTCAAGGGACAAGTATTAAAGGTGTTTCAATACTCAAGGTACAAGTATTAAAGTATAGTGTTCCGAAGAATTTAATAATTCTGTTAGCTTTGGTTCAAGATTGATTGATTGTGTTGGGGTTTAACGACACGTCAACCCTTGAGGGTCATTTTGTGTCGTCTCCCAGAGAAAGGGAGAAAAGAGATAGAAGAAAGAGTAGAGGAGATGAAAGAGAGGGACAGGGAAAAAAGAAGAACAGGAATGAAAGTGAAGAAACAGAAGAAATAAAAACATTCCCCCTCTACCCTTACCCACTACAAGGATAGCAGCCTTGCCCAACTGTAAGCCAATATCAGT
The DNA here is from genome assembly GCA_964016985.1 of Anodontia alba. NCBI lineage: Eukaryota > Metazoa > Mollusca > Bivalvia > Lucinida > Lucinidae > Anodontia > Anodontia alba. The sequence continues at coordinate 39,541,710 of OZ024834.1, forward strand.
TGGACGCCCCGGTGATGTAAGATACACAGCACCTTCGCACCACCCGACCACCCCCTTTGGTTCAAGAATGTTGTTAACTATGCATAAAATTATTGAAAATAATTATCATGTCTCCATTGTTCAAAACTAATGATGTCGTTAGATAACGCATCGTTAAAACTTTGATCATTAAATATGGCATATACTAATATTTTTGCTGAAAAAATGTGAAAAGCTACTCATGTTTTCAGCAAAAATATCTGTGAATTAGATATTGTACTTACTAGTATTTTGACCACTAACGAGCTCGTTAAGCTAATGATGTTTTGAACAACTGGGCCCTGGATATCCCTCTTAATTGAATCTCTTGTGTTATAAAAGAGACTGTCCTGTATTACATTAGACCTATAAAATGACTTACCAATTGCACAAGCCCACAATATTGGAGGGAATCTGTAGTCTGGGTTAGGGTCATCTATTGGGTCATGTGAGGACCATTCTGCACACTTCTGAAAGAAAGAAAAGCCAAGGCCTGATTTACTGACAACTCTAGATAATAGGTGATAGTTGAGGCAATCATTTACCGTATTTATCCTCAGTATTCGGACACCTCAACTCCTTACCATACTTGTTCTAAAATCTGAACAAGCATAATTTACTTGCTAGAGGAGTGGCAAAGTGTAGACCCTGATGCCACACTGCATTCTGCAGCATTTCTTTTGTGTCTACATTGTTTGCTCACGTCTTTCTGACTGAATACATACAGTAAATACGGTATGTTTTGTACCTGAAACTGTCTCAGTGAGGAGACTCCACTGAGTACCAGGAGATGATTTTAATATGACAGAGGCGTTCACAATATCCCCATCACTAAAGTAAGGGTATAATAAAAATATCTTATTGTCTTTAGAAATATGCATACTTCTACTTAGTTTATCTAGAGCTGTTTGTTTGTTTGTATTGAGGTTTTACGGCCCAGTCAATCCAATGGGGTCATGTCAAGCATGGTCAGTTTACCTAGCCACACATTTACTGGGCAGGCTTAGTCCTCTAAGCGGTTAACCAGTATTGTGCACATTCTTTCGCCATAAACTGACAAATGCCCTTCTTGAATCAGCAGGAGGGAGAGAATGACCGTATAAAATATTTCATGATCAAACTCCATGAAAGAATGTTGCCGAAGTCGGCGGGGGTTGAACTCGTGACCTCCTGGTCTCCAGTCAGACGGCCAACTGAGCCACCGAGGCTGGCATCTAGAGCTGTGAGGCAAGTGCTAAGCTTTCTGTGCTTCCAATGTTCCTCTCACGATCTAAAGGCACTTTTTCCACCACAGTGCAATGATATTTAGGTTATTTCTCCACAAAAGCAATTCTGTTTTAACTTTTCCTTAGAAATCCCGAACAAAGACACTTCCAGTGAGTATCCACAACATACATTTTCATGGAGAAATAAGAAAATTATTTATCTGGACACCCCTAAAGCTGCTTAAGGACACCTTCAGAAACAAACTTGCATGCTTGCCTAGTTTGGTCTCTTACTTGAATAAGCCTGATGCCTTGACTTAGTCAAGGCACAGGTCTAGATAAGAGTGGGTATCAGGTAAATATTTTCGTCATTTCTCCACAAAAACATGTTCTGTGTACTCATTAGAAGTGCCTTACTGAGGTGGACTCATTAGAAGCACCCTGCCGAGGCACTTCTAATGAGTATCCATAACATATGTTTTCGTGGAAAAATAACAAAAAATTCAATATTTCTGGGCCCAGTTGTTCAAAGCATTGTTAGCTTAACGAGCTCGTTAAGGGTCATTTCGTTAACTGTTTTAGCGGATTCAATATACAATACTCTGATATTTTTTGCTGAAAAAATGTGAGTAGCTTTTGCACTGCAAAAGCTACTCACATTTTTTTCAGCAAAAAATTTCAGCATATTTGCATATCACTCGATTAAAATTTTAACGAATCGTTAACTAACAACATCGTTAGTTTTGAACAACTGGGCCCTGGATTGAAAAAAGCATCTTATCAAGAGCTATGCAAGTGCCTAAAACATTCAGAATAACCCAATGATGCAAAAATGCAGTCTTGTTTGTCCCTGATAGTGGAACCTCTATAAACAGTCACAGTCAACAGCCACTTTTCTGATTCCACGAAGCGCTGCCTTACAAATGAATATATAGTCAACTCTTATTAATATCTCTACTTTGCTTATCTTGAATCATGGCTTATCTCGAAGTTAAAATCTGGTCCCTGGTTTAACATGGAAATATAACAGCAGGTGGCAAAATATTGTGGAAAAGAGGAGAAACTGTTCCTAAGGAGCAATTTCTCTTTTCCACAATATTTTCAATATATCCCTAATTTCAGTAGTCAAATTACAGTCATTTGTGAAATGTGGTCGCTTGATTTATATTCTCCTCAGTTCTACAAAGCTGATATGTCAAGGTATGGATATCTTGAAGTTTTTCAGAGAGTCCCTTGGACTTCGAGATAACGGGAGTTGACTGTATTTTTAACCTCAACAGCTAGTTTTATACCTTCTCACAGGTAGCTGTCATACAGAGGTGGCACTAAACTGAAAAACTGAGAAATTTCCTAGAATACCTGTTTTTCTTTTATGACACTGAGCAGCATCTCTTGGCTCTCGGCTGATATTTCATTATTCTCTTCAGTACAGTTGACAAGAGCTAACAACAGTTTGTCATGGTCAGTGTCACATCCCACCTCACAAAATGGCGGACAACCGAGCACTTCCATGCTAACCTGGTAAATAAAAGATGACAGCTGTAAATCTATATAATTTTCCATGCTAAGCTACTCCTGGAAAGACTCATTAACCCTTGTCCTGCTGAACCCGGATATACCCTGCTTTTGCAAACAGTGTAGATCCAGATCAGTTGGCTTCTGACGAAGCCAACTGATCTGGATCTGCACTGTTTGCCATTAAGTATGTGAAATTATAGCAACAATCTGGATCAAGTAATCTGATTGGCTGGAAATTAGAAATGGGCATGGCATCTTAATTTATTCAGCAAGACAAGGGTTAAAAGGCAAGGTCAGGTGCTTGATAGCCAACTGTGACAGTGCAAAGCAATAAATTCATAGGAGCCAGAATATATACAGATGGGTAGGAAATCCTACATAAACATTCTGTCATAGTTTGAATGATAAATGTAGATTGAGTACATAGATAAAAAAAATGTTCTAATTAACCCTTGTCCTGCTGAACCCGGATATACCCTGTCTTTGCAAACAGTGTAGATCCAGATCAGTTGGCTTCTGAAGAAGCCAACTGATCTGGATCTGCACTGTTTGCCATTAAGTATGTGAATGTATATCAGCAATCTGGATCAATTAATCTGATTGGCTGAAAATTAGAAATGGGCGTGGCATCTTAATTTATTCAGCAGGACAAGGGTTAAGTCAATTATAGCCAGTGGTCTAAATGAATTGACTGTAAAAATGTCATTCATATCATATAATTTTTCCGACAAGTGTGAACATGTTGAAAATTCGCCAGTGCATTTGTATAATACAACAAGATGATGGTCATGTCTGAAAAGTCCAGAATTACTTCAAAGTCTTCCTCAACTTATGAACCAATTCAGGATCGCTGATGTCCTGAAATCATTCTTTCCTAGGACTATACCACAGTGGAATAGTCTACATCCTTGTGCAGTTACAGTTGAGACTACAGAGGCGTTTAAGACCCTCTTATATTCCCTTATATCAGAAATATGGCCGATTATCATTAAGTTGTGCATTCCTGTTAGGTTAGCCCTAAAAAAATATATGTTCTTTTTCCAAATTCATCACAAATTTGCCATAGGGTCGGTTGGTCAGCAACTTTTTTTTTTCTCTCCTTTTTTGATTCTCATTAAGTTGTGTATTCCCGTTAGGTTAATATGTATCCATGTAAAGCTAGTACTGTGATTATGTCTGACACATAAACACTAAACTGCATGCAAATTCTTTCAGGGCATATTTCTTACATACTGACATAGTCAGTTGTTTGCAAAACATTTTGTTTGGTTTGAAAATCAGTAAAAACAATTGTAATTTTATGACCAATTCTAAAAATTTCATCTTTATGCAGGTTATATATAGAATTTAGTTGGGAGAAGGAGCATAACAACTAACAAAAAATCTTTTTGGTAGCACTGGATCAAGAATGGATGCTCAAATTTATGATAGGCCTTAAACTACATGTTGAGAGTTAATCATTAACAGTGCAAATGATTTGTTTACCTGAGGCCTTTCGGCTTTCGCCTTCTTTAGAGGCTTTCTTTTTTAAAAACAAGAGGCCCATGGGCCACAATGCTCACATGAGTTAAATGCTGTAAGTTAATCAGGTCGTTTACTCACCATTCCCTATCAAGTTTCAAGGCAATGCCTTAAACAGTTTTTGAGGTATCTTGCTTATAAGGTTAAAATGCTGAAATTTTCAAAGGGCCATAAATCAAAAAGATATTTTGCTTACAAGCTTTTCTTATGCCAAAGTGCCTGAGTCCACAAAGGGGCATAATTTAGTCTATTTTTCATAAAATTATACCAAAATTTGACCAGGTAATCTTCACATTAGTTCCAAACAGCCCGCAAAATTTCAAGAGCATGGCCCAAGCAGTTCCTGAGATATTTTGCTTACAAGCTTTTCCTATGCCAAAATAACTAAGTCCATAAAGGGGCATAATTCAGTCCATTTTTTTTCCTTTAAATTGCTACATACTAAATATCTTAGCTCTGGGCCTTATGGTTTAAGAGAAGAAGATTTTTTAAGTTTTTCCCATTTTAAGTCTATAGGAGCTAATGAGCCCCGCAATGTGGCCAATTTGGACCCTAGGGACATGGTTATGCAGGATTTATGTAGGTGACCACTTAACATTGCTACATACTAAAAATCTAAGCTATGTGTCTTATGGTTTCAGAAAAAAAGATTTTTGAAGTTTTTCCCCTTTATAAGTCTATGGGAGCTAATGAGCCCCAGAGCATGGCCAATATTTGGACCCCAGGGGCATGGTTGGCAGGATCTATGTAGGTGACCACCAAACGCTACTACATACTAAACATCTAAGCTCTGAACCTTATGGTTTCAGAAAAGAAGATTTTTTCCCATTATAAGTCTATGGGAGATAATGAGCCCCGGAGTGTGGCCAATTTGGACCCTAGGGGCATGGTTGGCATGATTTATGTAGGTAACCACTTAATATTGCTACATACTTAATATCTAAGCTCTGGGCCTTATGGTTTCAGAAAAGATTTTTTAAGTTGTTTTTTTCCACTATAAGTCTATGGGAGCTAATGAGTCCCAGGGCGTGGCTAATTTGGACCCTCGGAGCATGGTTGGCAGGATTTATGTAGGTGACCACTTATCCTTGCTTCATACTAAACATCTGAGCTCTGGGCCTTCTGGTTTCAAAGAAGAAGATATTTGAAGTTTTTTTTATTTTTTATCTAAGCTCTGGGCCTCACAGTTTCAGAGAAGATTTTTTAAATTTTTCCCATTATTAGTCTATGGGAGTTATATGTTGCCATGGAAACAAGAATTCTAATCTGATAGCCCACAAACCTTATGCAGCCTTCCCAGCCTGCAGCCTGCCCCTCTGGGGCATGGCCAGTTCGGAGCCCAGGGGCTTGATTGGCAGGATGTATGCAGGGGACCACTAAACATTGCTATATACTAAATACATAAGCTGTGGGCCTCATGGTTTCAGAAAAGAGGATTTTTTAAGTTTTTTCCATTATAAGTCTATAGGAGCTAATGACCCCTAGGGTGAAGCCAATTTGGACCCCAAGGGCATGGTTGGCAGGATTTATGTAGGAGACCACTAAACATTGCTTCATACTTAATCTTTTAGCTCCGGACCTCATGGTTACAGAGAAGAAGATTTTTAAAGCTATTTCAGCTGTATGGTTCTATATAAACATATGACCCTCTTGGGGTGTGGCAGGTTTGGACCCAGGGGCTTGATTTGCAGGTATTTTGTAGGGGACCATTAAACATTGCTACATACTAAATACATAAGCTGTGGGCCTCATGGTTTCAGAGAAGAAGATTTTTTAAGTTTTTCCTATTGTAAGTCTATGGGAGCTAGCTCTGGGGCGTGGCCAGTTTGGACCCCAGAGGCTTGATTGGCAGGATTTATGTATGAGACCACTAAATATTGCTATATACTTAAGCTGTTAGCTGTTAGCTCTCGGCCTCAGAGAAGATTTTTGAAGGTTTTTTTTAGCTATATAGCTCTATATAAACATATGGTGCATAGCTGGTTTGGAGCCCAGGGGCTTCCTTGATAGGATTCATTTAGGGGACCACTAAACATTTCTACTAAATATATAAGCTGTGGGTCTCATGGTTTCAGGGAAGAAGATTTTTTAAGTTTTTCCCATTATAAGTCTATGGGAGATAATGACCCGGGGCTTGATTGGCAGGATTTATATAGAAGACCACTAAACATCACTACATACTCAAGCTGTTAGCCTCATGGTTTCAGAGAAGAATATTTTTTAAGGTTTTTTGGCTATAAAACTCTATATAACTATACATGTATCACCCCCTGGGGCATGGCTGGTTTGGAGCCCAGGGACAGGATTTATGTAGGGGACCATTAAACATTGCTACATACTACATTTGTAAATATATAAGCTGTGGGCCTCATGGTTTCAGAGAAAAAGATTTTTTAAGATTTCCCAATATAAATCTATGGGAGATAATGACCCCTGGGGTGTGGCCAGTTTATGGCCCAGGGGCTTGATTGGCAGGACTTATGTAGGGGACAACTAAACATTGCTACATACTAAATATATAAGCCCTGGGCCTCATGGTTTCTGAGAAGAAGACTTTTAAAAATTTTCTCCATTATAAGTCTATGGGAGCTATATATGGGCATGGCGGCCATCTTGATTTACGGACCATGACCATCTGTATATATTTTCAATCCCCCTTTAACACAATGCTCCACATGAAATTTGAAGAAATTTGGCCCAGGATTTTCAGAGGAGAAGTCATTCAAAGGTGTGGACGGATGGACAGACGTAGTTTAGTACTTCAGTAGTAAAAAAATTACCCAACAAGCGACAAAAATGCCCCTAAAATACCCAACAAACGCTCAAATTTGTTGGCTACTTTTTTTGGACACTAACATGCCGTGTTGGTGAGGGGTACAGTGAAGAGTTTGAAGTGAAGGTTGGTGTTCACCAAGGATCAGTATTCAGCCCGCTGCTCTTCATCATTGTGCTTGAAGCCTTATCCCGAGAGTTCCGCTATGGAGTGCCCTGGGAAGACCTCTATGCTGATGACCTTGGTATCATAACTGAATCGCTTGAGGAATGTGTCTGGAGGCTCTTGACTTGGAAAGAAGCAATGGAAAAGAAAGGACCGAGAGTAAATGTAGGCAAGGCAAAGATTATGATCTGCGGTATGGGAATGAACCTCCTGCAGAGTTCAGGTGAGTTTCCATTCGCAGTCTGTTGCACTGGAGTGGGCAGCAACAGCATCTTCTGCAATGGCTGCAAGCACTGGGTGCACAAGAAATGCAGTGGGCTCAAGCGCTTGAAAAAAGACCCCGACTACAGATGTACACGGTGCCAGGGAACTGCACGCCCCTTGGATGGCAGACCACAGAAGGAAGTCCAGGTCGGACCTGACAAGCCTGAGGTGGTAGCTTCCTTTGCTACCAAGGAGACATGCTCTCAGCAGCAGGTGGCTGTGAACTTTCAACCACAACATGTGTGAAAACTGCCTGGAAGAAGTTCAAGGATCTGCTTACAGTTCTCTCTTCACGCCACCTCTCTTTCAAAACATGTGGCTGTGTATATAGCTCGTGTGCGGAGCGCAATGCTCCATGCCAGCGAGACTTGGCCAATGACAAAGCCAAACCTCCAGCATCTGCAGCAAAATGACAGGGCAATGATCAGACAGATCTGCAATGTCAGGCCGCAAGACATTGTCACCACCAGGTCCAATGCTTCTTGTGCGGCTTGGCATTGAGGATCTGGACCTCATTCTGAAGGAGAGATGAGACTCCGATGGTATGGACATGTGGAATGCTCCAATGGTGCAGTCAAGACAGCCTTTGACATACAGATTGATGGAAAGCATGGGCCTGGGAGGCCCAAGATGACATGGAAACAGCTGACAGAGAGGGATTGCAGAGAGTGGAAGCTCTTAGCTATCAACCCTCATGATAGACATACCTGGAGATCTGGTGTGTGATCTGCCATGCGTGCAGCAACCCAGCTATCTGGAAGGGGGCCCACTGGGTGGATGTTGCCCCTGTACCTGCACATTAATCAAAAATCTGATTATGATGATTATGATAACAGAATAAATGGCAAGCACAGACGGACGACGAGTGATCACGATAGCTCATTCTGAGCCTTCGGCTCAGGTGAGCTAAAAAGGAAATAAAAAATGTAAAATTTACAATACAAATAAAAGTTACATGAATTTAACATTTTTCATTTCCATTTTACATTTTTTATTTCCTTTTTTTTAAAATAGAAAACCTCTGAAGAAGGCGAAAGGCCTCAGGAAAGCACAAATCATTTGCACTGTTAATGATTAACCCGTATATATATATATATATATATATATATATATATATATATATATATATATATATATATATATATATATATATATATACGGGTTAATCAGCCGGCCTCGGTGGCTCAGTTGGATGCGCCGTC